>CM035232.1:20518656-21175275 GCA_020226215.1 Sindora glabra | reverse complement strand
TTTTTTTCAAAATTCATGCCTCCCTTTAGATTTAGATTCAATTCTTGATCCCCTACTATAAAAAAAAGTTCTCATTTTGCTCTTATTTTTAACTTGTAAATGATAACATTAGGCTTGATTTATTGAATTTTAGGATAAATTCTTTTGATAGGAATTAAGTTAAAAATATGTTTCAAAAAATTTGTGAAGCCACTCATACCAACATTTTAGTGTAGTGACACCTAATCTTATTTTTAGAACTTCTTTTTTGTTTGAAATTTGAATCTAAAATTTTGCATGAATTAAATGAATTATCACTTTTATCATTAAAAAAAATTATAAAGTACTTTATAATAGATAAGAAGGTTATAAAACTTGAAATGTTTCTGTTTGTTTTCAATTATTCAAATGATTCTACTTATTAGGTAAATCAAAATGATAAAATGAATATGAAAATGTGCTAAAGGAAACACGTAGATTTATTCAACAGATTGTTTCTAGAATCCAGAGGCTACTTGCAGTATGCAAAAACCGGGCATAAAATTAAGAAACTTAATGACAGTATAATAAATGGAAATACATTAATAATCTTCAGATGACAAACATGCAAAAAAAAATATCCAACTGAGTCTATGACACAACTTGATCACCACGACTTGCAGCATAAATAAATATTTAAATCAAAGAAAGTCCAGCAAGATAACCATCAAATATAAAATTAATGAACTTGTCTTGGTAGACTTGTTCAAGTCAAAATCGATTCCTGAAATTAATTGAAGACAACAGGCCCAACTCATTTGTCATAGTTCTATCCTAGCAATTGGGCTTTTCCAATTCAGTCTCAGCCCAGTTTTAGAGTTCCTCTTGTTCAATCTTGTTGCGTTGTTAGTTCAAACATAAGACAGTGATCAGAATCATACTTCCAGCCTACTAGCAAGCACTGCTCATCTCCATCTGTTTAATTTAATTTCATCTATTTATTGTGAGAATATACAACATTAAAACTTATATATAGAGAATCTTTATTTGTATACAAAATTGTAATCCCATCCCAATAACAATATGCCTAATTCACTTGGCCAGAATCATACAATAAATTAACAGAAAAGATCAATTCAAACCAGAGATCTTTTACATAGACATTATATAGACATTATAAGTATTGCTCATGGATCGCATTAGACACATTCGATGAAGAGATTAATTTTCTACCAAGGAAGCCACATTATCTCTATGGAAAAAAGCTCTAAAAAAAGGGCTAGTAGTATTGAAAAACCAATGACTTTTTAAAATAAATTACTTGTCTCCACAGAGTAAGCAATCTAGATTCATCACCCAAGTCATTCAATTGTTGGGTACCGCAAAACATAGCACTCATATTATATTCTCTTGAATTGCATATCATAAGTTTTTTTACCTTGAGATTATGCAGTGCTGCATCAACCCCAATAGAAATCTCAGGACCATTATCCCCTTTCCCCTTTGTTGCTGACAGGGACGAATCTGCATCCCTAATTTAGATCAAGCAATGGTTAAGTCACAACCATACAAAGCAGGGGTTTTCAAGCAAAAAAAATCAACCAAATGGTAATAGATTTGGCTAGTGATTTGAGGGAAAGTGAACTGATAATTTTAAACTAAAAGATAAATTAGAACTACAAGGCCCGAAACTAGAACTCACCTCTGCTTCCAATGTTCATGAAAATCAAATAAATGAGGCGAGGTAGCAACCTGTGATAATGCCATTACTTGGATCTATTCTCTGATGTGCTTAATCAACTGAATCTCAAAGCGAAGAATCTTAGGTCCACCATGGCTAATCCAAATCACGAGCAATTAGCACTACTACAATGACAAACAACAAAAATTTTCAATCGAAAAGGGAAATATCAGAGGGAACTACTATGTAAATAAGGAAATAGCTATTTGTTAATAGATCTAAATGCTTCAGGATTAGGGTTATCTAATCCCCATTCCAAATCAAAATAATGAAATCGAGGGGATGAAAGAATAAGGGAACCTCACCTTCGTAGGAGGAAGTTCAGGGAGGTGGCCGGAGATGGGAATCGGTATGGGCATTGACGATGGTGGGATCGGAAGGGAACTTAGAATTAGAGAGAGAAAAAAGTGTAGAGCGAAAAGAAGGTTTGGCTTGGGCTTCTACGGTGGATGCTGCCATTGGAGGTGTGCCAACGATGAACATTGGCCAAACTGGAGTGGGGCTGAAGTAGCTACTATTGTGGACGGTGGAGAGAGAAAGGCCTTTTGTGATGGCTTGAGGAAGGTCAGCGTTGTGAAAGAAGTCCACATCCAAATCCAAAGTTGAATAAGGACAGGTTTTCTATCTTTATTTTGCACGGCGTTCTGGGCAGTGGAAAAAATCCGTGGCAAATTAGGTGTTTTCTCGTATCGCATTCTTCGAGCGCCGTTGCTTTGCTGTTGGATCATCAATAACAGACGCCACAGTAGCCTGAACTCGGTGAGCTAAAGCCGAATTGCTGAATTACCATGTTTCGTAGCTTCAGTTCTTTGTTGTGGTTACCGCGCCGAAGTGCAGTGAGGGCTCCCTCACATTCAATCTTGACTGTGGAGTAATCAGGACACTCGGATTGAGGAGACAATTCGTTCTTAGTTTGAAAACTAACATTAGAATCAATGCTCAAGTCAGATCCAGATGACGAGGACCCAGAGGCGGCTCCGCCGATAGCTGATTTTTTCAGAGGAGATTCTGGCGTCGCCGGCGTCAGTGTGTGTATATGCGTATCAAATGAAAGATAGTAGAAAGAAGGAAAGCGAGTTGATAGCGATAGGAAGATGATGAGGTTAGAGGCTCACTTGGATTGTAGAGGGAGAAAACTCAGAAAACGAAGATGGATTGGAGCAGAGAGAATGAAACGATTGGAAGCAAAGGCGAGAAAGAGCAGAGTGAAAATCTCATGGGAAATTTCGAAGAGCGCGCTTATATTTATATCAGAAGTGTAATCAAGATTACCAAAAGAATTAAAAAAATGTAATCAAGAATTAATAATTTTTTTTTTAATTTCATCTATGTGAAAATTGCTCGTTTCTCGATTTGTATTCCGTTTTCCTACTAGAAGTTTAGGCTTTCGCTCTAAATAAAATAAAATAAAGGTGAAATAATTTTATTATTTGATATTTCTTTTTCTATTATTCACAATTCCGGTGCAAAGGAATTCAGTTACAACGGGACACCGGCAATCACGCTTTAATTTAGACCCAGAAGCTCTCTGATCGACGAGGACAAAGATTCGCCAATGACTTGCCTTTTAAAATTGACCTTCGGTGTCAACAAGGTTGAAGTTGTAATTTTACAGGATAATGAGGGGATTAGATATTTAGTATATTGATATTTATATTTTTAACTTTAATCTATTTATTTTAAAATTTCTAGAAGAGGTAAATTAATGGTAAAATACCTAGGTTGAGTTGCCCGTAATATTATCTTTACAACAATAACCCTAGCCACGCAAATTTGAAATTTGACATATTTTGAAATGATGAACCTATAGCACCCATTGGAAATATTAATTTAGAGTGTGTTTAAATATATTTTTAATCTTTATTTTTAAAATTTTTATTTTCAAACTTATTTTTAAATGAAAAAATAAATAATAAAAAATATTTGATGAAATAAATAAATAAAAATTTTATTTGACTATAAAGCTATTCCATAGAATAAAAGAATAAGTTTAAAAAAATATTTAAAATTTATTTTTTCTAAAATAAAATTTTCAAAAATAATTTTTAAAAGTAAAATCTAAGAGTACATTGCCAAATAAATTTTTCAATGTTTTTACTTTTAAAAATAGGAAATTGCTTTTAAAAAAGAATCCAAAAAGACTCTTAATTTTTCATTTCAATAATGATATACATATTGAAATTAAATTTTAAATATAAATCAAAGAATATTAATTAATAAAGAATAGTAAAATAAATTTATAAAATTTAATCAAATAGATATTAAAATTCAAATTTTAATTTTGAATTCTGCTTTTGATATATATATATATATATATTAATAAATAATAAATTAGAATAATATATCTTTTAGAATAAATTTTAATTTAATAAATAATGTATAAAATTTAAAATACTATTAAAATAAAATAATATATTAAATAAATTATAAAATATATTTATATTCTTATATATCATTTTACATACAAATAGTTAATAGTAAATAATTAATTTTACACTAAAAAAATTGCTTTTAGTAACAATAATTCAGTGATATGTAACATTCTTGTCACTAAAAATAATGTTTTAGTGACAATATTTTATAGTTGTCACTAAATCACCAATATTAGCAACAAAATGAATTTATTGTCATAAAAAATAATAATTTTTTGTGACAACTTTTAATTTTTTTTACTAATAATTAATTTTTATGTTCAGATACCATAATTTTTAATTTAAAAAAAAAAAAAAATAACATATAGTGACAACAAATAAATATTTTAACAAAAAACTTTTAATGATAACTTAATGTTGTAACAAAAAGTTCTTTTGATAAATAAAAAAAGTAACAAATAGTCATAACAAATAATTATTGTCACATAAAACTTCCAGTGACAAGTTAATGTAGTTATAGAAAGTTTACAATTGTTGTGTTAGATATTTTATTAAAAATAAATAAATTTTTTTAAAAAGTTAAAGGTTAATTCAAAATACAAAATAAAAAGTCCACAAAACACTGTTGTTTAAGCCGGCCACCACTTGCAGGGAAACACAAAACCCTTGTAAACCCAAACAACATAATATATCCTTCTTTCTCCCTGCTTTCTCGCTTGACATATCAAAATGCTAGTGAAGACTTCTATTCTTTATCGAGATTTAATGAGATTCTTCGATCATAGGCTTCTTTGTAGATCCGATTTCAGAGGTGAATTCTTTTTTAATTCAATTAATTTTTTGGTGAAAGTTTCAATACTCATTTTTAATAGTGTGCATCATTTAGGGAAAGTTTAGGAGGTAATTTTTTCAAATTTGTTATTTTGTTGATGGATTTGATGGATTTAGTCTTATTTTTTGAGTAGGGATATCTTTGATTTGACATTATGTTAAATATCAAGTTTTCCATTGATTTCTCCTTTTGTAAAAGGTTTTTGGTTCAATTAATCCACAAGTGATAACAATTGGAAAATTGATCTTGAAATGAGAATGTTACTGGTATTTTTGATGATCACAATTTTTTATAATCCCAAGTCTTTTTATTTTCTACCTTTTTTGTGACTTAAATTGTAGGAGTGTTTACAAATCGACAAATTATTTTGTATAAAATTTGCATTTTTGTATGTTTGTTTTAAATGGGCTTTGCATTTACAGACTATCATCAAAGGTTTGCATTGAAGGTAGGTTTTATAAATAGTAGCATTTTAAACATTCGAGCTTTTCTCTATGACACTTAGAATTAACAGTCCTTTGTTGTTTTAGGGTTCTATGGTTGCATATTTTTTATTTTATTTCAGTCTGATTTTAATTATTATCCAATGATCATTTTTATCAATAAGATAATATTCAGCTCAAAATATGTGGAATTTAAGGTTTCACGCAGAATCTCATATCATAGATGAGTTAAGGACATAGGGTTTGATTTTTACTTATGCTGCTGCTGTTGCACCAGTCATACTTAAGAATGTTTCTTATTAGCATTATAAACGTTTACTATTATATTAATTTGTCTTTGCATGTTTGAAGGTAGTTATGTAGAAAACTCAAAAAAGGGATATCCTAACCATTGACAAGGAGAAGTGAGATTTTGTATACCTTTTTCTCACCTTTTTCTTTTTGTAAGTTTGACTGATTAAATTCTGCAAAGTTCTAAATCCATTCCAAACATTTCCGACATTTGTACTTATTAAATTCTGTGAACTTATTTTTTAAAAATAATTTCTGGCTTGACACAAACAGATCTAAAATTGAAGCAAAGATACATAGACTGTAGGATGAAGGTTTGCTGATGCAGGGAAATATCATTTCTTTTATATATTTGGCACTGTGTTTGTCTTTTTAATTTGTCCCTCTTGTATTGACTTTTAATATTCAAATTTTGTAGTGTCATGCTTTCTTAACGTCCTTATTTTAGAATTCATACATATGCAATTATTTTTATTTTCTCCTTAGCACCTTGGAGAATTTAAGATAATGGACTGAGTTATAACTATTCCTCTGTGTAATATCTTATCCTTTCATGTTCTTAACTGAGACCATCTACTTTTTTATTAAAGTTGGACTACTTAAACCAATAATGGTAGTATTGTAGAGTGACCAGCCCAAGGCCTTGTGCTCAAAAAATAGGGCAATCACTATACACTGAATGCTCCCCATCATGCACATGTATGTGCTGCTTGTATATGGCTTGAGGAGTTAAAAGAATAATTGAGATTTGATTTTGCCAAATTGTTTAGGTGTTGAATGGGAGGGATTAGAAGCCATAGCTTCCTTGTTCCTTCAAAAATTACTTCTCTAGTAACTCAAGTTTCCTTGTCATATGGTGTACAATAACTTAGCATTTTTGAATGGCTTGAGGAGTTAAAAGAATAATTGAGATTTGATTTTGTTTTCTTTTTATATATAAATATCTCGTTTGCCTGTGTTTTGCAAATTGATAGGATGTTGTGGTTGTGATGTATATGAATTTACTTTACTATTTGAGTATATACTTTCAATGTTAGATGTACATTTGATTTTGTTGTGTGTGAGATAGTTAGTTTATATAATTTTTTTCATTTTATATATATATATGCTAATCTCTTCCGCCTTTTCTACGTACTCCGCAGGTTTTTCAAAGTAACGACTGTTGTTGTGCTTCTGCTTCCATTTCAACCGTAGAACAAAAAGTCCCATCTATACCTTCCTTCTACTCTTGATTTTGTTTATGTGCATCTCACTCTATATGCATAGGGATTCATCATGCTTGTATGAAAGTACATTAACATAACAGAGGTGCTATAGATTTAAAAATAATTTTAAATTTTTAATATTGATTAAATTAAATTTTATAAATTTATTCACTAGTCTGTATCAAATACAAAATTTTATTTAATCCCCAGAAATATAACTTTTATAGTTTATTTTAGCTTTTACTTAACAAATAATTAATTTAATTTATGCTTGATTCCATGTTTAATGTTTGATTAGCTGCAAGGAAAATGTGACTATTGTAGATGTCATGGACTATGGTCAAACTCCAGGAAACATAACTTTTACGGTTTATTTTAGCTTTTACTTGACTGTTTGTTTCATATTTTAAGTTTGTTATAGGTTGGTGAGTAGTTAGTTTGCTTTATGTAAGTTTGATTCTCAACTCTATCACTATTTGTATGTGTAGCAGAAAAAAAAAGTTGGAATTAGAATCGATTATTAATTTAATTATTTAATTTATCAAATTACATCAATTTTTAATGAATTTTTCAAATAAGAATCATAATATTATAATATGTATTGATTTATTTTGACATTTTTTCACAAATAATTTCACAACTCATTTTTTTATTACTAATTAAAACTTTTTATATATATATTTCTATTTATTATATAATATAAAATTATTTTTAAAAAATAATAAGATAAACTAATATATTATAATATTTTGATTCCTATTTAAAAAGATTATAAAAAAGTCATGTAATTTGATAAAATAGTAATTACAATATAAAAAATTATATTGATTCAGCGGAACCTTAAACCAGAAGAATACATGTGCAATAATTTAGGGTTTGTTTATTTATTATTTTAAAAAATATTTTTATTAAAAGTTATAACTTAAAATGTTCAATTTAAAAATAAAAAAATAAAAATTTTTTTTAGATATTTTTAACTTATTTTTTAGTTCTTGATGCTAGTTTTATAAATAAATAATTTTTTTATTTAGAACACCAGCCGTCTCCTTTTTTTTTGGTTAAATTAAAAAATAATTTTTAAAATAAAGAATAAAAATATATTCAAACATAATCTTATTATTATTTTTTCTTTATATCTTTTTGTCCTTTTTTATTTTTTGTAGAAGAGAAATATTCTATTAATTAGTAGCCTTCACGAGTCTGGGGACAGACAAGCCCAGTACATCACAAGCCAAGTACACATTAGCTTTATTTAGAGTCTCCAAAACAAAAACTTCAAATTTTATTATTATGACTTGAAATTGTTAAGAAAAATTCTTTTTGTTCACATAGAAAATAAGTTCTTACGAAAAATTAAAAATTAATTTTTTTTAACATTAATATTTATCCTTTTCTTCATTTTTTATATAAAAAATGCTTACTTGTATGCCATTAAGTTTTGCAATCTGAAATCATTTTATGTCTATGGATTCTTGGCTTTGTATTGTTACTTGCATCTATCATAATTTTCTGCACTATTACTTAACCATTTACATGTCTACAGATTCCTTTGTTTCCCTTTAATTTTTTCATTTTTTGAAGTATTGGTTTTTAGTTTCCCTTTCTAGGCAATAGAAATGGATAAGAGTTGGATACATCTTACAAATAGAACTAACCCAAAATATATTGAGAAAATGAATGCTTTCCTTGAATTTGCTTGTAATCAACCAGGAGTCAATAATAGAATTCGATGTCCATATGATAAATGTAGAAATACGTACTATAAGTACAGACTTGAAACATGACATCATTTATTAAGCAATGGATTTTTGAAGACTTATGATGGAATTTGGGACAATCATGGGGAAGTTTCTCATACAACTCCACAATCTAGTAACACAAATCTAGATAGTGCTTTAAGAGAAGAATATAATTCCGAAAAGGATGACATTGTTGGGATGATTCGTGATACTTTTAGTTTCACAAACATGGATGCTATGGGAAATGATCAGAATTATTCTGAAGAACCAAATGCACATATAAGGAATTTTTTCAACTTATTGAAGGATGTAGATACAAATCTTTATCCTAATTGTGATAAGATATCGAAATTATCCTTCATCGTTAGATTACTCCATTTGAAATGTCTTAATCATTAGAGTGATACCTCTATAGATATGTTGTTGAAATTTTTCAAAGAAGTACTTCCTGAAGGAGCTTTAGTTCTTGATTCATATTATGAAGCTAAAAAGGTCATTCAAAACTTAGGTTTTGATTATACAAGGATCGATGCTTGTCAAAATGATTGCATTTTATATTGGAAGGAGCATGACAATGCATAATCATGTCTTAAATGTAAATTATCTCGTGGAAATCAAGTGGACCTAATTAAAAGAAAGTACCACATAAAATATTGTGGTATTTTCCAATAAAATCTTGTCTTCAAAGGCTGTTTATGGAAAAAAATATTGATAAAGAAATGAGATGGCATAAGGAGAAACGAATTGATGATAATGTAATGAGACATCCTGCTGACTCAATAGCTTGGAAATCCTTTGATGAGAAATATACAACTTTTTCTTCTGATCCTAGAAATGTAAGGTTGGGATTAGCAAATGATAGATTTTAACCTTATAGAAATATGAGCTCTTCTCATAGTATTTGGCTAATGGTTCTTGTGCCATATAATTTACCTCTATGGTTGTGTTTGAAATAACCGTATTTTATGATGACACTTTTAATTCCAAGTCTTAAATCCCTAGAGAAAGAAATTGATGTTTATTTACAACCGTTGATTGAAGAATTAAAGGAATTATGGGAAGATGGAGTTGAGACTTATGATGCTTACAAACAAACTAATTTTATGATGCATGCTGCTGTCTCATGGACAATTAATGATTTTTCTACATATGGGAATTTATCTAGATGGGTAACTAAAGGTAAGCTAGCATGCCCCATTTGTAATAAGATACATCCTCTCTTTCTTTATGAAGTAAGTTATGCTATATGGATCATCATCGTTTCTTAAATGTGAATCATCCATAGCGTAAAAATAAAAAGGCATTTAATGGAAAGGTTGAAAGTAGAATTGCACCTAAGATATTAATAGGTGATGAAATACTAGAACAATTAGAAAGTTTAGGAAACATTACATTGGGGAAAGGTCAGAAAAGAAAGCGTGATAAGCATGATAATTGTGATATTGATATTTCTCATTTTGACTATAGATTTCACATTGATAAATTTATTTATTATACTGCATTGATATATTTTTCATACATTTCTGTATTCATACTTAAATCTTAGTCATATATATAAAATCATGTAATATTTTTACAAGATGTTACAATTTATATTAATTTGAGGATTTCTTTGTTTTAGGAAAAGTTCAAGATGGAAGGTCCAAACGAACGACACTTAGAAGCATTTGTAATGGCCACAATGCAAAGACTTTATAGAATTTGGAGAAGTTGACTCCATAATGTCTACAAAAGGTTTGAAACTGATGAGGAAAGGTTAGAAAATTTACTAGAGAAAGTGAATATTGATGATTAGCAGCACTTAGTAAATTACTTTAGTGATGAGAAATTTTAGGTATACATTTTCATTCACATAACTATTCATATATAATCTTTCTAAGTTGAAAAAGTTAACTAACTTGAATAATTAAATGAATAGATTATGAGTAAGAGAAATGCTGAAAATAGAGCAAAACTAACTACCAAACATACATGTGGAACTAAGTCTTTTGTAGAAGTTGAGGAATCAATGATAAAATCTTCAAGGGACAGGGACTTAATGTTGTCTAAGTTTGTTTGCCTTGCTCTTAAGATATTACTCTATTACATTTTATTCTATTTTGTCCTATTTTATTTTGTTCTATTATGCTTTGTTTAGAAAGTGAATTAATTATGATTAGTATGCTGAGGATGGCATTTAATAATAATAATAAAATTGAAAAATTAAACTCAACAAAGTCAATCAAAATTAATTTTATTGTAGGAAATTTTTGCAAGGGATTTTGATAGTTCACTTGATATTTTTTATTTGATTAGAAAAATCCTGTTATTGGAGAGAAAGCACCACCTGACTAAGTATGGCTATTGTAGCATACGAAAAGAACTAAAGAAGGAGAGCTAGTGTGGTCTGATCCAAAATCCCAAAAGTCCATGTAATATTAGTCTTCAATGCATATATTTTTTTATCTTTTTGTATTCTCTATTCATTAATAGTTTATTTCATTGTAGGAACAACTTCATGAAATTGTCATACAACAAACACAAGAGGATCAGTCTCAAATGACTAGTGATGAAATGCTGTTACATGTACTCGGTGAAAAATCTGGATATTTTCATGGAAAAGGATATGGGAAGAAAACACCATCAAAGAGGAGAAAGGTAGATGAAGAAGTTAATGCAAGAGTCCAACAAGCATTGGTAGAAGCTAGAGTTTCAATGGAAGAGAGTATTAAAATACAAATTAGAAAAGAAGTGAAAAAAGAAATCAATAGTAAAATGGAAGCACAATTTGAATCTATGTTTCAAGCACGCATGGCATCCATGTTAGCCTCTTTATCACAAGTAATGGAAAGTGTCTTGACAATTTAATTTTGGTACAGTAGTTAGTTATTATTCCACTTTGTTTAGTTTAACGTATATAAGAGATAAAACTCAAAGAAGATTCATATGCAAACAAAGATCAAAGGAAAGAATACACTTATGATTAAATGATTAAAAGAAAGAGAAATAGTTTTAAAACCAGTCTGTGTTCTATGAATATCTATGAAAAAAAATGGTATCATGATCAGACAGATGGACCAAATGATAAAAGGAAATGAAGAAATTTATTTTCCAACCTTTCTCAGCTAATAGTTGTAAGCAGAATGAGACGGAGGACTTGAGGGTATTGAATTTTACATGCTTGCTGCTTACTCGGTATCTTTCTTTTGTTGAGTTCCTATTTCAGTATTTCATAAATTCTTAAATTAGCAAGAGAATTTCTTGAAGCTGACTTTGGTAATTTGATATATGGTCTACAACCATGTATGTTGGCAACTGTGTTTTTGTGTCTTACCTTCAAGATTTTCCATAGCTTATCCTTTTTAAAAGAATATACTAGTTACAAAGAAAAAATGTTTGTATTCTAGTATAATTTTTGCCAGTTGAACTACTTCCTTGTGACTTGCTGCAATAAACATGCTTTCTTATTCAAATTTCAAATTATATGTGATTCTTTGTAACTATAATTAACTTTTATCATGTGTACAAATACAAGAGAGCTCAATGATAAGCTTGTGCAGCTATGCTGCCAACTTATTCATAACAAAGACAGACTCTTAAATGTCAAAATAATGCAAAATTTATTTGGCTCTAGAGTACATGATTACATGTAAGATTAATTTGCATCAGGCATTTGGCTCTAAAATATTTTTTACCTAATTTATATTTTCCATGAAGGCTTTTTATGATTAGTGCACAACATAATTTGAATTCTTTATTGAAACTAATGGCAGGTTCATTGAGTTGGATGAGTGAGACAGTGCAAGAGACAGGGTGCGTTGAAAAGATGCCTTGGAATTCTAGAATTCCGTAGATCAAATGGAACTGGAGTTGGATTTGGAATTTGTACTGGGTGTTAAATCAAAAAAAGATATATGAGTATGACTTGGAAGCTGAAGAGCAACTCCCACTCATAACAAAGAATTTGTAGGAATCTACTTTGCAACTGACAATTCCACTGTGATTGAAGTCTTTCACAAATTGCACGAAATTGGAGAAATTTTCCCTCTGCTATTGCAATAGATGCCTGTAAACAAACAAGATGATAGTAGATGTCTATGTGACCATCCCATTGAATATCGTCCTTCTGCAAACAAAAATAGCAAATATAATTGTGAGTTGGGCAACAAGGTAAAAGAGAAATAGTTTTGAAACCAGAAATAGAGTTCTGTGTTTTTTGGGTGGAAATATACAGTGATATATTGGAACTTTATGGCTTTGTCAATGTGAATTGGTTATATAAGATTGGTGTTGTAACTTTGACACAAGTTTATTTTAAATATTATATCTGACTTTTGTTAATTATGTTCTCATTATGTTATTAGCATTCAATATATAGGGATATGCAAAAAAATCTCATGAACAATGCATATTTATAAAATGAAAAATATTAATTTTAGTGAGAACAAGTTTTTAGTGATGACATAAATATATTGTCATTAAAAATTTTTTTGTGACAATAATAATTGTGACTAAAGTTCTCAATCAATGACAATAATATTTTCTTATCACTGAATATTAATCTTCTAGTGACAATAAAATTTGTCACTAATATTATTTTTAGTGATGATATGATTTAATTATCACAAAAAGTGCTAACTTATAGTGACAACAATTCTTGTCACAAAATGAAATATTTCAGTGACAAATATCATTTATTGTCACAAAAACTTTTAGTAACGGGATTTTTTGGTACAAAAATCTTATTGTCATTGAAAATCTTTTATGATGATATACTAACATTTTGTGACAACTTTTATTGTCACTAAAAGCAATTTTTTTATAGAGTTACTTAATACTTTTATTCAAATAAATAATATTATGAATTAGTCAATTTAATTAATACAATAAAATATCAATTAATTTAATTAATTAATTATTATTATAAATTGTTAAATAAAATTATGGCCATGGCTATGTAATATAATTGATCACATTATAGCTGTTAAATTTTATTAACTATATTATTACCATTAAAATTAGAGTTTTAGCATTAGTCAATCATTAATTTTTAGTGGAAAATATAATATACTTTTTTGAAGTTTGACTAAGTGATAAAAATGGTATATGAATATTAAAACTTTACACTTTACCTCCTTTAAATTTTGATTAAGTAATAAAAATAATATATAAACTTTAAAAATCTTATACTTTATGCTCTAAACTTTTAGAAAATATGAAATTGTTAATTTTGAGTTAAGTCTAATAGCAACATTTATTTATATTATTTTTTTCGCTGTATTAAGGCACTTTTTAGTTCAAACAAATGAAACAAAAATTCAAGTTTGGTGATAAATTCTCTAAAAAAATAAAAAAATCTGAGAGATAATTATTATTTAAAATTGCTTCTAAAAATTGAGATAAAATAAAATAAAAACAACAAATTTTACTAACAAAATTTTAAATTTCAAATCTTAAATAATAAATTATTATATTTTTAACAAGGTGTTTAATATTAAATATTTTATTATATTTATTATATTAATTATCATATTAAAGATGGGGAAAAGGAATAAGATTCCCCAAAGATTTGAGGGGAATCACTATTTTCTTAATCGGGATAATTCTATTAGGGAAAAATGAAAAAAGAGAAAGAATTTTTTCTGCACTAAATAAAAACAAAAAAATGAAACCTTACAATTTCCTTTTCCTTTCCTGATTACCCCAACCAAACAGCCCCTAAGTATAACAACCACTTGATCGTAAGTTGTAATGAGCATATATCAAAAGGACAATTCTAACATATTTAGAGTAAAAATATAGATATTGATATTTTGATTTTGTGGTAGAATAAAAATCATTAAATTTTAATGATATAAAAATGAATGGACAAGATTTATAATAAAAAATCTTATTTAATAGGTAAAAAAGTTAATGATATAACAATTATATAATGAACCATGAATTTTATTTTAATTTTAGATCCACTAATAACTTAAAATAAGTAACATAAGTGGATTATCTATATTAATTTATATGTATATTTTTATACTTTTTTACTATATAATAAATATAATTTAATAATTATTAAATCAAATTTATTTATAATATATTATAATTATAATTTAAAATTTTTAAAACTAAAATACTTTCAAAAAATTACCACATAATTATTTTGAGAATATAAAATATAGTTAACAATCTAAACTTCTACTTTGTGAAGTTATTTTTTATTTTTTCTCTTTTTTTAAATAATGTCCTTCACTTATTCTTTGTACATTAATACATAAAATAATCTTTTAAAATACTTAATTTACTAATAAATTTTGTATTATTTTCAATCAAAAGTCTAATATTCATTAATACTTTTGAAAGAAATGATACTTAAACATATATTTTTTTTGACATGTCAATACCCAAAATTAAATTCTCTAAGCATGTTTAAAATATATTCAATAAGTTTTATTTAAAAATTTAAGTACTACGTATATACTTATAAAGATCTAATATGTGTATTTTTTTTACTTTTCTTATCTTATAAATTATATTAAATAAAAGCTTTTACAACTATATACTATTGTTTTCAAATGAAATATTTATTTTAATGATTTAACTTATTGTTATTAATGATTTTGTATAAGATAAAATAAAAAAAATAAATGAGAAGAAATTGAGTTTCTCTTGGTAATATGTGAAATTGTGAAGAAAATAAAGACTAATATCAAGAAAAAAATGCAGCTAATAATCTAATGTATCAAACTC
Source organism: Sindora glabra (assembly GCA_020226215.1). Classification (NCBI taxonomy): domain Eukaryota; kingdom Viridiplantae; phylum Streptophyta; class Magnoliopsida; order Fabales; family Fabaceae; genus Sindora; species Sindora glabra. The sequence continues at coordinate 21,159,974 of CM035232.1, read as the reverse complement.
AATAATGAACTGTTTATATTAAGTCAAAGTTATATAATAACAAATTATCTATATTTTTTAGTTTTAATTTTTTAGGTAAGATGTACTTAAACATACATAGATAAGTATATGTACATAAATGTTGGTTTTTTACTAACAATTTCTCGATATTATTTGATTTTATATACGAACTTAGAAAATTTAAAAGAACAAAAATATAAAGATATTACATTATATTTAAAAAATAATAACATGACATCTATTAAAATTTGATTAGTTAAAATAAAAAAATTTCAAAAATTATTTGGAGGTAATGCATTAATTTCCAAATATAATTTTGTTGCATTGTATATAACACTATTTTTTTAATAAATTTATGATAAGTAGACACCTTGTTATTAAAAAAATAATATTGCGGATAAAATAATTAAAATAATATATTTAAGAATATAGCATGCAAATTTTTTCATCAAAATGTCAATTGTGGTGATCCAATCTAAAAATATCTAGGTATCATTACAAATTTCATAAATATGAGTTGGCTAAAATAAGAATTTTTTATTTAACTTTTTTACCCATTATCTAATTGGATTAGTTGTGCACAACTCTTATATAGAAGTCATCCAACATATATAATTTGGCTACATCACTTAAGATATGGTACCTGTATTTTTCACTGAAGGCATCATAGAATTGGTCTTATTCAATATAAGTAAGATTTTATAATATACAAGATTTTAGAATATACATCCTCATTTTTCGTTGAAGAAAATTCATTTTTCAATTTTTATTTTTGTATAAATTTTTTATATCAAATTTATATCTAGCAACATTAATTGTTTTATTATTTTATTAATATTTATATAAAAACTAATTTATTTAATTTCATTTTTCAAAAATAGAATTGATAATTAACATTTTACAAGATGAAAATCAATATAAAATATATCGTAAAAATAAAAAAGAATGTTTACACAATTTTAAATTTAAACTTAAAATATAAAGTTAAAAGTTATGGAAGTAATATTGGATGTTTCTATAAACAATTAAAATGAAATTTATGTTGATATTTTAGTGATATATTAACAAAACAATATTATTTTAAAATTTTTATTTTTATTATATTTGTACGCTAAATTTAAAATTATATATATTAAATGAATTATTATCTTTATCATTATTGAAAAAATCGATATGCATGTATATATCATCATAAAAAATGTGAAATTTTTATATATTTTCGCAGCACATGAATGCAAGAATATTTTGTGCTTTCATATGGTTACGCCAATTATGAAACTCACATCTTGTCTTGGAATGTAAGATCATGTGAGGAACTACTTACACGCATAAAAACTACATAAACTATTTCTCGTGCAGAGCAATTGAAGAACATGATTAATTTTTTTTAAAAAAAAGGCCTGTGACGATCAATTGTAGATATCATTAGCATGAAATTCGATGAATTAGTTTCTACTAGCTTAATCTACATTTCTATTTAATATATTATGGTACAAATGAATACTTAATCTACATTTCTATTTAATATATTATGGTACAAATGAATAATTAGGAGAAATAGATTGAATAGTCATACAACAAGAAGGGAAAATGAGATTTTATTAATTAAAAGGATCTAACAATAAGGAACAGGTAAACCTACTCATATTTTATCTAAGTTTGGGAATAAATTGGTTTAACTAGTTCTAAAGGTATAAGCTTGTATCCCTTTACCCTTAACTCTATGCAAAACAAAATCCAGAATATCTATCTACATCAAAATATTCATTTGCTATCCTTTGTCATTCTAAGGAACTCCTAGAGTTTGGCTTTAAGATAGTAGTAGAAGAGACTTAACCTAAAAATCTATAAAAGAAAAATATAGAAAGATAAGTTTAGGATTAAGTGAATAAACACTCAAGCAACATATAATTTAGATATTTAAAATAAGGTTACCAACTAAAATTTATCTTTCTTTGGATTTACGTACTTTGACTACACCATTCACAATCACAATTTCTTATTAGCATTAACATATCATCTATATGATTATATAAACTCAATTATACCATTACACGAGATATAATGATAATAAAGAAATAAAAGTAAATAAATCTCTTTATAACTCCCATCTATTCTTATCTCTCATGAGCTTATCCTTCTCTTTACAAGTCAACCTTAACCCTTACAAGCTGTCACCAAATCCAATGTTTGAAATAATGTCATTATACTTCCATCTCATTTTTCATAAACATTAATACCATTTAGCTCAATTAACATGAGCACTACCAATATGAATCACCATTATATTTTCAATACTATCATGTCTCCATTGCAAAGGCCTTAAACAACTTTAACACATTAATGCCTTATTTACATCCAATTTTTAATAAATTTCAATGCATAATAGTCATAAATATGGTTGGAGAGCAAAAATCCTTATTCATATATTTATGATTCAAATTCAAGGTTAAACATGGATTAAATGGTCAACTATCGATAGTTCTAATATTAAAACATGAAACTCAGTTAGGAGAATTGATTTTGAAAGCAATTTTAGACCTCTAGTTGCCTTGTAAAAGCTTGAAATCACTTCTAGAAGCAATTTTGATTAAGGATTTTTGATTTTAAAAGTGAATAATCACTTTTGGAAGTGATTTTACCCTCTTAGAAAAAAGGGAAATGCTATTGAAGCGATTCCTAGCTCTATTACATTTTGTTATTAGGTTTCAGATCAAATAATATAGTGAAAATTTTAAAATTTTTATTCTAAAAAATTCCAATAATCCAAGCAAAGGATTATAAACTAGTGTTATGGTTTATACCTTTCTTGTGTGAGACACATTTGTTATAGAAAGATCTACTTTTGTTTCTTAATGAACAATCTGATCACCTGCATTCAAATGATAACAAATGCATGAACGATTTACTATCAAACATTTGAATAACGTTTGATAATAATTAGATCTCATGCAAATGCATGAAATAGGATGACAAATCATAAATATTGTCCTCTAGAGTAATATCTTTACAATATCCACATGAGCAATCAAATATTCCAGTTTAATTGGATAAGATTACTCTCTCTTTCAATGCAATGTTAGTTATGAGACTTTATTTCATAGATAATAACTATACTTTTTCTAATCTTGCCCAGATATTTCCCTTTTAAAAGAATGATATCTCGACTAAATATTTCCTTTTCAAAAGATTAATACCTTAACTAGATATTTCCTTTTAAAATATTTAATTAATATCAATTAGATTATATTATTTAACTAACTTATTTTATCTCATAAATAAAATTCCCCTTTAGTATTTAACTAAAACTACCTTAAGAAAGGATATAATTGGCATTTGATCATTGACAAGGATTAAATATAACTCTATTTAATAATTAGCTCATATTTAATATTTTCTAAATATAACCTAATCATATTATATTATTACTTAATGAAACCTAAACGTATTGGACCTATTATAATTAGAAGCCTTAATCTAACTAAAATTTTCTAATTATATTATGACCTTAATATTTGATACACTTATTGTGTGTGATCCTATAGGTTCTCATTACATTAGTAATGAATCTAAAATTTTACTTCAGTACCATGAAAAATGAATATTATCTAGCAAGATATTACTACTACTTAAGTAGTGAAAATGTTAGTGACTCAATGTAACTGTTCCAAGACCAATATCTTATGTTATTTAATCCTTTTTTCTTTTAAACATCTAGATTAAATTCGAGGCATGGAATGTATTGCCGTCTTCATAATTCAATCTATGTATTTTTTTATTTTTAAGTAGACTACCTAAAAATAAATAAATTAATATCATATATTGATTCATTTAAGCAAAACCATACATTTCATAGTCTCATTTAATTAAGGGACCTATAAATATCATTTCTTCCACATAAAAAGGATAAAATTCTATCTAAATTATTTATATTGTTTTATTATGATTTATGGTATTTGTGGTATACCTAATCATTACTTATAAAGCCAACCTTGGTATGAGTAACATTAAATATCATCAAAGTACACCACTCCTTATGTAAAAGATCACAATAATTTTAGGTTAAAAGATCACTTATATTATTATCATTACAAGAATTACTTATAACACTTATATAACGATCCATGTAGTATTTTTATATCAAGTTAGTTCAATATATTTATTTTCTAACTTGTACATATGAGCTAACTTGATATCATATATCTATAATTACAATCGTTAGTCAATATACATATTAGTCTCAATATATTATTGTTATCCTTGTCCACATTAATATTTAACTAGGAATATTTTAGGAATAGTATATATATTATTCTAGGAAAAAATATTATATTTACTTATATTACATAGATATAATATTAAACAGAATAATGGAAATGCCTTTATAAAGAAAGAAACTTAATACATTACTTGCAAACACAATTATCCTATGATTGGTTACTAAAGCATACATTATCATTTAAGTTTAATGAAACACTTTTGGAAACAATTTTCATATGATTCCCTTATATTTCTCTAGAAATTTCACTATTTATATGACATATTCCATTTCGTCACATTTATGAGGTCACCAACCATGTCCCAACCATAATAGATTACTAATAACATAATATTCACACTAAAATTAACTAAGATTTCCAATCAATCATTATATTTTAACACATTTATCCATTAAAACCTAGAAAATTTAATTCAAATTAAATAAAATCAATTTAATTTATTAAATAAAACTAGAATGTTCACTCACTTAGTATGGAAGAAGTATTATAGAGATGAATGTGAAGGTTGTTAGTTTTTAAACACACAAAATCATCAATTTGAGCTTAGGGTCCATGTTTTCCTTTTTTAGCTAAAACATTTAAATCTTTTTAAAATAAAAAAAATAAAGAGGACTTACCTATAATAGATATCTTACCTTACTTATATGATAGATTTGATGAGGATTGACTTTTTGTGTGGCTTGACTAAGGAAGAAAATGAAGAGGAGGAAAGGAAGTTGATGAGAGTGCAATCGAGTTTTAATATGAAGGATTAGGAATTTTTTTTTGGAGAAATAAGGAGAAAAAAGGAATTTGGATACTGACATTTCACAAAAGTGCCCTAAATCTTTTACATATTTACATACTCACTTTAAAACTTTTTTAACTCTTAAATATTTTATTTTATCTCCTTTTTTTCAACTTTTTCGTACTAAGTCATCACTTTAAAATCCATTCAATTTATTAATTTCTTCATCATCCAATATCTCAATTCATATTTTTCTTGTCATAATTTATCCATTTTGTATAAAATATTATTTTAATAATTACCATATTAATTAACTAATTATTTTAATAATGAAATGTACTTTAAAATTTTAGAGAGGGTATAACAAGCTTATTCACATGCCTATATTTCTGTAAGTCTTAGTAACTCACACCCAAAATGAGATGAATTGAGTGTTTTCAAAATTTTTAAAACTTTTATTGAAAAACTCTTGATTTTTGGAAGTCATAAAGATAATTTCAATTCAAGCAAACCTAAGAAAATTTTATGAAGATGTTGACACTTAAAATATATCAATTTAGTGAATTTATGAAAACTAATTCATCTAATTGCGCATACATAAATCATTAAAAAGTTCATAAATAAATGTATATCTCTTCTAAGTATTTGATTATCTAAACATCAAGATAAGCATTATAACCAAATATGTTCAATAATTTTACCAACTATACATGGATAAATTATTAATAAGCTCATGTATAAATATATATCTTTTTTAACCACTTGATTAGTCAAGCATCAAGACATGCATTAACATAATACATTCAACAAATTTTATTAATAAAAATAGAGCATCTAATAAAATATAAAAAAAGTAGGGTAAAAAGATAAAACACAATAATCTATAGTTGTTCCCCTTAAATATCCTCTTTAAGGTATACATTCACTCTCTAAGGTTTTCAAACTTGTATTTCAATCCACTATTTCTTTAAATTTAAATTAAGCATTTGAACACCCTTTTTAAGATTTTCTAAGGGATATATCACTCTTTACAATTATAAATTAATTTAACAAGAATAACAACTCATATAATCTCTCTCATATAATGAATAAAACAAATAAAGTTCCTGTAATAGAAGAAATTCACAATAAAGAGCCTAAATCATAATTTGAATGAATGAAAGAGTAAAATAATATTAAAAGATGAAGTTTATGCTTCTTATATATTGTATATGATGATTCTTAGTTTGTATAAGAAATTTAAAAGGTATTATAGTTATTTGGAATATGTAAGAATGAAAACTATTTACAACATTTAACAATGAAAACTAACTATTTAAAGCTATTATTTACGTATTAAAAAGAGAGAATTGCTTTTAATGAAAATTTTAGCTTCTATTTGACAAGAATCATTTTATGAATCACTTCCTAAAGACAAGATTACTGATTTAATTTTAAAATGTTGTAATTTTTTCATTTTAAGAAAAAGACCTATTGTTAAAAGGGTATTTAAGTTTAGTTTTAAATGAAACTAGTTTCGTCCTTATATAATTTGTATTTTTTGAGATATGATTAAAACTATAAGTAAATATTAGAAAGACTAGATAGTAAAAACTTGATTTTAATACTCAATTTGTAAAAGTTATAATTTTTCTCATATTTTGATTATTTTAGGAAAATGACCTATTTATGGAAAAGTCTTTAAGTTTATTTTCATATGAAAAAATTTCACAATCAAAGCATTTGTATTCTATAATATATAATCAAAAGAGCGACCAAATGTTAAAATTGATAAAAATAAAAAACTTATATCTTATTTATTTTTCAAGTGACTTATAAGTTATTTTATAAAAATATGAATGTAGCCTATCTTTTTAAAATATTTTAATAAAGTTAAGATTTTAGAAACATACTTGAACTTTATATCATGAAAATTTTATTTTACAAGAAATTCTACACCTAAAAAGAAAGGTTATACCAAATAAAGTGTTTAAGTCTTACTGATATTTCCAAACTTCTAAAACTTCAATCTTTCAATTCTTTAACACTTTGTATGTATCTTCTTTCTTGAATTTTTTTATTGTTTCTTTTTTAGTTAAGTATAATAAAATATTTTATTGATTTTAATTTATTGCTATCTCTTTTTCTTCTTAGACTTTCTTTTATAATATACATAATTTTTGCAAACTATTTGATTTATCCAATCTAATATATCAAGATATTAATATGCATAATTCATACATAAAAAATATAATAAGTTAGCACAAGAACATACAAAATCATCATATCATGTATATGCATCAACCATAATATAATATATTTATTGATCTTGTATATGATTCAATACTTTAACATATAATCAAACATTGTTATTATAATTATAGTATAACATATCTACTAAGAATTTTATAACACTTAAGAGAGAGACATGCAATGCTATTTTTTTCACTCATTTGTCATTATCAAAATTCATCATATAAGGTCTTGGGGTTAACAATTTTCTTGCAAAAAGATAGTATTTGGTTTAATTTTAAAAAAATTAAATTATAAAATTTTGAATATTTTAACTTATAGCATATGTCAATCAATTTTTTTAAGTAAGTTAGCTACCTAATTACTGTAATAATCAATCAATATATAGATATCAAACTTATTTTTAAAGAAAAACTTCTATGTAATCATTTGCTTATAATAAAATATATGTCATAAAATTAATAAATAGTTAATCTTTTAGTGTATATAATCCTTTACACAAGGAAAAATATAAAAGTATGAGATAGACAAACTTGGAATAGTATATGCAAAAAACTAAAATGAACCTAGAAATTAATAAAAAATATTAGATAATTAAACATAATAAAAAATCAAACCTAATGTCCTAGCAACTAAGCTTAGGCTATAAATTCCATTTGGAGCTTTAATTAATGGTGATATCCACATAAAAAAAACTTATCATTATGATGGTAAAATAGCTCAGAACAAGTAAGACTAGATATGTACTAGTGTTTGAACTTAATGTATGATATTACTTGCTTGGAAAAATCCTTGAAGATTTGGAGGTGAAGTTTCAAAACTTTGTAAAAATGCTTAAGATAAGATAGTTATGGGAGCTTAACAATTTCATCATCCATGTTCATGGACTAACATATCTAGATCTCTAATTCCAACTGTAAGGTAGATTGACTTTGATGTAAATCTTGTTAAACATGCTTTTTCAAACTTACTTCTTCAATTATATAATCTTTCATGTTGAGTTTAAGTTTCTAATCTGTTACCTAAAGTGATAAGAAGAAGGTTTGCAACATGGAAGTCTTATTAGTTCAAAAGCCACATGATGTGGATTGAATTGTATTGCTGTTTAAAAAAAGTTCTTTCAAACTTTGCACATAAAAAGAACAATGTCAAAGTTTAATGTTTTATACTAAAATAGAGCAAGCTACATTACAAAAACAATAAGCTTTAAAGTGACCTATTTAGCCACTATTTATATAGAATATATTTATTTTTCCCTTCTTGAATGATACTAGCATGATTTGACCTTCATCTAAATGAATTAAGATTCTAACCCTATTAACTATAATTAATTTTTCCATATTAACATTAAATTGATATTGGTAGTATTGTTGTTAGAGGACTTCCAATTGACTTTTGAAATTAGCATTATGATTTTAAAGATTTTGCATATTCTGAATAAGCTCATTTGATTGAGTAGTCAAACAATCCATTTGATGATGTAATTCCTCATTCATAAGATTAAGCAATTGAATATGAGATTCCAAATTAGCCATTTGCAACTTTTCCTTTTTCCAAGTTTATGTTAGGAATTACTTGCTTATGATATCTTATATTCAAAACATTTAGCAAAATATCAATTAACAAATCTCTAACATCACGTGCCTTATCAAATTTAGGTGGGTGTAAAGCAATTTCATTAATACACTCATTCTCAATTTGTTCAAACTTAAAAGTGAAAATATAAATTGCCTACTTTGGATCAACCTAAACTTAGGAATCAATCTCATGGTCTATTGGGCTCTTTAATTTTTTCATATATGGTTAGATTTGGCATTCTTAGGACTACAACTTTGTCATAGAAATCTTTTTTTAAAACTAACATTGATCTTTGTAGAAGTCATAAAAAGGTATTGATAAACTTGCTTTATAAAATATAATTTGAAAAACAAACTTGAAAACAAAACCCAGGATATTTTACTTAAATACTTTGCGTCACCATTACAAAATAGCTAATCAATAATGAGAATTCAAAAAAATTCTTCCACCAAATAGCCTAAAGCAACATAAAACAGAATTGCAAATGAGAACTAACATTATATTATCTAAAACTACGATCAATATACCACACTTTGTAATATATTACCAAACTATTAGCAAATTTATGGAATCTATTTGCTGAAACCTTTAGTTTTGATGAAATTTCACAAAAAACTTAGGACCAACTCAAATTAATGTTCTTCAAAAGATAGATCAACATTAGGAGAGTAGATTTGTCATTATTTGTTGGCATATAGAGTGGCAAATAGCTTCGGAGCACTGATGGCAGAAAAAGTCGTTGACTTCTGATGTCCCAAAGGTTTGTTTTCATTTTGCGAAGCTTTCTTAGTTCAATTTTTTAATATATATATATATATATATATATATATATATATATATTTAAATTTAATTTACTATTAATGTAAATTGATTTTACACTATTACCCACTCACATGTTGTCATATTTATAAATTTGTTTTTAAAATTTCTGTATTGCTATTAAATTTTTTTATTATTATTACTTTTTTAATAACATATTTTTTATTCATTGATAATGTAAAATATTTTATATTGATAATAAATTAAATTTAAATTCTATACTTATTATCTTATAAGTAACTTAGTATAATAGGTGATGCATTTTTATAAATATTTTATTTTAGCTTAATTATAATTTCGATCGCTATAATATTTTAAGTGATCCATTTAACCTTTTTAAATAAAATATTGTACTTTAGTGGCCTTAATATATAAATTTAAATCACTTAGATATAAATTAATGATTTTGTCAAAGTTAAGGTTGAAACTTTCATTTGACAAAAGAGTTTCAACAAAACTATAGCAGATATTCAATAGATGGAAAATTTTAATGAAATTAACCCTATAACCTCAAAAAATTTAGAATATCATGATTTTCCTAATGTTAAAAAAATACTTTAATTTAATCATTGGCATCATGTAATTAAGTAATTTTTCTTTCAATATTGATTACTAATTTGGAGTCTAATAAAAATATATGTGTCAAATAGGATTTTTACTTTTCAATTTGATTAAATTTGTTAACAAGGATCAAATATAATTCAATTTATACAATGAAGGAACTAAATCAAAATATTACATTAAAATGCAGTTTATATGTGATGAATTTATACTTATATATAAGGAATTAGATGTAAAATTGAGCCTTTCATTTTAGATTGTGACGTAAAACCTTGTCTGAACGGCATATTGGTTGGATAAGAAAATGCAAGAAGACCAACAAAATATTTTTTAAATACATGTCATATATTATATGAAATTATTTTAAATAAGTTTTAAATATTAAATTATTTATGAATTTTATTTTTTAAAATGCAACAAACCAACGGTCTAGATTAAAGAACAAAAGGTTCTCGCATGTTGTTTAACACAAAATATAAACATTCTTCAACTAGTAGCAATAGTTATCAATTATTTATGAATTTTGATTCAATATAATAATTGTAATTATAATTATTGCATAGGATCATTCAAATAATTGCTCCCCTGTATTTTCACAGTCCCTTACTGATCAGAGGTTAGAAATTAAGATCAATAAATAATCTATAAAAATATAAGGCTCTACTTATTTAGATTGTTAAATGTAACAAATAATTACAATTCTATATTTAATTAAAACTCATAAACAATATAGTATTTAAAAATCACTTTAACTTCATATAATGCATGAAATAATTTCTGACATAAATAGTCCTAATGAATTGGAATATCATGAGAATACATGTGAGATGCGGAGGGTGAATTTATGTGGACTATCATATGCTTGAAATGGGAATAATAATAAAAGTTCGCCTTGCCTTATAAAAAAGTCACATAAATAATTTTTGGAAAATGCTAATCATAGTCGTTAATGCTACGTTTAAGAATCAATGCATACCCCTTATTTATAATTATTTTAAATTTTTAAGAGAAATTTATAAAATAATATTAATTAAGAATAATTATAATCTCGCCATTTGTTATAGTCATAAATTCATAAATTCATAAATTAAATAATTCATGAAAATTCGTGGTCCTGAACCCGTTTTGCGTGTTCAATCGTGGATTCGTGGGCGAGTTAAGCTTTCCTCGTTGCATGTGCAGTTACAGGCAAAAGCTGTCATAAATGTGCGCCATGCCTTTAGCAGAAAACCCCAAAACGAAATTATTTGAAATTCAACTCGGACAAAAAAAATCAAATTAACTATATTTAATTGGGTTTAGAATTTTGAAATTAACCGCGAAGATGTGGAGCCACCTCTAAAGTATAGGGAAAATCTTGAAATGTATTATTTTGGTTTAGTAAATTTGCTATGATTTTATAACTAGTTATTGAGTGCAATAATGGCTTCATGTGTTATTGGCTCCTTTTGGAACAGTGATATTGGTTTCCCCACTTGCAAGGGAAAATGGAAGAAACACCAATGGCTAATAACAAATGAAAGCAAAAGTAAAGTAGAGCAAATTATAACAATATAGTAATGTAAAACTTGGAATACCTAGATTGAATGTAATTGATTATAATTCAAAATTTTCAAAAAATAAGTTTGTATAATTACTTATATAATTGATTATATGAAAGTATCTTTTCAAAATTACAGTTATAAGTAATTATAAGGGCATTTTATCATTTCAATTCATATATAAACATTCAAAATTAAAATTCATTTCTAAGTATGAGAGGTATACAAAACCTAAGGTCTATTGAGTTTTTCTTTATTGATTTCAAAACATCCATTTGAATCAAAAACTAATGAAAACTTCATTTTAGAACTTACTTTGCAAAGAGCACTACTCTTTTACTCTTAGTTCAATCCTTAATCACTTTAATCAAGGATTTTGTGTTTGATTAAGTATCATAAATCTTCTAGAGTAAGCTAACTCTATAAGGAGCTTAATTCTTATGCAAGGCACTATAAGAGAAAGTTTGCATCTATTAATTGATTGTAAGATTTCTCTAAAATCATTAAACTGAAAAGATAGAATTATAATCACGAAATTGAAGATTGTTCAATTTTAAAGAATGGATGCATACTTAGGAATAGATTTTCTTCTTTGTGGAATTAATTACTATATATGTTTGCATCCTCTTTACCCTTTATCTCCGTTTAATTTCTGCAATTATATTATTTCTTGCATGTTTAAATTATTTTGTTTGAGCACTAATTCATGATATATGGATTTTTGGCTGAGTGAAAATATTTTGAACTGATTCCTTTTGTTTTCAGATCATAATTTTGATTACTCTGTTTTAAGAACGCTGTTTTTAATGCAAAAACTTTTGAAAATCTAATCCAACCTCGCTTGGAATATCCTTACTTTACAATATTTTCTTACATCTTTTGGTAAATATGATGCCAGTGAGATATTAAATAATTTTAGATTTGTATCTTTTTTTGATCGTGATAATGGATTATTTACATTGACACTCAAGAAGAATCAAGGGTGAATTTTTTAAATCCGACAAGCTTCCTTTAGTTAAATTTTTTCGAAAACCAGAGAAAAGGACTGAGATGGTACCATTGATTTGATGGATTCTCCCGAAAACCATTTCACTTTCTGAAGAGTATCGAAGCAGTGTTTGGTAAGAATGGAAGCTGTTAAAATCTTCTGAAACTGTTTTATTTTGCTCTGCAAACGCATGATCTTATTTTTGAAATATTGGAATCCAATGCCCTCTGCATGATAATGATATCACCATTTGGACTTTTCTAAAGCTGAGAGTTGGATCTTTCATTTCCAGCTACCGTACATTCAAAAAACAAGGTAAGATGGGAGAATGATTAACAAATAATTAAAAACAAAGAACGTCCCTTTGTAAACAATATCCTTGCAACTTTCCTCCCCCCCCCCCCCCCCAAATGATGGTTTTTAGCTATGCGAAGATTTTAATTTTTAACCTTAGACCAAAATTCATCAAAGTTAATAAAAAGAAGTTTCTCTGAACTCGATATTGATCTTAAGAGCATAATTTGTTAGAATTTAGTGAATTATTATTAATTGAAAATTTTAATTTAATAAAATAAATAATTAAAATTTAATCCAATTATCAAACATAATTACAGTCTAATATAAAATTGTGATTTAATTATGTACTAACTTGGTACATTTATCTAAGCTTGTGATTTAGTGTTTGTAGTAAATTGAGGCCCAATAAATATTTTATGAGAAAGTTGCTGGATTTACTTAATTATATCAACGTATGCATACATGTATAAAAAGTTCCTCTTTACTTCTCACATATTTAATTTTTGTCTATGAGCCATTATTAAAAAAATAAGAGGTAATTGTTATCAATTTTTGAACTTTTGCCAATTTCAAACTCAATTGCAACATCATACAAATTAAAAAATTTCATATATGATGTTTTAATTGGATATACACATTTTGCTTAGACTAGATATACTTAATCGAACATAGTATTTATGCTAGTCAAAGGAACATCCCTTGTCCTATTGCTCGAGATATGAATACATTTGTTGGCACAAACTTATTTAAAGCGGTTGGAAATCTACAATTGCTTGAATATTCCTAAGCCACATTGATACTTTTTGAATGATTGTATACAATCCTAATTATAGGGATAAAAGTATCCATTCGGTTAGATATTTGAATTTCACATTTTTTCTATAAATAGGTAATTAATTTTTCATATTTAGACCTAAAATTCTATTCATTGTACATTCAAGTCCCTCACTAGGGAGATAAATAGGTAATTAGTTTTCCATATCTAAATCTAAAACTTTATTTACTGTATATTTAGGTCCTTCATTAAGAATTAGATATATTGTAATTTTATCATTTGGCATCATTTATAGTTGTCCTAGCCATATTTAAAGATTGAAAATACTCTTTTTCCAACCATGGTTGTAGGGCGAGGTGGAGCATCTTATTGCTAGCTTTGGAAATTCGCCAAGGATATCATTGTTCGCTATTGCTGTTGATGGGTCTTTTCACTTGCATTTATTGAAATTCTGATGATTCTCGGAAAACCTCCAACTTGCCCCATTTTCTGCAAAATTTGAGCAGCAACAAAGTGTGAACCATACGGATCACTAATTTTTCCGCTGGATTGTGCAAGTAATGAGCATAATAGTGGAATCGTCCGAGAAGATTGCTTCCACTTCCGATTTCTGTAACCTTAGATTGCTTCTGATCTCTATGTCTTATTAGAGGCTATTTATTGTACATTCAAACCTCTCACAATCATACAAATTTAAATTTTATATACATGATATTCTAATATTTCATAAATATGATTTTGAAATGAAGTCTTACATAATTTTTATATTAATTTCTATTATTATTATTTTCTTATCAATAAAATCAAATCCAATTTTTAAGAAATAGAGGATTGTTTTCTGCCGCACAAAGTTCAGTTTTGAAAATTTCAAATTCCTATGTGCGCTGAAGGATTGATAATTTTTCTCCCGCACTTGAAAGCACATGCAATAATATCGCACCATTCAATAAATAGTATGAATAATGAGGTTCAATTTTATTATGAGAATGAATCTAAATTCTAAAATGAATACGCATGATTGTAGTTATGATTGATAATTATGCTAGTAATTTTTTATTAGAATTATACTTTTATTATTTTTTTATAGTAATAAAAATGATAATCCATTGTACATATAAAAGATCTTAGATTTAAATTTTAAATATGATAGAAAATAAAATTCTTAGGTAACATCAATTCCTATGATGCCAGCATCATTGTTTTTGTGTTATAGTAATATAACTGCAAGCAATCGATAAATATTTGTTACTCTATATTAAACAATTTCTAATAAAAATTTTCTGAATTAATTATGATATGAGTGTTAATTACAAGCAAAATCAAACTCTAGAAATCTAATTACAAGAAAAAGAATATACAAATAAAATTATAAAATGATAATTTATTTAATATACATATAAAAAATCTTAAATTTAAATTTTAAATATGATAATATCGGATCCTATTATATCATTAAGATGCTGGTGTTATTGTTTTTATGTTATAATAATATATTTGTTACTGTATATTAAACAATTTCTAATAAAAATTTTCTGAATTAATTATGGTATGAATTTTAATTACAAGCAAAATCAAATTCTAGAAATCTAATTACAAGAAAAATAATATATAAACAAAATTATAAATTGAAGAAAACTATGAGTAAAGCATAGGTTTTAAGATGATAACAGAAGAAAAGGGAAGAAGATTATTAAAGAACAGTCTTTCCCCTTTTTCCCTTTACTTTCTTCATTCAGACGTGCGCCTTGCCTTGTTATAACAGCATTCGTACGAGAGAAAAGAGCAATCTATGAGTCTTTGACACAGTCACGCGAACGCTTCACAAGTACCTAAGCCTCCATAAGTCGTATAAATTAAAAAGCAATTTCATGCTTTTTCAATTTTTTTTCCCGATTGAGCTTGATTCGTCATGTAATATTTTGCATAATCTTTACATCAACTTATATCAGTCTCTTACCCATATAATATAAAGATTCTAACTAATTCTATGGACAAAGAATTCTCTGACCATCGGTTCTTCTTCGATACATGAACAATTTTAGAGAGATTTTTTAATGCTTAAGAATTAGATGAATTGTTATCTCTCAATCTAATTGAATTTAATAATAATATCTAAATAAAATTTTGTTAGTAACCCCAACTTGTCATTGATATCCTATCCAATCCAGTAGAGTTGAGAACATCCCTCATTCATACCAATTTTTGATAAAAAAAATACATTTAAGTTCATTTATTGGCAAAATTAGATCTATTATCATTTTCTTTAATATTTCTTATACATAAAAAGTAGTCCTCTTAAGAGTATTGGCGCTAACGCTTCAGTGGTACGGGGGGTAATTGTGTTTTAATTTTTAATAAAGATGAAAATTTATAAACTAAGAATTTTATATAAAATCTTTTTAAAAAATTAGTAGAACATACTTCCTCGTTAGAATAAATGTAATTTCCCTACTGGCTCTTTAAATGTGAAGCTTTCAATGTTAAAAATGGACAAAGTATAACCTATGATTATTCTTTTTCTCAAGATCATAAAAAATTAATTTATTTAAGATAAAATTTACGCATAAAATTATTCATAGATTTAATTTGAAATGAATTGAATTTTATTTTTTTATAAATATACATAACAATTTAAAAGGAAAAAAAGTTCTAACAAAATTACTCCTCCAGAATGTGTTTTGAAGAAAAGTAATGAAAGCTTGACGGCAGTATCAAAGGGAAGAAAAGATGCATGAAAGTGCGAGGCATACTCCCTCCGCCACTTTTAAGTGAAGTCGTGCGAAGGTGATGAAATAAATAAGCAAACCATCTTTGATAATCTTTCAGTGCAAGACGCGCCCCATGCACTTCAACAAAATATATATATATATATATATATATATATAGACACACACACACACACACACTAAGAACACGTTCAGTTAACAGAAAAATACTTTATAAAAATAAACAAAAATTGAGGTATTTAATTGATCGTTAATTAATAAAATTGGATTTTATTTTTTATAAAATAGGTGAAATTACTTATTTACTTCTTTTATGATTAAAGAAAATTTGCAAAAACTTTTAATTCCTTATAATAAACTAAATAATTTTAAATAATTTCTAAAAAGATTACAAAAAAATATTTTTTAACACTTTTAATTTCTTCACCTTTCTACAAGAAGTTATTTCTCATTCAAAACAGAATGGTTTTTCGCCCATTTCCTTGTCTGTGCGCTATGCTTTTCGCCACAGGAAAAGACAAACTGATGATGGATTTATGCAAAACCATCAGCTTTTTCAACTCTGATTATCAGGCATGGAATCATAATACGTGTTTCGGGGATGACTTCTGACTTTGTCAGCCACGAAAGTTGCCTTATGGATTGAAGTTTTTATCCAATTTATATACCAAAGTCTAACTCCTTTCATATGAAACAATTTAATATATATTTAATATAATTAATAAATTAATTTATAATTTATTAATTTAATCAAATAAATTATAAACTAATTTTAAAGATATTTAACATACTAAAAATTAATAATTTATAAAATCTTATTTAATAAGTTTCATAGAGTAGTTTATAACTTTTAAATTAATATTTTTTAAAATTTTTTTAAATATATATATTTTTATTAAATGACAATTTATATGCTAATTATATATGACATATCTTCATTAATTCAATATAAATAAATAAAAATAAGTAACTAAATAAATATATGATATCCTAAAATATAATTAATTTTTAAATTATTATATTATTGTTTGAATAATAAATAAGAAATAAACAAAAAATATGTATTATTATAAACATAAATAATTAAATTTTAGATAATTATACTCCTATTTTAAATATTTTAATTATATTAATATAATTTGATCATAGCATAGATATGAATTGATTTAATTTAATTTAATTAATATATTTATTTATATTAACATGTCCTTTTATTTATTTTATTTTATATTTTTAACTAATTTAAGAGTTATTTTATTAAATACTTTTAATATAATTAATTAACTTATTAATTATTATTAATTTATTAATTATCAATTAATTTATTAGCTAATTAACAAAATTTTAGTAATTTCCCCTCCTATACATCGTACCATTAGTTGAAATTTTAACATTAACCAACTCTTTTGTAAATTATGAAATAAAAATATTATAATTGAGTTTTAATATCAGTATTAACCAATATGTTTAACCTCATTGACTACAAAAATCAATTTTAAAATTAAAACTTTTTCTCTCATTTATATACCACTGGCCTCTCACATAGTTAAACTCGAAATGTTTGTTTGGGTGTGAAAGCAAGCAGTAAAGTTGCCAGCAAAAGCAAAGATCAAATAAAGATTAAGTGAAAAGCGCATGGAATATGGAATTAATCTTTAGGTTCGGTTTGTTTGGGGGGGAAAAACAGTTTTTTGGAATTTTTTTTTCAATTTTCTTATGTTTGGACATCCAAAACAAGTAGCCAATAAGAAATTAAAATTCAATCAAACAAAAAATTACATTAAATTTTCGAAAAGCAACTTCCTAATTTAGAAAATAGAATTTATTTTCCCATGCGGTTGCCCCTGTCTCCATGCGCAAAGCCACCCCATCTCTGCCTTTCTGCTTTGTTTGCTACCGTTCATGGCACATTGCAACTTGGTAATACCTTTTTTATTACCTCTAATAAGAAGGGTTAATTTTATATGTTTACCTAATCTTTACATTATGAATAATAATACTATAAAAATATATTATTTTCGATACAATATTAAAAAAGTCATTCAATTTTTTATAATTTTTTATTTTGAATATAAAATCTTTATTTTTTTATAAAATTGTATAAGTGTTAAAACATGAGTATCACTTTTTTCTAATAGTTAAAATCAATAATTTTGATCATAAAATTATATTGATAAAAATATGCAGTAATTTTTTTAAAAAATATTTTTAAATTTATTTTTTAGGATGTGACCTTTTTATTGATAAAAATAAAAATATATACCTTCATATTTAATGTAAGTAAATATAAAATATGTTTTCTTATGAGTATATATTTATTACAAAATTATTTGCATAAAATTGAATATATTTAAAAAAATTATTAGAAAAAATTAATTTTTCTTGATACACTAAATATTAGAAAATATTTTTTTATGCATCAAATAATAAAAAATTAATTTATTTTAAAAAATATTTTTTTAAAAAAAATATCTTTCAAAAATTCCATTTTCTCTTAAACCAAACCAAACGTACCCTTAATGTCTATCTGTTTATATGCTTTTTGGTTCTATCTTTGGCAGAAAAGCAAATCTTCTAAAGGATCCAATAGTTGGGCAGGCATATTGCCTCCAAACGCAGTTGGAATGCCCACATAGTCTTTTGAAGAATCTGTCAAAAGATTATCTCAATTGAAAGTCGTGTGAAAATGTAATTTTGTTTTAAAGTAGAATATAAATAATTGGTTTAATTGATTGTTAATCGAGAGAACGAAGGAAGAAATTATTTATTTATCCTTTTTCTGATAAAAAGAACTTCTTGCCAAGTCAAATAATTCTAAATATTTTTCGAAAATTTTATAAAAGAGTTTATCACTTTCTACAAAAATTTATTTAATAACCAAACACTCCTTGTTCACTAAATCCTCAAACAAGTTTTGTTCTGGTTAACTACTGACTAGAGCTAATTAACATAACTTTACATCCACTTAAAATTTTTTTCCCTGCTACTATCTATTGTTTGGGAGGATCAATTCCCCTTTTTATGTGAATAATGAAAGTTGATGGATGATTTAGTAATTCATCAAGGAAAAATTATATTTTACGTTATAAATATAATAATATATTAATATATTATCAAATTTAATTTTAAAAAATAAATATAATATATAATTAAATTTAATAATATATTAATATATTACTACACCGAGGTATCAAAATTTCCCTTCATTGTTAATCATTTATGTTAATTTTTCATTTACCAAAAGATATCATTACGGTTAACTTTTCGTACAAAATTATCATCAACGTTTCCTCAGTCACTGCAATCATATATTTATGGCTTCAAGTGTTGTCAACTAATAATAATTACTAGAATATTAATTCTAATATTACAAAAGACGATAATGAAGACCTAAAGAATTAATTAAACAAACAATTCTATAATATATTAAAAATAAATTTAAAATTATATTTTATATATAAATTAATGACTATTATAAATATGAAATAATTAAATAAATTTATAAAATTTAATTTAATAAATATAAAAAATTCAAAATTAATTCTATTTTTTTATATATGTAACATTTTTTTAATTAAATTATGTAAATTGGCCAGATGACCGGTAACATGCTGCCATGTCTAACAGCACCAAAATTAGTTAAGCAAGCCTGGCGCTTGGGACAGCGTGCAAGCTGCAACCAAATTTTATAATTTAGAGATCTGTATTATCACACTGTAGCACGGCCACTTGATTTTGTTAAAAATTATTAATCTTTCATAAAAATTCAAAACTTTTTAAAAAATCTTAGTTGTAATTGTAAACTTAAGGATTAAAATGGTAATTTTTTATGTATTTTTTCAGACAAAATTCTCACACACTTTCAATGAAGAAATTATAATATTTTATACTAAAAATTGTAAATATTATTTTTTTTAAATTGTAAATGTTATAACTTCTACATGAAAATTTTATAAAAATTCACAACTTTTCAAAGAGACAGTATTAACAAAACTCAAATATAATAATCACGTCGAAAAAGGTTTTTATGTACATCTTTGTGTTTCTGGTTAGTTAGAGGCTGATTCGAGAGATTGAAAACAAAAGAGCTTAATTGTGTGGCATTCGTTTGGAATTTATAAGAGCGTAATAAAATATAAATTATTAAATAAATTTATTAATTAATAATTAAAATTATTAATAATTTCATTCAATGACTTTTATTTTATTCTATCAAATGAACTTGGAACCATATAAATATCATGGAAGGCATCAAAGAGCTTACTTTGAAAAAAAAAAAGAACCGCGTAGGGCTTGGGTTTTCAAACTCTGAAGTCAAAAATAAATTGCTTTTCTGCTGTGTACGGATTCCATTTTCAAACTTCTTGGAACTTAGTGATTTGTACGGATTGATCTAATAGGATATTTATAAGCATAAAAACGTTGTTTAATTAATGATCTGATGTAAATATTATATCATTATTAGGGTTAATGAAGCACTAATTTTACCATAATATATTTGTTGAATACTATTATTGTAGCAAGCATTTCCAATGTCAGCAAAAGGGGCTGAGATTGGGACAATATCTAAGCCTAATTAGTACAAATGATGAGCAGGAATCACTAAAATAACTCTTTCTACTCAAGCTGTGCTGTCGCCAGAAAAATTGGCTGCCTGAAGGAAAGGGCTAGCACAACTTTTTGGTTATCAGTGAAAGTTAGTTCTGAGGCCAGAAGCATGTTTTCTTTTTGTGCTTCCACTTTTTTTGCTACAACAAAGGCAAGCATGCATTCACACAAGAAAGAAATGCTTACAAAATTTGGTTGAATGATTCTCTTTTCCTTCCAACAAAAATGAGAGAATAATTCAATGAGTAAATCACTAAATTAATTCTTGAAATTTAAAGATAGAAGTTAGATTAAAAACCTCATCCTATAAAATTAATTTTTTTTATCAATTTTATCTTCAATTAAAAATTATATTAATTTGATTCCTATAAGATTAATTCTACTTCAAATATTAATCTCTCTCTAAGTGAGAAGGAATTATTGAATTACTATAAAAATAGACTAAAATTTCACATAAAACTAATTTTATAAGAATAAAATTGATATAAACTTTAAATGAGAGATAAAATTAATAAAAAATTAATATTATAAATTTTTTTAATCTATAAATATATTAAAATTTTTATCAATTTATTTTATATTATATAAATGCCTAAATATCTAATTTTTACATTAAATATATCCTAAAAATAGGTGTCATATTAGATTTTTTGAAGTTATTTTTATATGAGAATGAGATGAGTAAATTATAATTATTAGATTAATATTAAAAGGTAAAATTAAAATATAAAATTATATAATTTTTTAAGTAATTATATCAATTTTTAATTAGTCACATAATCTTTAATTATTTTTTACTCTCAACCATTAATATAAAATATGATAGTTATAATTTATTCTTTTTATTTCTCGTACAAAAATACATATCAATCATAATTTACTTTTTTTATTTCTCGTACAAAAACACATCTCATTTGATATGTCCGGTTGATATAAGAAGATCTCCACTATCCTGGTTCATTGTATTAAATGGTAAATTAGTCTTCTAATGCAAGTAATTGGGACAAAATTTTTTTACTTTTAATTAATGCAGTAGTTGGTGGTGGTGTTAGGTTACAAATCGTAAAGGACCAAATCGAACCAATAATTATTTAAGTTCAAAGAAATTTTCTTCTAAGCTACATACGTATAAAAGAGTCTAATCTTTAACTTTGACTTACATATCATAAATTTTGCTTTCGGATGTGCAAAGAAGAGTTCATTATATAAACTTTAACACTGCTGCTCCCCCCCCCCCCCCCCAAAAAAAAAAAAAAAGGCGTCTAATCTTTTGTTGAAGATTGTACGAAATTGATGAAATTGTAGCATTTGTATAGAGAGATAATCCGAGTACTCGATTCCCTTACTAAAAACGCAATGTGTTTAAATGACTCTAAAATGTTTTGTATATATGAACCCTTGGATAGGGTTGATTTATACTTGTATAATGATATTGACGTCAGAGCTCTTATTGTTTCTTTGTTCTCCCTTTAAGAGAAAGTAAATGTATTACTGTTTTATAGGGCAAAGTAGCATAAAAAATAGCATTCTCAATTTATATTTGAACTAACTTGATTCTCCACTAACTTATTTTTCTACTAGTGTAATTGAATTGGGTTCTTATTTGACATTTAACTGAAAAAAAAAGGAATATCAAAGTAATTAATTTAGTGGTACTAATTTATTATTTTATTCTAAAATTTATGAGTTTAATATAAGATAATGTCAATTTGTAATTAATAAAAAAATAATTTTTTTAAGACTATCAGCACTTTAAAGGTTATACTAACAGATTAATACATTTCTTAAAATGAAATTATGAAGAGAAGTAAGATGGTAGTAAATATTATTTTAATATATATAATATATAATTTTAATATATACATACACACATGACTATGTGCATATTATTAGTTAATTCTATGTCACTTATTACTTATTATATATTACTAAATTATCAATCTAATAATCTGATAGGGCAGTATTTAAATGCCTTACCAGATTAAGTTAATTGATTTTAATTCCTCATCAAATTAGGTTATTATTATAATTTTTTATATTAATTCCAATTCTATTACCACATTAGATAAAAACTGTATCAATTTCAAATTAAACAATTATAAAACATTTGTAACTTGGAGAAGTTTCTCCATATATTAAAATCAAATCAGTTCGTTATAGAAAAAATATATATGAAAAAGAATAAACTAATGAATGTTGAGTGAAGTTAAGAATAATCATGAATTTTTCATTTTTGGATACTTAAAAATAATCATGAATCCATCATTTCTACGTGACTTTCCAATTTTTGCGGGACCCATGGACATAAAAGAGCTCCATGAAATTCAAAAATTAATTCATTTACAGGAATAGCAGAACGAATAACTTTAGAAAATCCCTTCCTTATAGTTAGAAATGAAAATTAATTAATAAATTATCAGTCAATAATTAATATGTATAAAAATCACCCTAATTGTCCTTCTGTTGTTTTTAAATCTTACCTTTCATGAGTAAGTCCTCACTTTTATGTTTTGCCACCACATTTCAATCTTTTTTATTATCGTGTTTTTGTGAATAAATTCATTTAACTGACAAAAATTAAAAAAATAAATATCTTTTTTTAATTTCATTACTTTTTTTTGTGATTTAAAGCTTTTGGTCTGGTCTTCTTTATTATTATTATTATTATTATTATTATTATAGATTCTGCTTTAAAAAACTTTAGTATACATCCAGACCTTTTAAAAACATACATCCAAACCTTTTAAAAACAGTTATAGATAATTTCCATATCTCATCTATTTAATTTCCTCCAACATATCATAGAGAAGTCTATGTTGATTATTTTCTTTATCTTCACCAAAACCGATACTAATTTATTATACCATGGTTGTTGAAATATACGAAACTAATTTATTATGCAATTAGAATACATTCGCGCTAATAGAAAATGAAAACAACTCATCTATTAAGATAGGGTTTTTCTAATTTAGTTGTCTATGGAGTCTGAATGTTGTCTAATAAGGAGAGAACCCGCTTTAAGTCGAGTGTGACATTAAGAAATCCAACTTGATATTTTTAACAAGTTTTAAATTTAAATTATTATCTTTCACTTAAAATATTAGAATCCTTTGGATAAGTGATATATCTATTTGCTCTTTTCATTTGACATAAATTTAATAATAAGAATAAATTGTGAATTGGTGAAATTTTAAATATAACGGATATTTGCACCGCCTTAAAACTTTAACATTTATATAATTTAAAAAATAATTTTTAAAAAATTCCTCAGAGCATATTTATAATGGAAATATAAAATTAAATATTTTAATAGAATAAATGTTCTAAAATTATTTTATAAACATAAATTATATATAATACCATGTATCACGAGGGTAAAGCATTTAAGGAAAATAATTTATTATTCAGATGTTCACAAAATATTTTTATATCAAAATTCAGATGTCATAATTAAATTAATCAAAAATATAAATTGATGAAATAAATCCTATCAATTTGAATTTAAATCCCACGGATTTCATGGGTATTTTTTATTTATTTTAATTTTCAGTCATTGATTTCACAAATTTGTATATTATATTGTATGTTATGAAATCAAAATCTTATTCCAGTTAATTCAACTTATGTATTAAAATATTTAATTTTAATTTAAAATTATATATAATTAGGGTACTAAATTTATATCATTTATTATATAGTTATATTGAAATAATTAAAATGAAACTTTTTATATTGGTTTTGACTCTCATTGTTTTAGTATTTTCCAATAATTAAAATTTTCGGCTTAGGGGAGCTAAATCCCTTATTTAGAGCATTTAAGGGTTAAATTCCCCTGTCTTGCACGTTAAAAGGAAACCCATAGATTCTCACAAGAACTTTTTAAAAATTATTTCAATATTAAATTCCAACTTTAAGAACTCTGAAAATAATATTGTAACCTACAAAGTTGCAAATATATATCTCAATTTACGATTATATATTTGAAAAATTGTCGTGTGAATAGTTAATTTATAATGTGTATAAATAGTTCGCAGTATGACAAGTAATTGTTGTTTTGCTGCAATATTAAGGAAATTGCCGCCAATAGCTCAATTTATATTTTTTTAGCTAAATACCGAAATTTTTAAATGAGAAATGTACACTCAATTACTAATTGCACTATACTTAAAATATTTTATAATTAAAGAAGGAACTGATATAGAAGAGCTCACAAAGCTTGTACACAAAACTCGTATTGGGCCCTGATATTTGCATTGTAAAAATCAGGCTTATGAGAAGCAAGAGTCCTATCAGTCATTCCATTGAAGATTATTTTTAGTAATCATAGAGGATCATTTTGAATTGTTACCATTAAAAACAGGATTTAATAACAGATTAGCTAAATTAGAGACATCTTGGTTATCAGTTATAGGCTACTCACAAGTGTTGCGGAAGGAGTTGCTACTCTTATAAGTAACTTGCTGTCAAGAGAAGTCAACATCTTGGTGATTGAAAAAAGACACGAATTCAAGAGTGTAAAATGGGCTGCAGGCCCGTGAATATTGCGGATAGTCATAGGTACAGGGCAGTTTGATCTTCCTTTTTTTTTTTTTGAGCCATTTTCATTATGAGTTTAGCGGACTTGCTTGCAGGCCATTGCAGGCTCCCATGGATTTTTTTCTTTTAATAATTTTTTAAATATTTAAAATTTTTAACTTAATCTAATTTTTAATTTAATATAAAATAACTTAATATAATTTTTCATATTTATTTGACTAATTACCCAAAATAAAAAAATTAATTAATCAATTACAATTTATGAACAAATAAATATTTTTTAATCTAATTTAATTCAGTGTATTCTTAAACATACCTTTTTTGATGTTTAAAATTTCATCTTTAATTTTCTTAAATACATTTCTAATAATTTAATTATTTTTAATTTTAAAAAAATGCGAGTTTCTTGTAAGCCCCCATAATCCTAATTAAATATATCCATTTTGAATATAGGTCAATATAAACAAGTCCATGCGAAACCAAACCTGCACGGGTCCAAACCCATTTGGGTATCTGCCTACACGCATTTTGGAGAAGCAAACTATTTGTAAACTTTAGACACACAAAATGCCTCATTGTGCATGTGAGCATGACTCTGACCTCTTGACAGCGAATGCGGCTATTGCTTCTCTACTCTTTAGAAGTGCTTACAGGATATAACTACGAGAGATGGAGTGTTCTTATGGAAAACTATCTGAAGGGCGAAGGTCTCTGGGACGTTATCAGCCGCGATGATATTGATGAATATTCTAAGAGTTGGAATAGGAAGAATGCCAAGACTTTATATGCCATTCAAATTTCCTGCGAACCTGATTATTTTAAATGGACAAGAAAAACCAACTCTGCCAGAGATGCTTGGGATTACCTGAAAAAGTTAGCCCGCCCAGATGTAAAAGCCATTTACATTGATGCAGGTAACAACACGCTCTACTTCCCATTCCTCAGTAGTGATTAACGGAAGCTTCGTTGTCGAACTTGTTATAGGGGTTATAGATTGTGTTGCTCGAATTTAGTCATTTGATTTATTAGATAATTTTCATTATTAACTATTTTTAAATAATATTTTAAAAATTTAATATAAATTCTTAAATTGATTAATATATTAAATCAAATTCATGTAATGGTTTCGTATTCGTATAGGATTATTATATTGTGTTAATACAACAGATTAGATTCACACAAACCTTCATTAGAACCTCCTCAAATGCCGGCATGCATTATTATTCAGTAAATCCTACCTAAGATAAGCATTAACAACAAATACAAAACAGATAACATCATCCAATTTCATAATCACATAGATTTACCCCTTTCTTATTTTCTCTAACAGGACTGTGAAAAATAGTATAGACCAACTTGTCAAGTCGTTCTATTGCAAGTTTCAGGTCATAATCAACAAAGCAAAAGTAACAGTGTCCCAATGCACATTACAAAGGCATGATTAGTCCTTCCTTCCAGAATATAACCAAAGATTGTTTTAGAAATACATTTAGGCCTTGTTTGGCAATCAGCTGATAGCTGTAACTGTTAACTGATTGAATTAGCTGTTAGCTGATAGCTGATTGTATTAGCTAATTTAACCAGTTGATTGTATTAGCTGTTTGAATAAAAATGTTTGGTAAAATCAGCTGTTTATGATTAGCTGTTTGTATGTAAAATGACATATAAGGGTATGAATATATTTTATAAATTATTTAAATATTTTTATTTTAATATTTTAAATTTTATATTTAATAAATTAAATTTTTTTATAAATAATATGTCATTTTAATTTATTATATATTAACTATTTTTTAATATTAAATTAATATAAATTTTACATTAATTAAATTTATTAATAAAAATTACGTCATTCGTTACTTAAGGGTAATCACGCAAAACGCAACCCAGGAAGATGCCATGCAGGAAAACGCAACAGTCATGCCATGCAGGAAAACGCAGCAGTCACAAGGGTAATTACGTCATTCGTTGCAATAGTAACCGAGCAGCTGAAAGAAAACGCTGCAAGTTGCAGCGTTTTCAATTTCGGCTGTTTTCAACTTTTTAAAATAAAAAAGCTATTTAAAACAGCTACTTACCAAACAGCTAATTTGTAGTCAAACAGCTAAAAGCTGTCCAAACAGCTGGTAACCAAACAACCCCTTAGTCAAACAACTTCAAGCAAAATCACATGAATAATTTTGTAGAAGTTGACATTTAGACAATAGCTATAAATGTAAATAATTTACCTAAGTTGGCACTCATCTTAGCCTCCTTAACTGCTGTCTTCTCTGCCTATAGAAATAGCCAATCATCCTTGGAAATTGGCTACCCAAAAAATCAATTCCCTAAAAATAGGTAAGAAAAATCCATATATGTGTGTAATTAGTTTTCAATCTTCCAAATAAAATTTTAAAGCAAAAATTAATATTAATCAAAATTCTGATTTAAAATGTAAAAATTAGAAACCTCCTCTTGATTATCAGAAGAGATGCCCAGCATATTTCAATTGTATGTTCACTTCTAATGATCCGTTGGTATTCACTAACAGCAACTTGTCCCACCTGTGGCGCATAAAGAAGGTAATTTGCATTGACATTAGTGTATAGGGACAGACTCAATATTATTACGACAGTCTGACCTCATCAACAACCCCCATCGATATAGTATCATGGCTGTGAAGACCAACGTGAGCTAATCCTGAATTTGTTTGCATCTCAGCAGAATTGGAGCAGGACTGCATAGGATATTTCTGAGAATCCACTAGTTGATAAGGACCACAGATAATTATTGGCAGAACATTTTTCCTAAATAGTGAGGAGATCATTGTGAGATGCAAACAAATGCAAGTGAAGCTTCACTGCAATGTTAAATCATGAAAGCGTGACCATATACACAAATGGTGAGAAGATCATTCTGACATGAAAGCAAATAGACACAAATCAATCAAAATCAATAAGAAAATAGTCTGACTTCAAATATAAAGCTTAGTTGAAGTGTTAAATCAGCCATGTAAAATGCAAGTAAGAAGGCTAGTACAACCAGTTAGAAATTACCTCTAAACAGTAGGACAAAAGATTGTCCACTCCTCAAACCCCAGAAAAAAAAAAGGAAAAAAGAAAAAAAGGGAGAGCAAGCGCCAAGAAGCCATATGAATTTGGCCTGAAAGCACCTTGATATAAATGAGCAAAAAGTTAAAAATTGAAGCACAAATTCAAAATTCAATTTGATGCTCAAATGAGAACTGAAGCCAAAAAAGATCAAAATATGAGTAAAACCCCATTGCAGAATCAAAATTCAAAAGTAAACCTTCACAAAGCTCAAGAGAATTAATATACAAGAAGACAAAAACTCCTCCTCAAGCATAAGGCAGTGCTTCCCACCCGAAGACACAGTAACATGCAGAAAATTTTGCACTCAAGTGGAAGTGCTGTTAAAAAATGTTATAAATAATCCAATAAAGCAACACTAAATAAATATTATAAATAATCACCTAACGGCAAAAATAGAAAGAGAGATAAGAAGGATAGCATTACACTGCACCTGTAGTAGTTTTCTTTTATCACGCAAAAAACCCCAAAAAGACGAGTATGTCCTTGAGAAAAAGATAGCGAGGCAAAAGTAACCATTGCGTTTCAGTAACGTCCTGAAGCAAGGACATAACTATTTAATTAATTTGTAAACATTCAATGCATTTCACTAACGTCCAAAAACACTGCATCTTCATGTCATAAGCAAAACCATACAATAAACTGATTACCTATTCTTTGTTGACGAAAACCTCAAACCGTGGTTACTTCAGGACGGGCATGAAAGAAAACCTCAAGCCACGGTTGCTTCAGGACCCACTGGAAAGGTTCTTTTGTCTGAATCATTCTTGTTTTCGTCTTCAAAAAATGTTTGATCATACCTGGATGGCCAAATTGAACAATATACGTTCTTAACTTTACTCATTTCATTATTAATATGCTCTTGCCAGCAAGCTTGAATGGATAGATAGGCTGCTTTGCCTACTTAAAAAGTGCTAATTTATAGGACAAACAGTAGCCCACAGCAAATTACAGCAAAATGATAAACTTATTTTTTCAGTCCAAACAGAGCTAATAAATATCGTTACACATCACATTATTATATGGATTAAATGGCAGGCTGATCATATAAGTAAAAATTATTCAAACAGGATACAAATTTACATATATCAAGAATATAAAATACAAACCTTCCTTGCTTTCTATACGAATGTGTAGTCGATGGAGCACTAGGATTCACAAAGTATTTGTAGTTATGAATAAAGCATAGATTGGTTAGGGGGACCTAACCTACTTAAATAGAAAACTCGATTGGGCTCACTCATAAAAAGCCAAGTTAGTTAAAGATCTACACTTGGTGCAGAACACATCAACCCACCAAATATTTTTAATCCATAAAAGTGATCACAGAAGTTAGACTTAAAAATATAATTCTAGGATTAGACTTAGCTCATATTAAATAAAATAAAATAAAATAAAAAATTCAATTAATGGTAGTCTAAAATATTTTTACATTCTCCCACTTGGACAACATTAATTGTAATTAATTTATTTTATAAAATATTTTATTTTGAAAATTGACTCTTAGGCTGAGGATTAATTTTTAAATACATGTGGTCGCAATTTTAAAAATACACCACCTTAGAGATAAATGCTTGAAAATTTGACTAAGCCTATATAGCCAATAATATCGAATCATTGCGACAGTTACATTCTTTATTAATGTAGGACCTTTCATGCTTATAAAATATCATGAACTATACATACTTAGTCAGTGATGTGATAGTGTAGCATGAAAGATAGCATCAAAATTGTGATCAAATCATGCTTATCTTTCATATTAGTCCTCAATAATTTCTCTAATAAATTCACATAGCACGAGAGATCAACTGACAATATACAAAGCCAAATTGTCTTACAAATTCTAAAATGGTGTCAATTTTGAGACAAATAATTAAGCTTAGGAACTAATGACTAACACTAAGTTTTAGCTCTCATAAAAAAAATTATAACAATATTGGCACATTATAATCAAATGATGCATACATCAATAAGATAACATAAATTCATAATCAATGTACCAATAAGTATATGTGAAGATATAAGAAAAGGAACATATGAAAAATTACATAAAAGATAGTCATAAAAATAAAAACAAGTCCCACTAACCAAAGACATCAAAAGAACCTACAATTCCTATATTCTCAACATGCTAAAAAATTGTAGGTCTAAGTCCTTTAGTCATGAGATCTACCGGCATAGCATCAATATGAATGTGTTTTATCATTATGTCTCCTTTCTTCACAAGATCTCTGACTTTGAGCTATTTCAACTCCAAATGCTTAGATCTACTAGAACTTTTATTATTTTTTGTGAAGAACATCACAACACTATTGTCACAATAAATTTTCAGTAGTCTAGCAATAGAATCAACAATTTGTAATCCTGAAATGAAAATTTTTAACCAAATAGCTTGCGAAGCAGCACCGTAATAGGCAACGAATTCTGCTTGCATGGTGGAAGAAGTTATCAATGTTTGCTTAACACTTTTCCAGGATATAGCACCTCCAGCCATCATGAAGATGTAACCTGAAGTAGATTTCATATCATCGGAACATCCAGTAAAATCTAAGTTTGAATACCCAATTACTTCCAAGTTATCAACGTTCCTATAAATAAGCATACAACTCTTGGTTTTCTACAAGTATCTCATAATCTTTAGGTTGTTTCATGTAGACATCTTCCATAAGTTCACCATTTAGAAAAGCTGTTTTAACGTCCATTTGATGAAGCTCCAAATTAAAATATGCAACAAAATTTTCTTTTATCAAATAAAGATAACCATATCGAGAAAAGTCATCAATGAATGTAACAAAATAATGACAACCACAAATGGTGGAAGAGTATAGTCCAGATATATAAGTATAAATTATCTCTAAAAGATCAAAACTACGAGTAACACCCTTCTTTTCAATCTTAGTTAACTTGCCCCTAATATAGCTCACAAATATGTCCATATCATTAAAATTTAGAGAAGGAAGAATATTCTCTTTTATTGACCTCCCCACCCGTTTCCTAGATATATGTCCTAATCTCCTATGCCATAAGACTGATGATATTTCCTTAATTCTAGGCCTTTTTGAAACCAAATTTTTAACATTTAAAGAAGCATAAGGACTATCAGAAGCTAATAATAACCTATATAAATCATTATCAAGAACACCAAAACCAATGGACTCAGAATGTAATAAAATATTAACTTTTTTATTTCAAAAAAAAAACCTGTATCCAAGCCTATCCAAAAGAGAAATTGAAATTAAATTACGTTTAAAACTAGGAACATAGAAGACATTATTCAATGTAATCTTAACAAAGTTTTCTAAATGTAAAATAACATCTCCTATGCATTCAATTACAATTTCAAGATCATTTCCTACTTTAAGCTTAGACTCTTTCTCACTTGGTTTCCTCTTACTTACGAACCCCTACAAGGTAATTGCAACATAAGTTGTGGAATCACTATCAGACCACCAAGAATCTATAGGGACATCAACTAAATTTGATTCAAAGCAAGCTAAGGATAAGAGTTTACCATACTCATTTCCTTTTTTTTTCTTAACCAAGACTTGAATCTATAACAATCATTCCTCTTATGACCTTTTTTATGACAATAATAGCATTTTACATTCTTATGAATGGAACCTGTAGGGCCTCCCATTTGTGGTTTATGACCGATATTATTATTATTACCATGCATGTAGGCCTCCTGAGATTTAGAAAAATTGTTCCTTATAATATGTGATTTAGGTTTCTTTTTCTTGTGGATTGGATTTTTGCGAGGTAAGGATTTTGGTTGGGTCAAAAAAACATATTTCTTTCTTTTCTTTCCTTAATTTTTCTTCCTTAGCAACACATTTAGTGATGAGTTCATTAATGGTCTAGGGTGTGTTCAAGGTATTATAGGTTGTCTTGATTTGATTGAATTTTGGAAGTAAAGAATTCAAGGCATGTGGGATAAGAAAGATATCCAGCAATTCAATTTTTAATTTTTTTAATTGAGTTTGAAGGTGAACCATCTTGATAATAAACCCTCTTACACCACCAGTGTTATCATACTTCATAGTCATCAGTTCCTTCATCAGGCATCTAGATTTAGCATTATTAGATACTTGATACCTTTGCCTTATAGCATTCATAAATTCTTTGGCCTTGGTTGCATCTACTAATTCACCTAGTAGATGTTCAAGTACAGATCTCTTAATTGCAATGAGGCTGAGCCTATTAGATCTCTCCCATTTTGCATAGTAATCCTTTTACTTTTGAGTACTTTTGGGAGTGAGTGCTGGCGGTTCTGACTCATGCAAAGCTAAATCAAAATCTATAATACCAAGAGCAAACTCTATATCTTGCTTCCACCTCTTATAATTTGTACCATTTAACAATTCAATAGTTGTAGTGTTATTATTTACTGCAAAAAGACTATGAAAGAATAATCAGAGATGCAATATGTTAGTTCTGGGTATTTTAAATTTATTCATAACTATATTTAGGAGTATATGAAATATCACTACATTTTTTCTTTTGGGCAGAAAATGTAGTCTATAAAAGACTCTCCTAAATTTGAAGCTAACTAGGATAATATATTATTATTCCAAAATTACCTCCTGTGAGTAAGTAAAATTTATAATAATAAAATAAATTCAGAAATAATATTTTACTTCAATAAACTAATTTTTTAATTATATCATATAATAACCCCCTTTAAGCAGGTCATTATATGAAATAATTAAAAATATTAATAAGCTTATTGTTAATTACAATACATACTTACCCTATTTAGGTAGGTAATTATGTGAAATAACTAAAAAAAAGTAATCTCGTAAATATTTATTAATAATTTGAAGACTTATAAATTAAAATAAATAATTTTATTTTAGTGATAATTATCTATTTTAAGTCATAAGTCTCCCAAAAGAACCGAAATATTTAAGTGAAGCCTAAAACTATAAATTAAAATAAAACATGATCAGTCCATTAAGAGATGCCTAATAATATGCATCAATATTGATAAGAAAAATCATATTGCATCATATCACAATCTCAATCAATTTTGGTACAAATTAAAATTTTTTTTTTTCCTAATTTCCTCCTAACTTCCTTAAGAGAGTATAAATTTTAGGATTGTAATTTTAGGAGAGTGAAATACACTAATATAAATATGAAAAAAATGTTAATTTTTCAGAATTATTATTGTTATTTTAAGAAATATAAATATATAATAATTATTTATCAGAACTAAAATATATAAAAAAATAAAATAAAAAAATGATGCGTGCATCCACGCGCACTGCGTGGCATGCGTCACGCATATAATGCCATATGTTTGTTTTGCATCTTCAGGAAAGTTGCAATAGCAAGACTTGGGCAGAAAAGACGCATGATGACACGTCAATAGCAATAACAAACATAATAGCGTAGATTTTTAATTCCAGGACAGAGAAGAAAGAAAAAAAAAAGGAACTTTTATTCGTGAATTGCATACAAACAGTGAGACAAGAAAATGGAATTCATCTTTTATGACAAATTATATATATACATAGCAACGTAATTATAGAACACATACAGTGCAGAAGAATATATGACTTCCAATGACATTCTCAATACGCCCAGAAATCATTAAAAAAAAAACATATAAATTATCAGATAAAAAAAAACATATATATATTCGTGAATTGCATACAAACAGTGAGACAAGAAAATGGAATTCATCTTTTATGACAAATTATATATATACATAGCAACGTAATTATAGAACGCATACAGTGGCAGAAGAATATATGACTTCCAATGACATTCTCAATACGCCCAGAAATCATTCAAAAAAAAAAAACATATAGATTATCAGATTAAAAGAAAAGTACATATGATAATTTTTAATAATCTGATAAAAATAATCATAAAAATAGATGATATCAATCATAAAAAAAATACATATCATATAAAAAATATGTATCTTAATAATTCTTAATTTATTGTAAGTGGCTTTGATACCACATATAAATAAAAATTATTCAAATAGAATACAAACTTATATAGATCAAGAATATAAAATACATAATTTTAAAAACTAAATAGCATACTTATATTGTTCATAATGAAATATGAATAAATTGATAAATAAAGGTTTGATCTTCCCTACCTTTTCTACGAATTTGCAACCCATGAGACATCAGGATTCACAAAATATTTTTGGTTATGAATAGAGCGTAGAGTAGTTAGGGGGACTTAACTTATTTAAATAGAAAATCTTACTGGATTCATCCATTAAAAGTTTAATTGGTTAAAGGTTTACACTTATTGCAGAATACATTAGCCCACCAGGTATTTTTAGTTTATAAAAGTGATCACAGAAACTGGACTTAAAAATATAATTTTAGGACCAGACTCAGCCCATATTAAATAAAATAAAATAAAAGACTTAATTAATGATAATTTAAAATATTTTTACAGATCATACTCCCTAATAGCAATATAAAAAACTACAGTTGTGACTCCTTCGAACTGATGGATCCACTGACTAACTTGTTAGGTTGTCCTATTTGGTATTTCAGGCCATAATTAACAAAGCAAAAGTACCAGTGTCCCGAACGCACATTAAAAAAACATGATTAGTTCTTCCTTCCAAAATATAACCAAGGACTTGAGCTCAGAAAAACATTTAGTTTGACAACTTCAAGCAAAATTACATGAACAATTTTGTAGAATTTGTCATGAAGGCAATAACTATAAATTTTATGATGGCGCGGAACCATAACCTAATTCAAACAAAAATTGTAGGCTAATTTAAAAAATTAAATTGTCTGGGCCAGATAGCCTTAAGATTTTGTTTTTGAAACTTTAACAACTCAAATATAACATCAAGCTCTAGGAATTACAAAAACATGTAGCCTGTTTGAATTAGGAAATACAGCAGCCGGATGCTCTAGGTAATTACAGAAGGCCAGATCTGCATGCACTATTCACATTCCTATATGGTTTATCATCATAATAACACTTCTAATATTTGATGGGCCGATCCAAGCTCCCAGAAGGAAACTGTCACCACAGGAAAAAACAAACATAAGTGGTTATGAATATTGTATAAATTGAAAAAAATCAATTGAATCAAAACTTCATACCTGTGGAACAATTGGATTTGTAGTTGTCGTAAACTCACGAGCCATTCCTTACCAATACTGCACTACCCAAGTGGGTATCCAAGAATGGAAGCCAAATTCTATAAATCAAGGCAGCACTAAATAATATGTGTATTACCAAAGTCCAAAGCTCATCCATCACGTGGTTTCCAAGAGCAACTAATTCTTTGTTGATCTCAGAGTTGTGCACAGAAAGCAAGATCTGCATGCACTATTTACATTCCTATATGGTTTATCCATCAGAATCATTCACCAGAAAATTAGCCTCCAAGAGCAATTGAATCTTTGCATTTCTCATCACCCAATAAATCAAAAAACTTTTTATATGTAAATTAGATGGCCATTTGGGTAGCTTCTAAACTGTATAACAGAACAATTAGAATTAGAAGGTCTATAATAACAAAACTTCATGTATCGGAGAATGGGAGCTAATATACATATAAGAGAGCTTATATTTTCGTGAGAGAGAAACGAAGATAACATTTATGTTCAGAGCTAACCTTCGTTGTTCGGAGCTTACACAAGACAAAACTGCATTCAGATGCACTACCTGCAGAGGAAGAAGAAATAAACAACGATAATTAAGCAATAACAAAACAAATATATTAAAGTGAAACATTTTGCATTATATAATACCTTCAAAGTATGATTAAGAAACAATTTTGAACGCACTTGTTGTCTTCAACCTCAAAAGCGAAAAGAAAGGAAGCATACCCATTGATCGCTTCAAGGAGCAGCAACCGCAAGAATGCAGAAGAGCTTGAGAGAAAACTATGCATCTGTCGACCACTTCCCCACAATTCATTTGCTCTCCATCCGAGACCTAACAGAGAGCAAAAACCATGACCAACAATGCAATTTTGAACAAAGAAGGCAGATCTTCTATATTTGAAATACACTTCTCTATCCTTATGGGAAAGTAATGAGTCACTGTCTATTGCGGAAGATGTAAATCTAAATATCACTCACTTTGAAGAGATATCTGCTCTCCCCCACAAGAAAAAGGTTGGTCACCAACAACACTCATAGCTTCCGATGGAAATTCCACACCTCGATAAGCCACACGATCATCACAAAAGCTGAGTATCTCAAGGTAATTTTTTGAAAGTCTTTCACTCTAAAAGGCTAAGTATCAATAGAAAAGTGAATATACTATGATTGCAATGCCCCAACCTTTCCTTTGAAAGTAGCATATTCACATTAATAGATGAGATAAGGAATTCCTAGAATCAATACCTTTTTGCTGAGGTTTAAATCAGAAGTTTTCCCAAAGAATCATCAATGCATGACCCTCACGACTTTAATGTAGCCTATCGCAGTTCAAACCGATAATATAACTGAAATCAGAACAATTTAATATATATATATATATATCACACCAAAAAAATATAACATAAATAATAGCAAAAGTGGAGCTTGCCTAATATAATTGATCTGGACCGTCCTGATGAACCCCATGGAGACTACTGATTTCAGCAACAGATGGTGTATATAATCAATGTAGTTTTCCACTATCCCATTGCAAATGATTGGGAACCAACAAGTCACTAACTATTTTTCGAGATGAACAGAGTGGACCAACATTGGAGCCATGGCTGAAACTAGATATTTTTTTGTCTTCAAGAAAGGCAAGAATTGTAACATGTTCTTCAATATCTTCATTGACACATTCAGAGAAGGGATGTCATTAATATAGCTTTCTCTCTAAGATCTAAGAATAATTCCACAGAAACATTAGAGGCTAGTCACACCTAGGAGCATTAAATCTACGAAATTAGCAATTGCAAACCTGAAAAATACTGCACACAAGAGAACTTCTAACCAATAAAACACTATAATAAAATTAGTATAGAAGTGTGCCTTTACATGAGCATGGTAGTATTTAAATGAGTATTATAATAATTTTCTTCTTTTTCTTTTAGAGTATACAATTATTAATTGAATAAATCAAGATCTATAATCAGTGAGGAGTGGAAAAAGAATCTAATTAATATAAATAAAGTCTTATCAGCTCCTTCAATTATGAGCCAATAAAGATATAAGCTTATACTTGAGCCACTAAATACATTAATTCATAATCAGATATTTATAAAATAAAGTAATAAATTATTTTTTTTTAAAAATTAAATATTAAAAAATAAAAACTTCTTGAATCATTGTTTAGTCAATTTTATCAAAAAAATAAATACCTACAATTATGGTTGCTCGCAAAATTTTTTTAATATTCTTTTACTTAGGTAATAATAATTGTTAAGATTTTATTTTAAAATATTTTATGTGAAAAATGATTTTTAAGCTA
Source organism: Sindora glabra (assembly GCA_020226215.1). Lineage (NCBI taxonomy): Eukaryota > Viridiplantae > Streptophyta > Magnoliopsida > Fabales > Fabaceae > Sindora > Sindora glabra. The sequence continues at coordinate 21,121,803 of CM035232.1, read as the reverse complement.
AACAGAAAATTTAGACTTGTGGCCATGATTTTAAAATATATCATTTAAGAAATCATACTTGAAATATAACTCATACTTAAGCAACTAACAAAATTGAATTATGACAATAATTACATTACTATCAATACAAAGCCTTTTATAGTTACATATATTATCAATTGCTTACAAATAAGTCATTAATGTGAAAATGTAGTAATAAAAATAGTATCAAAATTATGATATATCAGAACTTGCTATTTTTCAAGCAATTCTCAACGATTTCTCCAAAATAAACTTAATAATAAGATAAAGAAATCTTTTAATAACAATAAAATTAGTTTTTTCAAAATTTTAAAATAATATCAATTAAGAACCAAACATCAAATACAAGAATTAACAACTAATAGTAAGTCTTAATCCTTATAAATTTCTTACCAAAATATCTTAAAGTTGAAAAATGATGTTATCTAAGATATGGATATATGATTTTGGAACTAATGATTGATATAAAATTTTAAAATAGTATCGATTAAGAGCCAAACATCAAACATAGGAGTTAGCAATTGATATTAAGTTCTAATCCTCATATATTTGTTACCAAAATATCTTAAAGTCTAAAAATGGTGTTATCTAAGAGATAAATATATAGTTTGAGAACTAACGATTGATATAAAATCTTATTTTTGATAAAGTATCATACAAAATAATGTATTAAACATGATATCTAACCTTTATCAAGGCAAGTCTCGTTATTTTGATATGATGTCCATAAAAGGCCTAATATACAAGTCTGGGAACTAATGATTGATATAAGTCCTTACAATTATAATAATTGATATATGTCATAATATGGAGATACATGTGTAAATAAAGAAACCATAAATCATATATTTAAATGCACAATAATATACCAATATAGTTGATAATAAATATGATAATGATACAAAAAATAAAGATTAATAAATTATGTAATAATATATATGATACATTTACCTTGTGTACCAACAAATATATTATAATCATCAAGTAAGATGAAAGATTATATAATATATATAATATAAAACTCTCACTAACCAAGTATACATCCGTCTCTTAACTTGTTTCTAAAACATCTTATAAAAGATAAAAGCTTTGATTTGGGAAAAATAAATATTTAAATTTTACATACATATCTTAGTGATATGTAAAATTATAATCCCTCAAATTGCCAACTTTAAAATTATGATATAATATAAATAAAGCATACTAATAGTAAAAAAAAATCAATTATATAATTAATTTTAGTGTATCAAACAAACAACTTGCATGATAGTCGAAATTAGATTTTAAAATTGAAACTAAGTAAATCTAACAATAGAGTTTTTATAATGTATTTTTGGAAATCACTTAAACAAAACATGAATAAAAAATATTAAAATTTGACTTATAACAATTTAGAAAACTCTCATGGTAGCAATATACACTAGTTAACTAAAAGCATCTTATACAAATTTCAAAAAATAGAAATTCGGATTCACAACACATATGTCAAGAATTTTATAAATTGCTTGATACTATTGTCACAAAAACACACAAGCATATATATCAAATTCATTATTTTTAGTAAGAAATATGCTTAATAAAAATTAATTCAAAATTTAAATATTATATACATAAAAGAGGATTTAATGAAATTTTTGCATTTTTTATTATGCATATTTTCTAATAAATAAATATATTAGGCTAAAAATTAGGATACATGCTGGGAAAATAAAACTTCCATCGAAGAGAAGCTGTAATAACATATAACTTATTACAAGCTAAAACTATATATATATAAATTTCAATATTTAAAAACAATTTTAAAAAGTGAAGCAATTTTAAAAATTATTAAATGAACTTTAATCAAAACACAAAACAAGTTCTTGAACATAGGTATCACATTTTACAATATAAGTAAAATTTCGTAACATTAAATCAAACTCCTTTTGTTATGAGTAATTCTCAAAAACTATACATTATTTCAAAATATGGACTAAATATTATCAAATAATTCATCATATTTCAAAAAAAATATAATATTAATGACATTCTTGATAATCAAATAGTTATAAATTTATTTACATTAATTGTTTAATGATTTATTTATTAAATATAATTTTTTAAAGAAAATTATATACAATTTCACCCTAGATAAGGAAAGAAAAGATTATATTTGATAACTATAGTACCATAATGCTATATAATAATATAAAATTTATTTTATCAACATGTAACTAAAGTTACAAAATAGTACATGGCATTTTCAAAAATTAATTCATCTAATAACTTTTTAAATTATAAGAAAGTTAAATTTAATTTTGTAAATTATCTAACAATACATAATAAAAAATGAAAATTTCTTGGATATTAGTAAGGTTTACACATAAGAGTTCCAAATACATAATTATAAATTCTTCTTTAGGCAAAATATATAATATATATTAAGTTTTCTCTCAATATATGAACTCAATCATATAAAGGATAATATGATGTTAGAGAGATTGTCCTATTTAAACAAATGGATCCTTTAAACCAGTTTACCTTTATAATCAAAGTAAAAATAACATGTTCTAATTATATCTTGAAAGAACATATTAATCAAAGAAGTAACACTTTTACCATACAAGTAAAAAAATAATATTGGAAGTAAGAATATAATTTTTAGTTTATGGATATAATAGTAATGTACATTGTTACAATCTTTCTTTTAGACAGAACATATAGCACGTAAAAGATCCTTCTAATCACGAAACTAACCAAAAAAAATACCTTAGCATTAAAAATATGTTCTGTTTGAGTAGATATATTTTTTTTAAAATTAAAGCAACTTTAGAAATTTATATGCTTTGTAAAATATTCTTGATTAAAATATGCAATAGTCATCTTTAAGTAGACAATTGCATATAATAATCATAGATTAATCACTTATAATATAATTCAAAGAATTTATAAATCAATATAAATAATCTCACTTTAGTAATAATTATTTATAGCAATCCATAAATTTTTCTTAAAAGAGCTAGGATATAAAAATCCAAAACAATGATCTTTTAAGTATATATAATAAGTGATTAATTTCAACATAAAATAATATATTAAATACTCACAAAATTAAAATATTGTCACATCCAAATTCCTTTAATTTTAATCTTTTTACATATAAATATATATTAAATTTGTGTAATTAAAAAACACAATAAGGATTAAAATATAAATTTATTTTGAAAATTAATGCAATTATTAACTAGATCCATTTGACATGTTCTTTTTAGAAACATAAATTAATTTAAAAAATAAAATAAAATGTCAAAAAATATTAATGTAAATCAATAACATACCTTATTTAGTCTCTATAAGACTCATGGTATAATAAAATGTTTATAAGCACTATGTGTGAAAATGATATTAAAGTAATTTATAAATATCATTTCATTAAAATATAGTTTCAATAAAAGAAATTATGTAAAAATAATTAAAAATACAATATGTTAGTTCTAAACATTTAAAATATCAATAACATATTTAAAAGTATATAAACATCACTATATTCTCTCCTTTAGGTAAAGAATATAATATGTAAAAATTCTTTTAAAATTGAAACCAACTAAGATAATACACAATTAATATAAATTTATCTCTTTAGGAAGATAGGATATACAATAATAAAATAAAATTTAAAATAAAATTATTTTACTAAACTAATTTTCAATTACAATATACAACAATCCTTTTTGAGCAAGTCATTGTCTGCAGAGTTGATGAAATGGGTTTCAATCCACAGGTTGGTCCGTTAGCCTATAGACTTTAAAGGACTTGGATTAACTATACAATAGCTCATGTAGTTACTAGCTTTTTCGAGTCCAACCCATGAAGCTTGGTGTCCAATTAGGTTCGTCCATGGAAGGACTAGGCTAAGTTTATTTATTTTTTTATATAAAGCCAGTCAACTACCCAGTCTTTCCTATTTAAAAAAATTATTTAACTCAAAACCCAAATTAAAATATCAAATGATTCAAACCTAACCTAAATTCCCTACCCCAATTGGTTAGTCCAATGATAGTAAGTCCTATCGTTATTTTGCTTAAGTTATTTCACACAATAGCCAAAAGCTTTTGAAGCAAAGCATAGTGCAAAGTAGAAAGGTAGACAGCATAACATCATACATTCATGCCACCATCACAATCATAGTAAAGCAAAAGAAAAAAAGTGTAGCATAATAGAGTTTCAACTTGCAAGAAAAAGCTACCAACTTTAGTTCTAAAATTAAATTTGCTTAAAGAAAAAAAAATTCCCAAAGCCATCATTAAAGTTAGTGGCACCACTAGTTGAAAGCTTGAAAAATGTTCTATTGCTACTATAGCTCGTTGCAATTTAGTTCATGTTCCTCTCCTTTGAATCTTTGTAGCAATTCGACCAATTTTGAGTTCCACCAATTCGATTACTATCTTGCCTTCTCATCTATTTTATATGTTTTCTATTAGGCAAATTTATGGTTAATTTTTAGGGGATAGAAAAAAATATTATGAAGCCTAAATTTTATATCCCACCTTTAGATTGCTCGACTATGTCATTTCAAATTTTAGCAATTGATATTGTATAACTTCTTCAATAGCTTTTCTCTCCAAAAACTAGGGAGGAAATAAATGAAAATTGAAGGAGCTATATGGTGAAGGTTCCTAAAAAGGTCTTAAGCATATTTCATCGATGTCATGTGATAAATTATTTGGTGTTCCTTTATAATGCATTTGTTTTACTACTTATAATTAGCCATTTTGGATTTGTGCAAAAGATGGTTCATTGAATATGTGCTGATTCATGTGTTTTTGGGTTGCTAATTACTATTTAAATCCAAAATTTTATGCAATTTGTGGGCTAACCTGTTAATTTACCGACTAGACATATTTAAACTTAGGCCTTATAATACATAGCCTACCAAAAACATGGACTAGTCTAGTTTGATATGTTAAAGGTCGACTTATATGAGTTGGTTTATGAATGGACTAGATTGGTCCGTTTCCTAGCTCTATTAATATAAAATAATTGAAAATTATTTTTACTAAGCTTATTTATAATTATAACATGTACTTATTCTTTTTAGACAAGTAAATATATGAAATAATTAAAAATTAATCCTATTTATCAATAATTAAATTAAAGGCTTATGAATTAATTTCACTTTGGAAATAGCTATCCAAATTAATTTATAAGTCTTTCAAAAAACTAGGATATTAAGATTAAGCCTTTTTAAGTTATTTTAGGCCTTATTCAGATGACTACTTTTAAGTAATAGAGCATTAATTTTTATCCAAATTAAATTTATTTCAATAAATTAATCCTTTATTTATAAAGATAGTAACTATTACATTTCTCAAATTTTATAATTAACACTATTAGTTCTTTATTTTTACTTTTTCTCATAATTATTCATCCCTCTTTTCACATATAATATTAAAGTAGATAATGAAAAAAAATCCAATAAAAAAATCAACTACATATTCAATATTATTAAAGTGAGATTTAATAATAAATTTGAATTTTTTTATTCATTTTAGCATTATAAGTGAATAGAGGAATGAATAATTATAATAAAAATAAAAATAATGTACTAATAGTGCTAGTACAAAAATATAATAATGACTACCTTTATAAATGAAATATTAAATGTTGCATTTTTTTTTGTAATGGTAGGAATAATTAAATTACTAAATGTATGTACAGAAAGTCTTGAAATTGAATATAGGATGTAAAAGAATGTAAAACTTTCAAATAAGTCTTTGAATCGTATATAGGATGTAAAAGAATGTAAAACTTTCAAATAATATCATATTTCACTTGAATCAAAAGTTCTTAACTAAATATCATCTTTACTCTTTAATTATTTAGTTTAACTTTAAAATAAAGTAAGAACCTTACATATTTTAAATTAATTTACCAAAAAGGCAACTAATAAATTAAATTAATTTTTGTCAACAAATTTTACCGCTAGCATCATGGTTATGGAAATAATGTTACTGTCAACCATAGTAGTAGGAGTCGTTTGGTTTACATAGAAAGTGACTTCCCGTAGGAAATTGAACTTCATAAGAAAGATATGAATTTTTTAAGAAGCAATTAAAGTTATTTGGTTGATACATAGGAAGTGACACTTCCTATATCTTGTTTGATTCAACTTTGAATATCCCAGGGAGTATTAATAAAATAACTATTATATCCTTAATATTATTATAGTATAAAGTAATAAATTTTAGTTATCATTAATCAAATTTAATGAGAATAATTTTGTTATTATATTTATAAATAATATGAGAAATAGAACTTACCTAACGGGGAGGTGGGTAATAACTTCCTATATTTTATAAGAAATAGAACTTCTAAGAAGTTCTATTTATGAAAGTTTGAGATAATTATTAACCAAGCAACTCATCGATTTTCTATTTCCTAAGAAATAGAACTTTCCATATTATTGAAGCAAATCAAATGACTTCTAAATTAGGAAGTTATCCATGTGTTACACTAAGAAAAAATTTAATTTAATACTCTCTTTATTTTTTATTATCTGTCATAGATAATTAATTTCACATTTATTAAGAAAGTAATTTAATTTATTTATTTATAATAAATTTTTTAATATTACACTTTATATACGAAGTTTAAAATAGTTGAAAATAAAAGATAAATATAATAAAATAAATACAAATAGATTGAGAGTGTAGAATAATAATTTAATTTATTCATTTGTCATAGATAACTAATTTCATATTTATTAAGAAAGTAATTTAATTTATTTATTTTTAATAAATTTTTTAATATTACACTTTATATACAAAGTTTAAAATAGTTAAAAATAAAAAAAAATATAATAAAATAAATATAAATGGATTGAGAGAGTAGAATAATAAAATATTTATTAATAAAAAATAAAGGTAAAATTAAAAAATTAATATTTCATTTGAATTCTAAAATAATAGATAAGAGTAAATAATTTTTTTTCAAAATACGACAAATAAGAATGAACGGAAGGAGTACTATACAATATTATAAATATATACTAAATTTTTTAAAAAAGGCATGATTATGATAATATAATTATTAATTAACTAACATCAAAACATATAGTAAAGTATCATAAATAATTAAAAATGATTGTTCCTGGCAACAAGTCATGAAATAAGATATGCAATGAGATTATTTGCGTTAGTATTTAATAAACCTTATGTTGCAGGCAATCAATTTATAGTAATACTTTATATATATGTTATACTAAAAACTTATTTATTATTCTTAAGTAAATAATTGTATATCTCTTTGAAAATGATAAGAAAAAGGAGAAACTTAAATCTCACCTCTTTTAAATTTACAATAAAAAATTTAATGATGATATATCATTATTGCATAGAGGGATTAATGCATTGTTAATATTTATCTATTAAAATATATAATTAATCTCATAATTAAAAGACAAAATGTAAGTGAAGTTCTGTTTAACTTATTTCTTATGTAGGAATTCATATCTTCTGAAGTGTAAAATAAACTTTAAATGTTATAATAAATTATCACAATTATTGATGGAAAAAAAAATCAAGGAATGAGATAATTACAAATTAAAAAATTACCTTTTTTGATGGCTTGTTATTTATCTAATTCTCAACTTTTAGTTTTTTTTATTAATAATTGTGATTATTTACTTTACTCTTTTACTATTTTCTAATATATTATTAAGAATGAAATAATTAAGTGTACATATTAAATGATTGATTGACATAATAAGTGTAAAATTTTATCTAAATATTTATGTGTTATACTTTAATTATAAACTATTAAAAAAATTTGATAATAAATTTAAATTAATATTTCTAACTTTTTGTTATTGCTTTAAATTGAATAAAATAAATATACATTTTACTTATTATAATTCAATATTATTTTTCAATTTTCTAAGGCAAGAAAATATACTAAAAAGATAAAAATGGATACAATATGATTAATAAATCATAATTTAATATTTGAGACGATATAATTTTCATTAAAAAATGATGCATTGACACTTGATGAATTATTAGAATTCCACTTGTCACAATAGAAAATAAAAATATCATAACTAATATTAATTAATATATAATATAGAGATATGTAATGATTTAATAGTCAGTTAGTTTTCATTATTATATGTCATTAATTTTAACAATTTCTATTTTTTATATTTTGTTTTTCTTAACTAGATTTATACTTAAAATTAACTAAGTTTTATAACTTAAGTTCATTCTATAAAAAAATAAATAGAATAAAATTAGTTGATTGAGATTTCAAGAAAAATTCATATATATATATTAAATTTATTTTTGAAAAGAATATTTTCAAATAATTTACAAATATAAAAAATTAATTATTTATCTAACTTTAGTAATTTTTTATTATTACTTTTAATTATTAAAATTTTTAATTCTGATTCATGTTAAATAGGAATTATGTTAATAAATATTATAACCATCTATTTATCATAATAATCAAAATTTCTATTAGATTTAATATGGTTTCATATATTTTTTATTCAAGTATTTTTGAATGATCACCATACATATTTGGGCACCTTTTACAACAGATAATTTGAAACGAAGATAAAATAAAATTGAAAAAAAAAGGAACCGGTTGAACTACATTTCACATATCTAAATTTTAATGTACTAATGTAAAACATGTCAAATACGTGAAAAAACAACAAGTGTCACAATATAAAAAAAAATCATATTGTAAAAAAAAAAAGTGTCACAATATAAACAAAAATTCATGTCCTAAGATTTGTCCTTTTAGATAGAGAAGAATTGAATATTAAAAAAATGATACATTGATACTTGGTAAATTATTAGAATTCCACTTGGTCATAATAGCAAGTAAAAATATCATAACTAATATTAACTAATATACAATATAGAGATATGTAATGATTTAATAGCCAATTGGTTTTAACAATTAATTTCACATGATTGCTTCATGATAAATTCATTGTTGCATATCAATAATTTTAACAATTTCTATTTTTTATATTTTATTTTTTCTTAACTAGATTTATATTTAAAATTAACTCAAGCTCATACTATAACAAAATAAATAGAATAAAATTAGTTAATTGAGATTTCAAGAAAAATTCATATATATATATTAAATTTATTTTTGAAAAGAATATTTTCAAATAATTTACAAATATAAAACATTAATTATTTATCTAACTTTAGTAATTTTTTATTATTATGTTTAGTTATTAAATTTTTTACAAGATCATTTTATTGTTATCCTAATAGAGTTGTTTAGAATGACTAGCTACCTCTTAACGTAAGTTTGCTTCTAGAAATTTTCTATTAGAAGCTTTTACAAGTTCTTCAATTTCTAAATAGTGTTTCTTGTTTGTTAAGTTGTTCCAGGATTTTGCTTGTAGTATCTTCTAAATCATCCTCCAAGTCCTTAATCCTTTCTTCTAAAATTGATATTTCTTTATTTTCGCTTTCTTATTGTTAGGTATCTCTATGATTTTACTTTTAGTGTCTTCTAAACCATCTCTTAAGTCCTTGATCCATTTTTTGTAAATCGGATATGTTTGGAGCAAATATCATACCATATAAGGAAATTATTCTAAAAAAAATTTCAAGGGTTTGGTTGATTGTGAATGGTTTAGCTGGGCAATTCTTTTGATATAATCAACATCCCATTATTTTACTTAGTTAAAATTATTTATGTACCTTCCCTTTGGTTTTGAAGAGGCCCTCCTTTGCATTTCTCGAATTAAATCGAAAGGTAATATTGAATGTACTCTACATGTATTTCATAAGCATCACCTCCTCAAAATTAGAAAATTATATTTAAATAAATGAGATAAAAACATTTAATAAAGTAAAGGCCAAGTAATACTTTAAAGGACAAAAATGTTTATGTCTAAAATTTCAGCATTAGTCCCCAATTGGGCATTCTAAAGTTTGTCCTTTTAAATAGAGAAGAAATGACAAATTCATTTTTCATTAAAGAAAGGATACATTGACATTTGGTGAATTATTAGAATTCCACTTGTCATATTATTAGAATTTCACTTATCATAATAGGAGATAAAAATATCATAACTAATATTAATTAACTAATATATAATATAAAGATATGTAATGATTTAATAATTTAATAGCCAATTGGTTTTAACAATTAATTTCCCATGATTGGATAGATTCATTATTGCATGTTAATAATTTAAATAATTTCTATTTTTATATTTTATTTTTTCTTAACAGATTTATGCTTAAAATTAATGTCACTCAAGTTCATATTATAAAAAAATAAATAGAATAAAATTAGTTGATTGAGATTTTAAGAAAAATTCATATATATATATATTAAATTTATTTTTGAAAAGAATATTTTCAAATAATTTACAAATATAAAACATTAATTGAAAAGAATATTTTCAAATAATTTACAAATATAAAACATTAATTATTTATCTAACTTTAGGAATTTTTTATTATTACATTTAATTATTAAATTTTTTACAAGATCATTTTATTGTTATCCTAATAGAGTTGTTTAGAATGATTACCTACCTCTTAACGTAAGTTTGCTTCTAGAAATTTTCTAATAGAAGCTTTTATAAGTTCTTCAGTTTCTAAATAGTGTTTCCTCTAACATCCAACTATTTCACTAGGGTCTATGTCATGTAAGTGAGAAGAAGTTTGAGACTGATTAGAATTTAATGTTTTTACTTCTTTAAGGACATCTGATAAAGCTATTAACTTAAACCTTTTAGTAATGCACCTAAAATCAATAGCACTCTGCATTAACTCTTCTTTTCGCTCTTAACCAAATTATAGCCAGTTGGGATACATGAAATAATACTTCAAAAGAAAAAAAATTGAGAAAAGGTTAGGAGGAAAAAGAAAAGAATAATAAAATTTTTTTAGAATGATTGTATAGTAAAAATAAAGTTTATGAAATATGATATAATAAGGAAAAATTTAAGGAAAGAAATAAATCACTACTTTGTTAATCTAGATTAGTAATTGATTTTGAATTTGAATTAAAAGATAACTTTCATGATTTCATCATATGACTTTTTTATAATATCAATGATTAATTTTGAATTCAAATATTGACTTTGAACATATTTTTCTAAGATAATCTCTCAATTCAAAATTTAAAGTAAAATTATTTTAATGTAAGGTTACGTTAGAGATTCAAATTGAATTTTTTTATTAAAAATTAATTTAATATTAAAAAAATAAATGAAAGGAATAATCAATTACTTTATATTTATTATTGATTATTGGTGGCTAATAAATGTAAAAAAAATATTTTTTTTATTTTATAGTTTATTTTTTTGATAGAGAAGAAATAATAAATTAAATTTTTATTAAAAAATTAATAAATTGACACTTGTTGAATTATTGGAATAACACTTTATGAATTATTAGACAAAAAGTATCATAACTAATGTATGATATAAAGATATGTAATGATTTAATGGCCTATTGATTTTAATAATTAATTTCACATTATTGCTTCGTGATAAATTCATTATTGTATGTCCAATACATGAAAAAATAATGTCTGTCATGATATGGGGAAAAAAATCATGTAAAAGATATGAAAATTAATCACTATTATCTCCATCTCTATGGCTTTAGTTTTTAATTTTCTTCATGACTCACATTATGAATCTTGTCATTGGGGGCAGGCTCTCAATCTTTAGAGAACTTAATCCTTATTTGTCAAGCCTCTTATGGATCTTTTTGTTGAAGTTGCTAAACTTATTTCAAGTTATTAGTAATATTTGACAAAGAGGTAATAAAATTTGAAAAAGTGGCAAGATAAAATACTAAAGACAATAATATTTGAGTTGTTGGTGAAGTTAAATACAATATATTTTCCATCATGTACTTAATTTCTTTACTTTCGCTCCCTTATTTGTCAAGTTACTCTAGGATTTTACTTTTAATGTCTTCTAAATCATCCTCCAAGTACCCGATCCTTTCTTCAATTGATATTTCTTTACTTTCACTTTCCTGTCCGTTAAGTATCTCTAGGATTTTACCTTTAGTGTCTTCTAAAGCATCTCTTAAATCTTTGATCCATTTTTATAAATTAGATATGTCTGGAGTAAAAATTATATCATATAAGGAAATTATTCAAAAAAAGGTGTCAAGAAGTTTGGTTGATTGTGGATCAATTCATGATTTTTCATGTTGAACCAATCGATCAGATTCAAATTCTAAAATATTAGTTTATTCAGAGAATGATTACTACGGTTATCAACTATGGAAGTGTGGCTTCGCAATATTAATCAATCAATTCACATATCCGTAGACAACTATACAACAAGAAAAACTTTCCATACACTAGTAATGTCATTTATATGAATAAAATTTTTAATATATAATAACATAATTTCTCGAAATTCTAACATTGAGTCATAGTATAATTTAATAAACAGTACTAGGACGAAATTAAGTAGAAGAGATAAATCTAGGTTAATTGATTAGCCTAACTCAAGAATGCCTATTCTTTTATATTTAATAACAGTTGCTTAATCCTTCTTTAGATAAGTCACCAATTGAAAGCTTTAATACCAACTTAATGGATCCTCGGATGAATCCCAAATCTAATACATTTAATCTACAGAATGTACAGATAAAAATAAACCACAAAGAAAATCCTAACGCCTGGTTTGCTATAATTCAAAATTTCAATTCTATGCTTGAAAGTGCTTTACTAGGGTTTATCTTTTGATAACGAAATTCAAAACCTTCTTTCTAATTGATCTCTATCTTTCGGTAAGCTTTAAGGGGAGTCTAATATCCCTATGGCTTTCGGGAAGGCCCTGGTAAGAGTTCCTTTTAATCTGAAAGTAGTTTGATTTTTTATTTCTTATCTCAATGGGGGACACAATAAAAGAGGTTAGGAAAATTACTAGCATGGAAAAAGATTTACTAGTTTGGAATAAGAGAAAAGCAAAAAAAATCAAGAATGGGGAAACTCAGATGAATGATACTATAGAGGAGAGATATCCTGAACAAAAATCAGAGACTGATCCAAAGCTTAATGAAAACTAGGTGTTTGTCAATTTATTTGAAAAATAGGGAAGGGATGCTCAAAATTGCACTATGATTTCTTACAAAGACACCTTATTAGGTATTAATGGAGAAATGGGAATTAAGGATGAAGATAATGTTTATGAGAAGGAAATAAAAGACTTGGAAGATTCGGAGAATGATCTAAAAAAACATGTAAGTGAGGAAGATGATATGTATTACCCTAATGTTGTAATTTCCAGAAAGAAGAGGTTGGAATTATGTAAGCTTTGGAAGTTAGCATTGATTGTAAAATTACTAGGGAAAAGGATGGGCTTAAAATTTATGAGGCAAAGATTGTAGAAGTTGTGGGGAATTTATAGAGCTTTTGAATTTATAGATACGGAGAATGATTATTTCTTGGTAAGATTTACTAATACACAGGATTGTAATCATATTTTTAGAGAAGGACCTTGGATGATTGTTGATTACTATTTGATAGTGCAAAGATGGAAACCTGATTTTAATCTATTTGATGATGAAGTAAGAAAGATAGTTATTTGGATAAGAGTCTTAGCTTTGCTAATAGAATATTATAACTAACATTTTCTCTTGAAGTTAGGAAATCATTTTAGAAAAATTCTAAAGGTAGACAATAATACGTTGAGGAAAGGTGAAGTTCGTGAAGATTTTGTAGTAGAAAGAGCTAAATTTATGCGAATTTGCATTGAAATTGATTTAAGGAAACAATTCTTATCTAAGTTTAAGCTGAGAGGGAAAGTTTGTAGGGTGGAATATGAAGGCCTGCATACTATATGCTTTAAATTTAGGAAGTATGGACATGAGAAAGAAGCTTGTTTAACTAGAGAAGAAGGAGTTGGGATGACACAAGATGATATTTTACCCCAAAAAGCTCTTGGCATCTCCCAACTAACTAGAGTTGAAGTTAGTAAAGATGTTTTCAAGGCATGGATGATTATGCAAAAATCTAAAGGCAGATACTATAGAACAGGAGGAAGGAAATCTATTAATTTCTTAATAGATAAAAATAAAGAAGAAGGCTCAAGTAGGTTCGGAGGAAAAGGTAAGTATCAAATGAATAAGGGATCATTTTTTGATATGCTTGCAGAAAATGAGGAGGTAAGTGATATAAAGATAATTCCTAATGAGAGCTCTCTTATAAAAGCTTCAGATGAATAGGGGAAAACATCAGTAGGTTTTAACCGTTTTGGTGTAATTCTACAAGAAGAAATTAATATGCTAAATCAGATAAATTCTAATATAGGCAAAGGGTGAAAAAGGTAAAAATAATTCAAAAAAAGGTAAATAAAAATAATCAAGGACAAGTAAGGAAGGAAAATATTGGCATTCTTAAAAATAAATATAGTTCCTTTAAAGAGAAGGCTTAACTGGTGCTATTCTCTTCCAAAGGTCTTAATGCTAATTCAAGTAAGAATTCAAGTCGAGGCCTTGCCAGTCCTAGAATAAAGACAGGGAGAGCTAGTAGTTTAAAGATAGAACAAAAGGTAGCAAAGAACAAAGGAATAATTAGGAAACCATCTAAATCTCTAGATAAAGCATGGTGTATGGATTACATGAGGAGAGTTAATAGGCAGCTTTAGACAATGGACAAGGATACAACTGTAGAAGCTCTATGAGGTATCAAGGTAAGTCACTTTATTTAATTAAACCTTTTTGCCTATTATAATTATATCTTATTTAGCATGGAATTGTATGGGAATTGGTGCATAATCCTTTCCTAGGCTAATTCAGGATTTAAGGGAGTTACATAATATTAAAATTCTTGCTTTGTTTGAGATATATGTTGGAGGTCAAAAGGTAGAGAAAATTATAAAGAAAATGAAATTTGAAGCTGCTTATAGGGTAGATCCTATAGGATTCTTGGGAAGGATTTGGTTCCTTTGAAATGTACAAGAAGTGAAGGTAGATATATTAGAAGTTCATACTTAATATATTCATGCGAAAGTTTGTTTCACCTAAAAAGATTATGAGGGTTGGATGACATTTGTATATGTTAGTCCTAAACCTCATGAAAGGGAGTCTTTTTGGCAAAACCTAACCAGATTAGCTGTTGGAGTTAGAGGACCCTAGGTTTCTATTGGTGACTTTAACTTCTACCTTTCTATGAAAGATAAACTAAGGGCTAATCATCCTAATTGAAGGATCATAAAAAAATTCACTGATTGTTTAGAATTTTGTAGCCTTTTTGATATGGGTTATACAGGTCTTACTTTTACATAGGAAATAAGATGGGTGAAGAAGAGAATTGATTGGGGATTATATAACTCAAAGTGGAGAATGAGATTTTCAAAATTCGAAATGTTTCATTCAGCTTCTTGTAAATTTAATCACAGAACCTTATTACTGACCATAAAAGGCAAAGAAAAGTTTATAAAATGTTCTCAACCTTTCAGGTTCTTTATAGCTTGACTTCTTGAAGAATCTTTTCTAAGTCTAGTTATAAAAACTTGGAAAGAATTAAAAGAATGGAAGAAGGCTGTGGATATATTTGTTAAAAAAGTTAATGATTGGAAAATTAATGTGTTTGGAAATGTTATTAAGAAGAAGAGAAGATTGATGGTGAGAATTCAAAGAATTAACTGTAAAATGATTAATGGACCGGATTTATTTTTAAAATATCTTCAAAAGCAATTATGGAGGGAGTATGAAAAAATCTTGCTCCAAGAAGAAATTCAATGGTTTCAAAAATCTAGGTGTAATTAGCTTCTATATGGAGATAAAAACATAAAATATTTTCATACTTCTACCATTATCAGGAGAAAAAAAATGAAATTATTACCTTGAAGGATGATGATGGAGAATGGGTTATAGAAGATAGCAGATTGAAAAATATGGCGAGAGCTTATTATCAGAAGTTATATTCCAAGGAGAATCAGTATGATGTTAACTATTCGATAAAGAATGCTTTTCCATGGTTACAGGATGAAACAAAGGAAGAAATGCTAGCTCCGATGATTAAAGAAGAAGTAAAGAAGGTGGTTTTTAGCCTATATCCTTACAAAGCTCCTAGACCTAATGGGCTTCATACTTGTTTCATACAAAGTCAGTGGAATACCGTTGGAGAATCTTTTTGTGAGTTTATTTTGGATATGTTTGAAAACTAAAAAAAAGTGAGGAATATAAATAAAACCTATTAATTTTGATTCAAAAATTGGATAAGCCAGAAGGTTTAAAATACTTTTGACTAATAAGTCTATGCAACATGGTTTATAAAGTTGTTACAAAGATTATAGCTAACAGAATAAAGCCTTATTTGGTAGATTTAATCTCTCTAAATCAATACAGCTTTGTGCCAGGAAGACATAGTTTAGACAACATCATAGTTGCTCAAGAAGTGATTCATACCATGAAAACTAAGAAAGGAAATAAAGGAATTATGGCTATCAAGATGAACCTAGAGAAGGCTTATGATCATTTAAGTTAGGACTTCCTTGAAAACACTTTAAAAAAAGTTGGATTACCTAATAAAATGAGAATATTGATTATGTAGTGTGTCTCTTCTTGCAGTATGAAAATTCTTTCGAATGGTAATCAAATGGAGTCTTTCAAGCCATCAGAGGGATTAGACAGGGTGATCCATTATCTCCGTATTTATTTATTCTCTGTATGGAAAGATTGGCCCATGGTATTTCAAATGAAATTGGTAAAGGTTTTTGGAAGCCAATTAAAGTTTGTAGGAATAGTTATCCTATCTCTTATCTTTTCTTTATGGATAACTTAATCTTATTTGTTAAAGCTTCTTTAGACTAGGTTGAGAGTATTTTGAATTGTTTTAATAATTTCTTCTTGAGTTCGGGATAGAAAGTTAGTTCAGAAAAAACTAGGGTTTGCTTTTTTAAGAATGTCAATCATACTAGAGTCAATTAGATTAGCTAGGAATTGGGTTTTTGCCTCATTGTAGATTTAGGAAAGTATTTGGGTGTTTCCTTGCACTATGAGAGGGTGAAAAAATTGACTTATACTCATATATTAGAAAAAGCTCAATTGCGTCTAAGCAATTGGAAAATGAATTCCCTCTTTTTTATTAGATAAATTACTCTTTCTCAATTGATGTTATCAGCCTTACCTATGTATTTTATGCAGACTACCTTGCCACCCTCTGGAATATGTGAAGACATAAAGAAGAAAATGAGGCATTTTATTTGGGGATCTTGTTAGTGTATATACCCTAAAATCAATCATATTGATGATTGTAAATTTGAATCGTGTTATTTTAATGGTAATTTTAATTATTATATTTATATATATTGTCTGCGTAATATATTTAATTATGATAATAACCTTAGAATAATTGTATTCTTAAATGTCCCCAGTCATATATCATTGTAAATTAAGTTGCTTTGATATGTTAAGATTAGCATGTGTGGTGACTTGTATGGGATATTAAGTTTGCACGTGAGTATAAGTTAGAGAACTTGTATACTAGACCGACTCATTTTAAGAACATTACATAGATCGTTATATGAGTGTTATGAGTGATTCTTAGTGATCATTATTAATATGGTCATTTGACTTGAGATCACTAAGGTTTCCTACATGTGAGTTTCATATTTTGATACTATTCTATGTCATTTATAATTGAGTGAATACAAGGGTAGTTATTGGATATGTCATATATAATGTAGAGGGGCTTATGTCATCAAGATGGAATTTGTCCCTCCTATATAATAGAAGTAACACCTATGAGCCCCTTGATTAAGTAAAGCTCTTGATTAAGTAAAGCTGAGAAAATGCATGACCATACTCAGATGAATTAATATGGGATGTCAATTACATTTGTTTCAGTCAGCTTACTTAGGAATCAAGAAACCTTAAGATTAGGTTATAGGGAATGACACGGTCCATGTCTTGTGTCGATCTAGATGTTTAGGACAAGAGACATAGATGATGATTACACGTAAAGGTTTAGTTAAATCACTAACTTTCTTATTACTTGGGTAACAATGATGTGTTGCTATACACTGCTCATTATTTATGATCATTAATATGATTAATGATCATTGCCAATGCAATGAGAGCCTGTATGGTCGCACATTTAGAGCCTAGTGGATTTGAAATTAATGGATTAATTTGTTTGGGCCTAGTATTTGAGAATTTCATATTATAATTATAAGGCCTAATAATAAGCCCATAATTATACATGGAACAAAGCCGAATTAGTTAAAAATTTTTATACACCTGTTTAAATAAGCTTATTGGACAATAATAGGATTATTATTCACGCATCCTAAACATAGAAAATCCTAGCACCTCTCATTGACTAAAAAACCCTTGAAGAGGCGTAGCTAGCACTACAAGATAAAGGAGAACAATTTCAACCGGTGTTCATGTGGATATTTATTGGTGATTCACGGGTTCGTATGGATACCTCGGAGTCTTCGATCAAAAGGAAGCTGAAGAGGTGATTAACGACCGAGTTCTTGAGTCATCATTAAAGGTATTGAACGAATCCTTATTCTAATTTAACATTTTACATAGATTCGTTGGTTGGGATCGATTTATTCCGCTGCACTTATTTGGATCCCGATCCCAACAGATCCAACATTGATAAGAGGAAGCCATATCTTATACATTGGAACTAGATATGTTAACCTAAACAGAATGGAGGAATTGGCCTTAAGATGCTGAAATGTTAAAATGAGGCCTTCTTAATGAAATTGGGTTTTAATTTGTCAAGCAAAAAAGATGCTTTATAGGCTAGAGTCTTAAGATAAAAACATGGATATGGAAATCTTATAATTCCTAAAGTAGAAAAGAAGCATTCTCAGTCTAATATTTGGAAAAGAATTTGCAAAATTTGGAAAAATGTTCATAAGGGGATCAAAATGGTTATATGTGATGGGAAAAACACTAGATTTTGGAAGGATTTTTGGGTTGGCAAATATCCTCTGCTAGAATTAGCCAGAAAAGAGATTCTAGAGGAGGAAAAGGATTTGATAGTGGATAAGTTTGTTAAGGAGGATGGAAGCTAGAACTTATCTAAGTTTAATTACTTAATGCTGGAAGATATTTATAGGGAAATTGCTAACATTCACCCTTCAACAGATAGCCTGGGAAAGGATGAAATAGCTTAGCATCTAGCTAGTGATGGCAGGTTTACTGTGAAGTCTGCTTACCAATTTATAACCGAAGAAAATAATACTCACTTTGAACGATGGAAGAAGATTTGGAATTGGAAAGGGTTATAAAGAATTCATACTTTCCTTTAGTTAGTAGCTAATAATAGCCTTTTGACGAATGATGTTAGAGTCTAAAGACATATGGCTAAGGAAAGCTCATGATCGAGATGTAACAAGAGGGAAACTGTTCTACATGCCATAAGAGATTGTGACATAATGAATGCATATTTGTTAATGCTGGTTAATCCTATATATTAAGAGTAGTTCTTTATAATGAATCTGTTTGACTAGCTAATTTTTAATTTGCAGCAGAACAGAGGAAGATTTGAGGCTCAAGATTGGAGTCTCTTATTCAGGATTACATGCCATGAAATCTGGACTCAACATAATAAATGGGTCTTTAATCAGAATACTGATACCAGTGTAGATTTGGTCTTTACTTGCTATATAAAATCAAATAAATTTCTGAGGATGACTAAGAATATGGATAAGGCAGGCTTAAGTCATCCTAGAAGAGAAGTAGCTTGCAAATGGAGCTTTCTAAACAATGAATGGATTAAAATCAATATAGATGGCTCTTATTTTAAGGGAGAGGAATCAACAACTTATGGTGGAGTTCTAAGAGATTATATTGGAGACTAGATTATTGGTTTTGCCAGAAATATGGGTAAAGGGAGTTTCCTATCTGCTGAATTATAGGATGTCATTATAGGTTTGGAATTGGCTTGGAGTTAAAATTATAGGCAAATCTGGGTAGGATTATATTCTTTGGTTGCAATATAACTTGTTACCAAGAAATGTGATCCATCTTTTCCTTGCTCGCCGTTACTGAAGAAGATTAGAAGCTTGATTTAATAGAAATTGGCAAGTGAATGTTACCTATACTTATAAAGAAGCTAACAGAGTTGCTGATTGGTTGGCTGCTAGAGGTTATAATTTGTCAGTAGGAACTCATTTTTATAATGAAATTTCTCAAGGATGTGGCCAAATCTATATAGAGGATATTACTGGAGTTTCTTTTCTTAGAGTTGTAAGGTTTTAGTTAGGCTTTGCTCCGTTTTGTAGCCAAAAAAAAAATCTATAGGATATACTTGAAATAATATAAACACAATAGATAGTAAAGTAAAAGTGTCATTCCTTTATTCAAAACTTTAATGCATGTTCTATAAGGAGAGAAAACTTTTTTTGCACTTTAATGGAGAAAATTGTAACCTTACAAGGATTTTAGAGGTAAGGACCTTTTTATAAAATTAATCAATTAGACTAAGTTATAGATCCTATCTATCATAAAATTTATATTCAATTAATATAAATTAGGCTTAAATACCATATAAAATCCACAATTTTATTTTCATGTATATTTTAGGTACTAAACAATATTAATATTAATGAATTATTTACAAATTAATGTAAGATCCAAAATATAAAATTTTCAACAATCTTTGACTTGAGCCTACATTAATTTATAAATAATAACTATTTGAAAATCAATATTAATATCCGATGATATTATTTCAACTATTAGTATAATTGAGATTATAAGCATTCAATGACACTAGATATTATATTCGAAAGGATATTAATATTAAACATATTGAATGCTTATATTTCATCAATGATACAATTAATATCTGATTAGGATATTAGCATGGATATACATGTGCATGAATGTGACTAAATATTAACATGGATACTAGATATTATATCCAAAAGGATATTAACATCAAATGTATCCAATGCCTATATTCCACCGACCATACAATTAATATTTAATAGGGATATTAACATGGATATAAATGTGCATAATAGGATTTATATAACTTTAATGTAATTAAATGTAAATTCTTACACAATGATCCTAATATTTGCCCAAGATATTCAATAAGAATCAATATTCTCACTACAGTAATGAGATAAGATTTAAATGTCTCTAATTACATGATATAACCCAAAATGTATTCACAAAGTAATGATAATATTATGAATGTTTTATTATAAATATTTTATTTAAGCATATCTCGAGATAATAAATAGCTTATATCATCCAAACTCCCTCTAATTCATAACACCAAAAAGTTTAAGTAAGTCTATACTATTTACAGGATCATGCTTTTAAGCCTTTGGTTAATAGATTTGCGAGTATATAATTTATGAAAGGACAAAAAAAAAAAAAGTAAAATGCTCACCAATCTTCTTTCTCTCATAACTAATACTTCAAATTGAAGTCCTTTACATCGGTAAAATTTTCATCGCTTAACAAGAAGACTGTTGCAGTAATATTGTCACAATAAAATATAAATGGATAAGAATAAAAATACCTTAACTAAATGAATTCACAAGAATATTTATATCACACGATATACCTGCCCTTATAACAAAGGTTGTTGTAAACAACTATTTAATATTTTCCATGGCCAAGCTCCTCCAAAAGTGTGTCCAGACATAAATTCACAATCACTTGAATAATCAACCAAAAAAGTTTGAGTAGCATGCACTTATGAGATTTCCTAATCTCTCGTAAATTAACATGTAATCATTTGAATCACTTAGGTATTGGGATTCAAATTAAAAAGAACAATGAAAAGAAATTACTCTGAAATCTACTAAGGATCTAAGTGAAAGAAGTAGAAACTAGTATTAGTGTTTATGCCTTTACTTCTTGAAGCATAGTTTTGCTTCTTGATGAACATTTTGATCACCAAAGTTTGAATAACTTGATCAAGAGCACACAAATAGGATTATCAATTAATGTTGACCGAAAAGATAATGCTTTTATGGTATCTATGTGAGTAGCTGAATACTCTAATCTAATTGGATGGAATTATTCTCTCAACACAGTGCTAGTTGTGGGATTTTTCTAATTATGGCTCAATTTCACAAAAACCCTCATGGCACTCTCTCTATCTCATAAATGATGCTATTAGGTTTTCTAATCCTAACTAGATATTTATCAAATTATATGATACATATCTTAACTAGATATTTCCCTTTTAAAATATAAATGTCTCATCAAGATATTTTTATATACTTTTGTATACTTAGTTTGTAAGTAAACTTTTCTTTATTTTACGTCATGAAGATTTATATTGCAACCCTTCATTTATGCCCGGTCTTAGTTAGCTATCCTTGTTTTCTCTATGTATGTATAAAATAATTTTTTCAACACGCTATACCTACTGGCTAATCAAATCTAATACTACTTTGTCTCCTTATCATCTTGTGCATGGGATCCTAAATTATTCAGAAGGGATAAAAAAGATATCCTTTCTTCATTTGATCATTTGTCTCTCAACAAATAATCATGCTATCGAGGTTTACATGAGTTAGGTGCAAAAGAATGGTCCTGGCTTCTTTAATTTCTATGGGAATAACAATTCCTTGATATTACTGACCAGCCTAATGGCTGCATTCTGGTTTTTTTAGTTAGTCACGAAGAAAATCTGTCACGTTATGAATCATAATGTTGATCTGTTAATATCCTTTCTTATCCAAAATACCGTTAATGGAACTTTTGCAAAGTTACAGAGAGCTCCCTGGGTCTAAAAAGCACTATGAAGTTCTGAGGAGGGGTGGCAACTGCTATTTCACCGTAGTACTGGACACCCACATAACTCTTCAAAGCTATACAGGTTAATTTTCATCATTTCCTAATCTGGTTTCTGCATTTTTCCGTTTGAGTAATTTTTTTTTTTTTGTTTCGGATTTAGTGTTAAAAACAATAAAATCCTTTCAGATTTTCCATTCCTTTCACCTCATTTAGTCTTTATCACCTTGCCACAATCACTTAAAATCTCCTGAATCACCGGCAGCCTGTTTATTTGGCTTCATGCTCTCTTTTCTAATATTAGTGCAACTCAAATCTGTTCATAGTCGTTCCAATCCCCAAATAGGTAAGGTGTCTCATTATTTAACTTCTATTTACCTTAGAGGATCAACAATGGAGTTTCTATAACAATCTTGATGAAGTGGTAGAGTTATATTTTCTAGACAAATGATGGTCTTGTACATTCTGGAGATGTGTTTTGCACACTAATTTCCTGACAACTTGGTCATCTTGAATTCTTTTGAACTAGTTCAAAATTGCAGTATGTTTTTGCAAGTACTGCCATTTAGCCATTTCGTTTTGCTTCTTGTAACTTAACTTTCCTGACATTTTATTTAAGCATTTCATTTTACTTTCCTGACAACAGTCTCATATATTAACTTGTATTTAGCCATTTCATTTTATTCAGAATGCAAGTACCTTTTTTTACGATGATAAGTGATTTAAACCGAAAGTCATTCCACATTGCTGAGTATAGTCCATTGAAGATCCAGAACCTCATCTGTTCTTGAAAGCACGGAGATCCTCATCACTTCTTGTAAGCTCAGAAGTCCTCATCTGTTCATCTCCATTTTCCCTTGCTTTAAATCCAAAGATCTGATGTGTCTTTAATCTTGTTAGTGATATTCACTAAAAGAAGTCTATTGTTCTCATGGAAAAGATGTTAAAGACTAGGATGTTGGTCAAATGCTGTGCTTTGTTTTAGGTAGTAGACCTTAATACGCAGCTCAAGAATTTCAATGATGCTGAGAGATTGCTGAGGCAGACACTGGAAAATGCAAAAGCTGGGAAACTATTATCCAAAGCTATATACTTGTTTAGCATAGGAAACAATGATTACATCGTATCTTTGATCTCTAATTCCAGCGAGCTACAGAATCTCCCAGCAAAAGTACTTGTGGATATGGTGATTGGCAACCTGACCACTGTGATCAAAGTAAGTAATCTCAATTTCGGCACAATCCACAAATTTAAGTTGATATATAGATTCATGTTTTCTTTTATGTTTCCAAGTGGCCTATGATCTGAGTTAGATTTTTCCTACTCACAACTTATTATATGCAGCGTATATGGCATCTGTTTTTCAAAACAGGGGAGAAGTGCTTTTGTTAAACACATCTTAACTCTCGCGCTGAGTTCACGTGTGAGAGTTATGTGGTCTAATTCAAATAAAAATCTCATTACTCTTACGATATAAGTCCAATGGGAAAGTAGAACTTGTAATTGTCATGTCATTTATCATATATATCTCTTAAAACTGACCCTTATAATTTATGACAAGTAAGACAATTCTCAACAGGTTATCATGTGTATAAAGAGTAAGTTAGACACAGTGGATTATGGGACTAGCATTAATCAAATTTAAGCTAATGAGTTCAAGTTTGTCTTTTTGATCCTTCCAAGTTACACAAGAGTTATAAGCTGCTAAGTTATAATATTTCAGGAAATACAAGATTAAAGATTGGATAAGATCCAAAAATCAGGGAGTATTAATATTTTTATCATAACTTGTGAAAAGAAAGATTAGTTTTTTGGTTCTACTTACCAAAGTATTTTACTATTTAATCGATGACATCATGAATAAATTTTATTGACTCTTTTATTGGTGTTATGGTGTTTAGAGTTGCAATCATATGTTTTATCGGCTTGAATACTAAATATTGAATTGACACTCGGTGAATTATCAGAATAACACTTTTCATTATAGGAGATAAAAAAATATGAAATAATACTTCAAAAGGAAAAAAGTTGAGAAGATGTTAGGAGGAAAAAGAAAAGAGTAATAAAATTTTTTTAGAATGATTGTAAAATAAAGTTTATGAAAGGTGATATAATAAGAAAAAATTTAAGGAAGTAAATAAATCACTACTTTATTAATTTAGATTAGTAATTGATTTTGAATTTGAATTAAAAATTAACTTTCATGATTTCATCAGATGACTTTTTTTTTAATATCAATGATTAATTTTGAATTCAAATATTGACCTTGAACATATTTTTCTAAGATAATCCATCAATTCAAAATTTAAAGTAAAATTATTTTAATGTAAGGTTATGCTAGAGATTCAAATTTAATTTTTTTATTAAAAATTAATTTAATATTAAAAAATAAATGAAAGGAATAATCAATGACTTTATATTTATTACTAATTATTGGTGGCTAATAAATGCAACAAAAATATTTTTTTATTTCATAGTTTATTTTTTTGATAGTGAAGAAATAACAAATTAATTTTTTATTAAAAAATTAATAAATTGACACTTGGTGAATTATTAGAATAGCACTTGTTGAATTATTAGAATAACACTTGGTGAATTATTAGACAAAAAGTATCATAACTAATGTATGATATAAAGATACGTAATGATTTAATGGCCTATTCATTTTAATAATTAATTTTACATGATTGCTTCATGATAAATTCATTATTGTATGTCCAATACATGAAAAAATAAGAAGTGTCATGATATGGGAAAAAATCATGTAAAAGACATGAAAATCAATCACTGTCATTTCTCTTTATGGCTTTACTTTTTAATTTCCTTCAAATCTCCTCATTGGGGGCAGGCTCTCAATCTTTGGAGAATTTAATCCTTATTTCTCAAGACTCTTGTCTATCTTTTTGTTGAAGCTATTAAACTTATTGAAGTCAGTAGTAATTTTGACAAGGATGTAATAAAATTTGAAAAAGTGGCAAGCTAAAATACTAAGGATAACAATATTTGAGTAGTTGGTGAAGTTAAATACAATGTATTTTCCATCATGTTCTTGATTTCTTTACTTTCGCTCTCCTATTTGTCAAGTTACTCCAGGATTTTGCTTTTAATGTCTTCTAAATCATCTCTCAAGTACCCGATCTTTTCTTCTGGAATTGATATTTCTTTACTTTTGCTCTCTTGTTTATTGAGTATCTCTAGGATTTTATCTTTAGTGTCTTTTAAAGCATCTCCAAAGTCTTTCATCCATTTTTGTAAATTAAATATGTTTGGAGAAAAAATTATATCATATAAGGAAATTATTCCAAAAAAGGTGTCAAGAAGTTTGGTTAATTATGGATGGTTTGGCTGGGTGGTTCTTTTGATATAATTAACAACCCATTACTTCAATCATTTAAAAGTATTTCCACACCCTCGTTGTATTTCCTAACTTGAATCAAAAGGTAGTTTTGAATGTGCTCTATATGTATTTGATAAGCATTGCCTCCTCAAAATTAGAAAATTATACTTTAAATAAATGAGATAAAAGCATTTAATAAAGAAAAGGTAAAGGAAAAATATTTATATCCAAACACATTAGTCCCCAATTGGACATCCTAAAGTTTATCTCTTAGCTGCTTCATTTTTGTAAGACTCCAATTTCACTAAGTTGTATAAATAAATTTAACAAGATCATTTTTCATTGTGCTAAAACACTTTTTAGTTCAAACAAATGAAAAAAATTCAAGTTCAATGATAAATTTTCTAAAAAGATAAAAGAAGAGTTAAGGCGTAATTATTATTCAAACTCACTTCTAAAATTTGAGATAAGATTTTTTTAAGTACATAATTTATTTTAATTATATTAATTTACCTAATTTTTTTAAGAATATATAAAATAAATCAAATATTAAACCTTAAATTTATTGTATCTTCACCATATTAAAAATTTCATCTATACACTAACCTTAAGAAAATAATTTAGTGAAATAATTTAAATAAAAAATCCTATAATATTCATAAATTGTTTTGGTCAAACATTTTGGTATTCAAATACATAGATTAAATAAAGTTTATTAAGTTTTTACAAATATGAATTTTGAAGACCTTTCAAAAAGAAACTTCTATTAAATGCAGGTGGATTGAAGATATTTTCATAATTTTGAGATGATTTATATTACATACAATCATAATAATCATTTCAATAGAGGTTTAGATAAAATTTAAAGTTAATATTTTCACTTTTTCTAAAAATTTATTACAAAGGTAAAGTATAAGGTTTAAAAATTTATATGCTATTTTTATTATTCAATTTAAGTTTATAAAAAATAAATAGAAGATTTTAAAATTTATATATTATTTCTATTACTTAATCAAAGTATAGAAAAGGTAAATTGTATTTTTCCATTAATTTTAATTTAACATTGATAACCTAGTTAACTTATTTACAGAAAAAGGCACATCATAATACAATTGTAGCTCATAAATTGAAATATCACATTGCAAAAATTCGATCTAGTTTGTCTATTTATTTATTTCATTTTTTTAATAATTAAATTGGTCATTAAATTAGAAATGATAATAATTTAAAGTTTAATAATTCAACCGATATCAAATTAGCTTGAACAAAAATTATAATATAAATTAAAAATTTTAATATATATAATAATTAATAAATAAATAAATTATCATAAAATTAAATTTATGTATATGAAAATATTTTAAATATTATCAAATAAATTTATAATTCAAATTATTACAAATGATAATATTAAATCTAATTTTCTTATCATATGACTCTCGATTATAGAGATAAAATAAATTTTGACTACTTGAGACTTTGAACTTTAAGTATATATTTAATATCAAATAAAAATAATATCATTTTTAAAAATAATAGTATTTTTTTAAAAAAATAACTAATTAAACTGTAAAAATCATGATCAATTCACCATTAATTTACGAAAATTTTTAAGGTCAATCTTAAGAATTAACCATACCAATCTCATGGTAAATTCATGATTTTTCATGTTAAACCAACTGATCAAATTCAAATTCTAAAATATTGGTTTATTTAGAGAATGATTACTACGGTTATCAACCATGGAAGCGTGGCTTCGCAATATCGATTAATCAATCTGCATATCCTAAGACAACTATACAACAAGAAAAACTTTCCATATACTAGTAATGTCATTTATGTGAATAAATTTTTTAATATATAATAACATAATTTCTCAAAATTTTAACAATAAGTCATAGTATAATTTAATAAGCAGTATTAAGATGAAATTAAGTAGAAGAGATAAACTAAGGTTAATTGATTAACCTAACTTAAGAATGCCTATTCTCTTATATTTAATAACAGGTGCTTAATCCTTCTTTAGATAAGTCTCTAATTAAAAGATTTAATACCACCTTAATGGATTCTCGGATGAATCCTAAATCTAATACATTTAATCTATAGGATGTATAAATAAAAAAAAACCAAAAAAAGTAAATCCTAATGCCTGGTTTACCATAATTCAAAATTATGATTCTATACTTGAAAATGCTCTACTAGGGTTTGTTTTTTGATAACCAGATTCAAAACCTTATTTCTAATTGATCTCTATCTTTCGGTAAGCTCTAAGGGGAGCTTCCTTATGGTTTCCGGGGATGGCTCTGGTAAGAGCTCCCTTTGATCCAAAAGTAGCTTGGTTTTCTATTTCTTATCTCAATAGGGGATGCAATAAAAGAGGTTAGGTAGATTACTAATAAAGAAGAAAATTTGCCGGTTCAGAATAAGAAAAAAGCAAAAAAGTTTTAGAATGGGGAAACTTAAATAGATGATACTATGGAAGAGAAATGTCTTGAACAAAAATCAGAGACTAATCCAAAGCTTAATGAAAACTAGGTGTTTGTCAATTTATCTGAAAAATAAGGAAGGGATGCTTAAAATTGCACTATGATTTCTTACAAAGACACCTTGTTAGGTATCAATGGAGAAATGGGAATTGAGGATGAAGATAATGTTTATGAGAAGGAAATAGAAGACTTGGAGGATTCAAAAGATGGTCCAAAAAAGCATGTAAGTAGGGAAAATGATATGTATTGTCCTGATATTATAATTTCCAGAAAGAAGAGGTTGGAATTATGTAAGCCCTGGAAGTTAGCACTGATTGTGAAATTACTAGGGAGAAGGATAGGCTTAAAATTTCTAAGGCAAAGATTGCAAAAGTTGTGGGGAATTTATGGAGCTTTTGAATTTATAAATATGGAGAATGATTATTTCTTGGTGAGATTTACTAATACACAGGATTATAATCATGTTCTCAGAGAAAGACCTTGGATAATTACTGATCACTATTTGATAGTGCAAAGATGGAGACCTGATTTTAATCAATTTGATGATGAAGTAAGAAAGATAGTTATTTAGATAAGAGTCCTAAGTTTGCCAATAGAATATTATAGCCAATATTTTCTCTAAAGGTTAGGGAATCTTTTTGGGATAACTCTAAAGGTAAACAATAATACATTGAGGAGGGGGTGAAGTTCGTGAAGATTTTGTAGTAGAAAGAGCTAAATTTGCATAGATTTGCATTGAAACTGATTTAAGGAAGCAATTCTTATCTAAGTTTAACTTGAGAGGGAAAGTTTATATGGTAGAATATGAAGGCCTGCATACTATATACTTTAAATGTAGGAAGTATGGACATAAGAAGGAAGCTTGTTTAATTGGAGAAGAAGGAGTTGGGATGGCACAGGATGATATTTTACCTAAAAAAGCTCTTGGCATCTCTTAACTAACTAGAGTTGAAGTTAGTAAAGATGATTTTAAGGCATGAATGATTGTGCAAAAATCTAAAGGCAAATACTACAGAATAGGAGGAAGGAAATCTATTAATTTTTAATAAATAAAAATAAAGAAAAAGGCTCAAGTGGATTTAGAGGAAAAAGTTAAGTATTAAATGAATGAGGGATCATGTTTTAATATGCTTCTAAAAAATGAAAAGATAAGTGATATAAAGATAATTCCTAATGAGAGCTCTCTTATAACAGCTTCAGACAAATAGGGGAAAACATCAATGGGTTCTAGCTATTCTAGTGCAATTCTACAAGAAGAACTTGATACGTTGAATCACATAAATCCTAAAATAGGCAAAGAGTAAAAAGATAAAAATAATTCAAAAAAATTCAAATGAAAATAATTAAGGACAAGTAAGGAAGGAAAATATTGGCATTCTTAATAACAAATATAGTTCCCTTAAAGAGAAGACTCAACTAGTGTTGTCCTCTTCCAAAGGTCTTAATGCTAATTCAAGTAAGAATGCAAGTGAAAGCTTTGCTAGTCCTAGAATGGAGACAGGGAAAGCTAGTAGTTCAAAGATAGAATAGGAGGTAGCAAAGAACAAAGGAATAATTGGGGAACCATTCAAACCTCTAGATAAAGCATGGTGTATGGATTACATAAGGAGAGTTAATAGGTAGTTCCAGATAATGGATAGGGATATAGCTATAGAAGCCCTAGGAGGTATCAAGGTACATCACCTTATTTAATTGAACTTTTTTGCTTATTATAATTATATCTTATTTAGCATGGAATTGTATGGGAATTGGTGCATAATCCTTTCTTGGGTTAATTTAGGATTTAAGAAAGTTACATAATATTAGAATTCTTGCTTTGTTTGAGACACATGTTGGAGGTCAAAAGGCAAAGAAAATTATAAAGAAAATGAAATTTAAAGTTGCTTATAGGGTAGATCCTATAAAATTCTCGAGAAGGAATTGGCTCCTTTGGGTTGTACAAGAAGTGAAGGTAGATATATTAGAAGTTCATACTTAATATATTTATGTGAAAGTTTGTTTCACCTAAAAAGATTATGAGAGTTGGATGACATTTGTATATGCTAGTCCCAAACCTCATGAAAAAGAGGCTCTTTGGCAAAATTTAACTAGATTAACTATTAGAGTTAGAGGACCTTGGGTTTCCATTAGTGACTTTAACTCTTACCTTTTTGTGAAAGATAAAATAGGGGGTAGTCATCTTAATTGGAGGATCATGGGAAAATTTGCTAATTATTTGGAATCTTATGGCTTTTTTAGTATGAGTTATACAAGTCCTACTTTTACAAGGGAAATAAGAGGGGTGAAGGAGAGAATTGATTGGAGATTATGTAACTCGAAGTGGAGAATGAGATTTCTAAAAGCCAGAGTGTTTCATTTAGCCTTTTTTAAATCTAATGATAGACGATTATTACTGACTATAAAAGGCAAAGAAGAGTTTATAAAAGGTTCTCAACCTTTCAGGTTCTCTGCGGCTTGACTTCTTGAAGAATCTTTTCCAGGTCTAGTTGTAGAAACTTGGAAAGAATCAAAAGAATGGAAGAATGTTGTGGATTTGTTTATTAAAAAATTTAATGATTGGAAGATTAATATGTTTAGAAATGTTGTTAAGAAGAAGAGAAGATTGATGGTGAAAATTTAGGGAATCAACTATAAACTGATTGAGGGATCAAATTTATTTTTAAAAGATCTTTAAAAGTAGTTATGGAGGGAGTATGAAAAAATCTTACTCCAAGAAGAAATTCAGTGGTTCCAAAAATCTAGGTGTAATTGGCTTCTATATAGAGATAAAAACATAAAATATTTTCATGCTTCTACCATTATCAAGAGAAAAAGAAATAAAATCATTGCCTTAAAGGATGATGATAGAGAATGGGTTATAGAAGATGGCAAACTGAAAAATATGGCGAAGGCTTACTATCATAAGTTATATTCTAGGAAAAATCAATATGATGTTAACTATTTGATAAAAAATGCTTTTCCACGATTACAGGATGAAACAAAGAAAGAAATGCTAGCTCCAATGACTTAAGAAAAAATAAAGAAGGTGGTTTTTAGCCTATATCCTCACAAAGCTCCTGGACCTAATGGGCTTCATGCTTGTTTCATATAAAGTTAGTGGAATACTATTGAAGAATCTTTTTATAAGTTAATTTTGGATATGTTTAAAAACCTAGAAAAAGTGAGGAATATAAATGAAACTCTGCTAATTTTAATTCCAAAATTAGATATCCAAGAGGTTTAAAACACTTTAGACTAATTAGTCTATGCAACATGGTTTATAAAATTATTACAAAGATTATAGCTAACAGAATAAAGCCCTATTTGGCAGATTTGATCGCTCTAAATTAATGTAGCTTTATGCTGGGAAAACATAGTTCAGACAACATTATAGTTGCTCAAGAAGTGATTCATACCATGAAAATCAAGAAAGGAAAGGAGGGAATCATGGCTATCAAGGTGAATCTAGAGAAGGCTTATGATCATTTAAGTTGGGACTTCCTTGAAGACACTTTAAAAGAAGTTGGACTACCTGATAAAATGAGAATATTGATTATGCAATGTGTCTCTTTTTGCAGTATGAAAATTCTTTGGAATGGTAATTAAACGGAGTTTTTCAAGCCATCCAGGAGGATTAGACAGGGTGATCCATTATGTCCGTATTTATTTGTTCTCTATGTGAAAAGATTGGCCCATGGTATTTCAAATGAAGTCAGTAAAGGTTTTTAGAAGCTAATTAAAGTTTCCAAGAATGGCTGTCCTATCTCTCATTTTTTCTTTACAAATGACTTAATCCTGTTTGCTGAAGCTTTTCTAGACTAGGTTGAGAGTATTCTGAATTGTCTTAGTACTTTTTGCTTGAGTTTGGGATAGAAAGTTAGTTTAGAAAAAAATAAGGTTTGCTTTTCTAAGAATGTTAAGCATACTAGAGCTAATCAGATCTGCCAAGAATTGGATTTTAGCCTCACTGTAGATTTAAGAAAGTATTTAGGTGTTCCCTTGCACTATGAATAGGTGAAAAAATTGACTTATGCTCATATCTTGGAAAAAGTTCAATAATGCCTAAGCAATTGGAAAATAAATTCCCTTTCCTTTGCTAGATGGATTACTCTCTTTTAATCAATGTTATTAACTTTACCTATGTATTTTATGTAGACTACCTTGCTGCCTTCCATAATATATGAAGACACAGAGAAGAAAATGAGGCATTTTACTTAGGGATCCAACACTAATAAGAGGAAGCCACATCTTATACACTGGAACCAAATGTGTTAACCTAAACAAAATGGAGGAATCAGCCTTAGGATGTTGAAATGTCAAAATGAGGCCTTCTTAATGAAAGTGGGTTTTAATTTGTCAAGAAAAAAAAATGCTTTGTGGGCTAGAGTCTTAAGATAAAAATATGGATGTGGAAATTTTATAATTCTTAAAGTAGAAAAGAAGCATTCTCATTTTAATATTTGGAAAGGAATTTGCAAACTTTAAAAAAATTTTCATATAAGGATCAAAATGGTTATATATGATGGGAAAAATACTAGATTTTGGAAGGATTTTTGGGTTAGCAAATGTCCTCTACTGGAATTACCCAGAAAAGAAATTTCAGATAAGGAGAAGAATTTAACAGTGGATAAGTTTGTTAAGGAGAATGGAAGCTTGAACTGGTCTAAGCTTAACTACTTAGTGCTAGAAGATATTTATAGGTAAATTGCTAACATTCACCCTCCAACAGACAGCTTAGGAAAGGATGAAATAACTTGGCATCTAACTAGTGATGGCAGGTTTATTGTGAAGTCTGCTTACCAATTTATAATTGAAGAAAATAATACTCACTTTGAATGATGGAAGAAGATTTGGAATTGGAAAGGGCTACAAAGAATTCGTACCTTCCTTTGGTTAGTAGCTAATAATAGCCTTCTGATGACGTTAAGTCCAAAGATATATGGCTGAGGAAAGTTCATGTCCAAGATGCAACAATAAGGAAACTGTTCTACATGCCATAAGATATTGCAACATAGTAAATGCATATTAGTTAAAGTTAGTTAATCCTAGATATTAGAAGCAGTTTTTTACAATGAATTTGTTTGACTAGCTAATTTTTAATCTGTAGCAGAACAGAGGAAGATTTAAGGCTCGAGATTAAAGTCTCTTGTTCAGGATTACATGCCATGAAATTTGGACTCAACATAATAAATGGGTCTTTGATCAGAATGGTGATACTAGTGCAGATTTGGTCCTTACTTGCTATATAAAATCAAATGAGTTTCTAAGGATGACTAAGAACATGGATAAGGCAGGCTTAAATCATCCTAGAAGAGAAGTAGCTTGCAGATAGAGCTTTCTAAATTATGGATGGATTAAAATCAATACAAATAGCTGTTGTTTTAAGGGAGAGGAATCATCAACTTATGGTGGAATTCTAAGAGATTGTGCTGGAGATTGGATTGTTAATTTTGCCAGAAATGTGGGTAAAGGGAGTGTCCTATCTATCGAATTATAGGGTGTCATTACAGGTCTAGAATTAACTTAGAGCCAGAATTATAGGCAAATCTAGGTTGAATTAGATTCTTTGGATGAAATACAACTTATTACCAAGGAATGTGATCCATCTTTTCCTTGCTTGCTGTTAGTAAAGAAGATTAGAAGCCTGATTAATAGAAATTGGCAGGTGAAGGTTACCCATACTTATAGAGAAGGTAATAGGGTTGCTAATTGATTGGCTACTAAAGGTCATAATTTGTCAGTAGGAACTTACATTTTTAATGAAATCCCTCAAGGATGTGGCTAAATCTGTATAAAGGATACTGCTGGATTTTTTTTCTTAGAACTAAAAGGTTTTAGTTGGGCTTTGCTTTATTTTATAGCAAAAAAAATAAATCTACAGAATGTACTTGAAATAATATAAACACAACAAATAGTAAAGTAAAAGTGTCACTCCTTTGTTCAAAACTCTAATCCATGTTCTTTAAAAAGTAAGTTAGACAGAGTGGAGTATGTGACTATTAATCAAATTCAAGCCAATGAGTTCAAGTTTCTCCTTTGATCCTTCCAAGTTGCTTAAGAGTTATAAGCTACTAAGTTATAATATTTTAGGAAATACAAGATTAAATATCGGATCAGATCCAAAAATTAAGGAGTATTAATATTTTTATCATAACTTGTGAAAAGAAAGATTAGTTTTTTAATTCTACTTACCAAAGTATTTTACTATTTAATCAATGATACCATGAATAAATTTTATTGATTCTATTATTGGTGTTATGGTGTTTAGAGTTGCAATCATGTGTTTTATAGGGTTGAATACTAAATATTGAGTTATTGTTCTTTCTTTCTATTAAATTTATGTTAAAGAATTGTTTTGCCCTGCTGCCTAGAGCTACAAAACTAGGTGTTTGCATGTTAGTTTTGTACAAGCTGTAGGGTAAGTGGGTGAGTAATACTGTTGTATTGTACAAGTTTATGAGCAAGTTTGGAAGAGCTATAGGATATGTAAATCCATGTCATGGCTTAATAGGCACTGCTTTGAGTATTCAAAAATTCAAAGAGAGAGAGAGAGAGAAAGATCATATTAGATATAGAAGTTGAGAATTTGTTTTCGGGGCTTTGGTTAGCCTTCTTGTTCTTCCTATTCTTTGGGTTTGATTGGACCTAATGGTTCCTAATATCTCATGTTAGATATAAAAGAAGAGAATTTGGCATGGACTATATTAACATTAACATCAAGATCTATTTGCAGCTCTAATATATTTGAATGTTTCAATAGTTTTGGGTTGTGCTCAACTGCAAATTGTATAAAATGGTGTGGAAGTAATGAGGGTGAATAAGCTAAAAAGGCCAATATTGTAAGCTATGAGTGCTAATATTGAGATATCAGTTGTGGAGTTTAGGTGACTTTAGTAGAATTTGGTATAATGAAGAACTCTGGGGATATGTTCAAACTATTCTTAACATGTTTACTACTAATATACATCCTAAAAGTCATGTTATATTATCAAATAATGTATTGTTTTCTTTTTGTTTCTTGTTGAATTCAGAAAACCAATGTAGATATGATTCACCTATAGTACACTTGAATCATGTTGGTACTATAGATTGGATGAGCTTATGGGTTGAAGTTTGTTTTATCTATTACATTATTTTTAAAAATTTTTTGAAATAAGATTTATAAGTGTAACCATTTATGTTACAAATTCTGATGGGATCTTTTTTGTTTTCTTAATAAGTTGCTTTGATTATAGTGTTTAAGTTATATTTTAGGAATAATAGTTGTTGTTCCACATTTATAATGATGATATTTATTAGTCTTTAAGCTTTTAAATAGTAAATAATTGATTATAGAAAATTATAATGAAACTTTGATTGTTGGTTGTTTCAGGTTGGTCATAAAAAAACTACAAGTAACATGACTCCGTATCTTCCAAGTTAATATGTTTGATAACTAATAGTCTATTTTATTCATTGATGAATGTTAAGACCTAACAACGGCGACATTGTTACTATAAATTGGATATGATTTATTTTATACTTTAGCTCAAATTTTATTTTAAATGCTGTATTAAAATTTTGTTAAGTAAATTCTATTGATATTATTATCATTCAATATATATTTTGATATGTAAAAAATATTGTGAAGATGACACATTTATAAAATAAAAATGAATTTTAGTGATAACGGTTTTTAGTGATAATATAAATATGTTAACACAAAACAAATATTATATTTTTAGTGACAATATAAATATATTGTTACTAAAAAAAGTTTTTGTGATAACAATAATTATTAATAAAGTCATTAATTAGTGACAACTATTATTTGATGTCACTAAATGTCAACTTTACATCAACAAAAAAATTCATCATTAATATGATTTTTAGTAACAACTTAATTTAATTGTCATAAAAAATACTAATATATAGATATGTAAAATGGGCTGGATAAGGTGGTGTGGGCTAAACTTGCATAAATTTATAAAAAAATATGAGAAATATTAATCAAGTTTGCAAATACTTGCATTATTAATTTTTTTTATTATTAGGAGTGATTAGATCATTAAACGTATATATTCAACGATTAAAAATTAAAATTTAAATGTAGAAGAAGAAAGGTATATTTAAGGAATATTGAATTAGATTAGATTTTTTTTTGTAAATTTTAATTAATTAATTAGTTTTTTTTTATTTTATGCAATGGATTAATCATGTAAGATTGAAAAAATTATATTAGGTCATTAGATATTAAATTAGGAATTGGAATGGATTAAAGAAATTCCTAAATGTTGAAGGACTACTAAAAATTTTAATATTAAAATATATATATGCTCACGAGCAAGACCACGTCGGCTTGAACTCATATGGATTTCCCTATAAAAAAAATATAGGTTTCAAATAAAGATGTCCAACTTGTTTTATGACTATAGGTCACTTTTTACATGCCTACTAATTTGTGATGATAACAAACTTTGTCAAAAAATGGATGCTTTTAGTGACAATCATCATTTATTATTACAAAATTTTTCAATGATAGAATTTTTGGTACAAAAATATTTTGTGATAGAATATCAACTTTGTGACCATTTTGTTACTTAAAGTAATTTTTTTTGGTAATGCACCGAAAGGTATTTAAAACATTACAATATAATACAAGAATTATATATTATACTTTTAAAATCTAACATTGAAATGATGTTTAAAAATTCTAGAAATATAATGTTTAATTCTATGCTTATATTGTCACTAATGACCCGTATTAATAATATAATATTGAATGACATTTAATATTCCTAATGCAACTTCTCCCTTATACACTTTAAAATAATTTTTTATGTAAATTTTTTTAACAAAATTTCATACACTGGTCCTACGAAAGGCAAGTATATAGTTACACAAAATTTTATAGCAGAATATGAGCAATTAGTAATTTTCATATAATGCAATAATATTTAATAAAATTGTTAAATCATTCAAATAATATCCAAAAATTACAAAAGCTAGCTCACATAATGAAAACTACTTAAGAAATTTTTTTGGCTCAAAATAATTGGAAATGCATACTTAATTAAAATGAAAAAAATTTAACATAATATTTTTAATTTTAAAAAAATAAAAAATATAAAAAAATACTTAAAGAGTGGAGCACATTAGTACCAACATCATTGCCTTCTAATGTTGGAAAGGCGGTGCTAGAGTTGCAAATAAATTAAGTTGAACTGAATATTTATATACTGAAACTTGAACTTGTAAAAATAATGAATTCAAATTTGAGTTGAATATTATTAAAATTAAATAATTTGAATTCAAATTCAAACTTGATATAATGTTATGTCCCTAATAAATTAGATTTTTATTTTTATTTATTGAATAAATTTCACTTACTTTCCCTAAAATTTAAACATAAATTATTTACCTCCTCTCCATTTTTAGAAATTACTCAATCTTCCCTTGTCGTCTAATTAAGCTATCAAGTAAAAGACATCGATCATGATATTTGTCTTTCTTTCCAATGGCATAGAAAGCTTAATTTTTCCTTTTTTAGGCTTGTAACTAATAAAAAATAAAAAATAATTACATTAAAGAAAATTTTTTTATTTTGATATAATTAAAAATAAATTTTTATTTTATTTTTAAATAAATTTTTTAAATAATATATGACTTTAAGCCAAAGGAGTTTCTATTTCATTTTATTGATAATTTTTATTTTAATTATATTTGTGTCATTATATAATTCATTAAATTTAATAAGGATTTCATTTGGATTCATTTTATTTAGCTTAAAATACATATTATATAAAAAAATTCACCCTCTTTCTAATATTGTATTTATTATAATACTATCAAAATTCATTTTTAATTGAACTATATGCATTTTTTCAATACATTCTTAACAAAAAATTATTTTTAAATAAATTCAAATATTTTCTTACATTAATTGTCAAGCAAGAGAATTTATTTATAAATAAATCAAAATTATTTAAAATTTTAATTTAAGTTTTGGCAATTTATGGTTAGATCTTTTCATTTTAAGATGTGATCTCCTCTGTTCTATGGTGTCTAGACCTACTCTTTTCTACTTTAAATTCTAATATACTAGCTTGTAATTTATGTGATACATGAAATTTATTAAAATTAATTTATAATATAAATTATAATTTTAAATTTTAAATTATAAGATATTCAAATGGTTAATATAAAATATATTATTATATTTATATATTAAATAATTATAAAATTAATATAATTATATTTGGATGTATTATATTTTTGTAACTCATTGTTAATCAATAAAGCTTTTAGTTTATTGTAAGATTACATTAATAGTAATCATTACCACAATTAGAAGAATGTTTTTATATATTAAAAAATAAATTTACAAAAAATAAAATTATATATTTATATATAAGAAATAACATTTATTTATATGAAATGGCATCCATCCTTAATTTTATATAAATGTAAACCATAATAGATAATTAAAATAAATATTATCTAATTTATTGAATAATTTTTTCAAATAATTTTCAAATTAAGAATATTTATTTAATCAAACACATTAGTCTTTTCAAAAGTTACATGTCGTAATAGAAATGTATATATACTAAATACAATCAAAGATTGAAATTCAACCCAATTCAACTTGCAATGGAAAAATGAATATACATCAGTTTTTGACAAAAATTCAGGGGTATATCTGCTTCAAGCTTTGATGAAAAAAAAATTACATTACATACCTTCTTAATTCAGGATATGTAAAGTTCTTTCATTTTATCCATTTACAATGGAAAAGCAAATGTACATTAACCTCATGTCACATCTAGAATTACAAAAGAAATAATTGATTTTAGGTAATAAAGCAAGTTACATATAATAAATTTATTCTCTATAAAAAATTTAGTACAAATTACAAAACTTGCAAGAATAGGAACTTATGGGTTTAAAAAGATTGTTTGCTAGAATGGAATTATCCTTTGCTTGCTTCTTTGGTTAGAAAATATCATTATCTAAACTCTTTGCCTAAATTCATTTTCACTTATATAACTATTCCAAGCAAAATATTGTGATTGTGATGTTTTTAAATAGAATAATATCTAATTTTGTTATAGTATTAAAATTTTAATATTATTATACATTGTATTTTGACATAATTGAATTAATGAATGTTAAAAATTAGAAGGTAAATTTTTTTATGTATTATTAAAAAAATTCTCCAATATAACCATGCCATATATAACTGCATAGGAAGGATTTAAAGAAGAAAATGATATTGATAGAAGAAAATTAAATAAATAAAGAATTATTTCTAAATAGATCTATATTCACTAATTAACAACTATTTCTAAATGATATTTATAGTAGCAAAATAATATTATTCATAAATTAAATGGCTTGCATGATTGGAGTTAAGATTGATCGGAGGTTTTAGGATTTTGGATTGAAAGACATGAGAGAGAAAGAGATGTAAGGTAAAAAATGGTCAGCCAATAGGAAAAAAATAAGGCAAAGAGAATGTCAATGTTCATTTGAAAAGAAAATTAATGATGATATATATAAAAAAAATAAAGGTTTGAATATTTTTCAATGATGTAAAAGAAAATGCAGAAATGGAAATAGAAATCAATTGGAAATGAAAGTATGATTTTTATCAAAATAAATAAATTAATTACTAATGATCAATTAGTACTAATGAAAATCAATCAATGTTGTACAAGGAAAAGAAATCATGAAGATTATTCTAGAAAGAAGACAATGTATGAAAATAAAAAAATTAATAAATTGAAAAAAATTAAAGAGATTATGAAATTATGAAAATATAATAAACGAGGGAAAAAGTCAAGGAGTTCTTTTTCTTAATTTAGTATAAATTGCTATATAAAAATGAGGGATTCAATCTTAAAAAATTTAATATATTAGGAAAAAAGATTACAATGATTATGAAAATGTAATAAATAAGAAAAAATCAAGGAGATTATTCTAGATAGGAAGAAAATACATGAAAATTAAAAAATATAATAAATTAAAAAAATTAGAGAGATTATGAAATTATAATAAATGAAAGAAAAAAATTAATGAATTTTTTTCTTAATTTAATATAAATTATTATATATAAATAAGAGATTCAATCCCTTACACTGATTGAGTAAGTATAACTCACTATAACACAATATTCATTAAAGAATAATAAATTACCATATGATAAATTATAGAAATGACACTTAGTATAAAAGGAAATTAGAAATATTATAGTTAATATATAATATTAGTTAGTCGTAGAACGCACAGCTACAGATTTATTTCAATAATATAAAATTATAACTATATGTTAATTATTTATAAAGGAGATTAGATAAAAAAATTAATATACAACCATCAATTTTAAAAAATATCTTATAATATAAAATAATATAATTTTATTACATGTATATCATTAAATAATTAAAATTAATAATATAATACAATAAAAGATTGGATTTATAAATTCTTTCATATACATTAGATTATATAACTTTTGAATACTCGTAAGTTAAGTTAAAGTTAAATAACTTTGAATTGTTCTGAATATATGTTGGAATCTTTAGGAAAAAATCATTTATACTTCTACAATCCTAAATTATAGGCTTGTAAGTGGATAATAGCTTCATTTAATAATTTTTTAAAAGTATAAGTATTCTATAAATAGTAATAATTATAGAACCTCCAATGAAAATTTATAAAGTACAAAAAAGGAAAAACCCTAGGTAAAATGAGAGAGGGAAATTAGGAATGTTTTAAAAAAAACTCTTGAAAAATAGCCAAAAGAATAAAATATTTGTGAAAGAGGATAGTTAATTTGATATTAAGAGAAATTTAAGGGAAAAAATGGTTATCTCTCTACTTATTTAATTTAACATTCAAATAGATAATTGATTTTAAATTTATTTTATTAAAAAGATTGATTTTAAATTTAAACATCATATTAATTAGATATTATTTTTTAACATAATTATTATCATCAATATTAATGTTTTATAAGATAATTTATAATATAAATAGATTTTTTGTAATGATAATAAATTTTTTATTTACTATATTAATGCATCATAAAATAAATTTTTGAAATAATAATTTTATATTATAGATAACTCATTAAATATAATTCATAAATTACTATGTATTTATTGACTAAAATTTAATATTTTAATATCAAATATTTTTTATTTTTTAATTCACATAGAAGAAAAGAATAATTTTTGGCAGGAAAATGATTCATATTTAAATATTTTCTAAAATTTATATTATACTAGAAATTAACCAAAAAAACCTCCTTCCAAAATTTTAAAAAAATAAAAAATTCTATATAGATACATAATAATATCATAAATTGCTATTTTCTTAAAAACTAGAATCAATTATACCTATAAAATCTCAAATTTATAAAAAAATAATAGTGAAATTAAAAATTTTGATATAATTATAAATATAAAATAGTTTGATTAAAGTTTGAAAAAATGTTAAGAACATAGATGAGAAAAAAAAAGATTAGAATAATAACATAAATATTGAGGAAAATGTTACCAAAAAAAAGTAATTAATTAGATTATAAAACAAAAAATAAATTTGTAATTACTATATTAAGAATCCATCAAATAAAGATAAACCATTATATTATTTAGTTAAAAATATTATCCGATATTGAACTTAAACTTTCTTAGAAAGAAGATGATGTTGAAAGAAAAAAATTTAATATCGGATTTAAACTTTCTTTGATTGTTACAAATGGGGTTATTTATTTGTATATGCGGGTAAATGGAGATTTTATTAATTACATATAAATAGAAAGTACATTATAAATGAGAGTTTATAAATTTTAAATTGAGAGAAAAGAATTTACATGGTAGAAGTATTACCGAGTAGTTATAAAAGGTTAAAAATAGTAAAATTCCATTAAAAAAAAGATGAAGATAAAATTCGTTATATTAGAAAAGATAATAGCAAGATATAGAGAGAAAAGAAACAAATATAAATGTAATTTGAAGAGATTTTTTAGGATCTTTTGATGAGATTGAAATAATTTAGTATTTATAAATTTTGGTGATAAATAAAACATAATTTAAATTCAAATTATTATTAAAAATTAATTTAATATTAAAAGATAAATGGAAAAGAAATGATAAATTGGTACATGACGAATTATAAGAATGATACTTATTATAAAAGTTAAGAAATATCATAGCTAATATATAATATATAGATATAGATAAAGATAAAAATAAAGATAAATATATTTATATGTATGATTTGTTCATAATTTTAATTTGAGTTTTGGCAATTTTTTAAATTGATCTTTTGCAAATACTTTTGATCTCAGATATTTTGAAATTCCATATTAAAGAATGGTTGTGATTGATTTTCTTCTTCATATCTTATGGTGTGCATATTTACTTTCTTCTACTCCAATTTTTAGAAAATAAATTAAATTACTGGGATTTTCAGTTTAAGTTTTGGCTTTTTCGTAATTATTCTTTTGTGAATATTTTGGTTCTTAAACTTTATTTTTTATTGTAATAATTTTGAAGTCCTGTAGCCTTCATCTTGAAACTTCAACATGTTTTGTGGCTAAATTTTTTATTATAAAATATATTTTTTTATGATGTGTAAATCTACTTTCTCATACCCAAAATTGTAAAAAAAATTAACTTAAATTATTGAAATTTTTATTTTTAGTATTGACTCTACTTTCATATTGTTCTTTTGTGAATATCTCATATTGCAAACTATTTTTTGTTGTTGCAATAATTTTGAACTTCCCAATTCAGCGGATTTCTTGGATTTTTTTAATGCAAATGATTTTTTTGTTGGATTGCATTAATATATGAGTTTTAGGATTTGTTTGAAATTAAAATTTTATAGAATTATTTTATTTCATTTTAATATAAATAATTTCAATTTTGAAATTATAAATGAAATAAAATGAAATATGTTTTTACTAAAAGTTATACACTATTTGAAAATTTTTCATTTGAAAATAAAATGAAACTTGATTTTTAACTCTATCAAATAAGAGATTAAGAAATTTTTTCTTTAATGTAATTATTTTTTGTTATTTTTTATTTAAAAGCTTAGCTAAAGAATTTAAAAAGGAAAAAGGTTTTTAGAAAATTAGGCTTTTTATGCAGTTAGGAAGGAAGACAAATTTTCTAGTCAAAAAGCTTTACTTCATAGCTCTGATAGACGACAAGGTTGATTTAAGTAATTTTTAAAAATAAATGAGGTGAATGATTATATTCAAATTTTAAGGGAGTCAAGAAAAAATTATCCTTATTTATTTTATTTATATTTACATATATGAGTCAATTATTAAAATTGTGTAGATGTATTTAAGATGAAAATTAAAATAAAAAATATGATTTTATGATAAAATAGGTGGAATTAAGTTAAATAAAAGTTAATGCAAGAATAGAATTAAGTAGGAATGTACAAAGAAGATTTAGATAACTACTTTTCCATTTTATCCTTGGTTGCTTTAATATTTATGAGATTACCCTAACTTTTTTTTAGTAAATAAATAAATGGTTAAACTACTAAATAGACATACATAAGAATTAAAGATTGAATGTTAAATGTTATAAAAGACTACCTTCAAAGGACATCAGGTACTATTTAA
Source organism: Sindora glabra (assembly GCA_020226215.1). Taxonomy (NCBI): domain Eukaryota; kingdom Viridiplantae; phylum Streptophyta; class Magnoliopsida; order Fabales; family Fabaceae; genus Sindora; species Sindora glabra. The sequence goes on along the minus strand of CM035232.1, from coordinate 21,077,625 downwards.
TACAAAGGCTTTTAGCTACCCTAACTTTTTTAATTACCTAAAACATCACCATCTTCATCATTTTTCTTATTGACCATTGACTCCACCTTCCTCCCATTACTTTTTATCTTCATTTTCTTCGAATTTGTAAGAACCAGCTTTCAATCAACTTAAAAACTCATAACTCTAAAGGTAACTAAGGTAACTTTTCATTATTGATAATTTGATTATGTTGTTTATTGAATTTTTTACCCTTGAGGGGGAGTTCATGGATTTAGAAAAACTTCTCTAATTTCTACTTACTCAAATGTTGCTTAGGATTAGCTAACCATTTTCATAGTTTCGCTTTATCTTGTTGATGAGTGTTACAACACACTAAAATTAATCTAAATTCACAAAATAGTAATAAAGGTGAATTAGGTTAATCCTATAAAAATTAAAGTTCAATTTACTTTCAATTTAGTTATAAAACAAGGGAACTTTTTAATATAGAAAAATTAAAATTAAAATTAAACAGTAAGAAATAACAATTTTGTGAATTGAAAATATAATATAAATAGTAGGATCACTCATAATAAGAAAAATTCCAATTTAAAGAATTTTATATTAATCTATTAATTTATTATTGACCATAAAACATAACAAATACTTAATTAATTATTTAGTTGATGAAAATAACTCAAGAATTAGTAATTATTCACATATCCTTTTTTTTAATGTGAATGGAATTAAGAAATTAAATCCAATTAATTAAACAAAATTCTTATTAAGACTCAATCGAAGCTAATAGAAATCAAAATAAAGTAAATATAAGAGAAATTTAACCAAAATATAAGAAATAACCCTTCAAGCGCATAAATTACTTAACCTACCCTTTAATTTATCTCTCATACAATAATTAATTGAATTAATTCACAAGGACAAAAATAGCCTAATCAACCACTCTAAAGTTTAACCACATAAATAATCAACTATAGGGCCTTTTTTAGAAAACTATTTATACAATTATTAATGAAAGAAATAACAAAGATAATTAATTAAGTGTTAAAGATAAAAAAACAAAATCTCAAAATCAATTAAAAAGAATGTATAAGATCCCTTAAACTAGAAAAAAAAGAGTTTAGTCACTCATATCTTGAAAAGCTTAAAATATTAAAAAAAGGCCACTTTTGAATATTAAATTCTAAATTACCTCATTAAAGTTGCATTTTTACCCTTATAAATCCTCCTAATTCAGCTTAACTAGGTTAAAAATACTTAGAGATAACATTTAGATAATAAATGGACTGGACATTTCATAATTTGCAAGGATGTAGCTCAAGTTATGACTTAAACATTAAAACAGATTTAATGTTATTTAATTTTGATCATTCTAGTTGGGGTAGTGTTTCCTTTTTCAAAATGACATCATTTTGGTTCGAAGGGCTTAGAAATATATTAGTTTTAAGTCTTGGCTAACTTTGGGCATCGGAATTTTACAATTTGAACTCTTAAAACTCGAGTTATTGGCCAAACAGTAAGGAAAGGTCAAGTCCACTATACAAAGACAACACCATTGGATATTCCACAAAACATGAAAGTTGTAGAGAATTCATTTAACTTTCCATTCATATAAAGATTATCCCAATCAGACGTTTAAAGCTTGAGTTAAAGTCAAAAACTTAAAATAGTGTTAAATTCCTACCATTAGTCAATGTTATCCATTTAATCAAAAACTTGTGATTTATTCTAAAATAAGCTTAAATTTATTAAAATAAACTTTATAGAACCTTAAGAGACATAAATATAGAAAAAATTAGTATAAAATATTATGTATATTAAATTCTTCCATATTTAGTATTTGCACATTCATTCTTAAGTAAAACACATTTTATTTAAACATAAAAACTAAACAAGAAACTAGCCTATTAATCATTTCAAGAATGCAAGACCAAAAGTAAAAAGATAATCAAACTCTTAAGAAACATAATACTTTATGAATAAATTAATCTTAACAACTCAAACATCAATTTATATAACAACTTTATTTAAGAAGATAAGACCAAATTGTTAAATTCTCACAAGATATATTAACTCTCTAACTTTCAAATATTTATTGTATTTTATTCACTCAAATTCAATTCATGAAAATGCACAACTATAAACTTACTTATTATTTAATCCCTACTATTGAAAATTACATGTAAAACACAAATCAAATGAACTTTATTTAAAATTTTAATATGGTGAAGAAAAAGGAAGGAAAATTCAAGATAAATAACAAAATAATAAAAAAGGTCAATAGAGCATTTGAAATAGCATAGGAATATCATGAACAATGGAAATTTCAATACCACCTAACTTTAAATTCAAACACTCATTAACCTTTCTTTTCTTTATTCCTTATTTTTCTTGCTTTTTTATTTTTTATTCTTTATTTTTCTACTTTTTCACTTTTTTTTTCCATTTTTTGAAGAGTAAACAATTGCTTTCTTCAAAGGCTTGCAATTGGACTATCTAATAGAGAAAATTATATAAGGTCCAAAGGGATTGATTAATGGAAAAATGCAAAGGAAGTCTATTTGGCTAAGTAAGCTTAGAACAAAGAATGCCTCTATTATATGCATGAGAAAAAATGTAATATAAAAAAGAATTATAACAAGTTCTAGAAGACACAATCATGGATAAAAATTAATCACAAGCAAGAAAGAAAGAAAGAATAGCATAATTTTCAACATTAAAACTTGAAAACTCACAAAGGTTAATGTTTACTAAAATTAATCTATCAATTAAATTCCATTATCATACTAGTCAATTTTCAAGGAACAAGATAAATCAATTAATCATGTTTTGCACTATTAAGCTTAATTTAATCTTTACTTATGGCAGTTACACTACTTAAAAATTATTAAATAGCTTAAAAACAAATGCAAAAACAAAGAGTAACAAAATTTTTTAATGTGGTTTTTTTTTAAAAAAAAAAGATATGAAGGAAAGAAAACCAATAGAAACATACTTAAAACCTAAAGTTTCCCCTACACTTAAATCATGCATTATCTTCAATGTAAAGTTCCTTAACAGAAGAATATCAAAGACAAGTGTGATAAAAGAGTAGAAAAAGAGATACTAAATCTGTAAAAACTTAGGTTGCCTCCTAAGAAGAGTATTTCTTTAATATTTTTGGTTGGACATAGCTGCTTACTATTAAATATATTTGTTCTTGAAGCTCCACTTCCTTAATTGTTTACTCTTTAAATCCCTTATAGAAAAACTTGAGCCTATGCCCTTTAACTTTGAATACTTTATTTGTCACTTCACATTTTATCTTAATTGCACTAAAAGAAAAAAATATTAGTAACAACAAATGGTCCAATATAGTAGGAATATATTTTACCAAGCATTACTTTTAATTTAGAGTTGTCAAGAAGAACTTTTTGACTAACCACAAGGTCCTTCTTAGCTATCATTTTATTATAAAATGCCTTAGTCTTTTATTTGTAAATCCTAAGATTTTCATAGGCATTAAGTCTCAACCTTTTAAATTACTACAATTGTAGCATTTTTTTCTCTCCAACTAGTTCCACCTTCACATTGCAACTTTCCATTAATATGCCTCATGCTCAATCTTTATAGGAAGATGTTGGGGTTTTCCAAAGACACTTCTATATGGAAACATCATAATAAGTGTCTTGTAGGCCTAAAATGCATTAGCCAATCTAAGATTCCAATCTTTTTTATATGACTTCACTATTTTCTTTAAGATAGATTTAATTTCTTTATTGAATATTTTTACTTGGCCATTAATTTAAGGATGGTAAGGGGTTGACATTTTATGTCGAATTTTATACTTCTTTAACAATGCTTTCACTGTTTGATTGCAAAAATGGGATCCTTGATCACTAATTAAAGCTTTAAGCACACTAAACCCACTAAAAACATAAGATCTAACAAAATTCATGATAACTTTAGAATCATTAGTCCTAATGGCTATAACTTTCACTTATTTAAATACATATTCAATAGAAAGTGGAGTGTAAGTAAAACCAAAATAAGAAATAATGAGACCTATAAAATTAATACCCCACACATAAAAAATTTGATAAAAAATGATGAGGGTTTAAATCATTTCATTCTTATAGGTGACATTACCCATTTTCTAGCATATATCAAACTTTTACACAACACAAAAGCATTATGAAATGATGAAGGCCAATAAAAACCAAAATTTAAAACTTTTGTAGCAATCCTATTTAGGTTAAAATGCCTTTTTTAAGTTGAAGCATAATAAAATGTTAGTATAGAATGAAATTCAGAGTTAAGCACACATCTTTTAATTACTTAATTAGCACAAAATCTCTACGAATGAAGATTATCCCACACATAATATTTATATTCACATTTCAATTTATCCTTCTTAAATTTTGATAAATCACCAAGCAATTTCCTAGTTATCAAATAATTTACCAAATCAACATACTAAAGACCATTACCTTGTAGCTTGAAAATGTGTTCATAAAAGAAGTACTCACCAATGGAAAGGGAATGTTCTTATCTTTCTAAATGATTAAGATGATTTATTATTAGATCTTTAGCACCTTTCTTATCTTTTGTTAGTAAATTAAACTTTGAAGTAGCAAGACCCATTTAATTAACCTAATCTTTTCTTCTTTCTTTTTTAATAAAAAAATTTAAAGTTGAATAATCTAAAAACATCATAACTTTAGAACTAAGCAAATAAGAATGAAATTTATTTAATGCTAAAACAATCGCTAAAAGCTCTTTTAATGGTGGAATAGTTAATTTGTGCAACATTAAGTGTCTTAGAAGCATAATAAATGACATGTGGTTGTTTGCCTAATCTTTGGCATAAAATTGCTTCTATTGTAAAGTTGCTTGCATCATACATCAATTTAAATGGAAGGTCTTCATTTGGAGGTTAGATAATGGGAGTGGATGTCAACAACATTTTTAATTTGTTAAAAGCTTCTTGGCACTTCTTGTTAAATTTAAAAGCCACATCTTTCTAAATTAATCTAGACAGAAGAAGAATAATTTTAGAGAAGTTCATGGTGAATCTTTTATAAAAACTTGCACATTCAAGAAAAGAATGCATTTTTTGCACACTAGTAAGGGTATGGTAAGCTATAAAACACATCAATTTTTTCCTTATCTACCTCAATGCCTTTTATAAAAACCATATGCCCTACAATTATACCTTGTTCAACCATGAAATAACATTTTTAAAAATATAGAACAAGGTTAGTTTCAATGCATCAGTTTAGCATAGATGATAAACTATTTAAACACCTATCAATCACTAAAAACAATAAAGTCATCCATAAAAATCTCAATATATTTTTTAATAAAATTAAAGAAAAATACTTACCATGCACCTTTGAAAGGTACTAAAGGCATTGCGAAGACTAAATGACATTTTTTTGTAAGCAAGTATGCTAAATGGATAGGTGAAAGTTATCTTTCCTTGGTCTTTAGGAGCAGTTAAGATCTGGAAATAACTTGTGTAATCATTTAGGAAACAATAGTATGATTTTTCTAACCAATCTTCTAAACATTTGGTCAATGAATGGGAGGGGAAAGTGGTTTTTTTTTTATTGCCTCATTCATCTTCTTGTAATTAATGTATACTTTTCATTCATTTTTAATTTTTGTTGACACTAATTCATCCTTCTATTTATTTACAACAATCATTTTAATTTTCTTGGAAACTATTTGCATTGAACTTACTTAATTTTTATTTGAAATGGGGTATATAATTCTAGCCTTTAATAGCTTTATAATTTCTTTTTTAACCACTTCCATTAATGGAAAATTCTATCTTCTTTGAAGCTATTTTGTTAATTTAACTTTCTCTTCAAGTAGAGTCCTATGCATGCAAATGGAAGGGTTAACTCCCTTAATATCTACTATTGTCTAATTAAGTGCTATTTTATGATTTTTCAAAACTTGTAATAACTTTTCTTTTTATTTTAAAGTGAGATTCTTAGCTATTATTACTGGAAGCTTTTCCTTGTCACTTACAAATGTATATTTCAAATGGTCTGGTAATAACTTCAATTCTAGTTTGGGTAGTTATATGATGGAATACAACAATTTGGTAGAAGAAAAAATTAATATTCCTAGTAGACTTCTATATTTTGCCTATGAAGGATGAGTCTTCAAACACCCATGCATCTTTAATTCTAAGAAGACTAGTCCTCAAAACAATAAAAATAAAGATAGATGTAAATGCTAGCTCTTTTTTTCACAACAGTTAGTGATATAATTGTAGACATCATTACCCGTGAAGTTATAAAATACCCTATGGAAAAGTGTTTTTTGTTTCAATTAGATGTGATTAATAAGCTTATTGAAGATACTCTTGATGACAAGCGTGTTGAATTTCTTGAGATTTCCATATTTATGGATTGTATGGATAGTAATGAGTGTACTTGTTGTGATAATGGTACTAGGTGTGCCACATATTTGGATATTTCAACATTTATAGGTGATAAGAATAGTGTTATTTCAAAATATGAAAAAATTAATGATTATAGAGAAATGAAATTTGCAAATTTAGTATTTCATGTGCATTTATTAGAGGAAAAAGAGTATTTTCTTATAGATCATTCTAGTCATTTTACTTATCATATTGAATTCATTATACAATATGACTTTGATCTTTTAAAAAAGAGTGATTTAAAGATTGCATTTGGAAAAATTATGCTAGATGATCCCAATTTATAAAGGAATTTTTTGATGAATAATATAAAGATTAGGAATTTGAAAGCAATAAAGGTAGTTAATTATCACATAGACTATGGTTGAAGAAATTAAAGTCATGTCTAACCAAAGATGTTAAAGAAAGGTATTTTTTGAAAGGTTATCTAAGCTTTTTTGATTTACTCTTTTTTTTTCCTTCTCTTTTATTTTTCTTGATATTGATATACTTTAATTGAGGACAATATAAAATTCAAAGGGGGGAACTTTTAGGATTTATTTTATATTTTATATCTTTGTTTAATGTTATTTAATGCTTTTAAAAAATAAAATTTAAAAAATAATTTTCACTTAATTTTTAAGTTTTTTTAATCATTTTAATTGCTTCCAATTAATGGAGATTTTACATTTTTCATGATTGAATAAATAGTTTTGCTTCTTGAAACTAATTGGTGTAATAATGGATTTTGAATAGGTACATTGAATTTTGGTAGAATGACATTCTTAATGAGATTTTGAGCCTTTTGTTAAGCATTTATGCTATTCTTTTCCTTTCTTCTGTGTAATATTCTTCTATGATTTGTTTTTCTAGAACTTACTTTAATTCTTTTTAAGATTACATTTTTATATACATGTATAAAAATGATAAAAATATGTTTTCTTTGTTTAAACTAGAAACATATAGCTAACTTTGAATTTTCATCTTTCTTAAGCCTCATTTAAGTTAGTTACTTTCTTTTTGTTGATTAGTCTATGAACATATTTTCTAATGAAAAATAAGTGTCTTTACCTAATATTAGAGATTAGTAAAGCATTTGAATTTTTGTGAGATGAATTTTTAAATAAAAATGAGGGTATGTAGGTGTGTATGTGGTGAAAATTTATTAATTTCAAGTTCAAGAGTTAGTTGAAATTAAAAAAAAGAAAGCCAATATGAAAAAAATGATGAAAAAGAATGAAAAAGTGAAAAAAAAAAAGAATAAAGTAAAAAGAAGAAGTTAATAAGTGTTTAAATTTATAGTCAAGTTATTATGTTGAGTTATAATTATTTATAATTAGCCTATATGTTTATAGTTTAAGTTAATTTTTTTTTGTTTCTAAATTTTCATATTTTCATTCTTTTTTTTTTTTTCTTAGCCACATTATAATCTTAAATAAAGTCCTTTTGATTTGTGCAATGTATGTGATTTGGGTAGTAGAGATTAGATAATTAGCAAGCTCATGGTAGAGCAATTTTATGGAATGAACTTGAGTGAAATACTTATCTTAAAACATTTGAAATTTGGATAGTAAATTTTGTGAGAATCTACCATGTTAATCTATTTTTTCTAAATGAAGTTGTTATGACAGTTAGTTTCAAGTTTATTAAGATTTTCTTAATAATTTTTTATGTCTTTTTATAGCTTTGTGATTTTGATGGTTTTAGAAAGTAAGTTTTTTGTTTTTAGTTTTGAATAAAGTGTTCTTTTGTTTAAAGTTATGTAAGGGCTAAAAGTAGGAAAATTTAATGTACAAAATTTTATTTATATTATTTTCTCTTATTTTATACCTCTTAGTATGGTAAATATATTTAAGTTTATGTAATTGGCCTTGTTATGTATTTGGGTGTTAGTCTCCTAATGTTTTAAAATTATTTAATTAATGCTAGATTTTTATACTATTTCAAGTTTTTGGCTATAACTTGAGTTCTAGATATTAAATTTAGGTGATCTTTATATCATTGGAAAACTTGGAGGAAGTTCTACAATTTTCATATTTTGGCTAATGTTTAGTTCAAATGGTTGAAATATTGAAATTATCCATGAAGTTGATATTTTATTCTTGTCTAAGTTAAATCAGTCTTGATTTTTGAGCTATATTTAAAGCTTTAGAGATTCAACTAAGGTTAAATTAGAGCTTGAAGTTTCCTAAAACTTGGCCCTACAGATTTTATCTTTGTGGTTTAGTGAAACTATCTAGTTTTAAGTGTTTTACAATGGCTAAAAGTTAGACGTATAAGGTTTTACTATATTAACTATTATAATGTTTTATTTTGTAAATAAGTTATAGGTTTCTAAAATTAGGAAGGTTCTATTCTTTGTAACCTCTCGGGGGTATTTGATCTTAATCCATTAGGTTTTTAGAGGATAAGAAATTAAATATAAGATTTTGTGCCTCAAAAGGTAAGAACACAATTATATATAACTTTAGATAACTTTGTTCTCTTCTTAAAGTTTCTTTTTCTTCTCCAGTTGTAGAAGGTTAAATTTTTTATTAATTTGAGGAATTTAAAGTTCATTTCTATTTGGATTATAAGATCTTAAGTTATAGTATTAATCTTTTCTAATTAATTTTTCTTTTTACCTTATTCTTTCTTTTGATTATTTGGAATTACATGCATTAAATACTGATTTGTTATAATTTGTGTCCAATCTTATAAATTATTTATCTATTTTAATGTTAAATTATCATTAATTAATCATGATTTTTCATATAGGAACAAATGGTTGAATGATTAAATCAAAGGTTTATAGTTTAATCCTTTAATTAAATTAAATTCTATTTTAAAATTAATTTTAATCTAGCTATATGGATTATAGAAGTTACTTGATTCTAATTAAATTCTAGATAATTATTTAGCGCAACATTCATGAATTATTATGGGTTTTCTAAATAATTCTAGATTGAAAACTCAATTGGAATTATCAAATATATTTTGATCCGTGATTAATCCATAAAAGCTCTAAAATCCTAGAATCTATGTTCTATGCTGATTTTCTTTTTACGTTTCTTTTGCATTCTATTCTATTAATACATTTTATTTAATTTTCAAATCAAACCCCTCTAAATTAGTTTTGTTTACATTCATCCTATTTTATTTTATTTTATTTCATGTATACTGCATTCTTGCATTCTTGCATCTTATTCTATTTCACTTTTGTTGCATTCCATTTTATTTTATTTTGCATTTTATTTGTAATTATAGTTAGTAAATCATTGTGATAAAATATGTCAAGTGGATTACTAAGGTACAACCTGGTTTGTCACCTTCTACTGTAATTTTTTTTATTAAACTAATATTTTAATGTTGATTGTGTAGCAACACATGTCAATAACCATAGTTAGAAAATAGAAAATTAGCATAACGGGTTCAACGGGAACTTATGAGGAAGTCTTTAGATACTTGAATACAAGATAATTAAACATTATTATAAATATCATTTTAGATAAATGAAATATAGTAGTTTAAATAAATGAATCTTTAATTGTCTTTATGTGATAATACCATATAGACAGTAAGACTTGTAGTTATCGGTAATAGGATTTACACTGATTATAATCAGGTGGGTTATGACATCAACCCGCCTTAGAATTAGCCTATCACAAGATTCACTAATCCTGGAATATTGTAGGAGTGATCAAATAGATTATGAAAATTGGATAAGGCTTACTAGATGGTATCAAAAGTAATTATTATAGCTGGAAAGTGATTACCACTTGTAAGTCACTTGTTCCCTTCAAAGACTAAATTATCCCTGTTATCTATTATGATATAATCACTGTACTCCAGGTAGGATGAACATCATAAATTAGTCTAGGTAAGTTTTATAACTTTAACAGAATTATAATCCAAGTGTTGTTTTACTCATAGAGCATTTCTTAGTGCTCTCAACCATCTTCTACCTCTTGATTATCTTTATAGTGAGAAGGAACTAATGTTTGGCAATATTTGTGTTTAAACTATGACTTATTTTTGTGTAATTTTCACTTTATTTTATAAATCTTTAAGGTATATCATTCCATGTTTTATCTTTTCAAGATTAATCTTCTAGTCATTTGGAGAAATGTTAGATTGTGGTAATGCTAATAAATGAATAGTGAACACCAATATGTTCTTATCAAATTCATCATAATTAAATATTCCACAATCATTTTAACTACAAGTTACTTGTTCAATAATGTTATTATTTGATTTTTTGAATTCAAAACATTGAAATATAAAGTTTCATTGATTGTTTTCATATAAATCAACTAGTAACATGCTAATTGCAAGAAAATCCACAATGATCTCTATTTTCTTATAAATTCACCGAAGATTTTACTTGTAATGATCATCTTAATGAATGAACCTTTATTTTCTTAAAAAAATTTTAAGGAAAAATTAAGATCATTAACTCAACAAGTGGTACTTGTTACACATTTTATAAAATCATAATTATCTTTGCAAAATAACTTCATTTATTAATGCTTTATTTCTTGAAACTATTTATTGTACAATGTTTTCTTTATGATTTTACAACCATTTTTTTTATCATACTTAATATAATTGTTATTTTTTATATATAAAATGATTAATGAAGTAAAATCCTTTACTCTCTCCTTCTTTAAAAAAATTCTATGAAAAAAAATGCAACATATTTTCTTGAAAAATAACTTTCTTACAAAGTTTTTAAAGAAAGATAGAGTGATTGGTATAAAGAATAAATTATTGAAGAGACTTGTACTAAAAGTCTTCTATTCTTAATAATAATATTCTCTAACTTTTGAGCTAAAACCATGAACAAACATCACATAGCTCACTTTTGAAATTAAACTATATTTAGTTATCGAATCGCGACACCTTTTGTTAATAAATAAGAAAATGCCAATCCACCTCCTTACTAATTCCTTGATTATTAAAGAGATGACTACAAAATTAACCAAAAATTTAAATAAGACTTATTAATCAGTGAAAACTAGTAGTTAAGAGAAGAATTAGACAATTTACAAGAAAAGCTTTAGAAAAACATCAACTTCTAAGGTTATTATTTTGAAAGGCTGGGTTTAGAACAATAAGAAAGAGAAAGGTTGATAACCGGGCACCCATAATGTGAATGCATGGAATGTGAGTGACTGGAATGTGAAGCTTGTACAAATGACCAAGTTTAGTTTGTTTAATAACTAAAAGACCAAGAAGAGGTTAATAAATTATAGGGAAATCGAGTTAGTTACTATCATCAAAGAGCTTAAAATGATCAATAATTTGATTAACAGATATAGAAGGAAAATGTTAACCCTAATAATAAGGGATCCCACCCATTTTTTCCTGTAATCATGCAAAAAACTATATCACATAACTTTAAAATCTTTATTAATTTGGAAGCCTATGATAGGTTAGTTGATTCGCAAGAATATCTGGAAGCATTTAGAATAGCAATACTCTTTTTTGATGCCTTAGATGCTATAATGTGTAAAGCATTCTTTATAAACTTGAATAAGGTTGGCCTTAAATGGTTTATGAGCTTGAAACTAAATTTTGTAGCTAACTTTAAGGATTTTAGAATAATTTTTAGCTTACTTCATAACCTTATAAGTGCAAAAAAGATGAGTGCTTCTTTAATAAGCCTTAAACGGGAAAAAATAAGTCTTTTAAAGACTTTCCTGATAGATTCAATTAAGCTACTTTAGAGATAGAAGATTTAAAAGAAGAAGCTACAGATCATGCAATTTCTCTAAATCTTTAGCCAAGTAGCACCCAACTAACCTTGTTGATTTATTAGCCATTTCTATTAAGTTCATCAACATAAAGGAGGTGGAAATAAACAAAAAAATAAGTTAAGGATAAAGATGAAGGCCTCAGTAGAAGTGATTGTAGAAATAGTGTTAGGTGGCAAATGACTAAGCTAAAGATTAATAAGTATATGGCTAAGCTAAAGTTCAATAAGTATATACCTCTAAATATCACACTTAAAAGGATCTTAGATGATGTAAAACCTTGAAATTACTAGAAAACAAACCTAAAGCTACATTATTAAAAGGTTTCCTACCTTTCTCCTTAGGAACCAAAACCTTTTACAAGTACTATCAATCTTAAACTTATGATATTGAGGATTATGTAACACTTAGAAATAAGATTAAGAAACTAATAAGAGAGAGTTACTGAAAGTAATATGTAATGCACGATTGATCTTAATAATGATAATTATTTGGTCAAAAGCTTAGAGTGGAGCAAAAGGTTAGTAGGCTAACAAAAAGCTCAACTTGCCTAGGTCTTCATCTCATTCTTTACCTCATAAATAAGCCGATAAGGGTAAAGGAGTGAAAAAGCAGTAACAAGTCATTAAAGATTATAGATGTCTTAGCCAATGGCCTTATAAGAAAGGGATTATCAAGAAATGCAAGAAAAGATACATGTGGTCAATTACGACTGTGAAAAATAAGAAGTAGAATGTTAACCCATTACCAACCATTACATTTTCAAACACTGATTACCCCTAACTTCGAATGAGATCACAATAACTCTATGGTCATCACAGCCATAATCTAAATCTTATAAGTGAAATGAATCTTTGTTGACCAGGGAAGTTTAGTAGGCATTCTTTACTTTGATACTTTCAAAAAGTTATAATTCCCCTTTCACCTAATTATGCCTTACAAAGTAACTTGGCTAATTTCTTAGGAAAGCGAGTCCTAATGGAAAGGTTAGTAAAGCTACAATTAAGAATAAGGACATGGCTAAAGATTACAAAAATAATTGTGGCCTTTTAGTCATTAATGCATTAATCAGTGCTTATAATGCTATTATGGGAGAGAACATCACTTAACCAAGCTAAAGTAATATTTCAACCCCATACTTTCTCATCAAATTTCCCACTAAGTAAGGCATCATCCAGGTAAAAGCCAACCAAACATTAGTTAGAAAATGTTCTATGAACAAGTTTAATAAGAAAGAACCTTAAAGGCCAAAAAATAAAAAAGGCTAAGAAATAGAAGTTAGTCAAAAGTTCATTTTAATAACTATAGAGCCCCTTAATCCTAAAAAAGAATGTCATGAAAAGAATCCAAAGTTAGTGTTTGATATTGAATAAGTAAAAGTCTTCAGTTTGAAAGATAATTAATTGATAAAGATTGGTAAAAATTTACCAATAGAATTTAGAATTAACTTGTTGGAGCTGTTGAAGAATAATATAGAAGTATTTGCATGGTCTACTACAAACATGCTTAGAATTGATCCTCAAGTAGCTTGCCACAAGTAGGCCATTGATCCCTCTATTAAGCCAATCTAATAAAAGAAAGGAAGGCACAAACTTGATAAAACTATTGTAATAAAAGTGAAAGTTGTCTAACTATTGAAAGCATGATTCATTATAGAAGTCCATTATACCATTTGGCTCTTTAATGTGGTTATGGTCAAGAAAGCTAATAAATCCTAGAGAATATTTGTAAATTTTACTAATACAAATAAGGCTTGTTGAAAAGATTCATACTTACTACCAAATATACATCATCTTATTGATGAAGCTTCTAACTTTGTCATCATTAATTTTGGTGACACATTTTTAAGGTACAATTAGATTCTCATATGCCTATAAGATTAAAAGAAAACTACCTTCATAATAGATGAAAAGGTCTATTATTATGAAGTGATGCCTTTCGATTTAAAAAATGTAGGAGAAGCCTACTAGAGAATGATGAATAAAATATTTAAGGACCAAATTAGTTGTAGTCTAGAAGTTTATATAGATGATACATTAATTAAGTCTTGAAAATTAGAAAACCATTTGAAAGATTTAAAAGAAATCTTCAGTGTTATAAAGAAATACAATATGAGGGTTAATCCAAGCGTGTTTTCAATGTCATTGCTGGCAAATACTTTAACTTCATGTTAATTGAAAGAGGAATAAAAGTCAATCTTGCAAAATGCTAGACAATTATGGAAATGAAAAGCCTTATATACTTAAAAGAAGTTCAAAGATGAAATAGGTGTATCGTTGCCCTTCCAAGATTCCTACCATAATAAACATTTAATGTATCCTTAAATATTGCTACAATTAATATATATTTTCTTTAGTGAATTTGTTTAATAAAAACTAACCCCTTATAAGGTCTGTTGATAAGTGCTTGCCATTTTACAAAAACTTAAAAAGGGTTAAAGGAGTTTAAATGAGATAAAGTTTGTGAAGATGTATTTATAGACAAAAAGAAATTCCTAGCTTCCCCATCTATGTCATCTAAACTTGATCAAAGAGAATAACTTTACTTTTACTTGTATTTGGCTATAATTGATGAAACAGTTAGCGTGGTTTTGATTAAAGAGATAAATTCTAAAAAAAATGATTCTCTTTGTAAGTAAAGTACTCCATGGAGAAAAACTCTAATTTCAAAAAATTGAAAAATTTATCTTTGCACTAATTATAATCTCCTAAAGATTAAAGCTTTACTTCTAATCCCGTTAAATTATAGTCAAGATGTAATAAAGCAAATTTTGTACAAGTTAGATATAATAGGTCAATTAATAGCATGGTTTATGGTGCTAGTTGAGTACGATATCATCTTTGAACCTTGAAAGAATATAAAGACTTAAGTCATAGTAGATTTTATTATTACAATGACTAAGCTTGAAGGTGTAATGGAACAAAAGGATTAACCTTTTGTTTATACGCTTTACACCGATGGTTTGTCAAATAAAATTAGTTGTAGTGTAGGAGTAAAGGACATCATAAACAATTTTAATGTCCTTAATGAAATTTATGGCCATAACTATGAGTAAAGGACTTTAATGTGGATAATTACTAATAAATGGAATGTAGATTATTGTGGTCAATGGTATTACTATATTCTTTTATAAATAACTTTACTTCTTTTTATAAGATAGGTTAAAATAGGGATTAGTTATGAGAGTTTTTTAGAGAACAATCCCATAAACTAAAAAAAGTGGCAGCTCACTACATTAGAAAAGAAAATGACAATGCTATGTGAAAGAAAATCAATTGGTGTTAGAATTTATACCTTTGTAACATGTAGAAATTTGAGTGAATTCTAATGCAATAGATTCACAAGCTTAGGTACAAATTGTTGTGTTTGCTTTTGACAAACATAAACGTTTTAATTATGAACACTAGATTGACAAATCACAAACACTATTCAAAGGCTAGCATTTTTACTACATCCACATAAGTGGTAAATTTTTTTGATCAAATTAGATGAAGTTACTTTATCTTTTAATACAGTGCAAGCTATTACTTATTTTCGTTTTTGGGATTGCCCTTAAAACTATATAAAACATTAGTCGTGGAAAAAAGTTACATCGAATCATTGATATTCTCACTACTTGAATGATAGTGAGGTATTATTAGATATCACTCACTATCTATAATACTAAAAATATGACTTTAAGATTACTCCTATTTTAGAATAACTACTAATATAATATGAACCTATAGAGTCATACATAAAAAAGCAAGTCATATATCCGGGCATTTAAATAATCTCAATGAATATATGTTGATTTTAAATAATTATGTTAACTTTATTCATTCTCTTTCATCTTCATAATAAATGCATTCATTAATAAAAGTAATTGATAATGGTGAGGCAGAAATAAAATCGTTAAAACAACTTAGGTTTGTAGATGAGTCTGCAAATTTGTTAAAAAATGGACTAGGACTTATAAAATACGGGCCTGTTTAAATGTAATCCTAAAGTGGTCCAATCCACAGATGAGTCCACATTTTTTATTTCTTTTTTTATATATTTTTACCTTGAAACTAAACTAATATACTATACAAGTTTTCATTCAACTAATCTAATACTTATTTTCAAACTTAATTCTTTATCTTTTAACTCAACCTAACATAAATAAATTATTTCAAAGTTAATGATATATTTCAAAAATAATAATTTCAAAATTAACAAATTTTTATTATAACTTATTTAATCTTAAATTGTTGCTATGAATTGAGAATATATTAAAAGTATGACATTTAAATTTATAATTATTATTTTTAACTTAAAATTAATTTAAAAGTCTTATTTTTTTTAAAATAAAAAGGTTTGTAAACTCGATCTGCAAGTCCGTGATCTACAAATATTAGGATTCAAATTGCCATTTAGAAAGTTTATAATTTTGGAGGACCAAAAATTCTATTCAGCCTATTTATGGTAGGTCCATATGAGCTGGGTTGCGGACAAATCCATTGCAGAAAGACGGGCCTCCCCGTCCAGCTTTTAATTGGAGAGAGGTTTTAATCTGGTGTGATGAATCTGCAATATAGCAACACATTTCGTCAATTATGGTTTGTAAACATAGAAAGTTTTGACATCATCAACCGTTGGATCTGCATAATATTTTAGAGCGCGGGGGCAATTCATCAACGGTTTCTCGCTCACTCTGTTGCCGCTCAAAATTCTCCGCTTTGTTACTAACTTCCGTGGAGAGAGGGCGACGAAGTAAATCTTCTAGTATTCTCTGGTGCACAGTTTGTTCCGGTAATCACTTCCGGTGTCTGTTTAAGATAAAAGTCTATTTTAGAACGTTTACTGTCATTGCAATGGATGCTTAAAAGTTCGATGCTTACTGCGATTGCAAAAAAATTTTCATTATTTTCCTTCATTTCTCGATGGTGAATCACTTCTTTGTTGTATATACTTATGCAGTAAGGTTATAGGTTTACCTTTATTAGTGACTTCGAACTGTAAATTTGCTGCTTGTTCAGCTGATAGAGTCATGGATGCTGCTGAGGACTTCTTTCTTGTTCTTGAAGTACCTAAAGATGATCCTTTTTAATGCTAAAAAGGAGGTATTGCTCTGATGATAAGTTTCCATTTTAGGAACTAAATTTAATTGCTACTTTTTTGCGTTCTACTGATTCGTTTGCGTTTTATTGATTCATTTATATTTCTCCTCAGAAATTACTGCAAAGTAAGGGTTTGAGCCCCAAGGAACGGGTTAATATCAAGAGCCTTTCAAATGCCGATTGGATGAGTACTGTGCACGTAATGCTTCTGGTTGCAGGAGTCATACAACTGAACGGGCTAATTGATTTTCTGTTCTCGATTTAATTAGTATCTAGTTTTACATTACAAGGGATGCTTTGGCATAAAGATGGCCCATACCTTTATGGAAATTTTCTTGTAAATTGTTAAAACTTCTGTCTACAATCAGTGGTGTAGGCAGACTTCTGAAGAAGTGGGGTCAAATATTAAATTAATTTACAAAAGAAAACTTCAATTTATAGTTAATTTCTTAAAAGATTTAAATTGTTGTTTCAAACTTTTATTTTTAGTTTATGTTACCTTTAAATTTTATGAGAAATATGAAATTTCGATACAATAATAACAACAACAACAGCTTATACTATTAAAAGAGGTTGATAAATATGAAAATTTAACATTTTATTAAAATTATAAGCATATAACTATAAGTTATATTATTGATACAGTTAAAATTATTGGGTTCTAAATGAAAAAACAAGCAATATCTTATGAGAAATAGATAGAAAAGATCAATATGAAAATGTGTGTGAATTTTGAAGCAAGCATCTAATCACAAATGAAAATATAAAAAATGAGTAAGGTCAATACTCTTGCATATCCTAATATTTATAAAACATATAATAAAATATGAAAACATAATAGTGTTTTATGTTGGATGGGGAGGAATTAGCGGGGTCAATTGACCCCACTTCCTCCAATGTGGCTCCACTGTTTACAATTTCAGTTTTGGGTAATAAAGGAACTTTCTTGAGCTATTTTACTTGAGAAAAGTGTACGAGTGTTACAACGATGGTTCTCTTTTCTTTTTCCTTTGCACTCTACGGATATTGACTCATACGAATAATGAAATAACGGAGTGGTAGTCGGAATCGTGCGCGGTTCATGATTCAAATCTCACGATTCGATTCGATCCGTTACCAAATCGATTCGAATCATGTGCAGAATCGTTTATGCACTTGAATCGCACTATGAATCGTGTGTATCAGTCAATTCTAACGATTCAAATTCTATATCAGTCGATTCTGCACTAGGCTACAGTCAAATGTGTGTCTTGGCCACAACAGAATTCGATCAAGTTCTTGCGAACCGAATGCACAAAACAGAGGAGCAAGGTGGAGCTATAGTGCCAAAATTAGTCGGACGTAAATGGCAAAATTTCTAGCGAGATTAGGTTTGAACTCTATTCAATTTGCTCCTCTGCACATGGATGTTAGAGTAGATGCAGCAGCAAGGACGATGGAGATGGGGTGCTCCAATGAGAGAGAGAGAAGGATAAAGAGTGAACTAATATGTGTGAGAGACTAAGAACTGGGTCCGTTCACAGAGAGAGACAGAGATGGGGGTAGAAAACACTCTCATATCAGCTTTATCAAAATATTCTGACTCAACTAAAAAAATTGGCTTTGTAGACGAGCAATAGCACATCTTCTTCTTAAACTTCATTTTTATTTTATTTTATTTTTTATCATGGATTACTTTTTTATAAATCTTGAAGTTCCATCAACATGACATCCTATTCTATCCTAATCTTAATCCTAATTTTTAATATTCTAATATAAATTAATTCATTTTGTGCTTTAAAGCTGCTTATTCATAATTTTTTTAAGTTCATATTATTAGAGAAATAATATTTTTTATTTAAATATATGATTTTTTATCATTTATGCATGCATTTTATTATACAAAATATAAATCATATTATATTCATATTATTTTGCGAATCTTATCGATTCACAATTCGATGCAATTCACGATTCCTTGATTTTTCTATTATTTTGCTGAAGATGATGCAAATACATTAGCGGAGTTCTGTAGTCTCAGGAATGAGTTGGAGGCTCTCAACTCGCTTGTTTCACTTATTGACAGATCACTCTCTACTTCTGCAAATGTACATATAAGTCTCCTGCAAGAGTTACGGAGAACAGTTATTGGCTTAATTTCTGATTTTGATGACAAGATCAGTCTGAGTGCAGCAGTTGAAAGCCACTGCAACTGTGATAAAGAAAGATGCTAGTTAGAATGGGGTGAAAGCAATGGTGTAACAACCCAACGGCAAGTAGCTTGTAAGTTTCATAAGTGTGGTGTATGTGTTTTAATTGTGTTCTTATACTGGAGTTAGATGGTTTTCTTTGCTTCAGACAAGTTTAGTCTAGTTTAAGTAGTATGATGTTTTTTTTCTTCTCCTCCCCTTGTTTAATTAATTAATGCAGATGTCAAAGGAGAAGGACGAGGAGCTATAGCAAGGAGAGGTCTAGAAGTTGGAGATGTTGCCTTCGAAATTCCTCCGTCCATTATCATTTCTGAGGGACAATGATGTGGTAGGTTTCTATGATTAAAAAATATTGAACAATTTTCGTTTAAAACATCTTTGAAAGATGCAGCATTAGCATAATCTCATTGCTACATATTGCAAATTAACTAATAGACCAAGAATAATTGTATGTACACCTTTACCATTTTTGTTTTTGACGCATGGCATTGGTGCTTTATTGTTTTAGAATAACCAATATAAGTACTTTCTTATATTTATGATTCAATAATTAAGGTCAGTGTAACCAATTTTGTTAATCAATAAACCAAGTTGTGCTAGTAGAAATTCTATAAATTGTTTGTGGTCTGGATTTCTTGCTCTGAGCATTTTTGATGGCATATCATGTGAGACAAATTTGCTCTTATGGAGTATGAAAGAGAAGCACAATTGTGATTCAAAATTTAAAATATACTTTGACACACTTCTCAAAAAATTTGATACAGGTGATTACTTGTTAACTGTAACAGACGTTGCAACTCACAAGACAAAGATACTTTGTATTGTTTAAGTTTGATCAAGGCATGGATGCTGTGTTCAGTCAAAATAGCCAATGGTGCAGACCAGAAGTTAAGCCACAGTGATTCTTTTAGGTGACCGAGTGTGCTATTCTCAGGGTCTGAGCCTTGTTGCAATCAGATGCCCAAATAATTCAAGGACATTTTACTTTATAAGCTTCACACAGTGATTCCCTTGTCTGTACTGCGTAGCATAGATGCACTTATTGCACTTGCGTGGCCCTCCAAGATTGCTTCCTTATCAACCATGTTAATGTTCTAAGTCATGACACTTATGTTTCACAGGGTTGAGCTTTGGCATAAATGCAACTGCGGCTTTAGATGAAACCTTGATGTTGGAAGAGATAACGCAAGCAAGACAGGTAATGTGTTATTGCAGTATTATGATATACTCATTACTTGCATAGAATATATATGGAAACTCCGCTTCTCTTTAACATGCATTATAACTGTCAAACTAAACTCAATTTTGACATTAAGTCAATTAATTTTTTTTATGCTATTCATCCTGTTTTAGTAGCAATATATGTACCTACACCTGGTAAAGATGCTTTCAGAATTCGAAATAATATGAGGAAGAGTTGTAGGCGATCTAGGATAATGGCCCTCTTCAAAGTGTTGTTTGGATTAGGGGATGTATTTCTGCTTGAGTCAGACTTCTTGCAATTTATCCTACTTTCACACAAATGTATTCTCTGGGTGGGAAGGGTGTTTAATCAAGCTTCAAGTGTGTTAATCTAGGTGCTTTGATGACTTGCGTCAAGTTGTTAGCTTGTACTACAAGGATTAAGTTTTGCAATAAACCTGGTGTTAGGCTAACTAGGGCTACCTGTTTATCTCTAAATGACATGTTTAGGAACTCATTGCTACTCGTTTGTGCTACATAGGTTGGCTGCCTTATGGTTCCTGTATTGAGGACATGTGAAAACAACTTTAGAAAGACAAAAATAGATGTGGATTGATTTGACGTTTGTAGGATCAAATTTGAAGCTAACTAAGAATCTTTTGTCTTGGACCTAAATTCTGTTTCCGAGAACAGAATTTAGAGCCACCACAATGCTTTGATGTCCTTTTAAGAAGTATGACCATATGTGTATAAAGATTAGGATCGTAGCTGGGATTCCTTTCCGGTAATGGAAATTGCTTCAAAGTACTCTCATTGGTTGCTCTTTTTTTAATCACTAGAATATGAAATTTATCTGTTCATACTATTTGCTACTGGTTTAAGTACAATGCCATTCTATGTATTTGGTATACACATTATGCATTGCTAAAGGTTGCCCACTTCTTAAGAATCATGCTTTTTATCTTGTGTTAGCACCTGCATGATCAATATTGAATTGGTCCCTGTGCTGTGCAATCAATTTCCAGATATATTTCCACCAGAGCTGTACACATGGGAGCAATTTTTATGGGCTTGTGTACTCTGGTACACAAATAGCATGAAAATAATGTTCTCTGATGGAAAGCTACGGACATGCTTTATTCCTATTGCTGGATTTATGAATCATTTGGAATGTGAATCCTCTGTTTCTTGTCACCCACCCCCTCTTTGCATCATTAGTGTGTTATCTAAAGTAGCTTTGACATGAACTAGTTTCATAGGGTCATTTATGGAGAATGAGGTTGACAGTATTGTTTATTTACTTGATTACATACAACTTACTTTTCTTAATTAAGAAAAGCTCATATCCTTCGCATTTAGTAAGAATCGGAGTTTCATCTGCAGCCACCAATAACTTCGACAAATGGCAGAGTGCAACTGGTGGTTGATTAGACTATTTTTTTTTATATATAATAAACATATGATATCCGATCACTACATTAGGTATCAACTAATCTGAATTCAAGTCGGGTAGGATCATATTGAACAGCAAAATTCTCCCAACCGAATTTTAATACAATTGCATTTTTAAAGATTTCAACTTGCAACTTCTGATTAAATTAGGATAACTCTGTATCAGTTGATTTACGTACTTGGTAGTATGGTTGAGTGGGCTGTGACTTGGACAGATTTGCTTCCACTTAATGCTCATTTAAATTATTTTGTAATTCATAATCACACCGCTATATTATTAGTTGGAATAAGTTCTTTTGCAGCCAACCTCAATGTACGCTAGGACCATCTAATATGCTAAATCACGATTCCATTTCAACAATTTTTTTAATGACGGGAGAGTCGACTAGAACATGAAAAGAATAAGAAATTGATTTATTTATTTGGTACGATTATGAAATAATTAATTATTAATAGATTTAAATATATAATACAATTGTGAAATATATCTTATTTGTAACCACTCTTATTAAAATCTTTTATACCAATTATTTTTCAAAAAATCAAATCATTATTAAAATTCATATTAAATATAAAATCAATTTACATATTATAATTTATTAATAATCATTTGTTTTTATCATTATGCAGAATAAGACTCATGAAAAACAAATCAAAATTGAAGGTGATATATATTTTAGTAATATATTTTGTTTTACTTAAAATATTTTGTAGCCAAACTTTAGTAAATTTAATAAGATTAGGAGATTTATAATGTAATTTAGGAATCTAAAATTTAATGAACTTTCTATCATAAATATAGTGCAACATGAATCGGATTCTCATTTATTAGAACAGTACACAAAATATCATTCACAATAAATTCACACATGTTTTATGAGAGAGGTTGTTATGCACTGCTAGTAAAGTGGTGTAGATTTGCCGCACCTGGTTGGCGCAATGTCAATCATTCGGATTGAGTTTTAGTTTAATTGAGAAAAATGAATTGTAATCTTGCTACCAATAAAATAAAAAAATGGAGTTGTAACCTATTAAAGAGGAACTTTGTGTGATCCAAACTTGTAACCCAAAACGAAAAGACTAATTGCATATATGTAATCATTAGATGATTTTATTTCATAATTCTTAAATAAATGGATATAAACACGTTATATTTTTGAAATAATAATAACCAAATAAATAATTTTTTTATAAATATGTAAAAAATTTATTCTATTGTGTAGTTATGCGAGGATTAATTAAGAAAATTGATTACATTTGGATCCACTTCATCAAGAAAGTTAGATAATTAACACAAATTTAATTGAATTAATTAATATAAAGTATAGATAATTAATTTAGTTAAAAAATTATTCTTTTATATATATATAGACACACACACACACATTAATTTATGGTCCGTGAGGTGCACGAAATGTTAATTGTTTTGTAATATTTCGTTTATTTTAATTAAGATTTTATAATAAAAAATTAATAGAAATACTTTATAATAAGTATAGATATAATTAAAATTTAATATATTCTGACGTTGTTTTCTCTTACAGATGATTATTCACCAGTATTAGCCTTTGTAATATGCAATTTTTTTTTGTTGCATTTTTTCAATCCCCATGCACTATAACAGATCAAATTAACACATATATATGTTTTTTATATTAACCAATAATTAATGTTTATAACTTGTAAAATTATCTAATATAAACACTTGCAATTAATGATTCATTATTTTGATAGAATATAATTTTTATGAAAAATGTATTTGTGAAAAAATTATTATTAAAAATAAAATTAATTGTTTACGGACATAAAAAATAATTATTGAATAATGCACTTGATATTATGAGTCAATGTTAAACATGAATAGTAATTAAAATAAAATTCTTAATGAAGAATAAAAGCTTGATATTGTGCATCAATAACTCGTAAACATTAATGTTAATTAAAACAAAATCTTTAATCCGTAATATTTTTTTTCCATTTTTAAAATGAAATCTATTGATTCATGTCATTATAAAAATGATTAATGATAACCAAGTAATGAACATGAATCATAAAAAGAAATTTTCAAAAAATTAAAATTTTTTATTTTTAAAAAAATTAATACTTTGACTTTTACCCACATCAAAAATATTTTGGTACTTTAATGACTAGAGTAGGCTTTTATTTTTTGGGTAAAATAATAAGAACTCATTATTTGATCTTTAGAGGAATAGAAATTGTTACATAGACCTATGAAAAAAGGACAAACCAATTAAGGAAACTAAAATATAAAATCAAATAAAAAAATTAAATGTATAAAGAAACATGAAGATAAAGAACTTTGGTGATTTTGGTGATGGAGAAAGCACAAATTTTAAAAAAAAATTATATTTTACTGAAATAAAAGATTATGAAAATAAATACTATAAATTGTAACTACATTAAATTTTAAATGGAAACAAGAGAAAGGATAAAAAATGAGGTAAAGTTTCAAATTTTGAATTTTGATGAGAAAAATTACAAAATAAAAATTTGAGAGATTCGTAATTCAACTAAAATAAATTATACAAAATAGAAAGCAAAAAGAATGTTATAAAAAAGTTTTGCCTATAGTACGTATGTATTAGAAAAAGTAAAAGGCATTGAAAAGGAAAATGATATCAATTTTACAAGATTAGAATGGAAAAATCTCACCCAAGACAAATCTTAATCATGTTGGCTTCTCTTATTAAACAATCTCATGTTTGCCAAAAACAAAGTGTGTGAGTAAAAAAAATGTAGAGCTCTATCGTCATTCCTCTCTGCTCGCCATTAGAAATACTATTCAAGAATTGGTAATAATATAGGGCAATAAATTTAAAATTTAAAAATTGGAGATTTGATTTCTTATTTTAATAGATGCAAGAATTGATTGTAAAATTTTTGAACTAATCTAAGAGATAAAGTAAGAAATTCAAAATTTAAAGTTGATTTCTAAAAATGGCAATGAGAAGATGATAGACAGATTGAAAAGGCAATAAAAGATTATGGACAAATTAAAAAGATGATGGACATATGATAAGTTATGAGAATAATACTTGTAATAATATAAAATAAATAATATTATAGCTACTATATCATATAGAGATATCAAAATTCAATAAAATTGCCCTTAATGAATTTCAATCGCATTAAACCAAAATGCCCATTCAATAATAAATATCATTTAAAAAAATGATGATATAAATTAAAGATTTACAAAATGATAACCATAACATAATATACTTCAACAATATTGAAAAAATGCACTATATGTATGCATAATAAACCAATAGAGAATTACAATGAATTAATTCAAGTATGTAAAATTCAAAGAGTGTCATGTATAAAATTTTAAAAAATATTATTAAATAATATGCATTATTCTAAGTATTGTAAATATAGTCTAATAATCTCAAATAAAAAATTAAAAAAATAAATAAAAATATAAGTGTTAAAATGAAAGTACCTTTTAATTTTAATTTTATAACGCAAACATAAATAAATGAGAGAGAAAATGTATAAAAGAATTTTTTAACTTTAACCATTTATGATTTAATATAATATAATCATATCTATTATTATTCTCTCAAGGATTGTATAACCTTTTACCCAATTTGAGGTATAAGGAGATTTTTAAAAAAGTTATACAATTTATTTGAAACTCCTAAATATAGTATAAATCATTATTATATAATTTATAGTTAATATTATATTATCATGCCTTATACAATCCTAAAAGTGTGAATTAATAATTAGTAATGTTTGATAACATGTAAAATGTTTAAGTGACTTAGAGTTATCCTACTTGGCATAGCTTATAGTCGATTGGCCTTTAATCGAATCAACCAGTCCATAATTGACCTAATTTATCTTGATGACATAATGCCTATTTGACTTAATTACATTTCCGATTAACTTATACAAATCTGAATAATTATTACAATAAATAATTATATGTTTGCCCATTAACATATTAGCTCAGGTCATTTTCCTAAATATACCCCTTACCTTGCAACGAGGTCTAGATTCTCACTCTCATTTTACATTATTTTTTTACAAGATTTGACCTTAGTATTGGAAAGGCTACGATGGATCCCATTCAATTGTCCTTTGATGTGGTGTGTTTATGTCTAAAAGTGGAAATAAGTTAAGTTAACTTAGGTTTTAACTTAAATAAATCATACTTACTTTATAAATTATTAGCCTAAGTCTAATATGTTAGCCTATATAAAATTGAAATTTAGGTTTGGCCTAGTCTATTAACATATTTAAGAACCTACTTACATAAGTAAACCTTTAAGTAAGTATCAATATGAGTTGACACAAGTGGTTGAACTTAGTCTAAAAGGTCTTAAGTTCAAGTCCTATCATCCCTATTTAGTAGATGATATATAAGTCTCATAATAACTCCCAAATAGGTTTATCAAGGGTCTCTAGCTATCCCTAACCTTAAGAGGGGAGAGTCATTTTTGTCCCTAAACTTTTTACAAGCAAACAAAAAAAAAAATTAAGTGAGTTAATAAGTAAAGGCTTTTATGGAAAAAATAAATCAATAATTAAATTTGGTTTATATTTATAATTATATGTATTAGAATTGTATTAATATTATATGTATGTATATTTTATAAATGAATATCTATTTTATTATATAAAAGGGATTGGCCCCTTTTGGTGTCCATTTTTAGTTTTCTCAAAAAATTGACTATAACACTCATTAATTTCGAATATGAAAGGACTAATTAGTAATTTTTAATTACTTTATATGTAAAATAATTATACACTAAATGAGGCCTTGGGAGGGTAGAGCCACTCTTGTCATTAAACTTTTTACAAACCAAAAAATTTTAAAATAAATCTTTAAATAAGTTAATAAGTAAGGCCTTCATGAAAAAAAATAATTCAATAATTGAATTTAGCCTATATTTATAATTGTATGTATTAAAATTATATTAATATTATATGTATATATAATTTATAAATGAATATCTATACTATTATATGAAGGAAATTGTCCCTTTTGATGTTCACTTTTACTTATATAAAAAAATCAAATATAACACTCATTTGTAAGAGAACTAAATAATAATTTTTTAACTACACTAAATATAAAATAATTATACACTAAATAAATTACATCTTTGAAAATATTATTTTGATTCCAACTCATAACCATTAAAATAAAGTATTAATATAATATCACTAGACTTACCAATTTGACAGTAATTATATGAATAATTTATTATTGCAATTAACAAAACTTGGATAGTTAGACTCCCCTTTTTTTCCCAAAAAAATATTTATGTAGTTTAAATTTGATAAAATAAGGACAGCTTTGTAATCTCAAATTTATTTCAAAATTAATTAAACAATTGTCCTTATTTTAAATTTGTAACTTTCTACAATTATCTCTTAATTGTTTTAACTATTTTTCTCTCTTTCTCGCATATTTATTTCTTAAAAAAACATTATTTTGAGTTTGTAACTTTTGATAATTATATCTTATCTATTTTCAAAAAAATAATATTTATTTATTTCAAATTTGACAAAATGTGGTCAACCTTGTAACCTTGCATTTATTTCAAATGATAATCAAAAAATTATTTTTATTTTAAACTTGCAATTTTTCACAATTATCTCTTATCTATTTTGAGTAATTATTCTTTCTCACACATTTATTTCAAGTAGTAATTAAAAAAATATCTTTATTTTAATTTTGTAACTTCTTAAAATTATCTCTATCAATTTTTTTTTTCTTCTTCTCTCTCTCTCATGTATTTATTTTAAATTGAAATTCTAATTAGAAAATTTTCCTTATTTTGTGTTTGTAACTTTTTCACAATTAGATAAAGTGAAGACAATTCTGTAATCTTACATTTATTTCAAATAGTAATTAAAAAACTATCCTATTTCATGTTTGTAACTTCTTATAATTATCTTTTATCTATTTTAATTAATTTTTCTAATCAATTTCTCTTTTTCTCTTAACGTGTTCTTCTATTTTTCTTTCACTAGTACGAACTCTTATTTGCTCCTTTAATGTGTTTCCTCTTCCTCTTTTAACATACACAAACTCTTTATAAAGGATCAGAGTTTTCTAGTAAAGTGAAAATATATTAGAAGTAACAATGAATTCTTGAAAGCCACCATTAAAATTAGCATGAGATAAATTAATGAGAACTAATAATGTCATTAGCTAGATTTTCTAATAGGATCTAATTAATTTGTAATAAGATTTCTTTTGATTCAATTATATGAATTAAACAATATATTTAATTCTATATGTTGACTTTGTAGGAAAATGTTACTGTTAAATCAAGTAATAATTATAGCTAATAATTAGCAAAGTAGCAATGACTAAAGTTTTCAATGATTTTTTTTTAAAAAAAAAAGAAGTCGTGCGTCTGAAAAGACTAATTATAATTATGTTAAATAGAAAGACATCAAAGCATGTTAGATTTAATTATGTGTTATATATATTATTTTGAAAATAGACATTTTATGTAAAGAAGTACTATTTAATTTAGAAGAAACACAAAGTTAAAAGATAAAATGCTCTTAAATATTATATAAATTGAATTTAAGTTTTATCTCATATTTTATATTATGCATCCAAGATATATTGTGCACTATCAATGTAAAACAAAATAAAATTAATCTATTTTTCTATCAATATGTAAATAATCAAGAATTGATGATTTAATACATTTGAAATATATTATGCATGATAAAAATTTATATTTTTTATACAAATAAAACCCAAATAGACATATGTATTAATCAAGCGCAAGTTAAGTATGATTTAAAAGAAAAAAATTTAAAAAGTATAATTTTTCAATTAATACATTAAATAATTCAAAAAATAAAAAAAATTATTAGTAGTTAAAACTAATCAAATATAATATTAATTAGTGTACTGATTGCTCAATTAAGTATGTATTTAAAAAATAAAATTTTCATTGAATTTATTTAAAAAATGTTTGAAAATTTTTAAAAAATTTATGAAATAATTGTAAAATATATGAAAATATTACAAAAAATAATATTTTATTTATAAATGACAAATGAGTTGGTGAGAAAATAATTAATGATAAGTGAAATTCAATGATAATATTTCAATGATGGGAACTTACTCTAAATTTATTACAACAATTTGTGAATATACAGATGACACTTATACAAATAACAAAGTTTCGGTCATTTGTATAGGCATTAAAAAATTTGATTTTAAAAAAATTAAAAAAACCTATCTATATGGACATATGGTCTGTATATATAAGAGCTATATAAACAATTGGGTTATCTATGTAGGTCTCACAAAATAGAAACTTGAGAAGACCTATATAGATAACAATGTCGTCTATATAGGTGTCCATAATTTTTTTTAAAATACATGTTAGGGGTATAAAATGGACCGAAGTTCGCAGACCGGTCTGTAGATTTTATGGGTTTTTACGGACTTGGACCACCTAAAATTTGGTCCATTTTTTTTACAGGTAATATGGACCAGTCCGGACGGATTAAAATCTGCACGGACCGGGCGGATACGGACCGATCCACGAACTTACAATTAAAATCTGCGGACTGGTCCATTCGTATCCTTAAGGATACAGACTTCTTACATTTAGTCCATTTTTTTAACAGATAAAACGGATCGAACCTAAACGGACCGAGCTAAAACGGACTGGTCCGTATCCAGTTCAGTCCATCCGTTTTACATCCCTAATACATGTGAGGATCTATACAAACCATAATATTATCTATATAGCCTTGCTTTATACAAACCACTCATGTGATCTGTACAAAGTGGGCACAAACAGTCCACATATATGGTCTATATAGACTAGGGTTATATAGATGATATTATCATTTGTATAGACTTGTTCTATATAGACCACATGAATGGTTTGTATAGACTAGGGTTATGTAGATGATATTATCATTTGTATAGAGTTATTCTATATAAATCACATGAATGGTTTGTATAGAATTAGGTTATATAGACAAAATTGTCATTTGTATAGGTTCCCCTAAATATTCTTACTTGGGAAATTTTGAGGGGATCTATACAAGCGACTTGTCGTTTGTATAGACCGGCTTTATACAAATTACATGTGTGGTCTGTATAGGCTTGGTCTATACAAATGATATTGTGATCTGTATAGATTACCCATACTATTTAAATATTAATATCATACTCTTAGTGTAAAAAAATTTTCTTATTAAATCTTATTTCACATCCTCAAGAAAGAAAAAACTTTTTCTTTATTTTTTTAACTTATTTGATTATATAAAAATTAATTGTTTAAAAGTAACTTTGTAATCAAAATTGTTTCTAAGATAAAAATTATGAATAAAAATTTTTCATTAAAAAACAACAATTAATTAGTATTATCAATTATAAATATCAAATTATAATTATTTTTAATTAGCTATTTTAAAAACTATTTCTTATTCAAAATTATTTTAAAAGATATCTTATCATTTCAATCATCTTAAAATTCAGAGGAATGAATTAAAATAAAAAATTAAATATTTTTTAAAATTATTTTTTGTAAGAAATAATTTCAAATATAATTGTTAAGCATTATTATTTTGTATTAGTGCACTAAAAAATATTATAAATTAATGTTTAATCATCATATTTAGAAATAAAAATATTATTTTCATCTATTAGTCTAACATTAACTTTGGTTGTAAAGTTAGGTTTCAAAAGTTAAATTTGTATAAGTGCACTAAAAAAATTAATAGCACAAACTTTTTTTTACCATTAATGATTTAAATGAAAAAATAATAAATAAAAAAGTAATTTAACTCAAAATATTTATTGAACATCAATATAATTATTAGGTATCTCTAAAGTATATAGTGATAGGAATGATAATGAAGTAAAGTTAGAGCATATCAACTTTTTTTAACCCATATTTAATTATCAAAAATAATATATCAACCTGTGTCATACCTCTTTATTAAGAATAACATTTGTATCATCATGATATTTCACAATGTTCCATAGGAGTTAAAACTACTTAACATCTTCCATCAAAAAAAAAAAAACTACTTAACATAATTTGAAAGATACATCTTTTACAGTATACACTTCGTTCTTTTCATTTTTTTTTACATATTAGTGGCTAATATCATTAAATAATACATATATAATGTCATATATTTTCATTGTTTTTCAATTTTTAAATAAGTAAAAAATTCAATTGTTTAATTTTTTTTATTTTTCTCTATTGTATGTTTTATTTTTCAATAAGTTTAAAATTTAATTTAATTTGATTATTTTGATATATGTCATATTATTTAATTATTGTACCATATGTTCAAAGTTAATTCATTTTAAATCTAGATATGTAAATATAAATAAATACAATAAATTAAATTCTAATACTTTGTAATTTTGCACATTTAACATAAAAACAATAAACTGAAAACCTAGTCCCGTCATTAACTTAGCAAGACAAGTGGGTGAAGGTCAAACTAATTTAACTGATTGAATCGAGTGGTTGAACTAGTCAACATTTATATATATTTGAAAAGATTAAATCTACTTAATTTATACAAGTATATTTTTAAAATACAATAAATAAACATTAATTTTATCATAATTATAAAATAAAGTTTAAGCATTATCATCATATAAACTAGAAAGCTACTATCATAATTTTAAAATCTATTCAATCATAATTTTAAGAGTTATTCAATTGTAATATTAAAATTATTAATTTATTAAAATATAATAGGAAGTAGTATTAAAATTTCAATATTATAGTAAAATGAGAAATTTTCCATAATTACAAACATTGAACACAATTTAAAATAATTTTATAATATTAAAATTATACTTCATTTCAATTTATTAAAAATTTTAAATTTGTTATTATAAGTAGAGATGATATTTATTAAATAAGGATGATTTAACTATTACATAAAGTATAATTTAATATAAATTATCTAAAAAAAATTAAATAAAGGTAATAGGGACAAAAGAAAGGTCTTATATAAATAAAATCCAATTCCTTACATAAGCTTGTGTCAAGTCAAGTAGTTAGTGAAAGTGTGGTAGCTTTAGTGGCATGGGTTCAATCTTCTTGCACAACATTATGACTTATATTTTGCAAATTCGCTCTTCCCGCCACTTAAATCACCAAAATATAAGTCACAATGCTATGCAAGAGGATCGAACCCATGCCACTGGAGCTACTATACTCTCCATTGACTACTTGAGGTAACACGAGCTTATATAAGAAATTGCATTTCATTTATATAAGACCTTTCTTTTGTTCCCATTACCTTTATTTAACATTTTTTAGATAATTTATATTAAATTATACTTTATGTAATAATTAAATCATTCTTATTTAATAAATATTGTCTCTACTTATAATAACAAATTTAAAATTTTTAATAAATTAAAATGAAGTATAATTTTAATATTATAAAATTATTTTAAATTGTGTTGAATGTTTGTAATTATGAAAAAATTTCTCATTTTGTTGTAATACTGAAATTTTAATACCACTCCTATTGTATTTTAATAAATTAATAGTTTTAATATTATAATTAAACAACTCTTAAAATTATGATTGAATATTTTTTAAAATTATGAGAGTAGCTTTCTAGTTTATATGATGATAATGCTTAAACTTTATTTTATAATTATGATAAAATTAAGGTTTATTTATTGTATTTTAAAAATATGCTTGCATAAATTAAATAGATTTAATCTATTCAAATATATATATATATATATATATATATATATATATATATATATATATATATATATATATATATATATGTTGACTGGTTCAACCACCCAATTCAATCGGTTAAACCAGTCCGATCTTCACTTACTTGTCTTACTGAGTTAATGGCCAAATTAGGTTTTTGGTCCATTATTTTTATGTTAAATGTACAAGAAAATTTTTTTATTGTATTAGAAATTAATTTATTGTATTTATTTATAGTTATATATTTAGATTTAAAATGAATTAACTTTGAACAAATGGTACAATAATTAAATAATATGACATATATCAAAATAATCCAATTAAATTAAAATTTAAACTTATTGAAAAATAAAACATACAATAGAGAAGAGTAAAGAAATTTAAAATTTTGAAATTTTGAGTTATTTAAAAATTGAAAAACAAGTTGTTTAACAAAAAGTAAATAAAAGAAAAAAGAAAAATTATGTAATGATATAAATAAAAAGTTGTTTAATAAAAAGTTGTTTAATAAAAAGGAGTGCTACAATGAATGCTTAACAAGTTTTCAATTAATGTATATTTATGTGAAAATATTATGCTTAAAAAATTCATATCACAAATCCATTGAAAAAATTAATTAAAAAGATTTAATTTTAATTTTTAAACACTTTCATTGAATATATTATATAATTAATTATTTTAATTAATACTTAATAATTTATTTTTTAACATATTAAAAATAGCCTTTCATAATAAATGTAAATATATGACATCATATATGTATTTTTTAATGATATTAGCCACTAATATGTAAAAAAAATGAAGTAAAGCAAAAAAAAAGGAAAAGGACCCATAATGGTGTGTTGTAGGGTAACATAAGAATTAAAAATAGAATTAAGTTAAATTATATTTATAACTCATTTAAACAATTTTATACAAGTTTAATTATTTCTAAACTTAGCATCTAAATTATACAAAATGAGAGTGAATATGTAAAAAAAGAAGAAGAAAAATGTGCAATGGATCATTAAAATAAAGAGAAATAATTAGTAAATTGTATAGTAAAGCAACATGAAAAATAAATATGTTTTTAATTTTTAAATTAAAATTTTCAATTATATTAATTTTATTTTACAATAGAAATTATTTTACATATATATACATGTATGTCAATGATATTGACATGTGAACATTAAATAGTTGGGTGAATATAAAGATAAATATATAAAAAAAATTGATAAAAAAGTGGAACCATACATAAACCTAAACAAAATCTAAATTAATTTAAAATTAGTTTTAATATTTAATAAAAATTATAAAAGTATTAAAATTTAATACATAATATCCATTTTATAATTATAATTAGATTTAAAATTATTTTTTTAAAAAATATGATATAAGAATTGAAATGTATGATATATAGTAAAATAATTTAGTTAAATTAGATCTTTAACTTAGTAAAGAAATTATTCTAAAAAATTGCAATTATGATATATTTGTAGTAGGGATCTTTATATATCATATTAATAATAAAAAATGATTAAACAAGAAAAATCTACTTAACTAAACTTTTTCTTGTACTTTAGAATTCCATTGAATTTAAAAATGATATATTAGAATAATTTTTTATCTTTCAATATCAATGTATTAATTATTTTGTTCTTATATTTTTCAAAGGAAAAAAAGATCTCTATTAGTTCTTCCTTAAATTCAAAGATTTAAAATACAATGCTGGAAAATATATGAAAAATATATCACTAAATTTTATTAAATAAATTTATTCATAATATAAATATAAAAGGATACTTGTCAATCTCCATCCAATTATGAATAAAAATATTTGGTCACATTATTAAAATCAAAAGAATGAAGTGTACACTGTAAGAAATGTATCTTTCAAATTATGTTAAGTAATTTCTTTTTGGTGGAAGATGTTAAGTAATTTTAACTCTTATGGAACATTGTGAAATATCATGATGATACAAATATTATTCTTAATAAAGAGGACTGGCACAAGTTGATATATTATCTTCGATAATTGAATATTGGTTAAAAAAAAAGTTGATATCCTCTAACTCTACTTTATTATCATTCTTATCACCATGTACTTTAGATATACCTAATAATTATATTGATGTTTAATAAATATTTTGAGTTAAATTACTTTTTTATTTATTATTTTTTCATTCAAATCATTAATGATTAAAAAAGTTAGTGCTATTAATTTTTTTAGTGCATTTATACAAATTTAACTTTTGAAATCTAACTTTACAACCAAAGTTAATGCCAGACTAATAAATGAAAATAATATTTTTATTTTTAAATCTAATGATTAAACATTAATTTATAATATTTTTCTAGTGCACTAATACAAAATAATAATGCTCAACAATTATATTTGAAATTATTTCTTACAAAAAATAATTTTAAAAAATATTTAATTTTTTATTTTAATTCATTCCTCTAAATTTTAAGATGATTGAAATGATAAGATATCTTTTAAAATAATTTTATATAAGAAATGGTTTTTAAAATAGCTAATTATAAATAATTAATTTAAAAATAATTATAATTTGATATTTTATAATTGATAATACTAATTAATTATTATTTTTGAATGAAAAATTTTTACTCATAATTTTTATCTTAGAAATAATCTTGATTACAAAATTACTTTTAAATGACTAATTTTTATATAATCAAATAAGTTAAAAAAATAAAGAAATTTTTTTCTCCTTTGAGGATGTGAAATAAGATTTTACATATATTTATACTAAGAGTATGATATTAATATTTAAATAAAGAGTTTAAAATATTTTACATCTATATGGGTAACTTATATAGATCATAATATTGTCAATACAGACCATATGTGTGGTTTGTATAGGCTCGGCCTATACAGATAACATTATGGTTTGTATAAGTCACCCATATATGGTTTGTATAGAGCAAGATTATACAAATGACAAGGTTGTCTGCATAGATTCCTTTAAAATTTTTTGAGTAAGAAAATTTAAGAGAACTTATATAGATAATAATTTTGTCTGTATAATCCAGTTCTATACAGACCACTAATGTGTGGTTTATATAGAGTGGGTCTATACAAATCATAATGTTATTTATATATCCCTAGTCTATATAGACCAAGCATGTGGTCTGTATATAAACCACTAGGTCATTTGTATAAGTGGGGACCTATATAGATGATATTATGGTTTGTATAGGCTCACTCTATACATAGTTAGGCTATACAGATGATGTTATGATTTGTATAGGTCCTCACATGTGTTTTTTTTAAAAAGTTATAGGCCTCTATATAAATGACAGTAAGGACACTGTCGCCTATATAAGTCCTTTAAGTTTTTGTTTTAGGGAACCTATACAATGATCCTATCGTCTGTATAACTTCTGTTTATATATATTACATGTCTATATAGGCGACAAATGTTGTTTGTATAGATTTTTTTTATTTTTTTAAAAAATTAAATTTCTAGAAGCCTATACGAATAATTGAAACTTTATCATTTGTATAGGCGTCGTTCAGTATATCCCTAAATTGTTATAATGATCATTTAGAAATATACTTACGTAGAAAAAAATTAAATCTAAATTTAGAGGATAGAGCAAAACAAGTAGGAAATCGACTTAAAAATACATACTCAATATTGAATTGTCTTTTACATATCAAAATTAATGAAAAATTTCCCCATTAAACATTTTTTTAGTAGATGAGAGTTTTTGAAATCAAAATAAATTAATTGACAGACTCCACTTTCATTTAATTGATATGAATTAGTGACCAACTATGATTTTAGAATTTAAACTATTTTTTTATAAAAACAATTCATGCTTTTTATAATTTTAAAATTAATTATTAAAAATAATTAGTAATAATTATTATTTACAAAAAAATTCATACTTTTTATTCAATCAATTATCTTATTAATTTGATCAAATAAATTTTTTAATTATAACTATAATATCTAAATTATCTTTCTAATTTGATTGAATGAATTTTTTAATTATAATTATAATATTTTAAAATATTAAAATGATGTTCTGAATAACTAACTTGATGAAAGATATTTATTTAATTAAAAATAAGATTTAATAGAAAATTAACTAAAAAATATTTTGTTTAAATTTCTAATCAATCATGATTTATTGCAATTGAAATATACTAATTCATAATTAAAACTTTACTTATATTATGATTTGCCATAATTTAAGGTCGATTATTATAAGAAAAATTTTAAAAGTGCGTGATAAGAAGAATGCGAGTGACATCCACGCGCCATAAAAACGGATTTTAGAAGTGCATTTTACACACCGAGTAATCATTGGCTTCCTTTTGGACAATACATTTAACCAAATTGCAATACTTAAAATTCTCTTCTTCTTTTTCTTCTTTTGTAATAGTAAGAATGGTTAAATCACTAGATGCACACATATAATAATTAGAGATCAAATCTTAAATATAATGAAAGATAAAACTTTAAAGGGACATTGAATGTCACTTAAATTAAAGGCTCTTGGTTTAAAATCCTTTTATATTTTAGTGTCAAATTGATTGTCTTTAATTGTTATTTTTTATATCTCTCATCATCTTTCAATTAATATAAATTCTTTTTTATTTGATTTGATAAATGGCAAGATATATAATTTTAAAAAACAAGTATATATAATCTTGAATTATTTATGATTAGTGTAATTACTTATATCTTTTTTATTGTCAAGCGTGAGCTTTAAAATTAATTTTTATATTTTATAGTGACATACATGAATCAAATACACAAAATTTTATTCAATTGAAGGTTGCCAAATATCTATTTTTAATTAATTATGTAATAATAATATTTTTAAATAATTTTTGCAATTTGAAAATATAATAAACTAAATAATGATATTTTAATAAATAAAATTTAATATAAAAATTTATATAATATTTTTACCCATGTACTTAGATTTAGATTTAGAAGACAAACATAAATTATTACTCTCATTCATTTAATAAAAAAATTATTAATTTTATTGATCAAAATATATTTAAAATTGTGTAAAATATTTGTTATCCTTATTACTATACCTAGCTAGGGTAACTGCAAAGGCAAAACCGGTGCAAATCAGAGCAACACCATCTTCCTCAATCTCAGAATCAAAGCTACCATGACCACCAACATGCTTGCTTTATCAAGATCTCTTCGACCAACCCGTTTTCTTCGCCCAATTCTGTTCCGCTTGTCTCATCACCATTGCTTGGGTATCACAGCTTCATCGTCTCGGATCCACCAAGTTCCGAACCCCATGCCAGTTACTGTCCTTCCATCCTCTTTCTTGCTCGCCCAAAATCCTTATTATTTTCAGAGTAGACTTTTCCTCGGAAAATCATCTCCCTCTCATCACCATTGTTTGGGTATCACAGCTTCATCGTCTGGGATCCACCAAGTTCCGAACCCCATGCCAGTTGCTGTTCTTCCATCTTCTTTCTTGCTCAAAAATCCTTATTATTTTCAGAGTAGACTTTTCTCCGGAAAATCATCTCCCTGTAGAAAAGCAATCGCGACTTCAACCGTGGAGGAGGAGGAGAAGGAGAAAGGGAAGGACAAGGACGATACTTTTCGGATGCTATCTGCCCAGAAAGTTTACGCAACCGTGGGAGCGCAGATCTTGCTCACGTTGACTGTGTCTCGAGCTGTCGCTTACTCTGATTCACTCTGGGAATTAGTCACGGACCAAACTAACAAATTCCTACTGGTGGTTGGAATTCCTTTGCTCTGTATGTTCTGGGCAACTGATTTTCCTCTATGTTAATAACGTAAATTTGGTAATATTGTTGTGACTGTTAATCAATGAGTGTTCAACAATTGTCAATTGCATTCTGATTGGAATATATGCTCTCAATAAAAATTTGTTTCATAAACATCTGAATTTGGTTAATTAATTTTCTAAGTTAGTTCTGCTTCCTTTTACCTCATGATCTTTTTTCAATTTCACTTAAAACTTCTTGTATTCTACCATGGGAATAATCAGAGGTGGAGCTTAACGGAATTAAATTAAAGGGGGTTTTAACTCCAAATTTTTAAAATTATATATTAATATCAGGTAATTTTATAAAAATTTACTTTTTTTTATATAAGATTTTTGCCCTTTTCCTAAAAAATTTTTCACCCGACAATATTATATCATGATCCACCGTTAGGAATCACAATTTTCAAATATCCTGACTGGCAAACAAGATTTGCAGGTATGGCCGCCTTCATTGTTAAAAATTAGTGTTTTCATGATGCTTAGATATTGTATTACTGTATATATAGAAAAGTAGATATTGGTTTTTTCGGCCTTGGAGCCAGCTAGAACCCTTTGTTCTATTTGCAGACTATGTGTGACCTTGAGTAATGGTGGCGAGCAATTCGTTGGTTTATGTATTTGTTTATTAAACGTATAAAAATGAATTAATTCATTTAATTTGTTTAATAAATTTAATTAATAAAAATTATATAATAAGATTATTTAATATATTTAATTGATTATTATTTTTATAAAAATATTTTTAATTATTAACAAATACTATTTTAAAATTTATTTTTATTTTATTATAATAAATATTTTATATTTTATTATATATATCTATTTATAATTTAGTTATTAAGTATTTTTAAATAATATTTTAAAAAATTTAATATAAATTCTTAAATGAATTGATATATCAAGACTTCATATTCATATCGAATTATTATAGAATTATTATATGATATTAAAAATTGTTTCCCTAATCTTAACATTTCATCAAAAAGATATGATAGGTCAGGTTAGGGAGAAGAGTTCTTTACTTTATACGAGTTTGAGGACTGCGTCATTACTTTAGTATCATGGTGTTGTTTGAGATGATAATTTCTATTTGGCGAGTATATGTGGCTTTGACATTTCAAAAGGATATGATAAGTACTTTATGAGTTTTTTTTTGGCCGAATTACTTTATGAGTTTGAGGACTGTGTTATTATTTGAGTATCATGGTGTTGTTTGAGACGATAATTTTATGTTATCAATTTGATGTGGATTATGTTGTTTAGTAGTGTTACATAATACAATTATTTGACATTTTTCAAAAAAACTCAAATTCTAGAGAACAACTGAGTCTTGACATAGCATACCTTTTCAATCAAAAAAGTGGATAGTAAAAACCTTGCAAACCCAATATAAAAAAAATTCTATTTTTCTATGAATGCTTTGTATGTTTGAATTACTCCCACCCCTTTGACTTTTTAGGAACAATGAAACAATTAGTATGCTTGTTTGAGAGCAAGTGATTTGTTGTTTGAGTTGAATAATATCTTTCCTAAGAATGGGATACAATTATTATTGTGAAGCCCTTCTTAAGTTTACTATTCATGGTTTTATTATTATTATTTTGATATTTTATCCACTTGTTTTCTAATCCTCAATTCATTTCTTCTTAGGTGGACTCATGTTTGCGTCATTAGGCCTAACTACAGTCATATTTTTTTCTTGCACTGGATTCATATCCTGGGCAGCTAAGAAAGGCTATACTGCAGTCTGGCATCTGGAACATGTTTGGAAAGGTGGCCTTATCGTACTCGTTCTGGCTGATAAAATTCGGGTAAGTTTTAATCTTTCACTTCATATTGTAATGTGGATGTTCTGATCTTGCTGATTTAACCTCTTTTTGTCGTTTTTTTTTTTATTTTTTTTTTGTTAAGTGGTTGGACGCGACGTATCTCTGGACAGCAATTGGAGGATTGTTTTGGTTGCCAAATGTTAGCTGGTTCAAGATTTACCGGTACCATTGGCATGCAGCGATCTCAACGAATGTTTACTTGGGCATAGTCTGCCTGTTTTTTTTTCTCTATCGGCGTCTCCTGATAGTGCAACTTTTATTGATTCAAGCTTATTTTTAACAGCCATGTTTCTTCCCTTTTTTATGAGTTGTGGGTCAACTACTGCATTTAATGAATAGTTTGGACATCGGGGTCTATTTATTTAATTTGCTGGAGAACATTTAAGAAAATTTTAATTTGCTTGTATTTAAATGAGGGATTTTCGTATTACATATACGTCTTGCAATTAACAAAGAAATGCATAATGTTTAGATAATACTGAAAAAAAATTATGTTCTATTCTAAAATAGTAGATTTTTTTATTACATAATTTCGTATGTATCATTAAATATCATGAATTCTTTTATGATTTTAATTTTTTGTACACTTTAATTCTTCTAAAATTTTATATCAAGAATCGTGGTAATAACTAATTAATGGACTGTATTTAACAAGATCTGATATGTGATGGAGGTCAAGGACACATTCCAATTTGCAAAGTTGGATTTAATTAACCTAATTCTGTAATAAACCCAAAGATCACATCGAAATTAAGTAAAATAATGATATCTTTATATTAAACGTTTAGTATTATTAGCCTTCCTCTCTCTCGTACAAGAACCCGAACTAATTTTATTAAAAAAAAACTGTATTTAACGATGAAAGGTTAAATAATGAATTTAAAAATAAATTTTTATTAGTAAATGAGACTCTAAGATTTATATTTATCTTCTAAATTTTGTGAGACAACTAGGGACAGATTTTTCATCCTATCGCTAATTTTGTCATTAGTATTTTAAATTTCTAAAATTTTTTCACTTAAAACTTTATTTATTACTAATTTTGTTAATAAATTTTACTAATGAAATTAGAGATGGAATAAAAAAAAGTTAAGTTTTCAAATTATTAACAAGTTTTTGCATCAAAATTTAATATTTTATTTGGTAGTGAAGTGAATTTCTTTTTAAAAAAGTAGCGAAAGAATTAATAGTGGATATTGGTGAATTCATCATTAAATCCATCGATTGTCAAAATGTATTATTTCATTAAGCACTAATTAGCAAAGGATATATGAATTGCTAATTTTATCATTAAATTAGATTATATTAAAGTCTGACATTAGACCTTCCATCTTTCTCTTCCTCTTCCGCCTCTTCTTCCCTTTTCCTTTGTTGTTGTATATCCTTCGTTGCCATTGTTTACTACCGCACCCTAAAAAATATTTTAATCTGAGTTTTTCTTTATTTTATACTATTTTATTAATTTTTTAGGATTTAGTTTTGTAATTTGTGTTTAGTTTATGTATTATTGTGATATTTGTTGTATTATTCAATATTTCTGTCTTTAATTATTATATTGTTGATTATTTTATAACAAAAATCATTTTTAAGAAAATTTTCAATTTTTCAATTTTTTTTGAATTTTTTATTGTTTTTATATATTGTAGTCATTTGTTTTGTATTGTTGAATATTATTATCTTTGATTATTATATTCTTGATCATTTTGTTAAAAAAATATATACTTTTAGGCAATTTTTTAATTTTCTTTTGTTTTCTAGAATTTAATTTTGTGATTTGTGATTATTTTGAGTATTATAGCGAGATTTTTTGTATTGTTGAATATTTTTGTATTTAATTATTGTATTCTTGATTTTAAAAAAAAAACTTTTAAGACATTTTTCAATTACTTTTTTATTTT
This sequence comes from Sindora glabra, assembly GCA_020226215.1. Lineage (NCBI taxonomy): Eukaryota > Viridiplantae > Streptophyta > Magnoliopsida > Fabales > Fabaceae > Sindora > Sindora glabra. The sequence continues at coordinate 21,035,342 of CM035232.1, read as the reverse complement.
TTAGGATTTAGGTTTATGATTTGTAATTATTTAATGTATTATAATAATATTTGTTGTATCATTGAATATTTTTGTATTTGATCATTGTATTATTGGTTTTTTTGAAAAGATGTGATTCAAATCTTTTACTTTTTTTTCCATATATATGAAAATTTGTGTTTAATGCTTTCTTTTTTATTTTGCCCTATCTACAACAATGGTAGTGAGTTGAAAAGTTGAGATAATTCATTTTAATGTAGTATATTCAAGATTGAGATAATTCGTTCTACTTATTCCTTGATTCTTGGCCATTGTTGTTAGAATGTTTTCATTCTAATATAGGTTGTATTATTTTTCATATGTACATTTTATAATAGAGAAAAATATAGATTGTTGTTTTCTATGAAACTAATATGAATTATTATATCTCTTGTTTATCATTATATTTTGCATTTTTTTAATTGCTTGCTTAATGAATGAGTTGACATGTGTAACCTAAAACTACCTTGGATGAAAAATTCTCCTACTATTATAGATTTCAAATTTTGGACTATATTTAGTTTTCTATGAATGGAAAGTGATTTTGTTAAATTAGATACGCTTCATTCTAGTATATATAAAAGATCCACATTATTTGAATTTATTGTAATTTGCAAGTTTAATTTCCTAAAATAAGGTATATTTACAATAAATTCCTTATTAGAAACAATCCCCTATTCTTATCTACATTTAGTTTTTGTTTTAATTCATTCATTGCTAATTCAATTAAGTGAATCTTAAAGTATCATTAAGAAAAAAGAACCCATATTTTGATAATATGGTCTTAAGGATTAAAATGATTACCATAGACATGAAAATAAGAAACTACTTCAAAGATAATATAGTGTAGGAATGTCCATCACTGCTCATTTCCTTTATTATTCGACCACTTTTGAATACTCAATTATCTTGCACTTTATCTTCAAAGTCATGGGACTAACATTAAGTTTCTTAATTGTTTATGTTATAAGTATGTAAAAATGTATCCTCCTTTTACAATTAGGAAATCATTAAAAATTCATAATGAAGTGAAAAAAAATATTGCTCAGGTAATAAAAAAATGTATCATTTATAACTTACATGTAGTACAGAAGATCTTTGACACATAAAAGCAACACTTTCGTGTTTTCAACTTGGATTGTTGCTCCATATTAAGAATAATTCACCTCATTCATCATTACTTCCCTCACTCCTTACCTCCTTCTAGGAGAAATCGTCCCAATCTAATCTAGTATTTCCATATTTTGTTCTACAATTGCTTTCCTAGTTGGTTTTAGTTATGACTTAAAGCTGGTCGTGACTAATGTAAATCTCACTACCTACTTTCCACTAGCCTCCATACCAATTATACTAATTATGTTCAATGAAAATTTCTTTATTTTTGTGGTGATTGAAATTTGTTTCAAATTTTCAAAGAAAAAAGCAAAATTCCCTCTATTTTCAAGTATGTCTTAAAGGCAATATGCTCTAAATCACAAAACTTGTAAATCTAACAATTTCAATGAAACAACATACACACAAAATATACAACATTAGCATAATAACCACATAGACACTACTAATTCCTCTTGCCTAATTCAATTGTCAAAATCTCATAACAAGATAATCTTTAATTTCTACAGAAACAACAAGACTCTAGAGACTTAACTTGACTTGAAGACATTGAAAATAAAAAAAAATAAGTTACAAAAATTTAGTAAGCATATATTTATTAGTTCATACCTAGGATTAAGTAAGGAGAATGATTAAATGCAAATTAAATATTAAAATAGAAAAGAACATAACTGAAAATTAAAATTTAAGATTTTTGTAGCACATGATGTCAAATCTTTGGTTAATGTATTCACCTATACATAGTTCAAATTTCCTATTTTACATCATAACTTATAATAGCTTCATTTATTCAATTTATACAACACCGTTACAAATTTCACATCATTGCAGGTAATTATCTAGTTTTCAAGTGGCCACAAGGGGTTCAACTACTACCAAATCACTATAATCACATTAAACAAAAATGTTCAAAGAAAATTCAATTTTCATTACACATCACAATGCATAACAATTTATAGTAAAATACATACATATACCTCTTGAATCTTATGTCAACCTTTCACCCTTTCACCTTTTACTAAGAATTTTGTTCAACATTCAAAATGTCACCCTCATCATATTTCTTATTTTTCAATGTCATTCATGGCTTAACTCATAATACCATTTATACACTAGAGCACAAGTTCTACACAATACAATCTTAATCCGATTAAAGTATAAAGTTACTAATTTATCATCACCTTCTATTAACCATCGATAAATATCAACACTACTAGGCCTCTAGAGGCATGGCCAACAATATGCACCCCCCACACACAAATACAATAAATATATATTTTGTGAATCATTAAAACCATTATAGCTTACTATCTTATCAAGCATCACCATCACAAAACAATATCAAGTATCAACAATACCTTGCTTTTAGTGCAACGCCTCACAAATATAAATAGTAACATCTCACAAGATAAACATATAAATTTATATTATCAATATGCCAATTATTCCCTTAATATTTCAGTAAATATCGAAATTTAAAGCTCTTTAATCATAAGTATATTCGGATCTCATAATGAATGTAATTACAATCAATATAATCATTATGGAGAATGTCAAATATAACATTCAAATAATTATAAGTAAAATATTAATTTTAGGATAAAATATATACTTACTTAATAAAGTCCATCTACTTCATTAATTCCAAAGTACTCTATTTCCATCTTTTCCTTTTCTTTCTATTTCACAATTTACAAGAATAAACTATAAACATTTTATTTTTGCTTATTTTCTTCCCAAGAATTTACCATTTTAGATTCCATTTACCTTACTCTAGAAATCCTTATGCCTATTTCTTAATATTTCAAATTCTATTTTAATAAAATCAAGTTTCACATATTTAAAGGTTTTTTAAGATCAAGCTTAAATTATCTGAAAAATAAAATACCTTAAGAGTACTGTAATCATGTTATTCTAACACACTATATCATAAGTTTCTTCTTCCCTAAAAGCTAACTTAGAGAAATTGTATTTTTACATAAATGTTTGGGGGTTCCTGAATCATGCATGTACAACTAGAAATATTATAATATAAAGTTCTAGGAAGACTCACTGTGGTCTATGGAGGTCATTGATGCCTTGCCGATGCTATAAATTGGAAGAAGTTGCCAGAGTTTTGGGAAATAACGAGCTTCTCGGTTTACTATTAGGTAACTGCGACTTATGGCTTTATTTATTACTGATGCTATAAATTGGAAGAAGTTGCCAGAGTTTTGGGAAATAATGAGCTTCTTAGTTTACTATTGGGTAACTGTGACTTATGGCTTTCTTTATTACCGATGACCTATTACCATTGAACTTTGGTGATGCACGAAAGCAGAGCAGCTAGCAGTGTCGGAAAATTAAGTGGAGAGAGAGGAAGATGTTAGGAACAATGGGGAGTGAGTGTCCTACTTATTGCTATGGCCCATTCCAACTTGTGGACTTCTTGATAATATTAATGTGTCGTCATCTAGCAAGAAGGCGCATGCAATGGAGGCACTTCACGATGGTGGCACCATGGTTGGAAAAAAAAAAGGAGAAAGCAAGAGTAAGTTAGAAGAAAAAAGAGAGAATTTTAAGAAAAAAAAGGAGCTACAGGTTATTATACAATCGATGTGGGGTAGGACCATATCCATTAAATCTTATTAATCCATTGGTTCGATCATTTTATTTTCTTTTACATCCTAACTATTCATCCTAATTTTATCATATTCATATCTCTCTTCCCTTCTACTAATTTTATTATTCTTGTCCTGCAAATAATCCTTACACGAATTTAATAAATTAAAAGTTCTAAAGTAATTATTTGTACATTTCATAAATTATGAGAAAATTGTTCATTATAATTGATACATATATTTTATAAACATTTCGCCCTCAAACTTCCATATATTCCAATAAATAATTATATAAAAATATTCACACAATGCTTTTATTAAATAAAATTATAATAATGTTGTTTAGTCAAAATTTAAGTATACTTATTTTACCTTGGTATAAACTAAATAATAAACTCATATTATTTGATATTTAAATATTCAATTGATTTCCAGTAATTGCAAGATTAGAAGAATAAAATTTGAAAATGATTAAGTAATTAAATTTTGTACTCTTAAAATTTTAAAACTCAAACTTACTTGGAAGAAATTTTTGGATATTATAGTTATTTCCATATCTAGCAATGATTCACCTCATTCACCATTACTTTTCTCTTCTACTAAGAAAAGTCATCTCAATCTAACCTACTATTGCCATTTTTGCTAGGAAAGAGTGATGCCATCCAATTAGATCAAAGTATTCAATTGCTCATATGGGTACTATATAGATGTTACTCCGAAGGTCAATATTTATGATTTACCATGTTATTTGTGCATTATTAAAAAGTTTTGATCGTGATCAGACATATTATTTGAGTGTTCAAGAGCAAACCATTCGTGTATTCATGATGGGATTACTCACACATTGATGATCAAATTATTTATTAGGAAATAGAAGTAGATTTTTTCGTAGCAGGTGTCATTCATGAGAACAAAACTATAAGCACTAATTTATACTCTTTTCACTTAAATTTTTTAGTGGGTTTTTGAGTAAAATTTTTAAAATTTTCATTGTACTATTTGATTCAAAACCTAATAGTGATATCAAAACTACTTGTGAAATCATAAACTAAATTATATATTTTATTTGATTTCATGTATATGTGATATACAAGTAAATCATTAAATTTCATTTTAAAAATTATCTTTTGCATGAAGATTATGAGTTAATTTCATTTTGAAATCATGTTAAATTACATTAAATTTCTTTTAATAAAAATCATGTTAAATGGAATCTTCAAACCATTCCTTAATAGATTCGTGATTGTTTTCATTGATAACATTCCCATTTATTCCAAGAATAAACAAAAACATGTTAACATCTTCAAATTGTTTTGCAAACTCTTTAAGAAAACCAACTCTTTTCAAATGCAAGTTTTGGCTAACTAGTGTGAAGTTTCTAGGACATGTGATATCCTAGAATGTAATTCAAGTCAATCAACAAAAATTGAAACAATTCAGACTTGTTCAAGATTAAAAATGTATTAAAAATCTAAAGTTTCCTCAAAATGGTCAACTAATATTGTTGGTTTGTAAAAAACTTATCCAGGACAACTTCCCCGTTGATCAAGCTTACTCAGAAAGGAGTAAGGTTTGAATAGTTTAATAAATGTGAGAATAGTCCAGCAATTAAAAACTTGCTTGACTTCAACTTTGATTTTAGCTTATAATACAAGATTTGGTGGCTTTACCATATATTGTGATGCATCTTGAGTAGGCTTGGCTTACATGTTAATGCAAAAAAGGAAACTCATTGCCTGTGTGTCTTAATAGTTGAAGAAGCATGAATTGAATTATTTGACTCGTGATCTTGAAATGGTCACAATCATTTTTGCAATAAAAATTTAGTATCAGTATCTTTATAGCGAAGCTTGTGAGATTTATACTGATTACAAAAGCTTGAAGCACATTTTAATCAAAAAGACTTGAATTTGAGGCAAACAGGTGGATAAAATTAGTAAAAGATTATGATTTTGTTATCCATTATCATCCAATCAAAACAAATGTAACTAATGTGCTAAGCAAGAAGTCATCTGGAGTTCTAGTCACTAAAGATCAAATAATAATTACTACTTAAGTGACAATTTAATTTGTATTGATAGAACAAATCAAAGACTCTTAAAAACAAGATCCACGATATCTAGCTTTAAGAGAAGAAATGATATCAGATCAAAATGTTGATTTGATGGTTGATGAACAAGAAATTATTAGATTTCAGAGTTGGTTATGGGTCCCTGCACATGAAAGAAATAAATTATTTCATCAAGCTCACAACTCATCTTATACTATACATCTAGGTGTCACAAAAATATGTCATGACTTGTAGTAGAACTTCTAGTGGAAATACATAAAAATAGATATGTTTGATTTTGTATTAAAATACATTACATATTAACAAGTCAAAGTGGAACATCAAGGCCCGCTAGTTTACATCAACCTCTTCCTATTCTTGAATGGAAGTGGAAAAGTGTAACTATAGACTTCCTTATTAGTCTTTCTCACACTCAAAATGAATTTGACTCAATATGATTCAATATGAGTAATGGTAGATAAATTGATCAAGACAGGTTATTTCCTTCTAGTCAAAACTAAGTACTCTGTGATTCAATGGGTAATCACCTTGTCCATCTGATCTGTAATTCGTGTGTACCGGATCAAACAGTTCTCAAATGAGTTTGCATTTCTTTCTTCCTTTACTTTATATCTTCACCTTCATACTAACCTAACATACTATATAAATTTTTACCTAACCAATCCAATACTCGTTCCAAATTTAATTTTTTATTTTTCAACTTAACCCATCATAACTAAACTATTTCTAAATTAATAATTTTATTTTTAAATTAATATTTTCAAAATTAACAACTTTTTATTATTTTTTTATAATTTATTTAGTTTTGAATTGATGATGTAGATTAAAAATACATTAAATATTTTATGTTTAAATTTATAATTATTATTTTAAATTTAAAATTATTTTGAAAATCTCAAAATTATTTTTTGATGAAAAAAACAATCTATAGATCCAATCCATGAGTCCATGATTCACGAATATTAATTAAGACTCGGACTCCCATTCAAGAAGTGGGCAAATGTTACAATTTGTAGTAAGATATAAATTCGAAGGTTTAAAGGGCTAGGTTTGTGGATAAAAATATTTATAGCTGTTATTCTAAATAATGTTGCTGTGTAAACAGATTATTTGTTAGGTCATAATTATTTTGAAGAATTAAATAATAAAAGTAATAAAAAAATATTTACAAGAAACCAAAAACCTACAACTTAATTCACAAGAAACAAATAGCAGCGTGGTCTTCCTCAAAAAACCAAAAACCCACAACCTAATTCACAAGAAAGCGAAGATGTTAGCGGACCGGTTCGTGTACGGATCGGACAACTCCGTTCAGCAACTATAAACACAACTGATAGCAGCTTCATCTTCCTCACTGCTCGGTGAAACCCAAAACCCGTGACCTACTTCTCAAGAGAGCGAAGATGTTCGCCGCCATTCGTCTCTCAAGGTCTCTTCGATCCGCCAGTTTCATCGCTTCAACCTGAATCGGTTTCTCAAACCTTTCTTCGCTGGGGATCACAGCTTCCAAGCTCCTCTCAGTTCCTTCATCAAGATCCGAATCCGAACCAAATACTCCGAGGCTCCCAGCAGCCAGGGTTCCTCCTTCCTTTTTGTTCCTCACTCACCATCCATTGATAAGATCTCGAAAATCCTTTTCTCACAAATGTAAAAAAAAAAAGGCCGAATGTAAAGGTGAGTGAGGATGAGAACCCTAATGATGTTACCTGGTGCCAATTAAGCGTCACCAAGAAGGTGTGCAAAGTCTAGGGCGTCCAGATCTGCTCCTCCTGGACGGCTTGTTCAGCTTTCTAGTTCTATTTTCATATCGGAGAACCTCATGCTATTGGTGACAGTTTGAAGTTACGTCTCTAATGATGTTTGTGTTTGTTGTTTTTTAATTTCATCTTTTCGTTTTCCGATGCTTATTTGGGCTTCCTGTTAGTTTGATTTTGATAGCGGTTGCTTCTTGATACTATGCCAGTATGCCTTTAAACTGGGGTTGTTGGTTGTAGTTGAAGACAAATGTACAAAATTATGACCATTGCATTGTACTTGTGGAATTAACAAAACTGCAATGTTGGAGTTGCAAATTGCAGTTTAAAATGTGGATAACTTTTAAGCCTCAATTAGTTACTCAAATATTTTTTTCAATGATTTCTTTGTGAATAATCAATTGGTTACTCAAATCTGAAATTACATAAAAGAAATCAATATAACTAAGATTTATACCTAATCGAGTTCCATTAGTACTGTTAGATCACTTTAGTATTTTTTGAATACACACGTATACAGTGAGGTTCAAATATTATGATTCTTCCGATATACTTTTTGACATTGTGTAATGTAATGGCTCCTGATGCTCACTAATTCATACCTCTGCAATTTGGGACTTGTCTGCTTCCTAACACTTATGGTTTAATAGACTAACTACTCGACATCTCTCTCTCTCTCTCTCTCTCTCTCTCTCTCTCCCCCTCCTTTTTTTGAGCAATTGTGTCTAAGAATTCAAATGAAGTAGCATATGTGGTTTTCGTATGTGAAAAGAAAATCTCTTGACTGGAATGTGTTCGCTAGGAGACCAAAGGTTACTAGCTTAAACAATGGGATGCGAGTTTGAAGAGTGGGTTACTACTATTCGAGTACTATGGTGTTGCTTGTGATTATTATCAGATGATTATGTTATTAAGGACTATGTTGTTTTAGTCATGCTAAAGTTTGAGATGGCTTTATATTTGAGGGTTTTGTTTTCTTAGTTGCCTAATTATTTCCTATCATAGGTTTTGCCTTCATTTTTTCTCTTTTTCTTTTTTTCTTTTTTCTTTGTTCACATTCATTTGCAGCCAAGATTTCTATATTATACTGTATAGATATAATATTTAATTTTAAACTAAGGTCCTTTTTGACATTTGTGACTTTTAAATGAATCCCAGATTACATAAATATATTCTAACTAGCCTGTAACCCACGTAATACTCAGATTTAACTAATTTTAATCGAAAATAATTTATAATATAAATTATAACCTTGAATTTTAAATTATAAAATGTTTCATTAGTTAATGTAAAATACGTTGTCATCTTTATATCAATTAAATAAATAAATAATTGATATAATTATATTCAAATTAAATAAGAGAATATACTATACAACTCATTGGTAATAAATAAAACTGCTATATTATTGTAATATTACATTAATAGTAATGATTACCACAATGAAAGGATGCATACACATTTAAATATTAAAACAAATAAATTTTAAAAAATAATATAGAATTATATATTAAAATAGAAATAATGTTTATTTATATAAAATGTAATGTATATATATCTATCCTAAATTCTATATAAATGTAAATCATGATAGATAATAAAAAATAAATATTATCTAATTTACTAAATAATCTTTCTAAATACTTTTCAAATGAAGAATGATTTATATGATTAAATACATTTGTCTCTCCAAAAGCTACTTGTTGTAATGCAAAGGCATATATGTTAAACATAACCAAAAATTAAAATTCAACCTGTAATGAAAAAATGAATATACATTAGCCTCTAACAAAAATTCAAATGTATATATACTTTAATCTTTGATAAAAAAAAATTGTATTACATATCTTCTTAATGCAAAATATGTAAAATTCTGTTATCTTATCAACCTACAGTAAAAAAATAAATGTATATAAGCCTCATGCCACATTTAAAATTATAAAAAAAAATAATTTACTTTACATAATAAAGTAACTCACAAATAATGAATTTTCTTTACATAAAAGAATTGATACAAACTACAAAAAAAATGATATTGATAAAATAAAATTAAAGAAATAGGAAGCTACTAATAACTATAGGAATCATCAAAGACAATAGTCATCAACTATTGAAATGACAGCATAATTATTTAATTAGTGGATATTGTTAACAACAAAATAATGTCACTCATAAATTAAATAATTTGCCTAATTGGAGTTAAGATTGATTATAAATTTTAAGGATTGGAATTGAGAGACATGAGGGAAAGAAATGTAAGGTAAAAGAAGATTGGCTAATAAAAAAAAAGATGAAGCAAAAAAAATATCAATGCTCATTTGAAAAGAAAATTAATGATGACATATACAGACAATAAAGATTTAAATATCTTCCAATGGTGTAAATGAAGATATAGAAATGAAAATAGAAATTAATTAAAAATGAAGGTGTGATTTTTTGTTAAAATAATTGAATTAATTGTTAATGGTTGATTAGAACTTATGAAAATCAATGGATACTGTATGAAAAAAAGAAATTGGAGAGATTATTCTACAAAAGAAAATAATATATGAAAATTAAAAAAGCTCAATAAATCGAAAAAAATTAGAAAGATTATAAAATTATGAAAATATAATAAATGAGAAAAAATTAAGAATTTTTTAAGATAAAATTACTATATATAAATCATATATTCAGCCCTATAAAATATAATAAATCAAGAAAAGAGAGTAAAGTAATTATAAAAATATAATAAATAAAGAAAACCAATTAGAAATTATTTCACAGACAAAAAAATGCAAATAAGTAGAAGACTTATTGAATCGGGAAAAAAATTAGAAAGATTATAAAAATATAATAAATTATTAAAAGAAATTAATAATTTTTTTAATTTAATGTAAATTTTTATATATTAATTATGTGAGTGTGAATATTGCAACATAATATTTATTAAAGAATGATAAATTAATATGTGATAAATTATAAGAATGATACTTGATATTAAAAAAAATAATGAATATTATAATTAATATATAATATAAAAATGACTAGCATCATTCTCGTCCCAAGATCGCATTTTCGTTTGTAAAAACGCAAGATTTGTGTTTTGGCCATCTTCTAAGCACTTTCTTGAAGACAACGAAAAATGCTGATAATAGCAGTTTTGAAGACAACGGAAAAACATGTCTAGGCTTCCATTCTGTTTTGCTCTGCTTCTTTTTCTTCTGCCATTTCTACTATTCTATAAATAATAACAATTTTCATAAACTTTTAATATATAAATATACTATGTTGATTTATTTAGTTAAATATATTGATATATATTGATAAAACTTTTTTATTTTATCATTTCTTTTAATATATTAAAATTTATTTTTTATGATTTATTGATTATATAATTATATTAAATTAGATAATTCTTAGTTGTTGAATAATTTTGACATTAGTTTTAATATAATTTTTAATATTTTTGTACGTTTCCTTATTTGTGGTAATATTAAAACTTTCACACACACACATACAGGCATATCAAATTAGAAGAATTCTTTTTTTTTATTTTTGTGAGAGTAAGAGGAGTGAACATTGATTTATAGATCTAACATTAAAATATAATTAGATTAAAGCTTTAAGTTATGTATTTTTTAAGTGATTATGTGACTATTTTAAATTATCATGTAATATTCAATTATATTTTAATCTTTATTATTAATACAAAATCTAATGGTTATAATTCATTTTTCTTATTTTTTATGTAAAAATATTCATCTCACTTAATATATATATATATATATATATATATCCCACTTACAATATTGCAAATTATGATTGTATACCACTTATTCAATCGCAAGTACGATCTATGATCTTAGCAACCTTAACTATCTTGCCTCACATTCACGTATGTATAAATGTATAGAAACATTCACCTTTTATTTACTTATTTTATTTTTATCGAGGTGGTGGCTATTTTATATTTCTCACATTTGCAAACCTTGTATCTGCAGCATCTAGGGCTCATTGTGCCTTCTTGGGGGAGTATCCTTTAAATTTTGTGGCTTCTGGACTTGTGAACCTGATCTTCACTCTTATGGCTGGCTTGATTTGTGCTTCTGTTGATGGTCGGCATCGATTTCCTATCCATAGTTATTATATTCTTGATTAATTAAAATCCATTTTTTAAGGCCTCACAAATGGATTTCGCCTGAGTTTCTTTTTAAGAGAAAACTCTTTATCAATTTGATGTTCAATAATGCAAAAAATACTCTAATTCATTCTGTATGACAATTAGTTCTTCACTTGTGTCAAAAAATAGGAAAAAATACAGAAAATCCCTTTAAAATATGAGTTTGTGACGAACTTAGGATATAAAGTTTGAAATGTAACAAATCAACCCCTCTGAAGCAAAATGAAAATGTCATCCTCGCAGTTAAAAGAAACGAGAAGATGTAATCTAACCAAAGCCACACCTATGAATGTTATTAGCCTCTTCTTTATCCTCCTTACATTTGCACATTTTATATGCAAAGAGGCTAGTATGTCATTTTGGATTAAAATGAAACTGTTGGCCTCTATTTATTTTCATACTGCCAAGCACGATGTTGAAGCCAAAGCTTTTCTGTTAAATAATTACAAACCACAAATGGGAAGCAGTGAAAACAATGGAACAACATTGAACATAATATCAATTTTGAATGCAACAAGTAGTTGGCAAGCTCAAAACCTAGGTATACTACTTTTTTGTATTTTCGAAATTGTACAATGCAGTTTGTTGCAAGTTTTGGATCTTCAAGGGGACAATTTATCTGGTCCGATTGCTTCATTTCTAAGCCAAATGATGAGTTTGATACCAATGAATTTTGGGATGATTCCCGAATTGGATTCTTTGAATTTGAGCAATAATAATCTAACAGGAACTATACCGGAATCTTTAATAAAATTAAGTAACATGATTGCTTTAAATCTCAACAACAATAAATTTTCAGATCAAGTTTCACCAGGCATTGGAAACATGACCTCTTTGCAAGATCTAAATTCGAGTCGCTGTGGATTTTCAAAAAGGATTCCTGGAAGTGTTGGTAGTTTATTGAAGCTGATAGTGTTGGATTTAAGCACGTAAAACCTTTCTAGTGAATTGCCAACAAAGCTTTTTGGTTCGCAAAGTTTGCAAGTTGAAAACCACTTAAGTGGTTCTATTTTTGAAGGTTTTAGCAGCTTAATTGGTCTGCAATATCTTAATCTCACTTTCAATGCCTTTGCTGGTAAAATTCCCAAAACTCACAAATTTCTTCAATCCTCAAAAGTTCTCTCTATATCTCACAATCACGTAGCTAGTAAAATTCCATCAAAGATTGGTAATTGTTCTGAACATGAAGTCTTCAACTTCATGCAAATCATTTGCAGGCTAATATTCCAGGTGATATCTCCCACCTTGCACGTTTGAAAGAGCATAATTTGGGAGATAACGTAAAGCTTAATTTGGGAGATAATGCACTAACAAGGACAAATTCCAGATGAAATGTTTGAATGTTTTAACTTGGGCTTGCTCTCCTTTGATGCCAATCATTTAACAAGTGATATACCAGCCTCCCTGTCAAAATTATCCAGAGTGATATACCAACCTCTTTGCATATAGAATATGCAAATGTAAGGAAGAAAAAGAAGAGGCTAATAATATTTATAGGTTTGGCCTTGGCTACATTACATCATCTCCATTTCTTTTAATTGGGAGGATGACAGTTTCATTTTAGTCCAAACTTTGAGGGGATGATTTGTTACATTTCAAACTTTATATCCTAAGTTTGTCACAAGTTTATACTTTAAGAGCTTTCTATATTTTCCCCTAAAAAATACTTTGAACTGGTCTTGTGCACGTGCAAGTCAACCAATTCTGTCCTAGAAAATAGACCAAATCTATACAATAATCATCTCAAAATGAGAATAATATGAACCCGCCAATTTATTATTCATGTTATTAAACCCATTGAATTTCATTACCATCTTTCTGATTCTCAATCTATTAGCTCAGGTCGAGCTTTACTTTCGTCAGCTGTCCTCACTACGGTCATTGCATCCTCTCTTACTGCCTGCGACTTCCGGAGAATCAAAGAAGGCCATAATTCAACTATCTAAACATAATTTGTTTAGTAAGTAATGTTGTACACATTCCAACTCTTATTGTGGTTAGTTTTTTATTTTTACCTAAAATAAATTTTTATCTTAAATATTCTCAATTCTATGATTATTACTATTTTCACTTGTATTTTAATAAATAAAATATTTTAACATCATGAATGGGTGGTTACTAAAATTTTAAAAGACAATTTTCCTGCTTGTTAAAATACTAATTGAAGTAGTACTGAAAATTTCAGTAGCATTATGATAGGATTAAAAATATTTTTCAAAGAAGAGAGATAATATATAAAATTAGGGTTCATACACACCATGATACCTACTTGTAGATTCCTGTCTCCCTTCCTAAGTTCATTCTATGCAGGTGTGTATTTTCTATGAAAGCCCACCGCCTGGTTCCGCACACTATATCATAACCTAGATTTTGCTCTAAGAACCTAACTTATGTACTTTTAATCTACTATTGAGAATTTCATAACCTAGATATTGCTCATTATAATATATGAGCATTTGTTATCGGTCAACAAGTATCTAATTTCATTAAAAATATAAAAATTTTAAAAGATTGTGTACTTTTATTTAATTTATTTTCAATTTTTTAATTACTTTATAAAGCTAATTAATTAGAAGTACATAAATTTCCAAAAAATTTATATTTTCTACATGCGAGTGCCTTACCCAGGGCAGGGGTTAGCAGAACTCCTGACATATTTTTGATGCATTGCGAGTTGATGAGACTCTACCTGAGATAAACTTAATTATAGTAGGTAGATGATTAGTAGGCTAAGAACTAAATTCCTCAGGCAAAATGATGCAATTAGGGACCCTTTTTCTGGAATGGATCATAATGAAGGGTCTTCATACAACAACCTCCATTTCAAATTTTGGCCTGATTACGTATCAATTAAAATGGCATAATAAATGCAGAAGAATATTTACATCCTGAACTTAAAAGCAAAGAATCATATACCTAGTACCATTTTAATCCAAATACCAATAAAAACTTATTTCCAACGATAATATAATTGATTATCAATTGATTATAGAATATAATAATTATAATTTTTCTATCACTAATCATGTGATTTTTAATAACAATTGCTTTTTTTAAAAGAATAACTGGTGTAAAGACTTTTAGTTAATGAAAAATTATGATTAGATAATAAATTATTTTTTGTACTTATTTTTTAATCATGATATTTCTTTCATTTAAAATCTTTTACCAATTATTTTTCCAAAAAAACAATCATTATTAAAAATTATGTCATAAAAAAAATCATAATTATTGTATCAAATAAGTCCTAAATCTTGAATTCGTAGTTCGCTGCAGTTTCATGATGCCACGAAAGTGGAGAATTGAAAAAAAGTTGCACTACGAAGTAGTGGGCATTATTTTTCACTAATTAGCATGCAACATTGAACAAATGGAATATTTTCAATGATCTTGATGTTTTGACTTTTGAGATCCAAGTGTAAAAAAATTTTCTGCTGAAACAGACCCAGATGAGCATCCCTTCTCTCTTCAACTTTGATAAGTAACAAGTATATGAAATTTTCCTCAGCGTCAAGATTATATGTATACTGTGTGTTTTCCCTTAATCGTTCTTTCCGCGAAGGCCAGAACTGCATTTGGGCTATTTCACAAGTTCTTGGGATTATTTCCATAGAAATTCTGGCATTTGCATCATGATTTATGAATGGTGAAAGCTAAATCCTCGATGGGCTTCAGAATTTTCTTTATAGAATAATGAAACTGACTTGGAGAGATATTCCAGTAATTTTCTGCAATCTAGATGCTGGCATCAGCTACAGTATGCTTTCATATTCCAGTAATTTGCACTCTTAAGTCCATTTGTTTTTTTTTTAACCATTTCCAAGAGAAAAATCTTATTTATTTTATATGGATGAAGGAATAAGATATTATTTTTATAACTATTGTTTTCATATTTTATTACTAAAAAAAATGATACATAGAATTATAACAATGGAGGAAGAATACTTTTTTTAAAAGTAAAAATTTATTTTTTGTCAAACTATTTACATTTAATGTAAAATACATATAAAATTTTTAATTTTTTAATAATTTAAAATTATATTGTTATAAAAAAATTATTTTCTATCAAAATTAATGAAATTTTAGTAGTATAATAATTCTTAAATTATTTAAAATTTTTTATTATATTTTAAAGCTTTATTTGGTAAATAATTTTTAATTTATTTGATTAAATTTTAGCTAATTGACTAGTTTCCTGCTGAAACAACTATTTAGTAGACAATTATTTAAAACAATTGTCACCCCCTAACGCGCTATTTTTGAAAACGTTACAATATACACTATTTCCAACTAGCATCTCCAACACTGTTTTTAAATTACCCACTTTGTCCTTCTGCACAAAATTGAATATTCTACTAATGGAAAGCAATTCAATATGGCCGTAGTCTCTTTTGGCCAATGGCTAATATTGCTGTATAGTATTTATTAAATTAAAATTATTTAATTTTATTTATTATAATCATTTGTTTAATTATAATTTATTTATTTATTTGTATTTATAAAAGTAAATAATTATAATTAAATATTTATAATTATTAATTTTTTAAAAAATTAATAACTATAAAAATTATAGTAATTTAATTTTAAAAAATATTTAATATATAATAAATTAAAATGATATATTATTTATAAAAAAATTTAATCTACTAAACATAGAATCTAAAAATATTAAAATAAAAAAATACTTAAATAATTTATAAAATATACTTATATCCTTGTATATCATTTTATATATAAATAACTAATTATAAATAATTAATTTTATTAAATATTCTTATTCAAATAATTAATATAATTAACTTATTAAATCAATTAAAATGATCAACTATCAACTAACAATTAGACTAATCAGTTAATTATTACAACTATTAATTAGTTGTTAAATAAGGCCTAAATTCAAAATCAAATTTTATGGCCTTTTACTCTTACTGTTGAACAAAACGTGCAAGCTCAAAATGTAGAGTGATGCTCTTTACAAAGAATTATGCTCCTAGAAAGTTTGAAATTAAATATTAGAGTGGAAAGGAGAAGAAGATTATATGCAAAACAGAAAAATTATGTGTGCATAAAGAGCATGCATTCACACCATGTAGACAGGGGATTTTTATTGTTGGGGAAACTTATCCCAGCTAAAAGAAGGACCGGCTGCCATTTGATTCAGGTCAAAACAAAAGAGAGCCGACAGTCAGATTTGACTGACCTGCTTCCACCATATACATTAATATACATAATCTAATCCAATGTATCTCTAATTTAAATATGATTAATTCAAAAAACATTGAGTTGTAAAAGTAAAGATTTATTTTGGTGCAAATTATACAATTTGATAGAAATGGGTATACTGTTAACAAAATTTATATATGTGGGAAGAAGTGCATCTAGATAAAAGAAGGGAGGGAATTAGAAAGGGGAGAATTTGAAACTATACATTCTCATGCACCGGTAAGTATACTAACAAAATGCTATCCCATAAAAGTCAATTCCGATTTAATGGAAGGGTTCCAGCATTATTTGGATTGGCCATATAATTTCCTAACAAGGCGAGAAAACTCCCGAATTTGAGAAAGGACCGTTGATGGACGGAATGTTCTAGAGAAACGGAGAAAGCGTCAATGCACTGTTTGTTTTCTAAAAGATATCTCCTATAGAAAAATTTTATTTTTATATATAAATGAAAAAATATTATGTACTTCTATACCCGATAATTAAAAAAATAATATTTAGAAATATAATAATAAAAAAATTATATTTTTAAAAAAATTATTTTTCATCAAATTTTTTATATTTAATATTAAATATATAAATTATTTTTTATTAAAATAAACAGGAGTGTAAGTCGGCTATTTTGGCAAATCCTTGTAATATCTTGTGCGGTGTGAAAGAGCAAGTGAAATGCCCTAATTGTGAATGCTTGTGTGATTGGGTGTGCGGAGCGAAGGGAGGTGTTCGAGGGTGGTTAGTGAGGACTGAGGAGTGGGGTGCCCTCGTGAGTAAGTGTATTATGTTTTGAGATTAATACCAGTAAGTTTATTTAAATTTTATTTAAAACTTAAGAATGAACAAAACAATATCAACACAATTCAAAAAAATATATAAATCAATTTAAAACTTAATTAAATCATTTTTTATTGAAAATAAAAAAGTCCAAATATAAATGATTTGACAAGACAAGTTCTGTTATTTTGTTTTTTAATATAAATTCTTTTCTTTATTTTTAAATATTATATTCAATATTAAAATTAAAATTAATAATTGATAAAAATAATAAATGATTAGAATTAGACACATAAACATTCCTATTCTACTTATTTAATGATGAAGTATATTATTTATATTTCATTATAAATTAATTAAAAAATCATATTATATTCTTTATAATAAATTTTTTTTCTTTATTTGTGTACGTTAATTCAATAGTAAAATTTAAATTTATAATTTATTAAAAATTGTTAAATTATTTTTTAAAAATAAAAGTAAATTAACAAAAAGCATACAATTTTTTAAAATAAAATACAATCATTTTTATAATAATCAAAATATTATCGTAATTTAATTTATATGTGGAAATTAGAAGTACCAATATCAACAAAAACATAATACAAAATTTTATCAAAACATTAAATTTTCACAGTTCTATGTAATTAAAAATTAAAAATTAAAAATAATATCACATAACTAATAAAACATAATATAAAATTTATATAAAAATAAGGTATTGAATTTGTTCTATTTTTTTTTCCCGTGCACGGGTCCAATTACCAATGATAAAGATTTAGAACCCTCCTAAAGCGATGTAATCATGGGCCTTTGGTTTTTTTTTCTAATGAAGGAAGGGATCTTGGGAAAAAATTTTGTAGATTTTAGCCGATATGAAAGACAGACTTGGCCCAGAAAGTAAGTTGGGCTTTTAAATAAAGCCTTTACGTCACAACCCACAGTGTTATGCATGATTGTCCAGCATTCCCCAAATATGAATAATTTGTTTTTTACCATCTAAAATATGAATAATTTGAAAGACAACGAGTTGCAAAAATAAGCTTTTTATTTTGGTACAAAAAGGGCTAAATTATACAATTTAATACAAACGATTTTAAAAAAAAGGTTATGGTACACCATTATTCAATAATATACGAGTGTACTACTAAATTTAACAATTAATCAAGCGTATGGAATTTTACTTTACAAAAAAAATAAACATAACTAACAATTAGATATGATGATATATTGATACACCACTGTATGTCAATGGTTTAGGGTTTAGGGTGGTGTACCATAAAATTTTTTCAAATTTAATGTTAACAAATATATATATATATATGACAAGGCGAGCGTCCAAATAGAAAAAGGAAGATATAAGGGAGAAAATTTGAATTTTACTTTTATACTTACTAATACATACTGATGGATAAATATGCCCACAAAATGTCATTCATTAACAAAGGTGAAAATAAATAATTATAATTTTTATATTATATATTAATTATAATATTATTTATTTTTTATTATAACAAGTATTATTTTTATAATTTGACATATGTCAATTTATTATTTCTTCTTAATGAACATTATATTATAGTAAGTTACACTCATGTAATCAATTTTTTATTAATAAATATTACATTGCAGTGAGTTATATTCATACAACAGAGATTAAATCTTTTATTCTTATATAATAATTTATATTAAATTAAAAATAAAATTCTTTAATTTCTTTCTCTTATTTATTATATTTTCATAATCTCTTTAATTTATTTCCTTGACTTACTAATTTTTTTTACTTTTCATGTATTTTCTTTCTCTTTGGAGTAATTTTTATCATTTTTTATTTATTATATTTTTATAATATCTTTAATCTCAATCACATTTGATTTGCATTAATAATTTTAATTAAATTAAAAGTAAAAAATTATAATTGATAGATTAAATTACTCAAAATTAATAATTGTTGAAAAAATTAATTGATTAAAGTATATAAATGATCAAATCAGAATATTTTTTATTTAGATAAATTGGTAATTTGGATATATTAATTAATGATTGAGTCATATTTTCTTGAATAAAACTTTTAAAACTTATTAGTGTTAAATTTTTCATGAATTTTACAAGTAGGATACATAATATAAAATTTTAATTTTAATTTTAATTATTTTAATATAAGTATTTGATACTTAATATAAATAAAGTATTTGTATAGAAATTTTCTAATTATTTATAATAATATAAATAATAATTCAAATATCACTATTAATATAGTATTCAAAGAAGTATACCAAAATTTATATTTTTATATAAGTGTAACCTTCTATTCCTTGAACAACTCTTCTTCTTCAAAAATAGTTGAAAAGATATATTTATAATAAGTAAATTAATAATATTTTAAAATTAATTCACATATAATATCTCTTAATTAATTGATAAAATTATTTATAATTGTATTAATTCATAATAAAGTAAATGATAATTTGAATATAATAATTAATATTATATTCAATGAAACATTTCAAAATTTATGAACTATTTAATGTAAATGTAATTTAATATATTTCTTTTAAAAAAATACTTAATCGTATATTTTTTATAATATAAGATTATTAATTAATACATTCATTGTAATATTAATTTTTAGTTAAACAAAATCACAATTCGTATATCCCATGAATTATAATATAGTGTATTTCTATTCCAATGCAGGATTTGTTTTTGAAATAGCGAAGGCCAAACTCCTCTAATGCCCTTCATCATTAAAATTAACAAAAACAAACGATGGGGTTGGTTGCTAGCTAAGATACCAACTTTTAATTATATCCCTCGGTCAAAGCTACTCATCAAAGCAAAAATTTTTATTGAAAGACAATTAGTAATAAATGAATAAAGTTGTGGCTGTATCACAAAATGGCCGACATAACTTGTTTGTAGTCCAAACTAAAGGGAACATGGATTGTGACTTGACCCAAAAAGAAAGTTCAACAAAAAGAAAAGGAAAAGGGAAGCTTTGTGCAGTTAGATTTGACTAACAATTTGTTGCATTTCAGAATTTAGCCTTTTGTTAAGGACTAGCGTGTGCTTATCAACTTGGCTTGAGCCCGATATTTATTAGTTAGACGTAAAGTGCCATTACTGATTATCAAAAGCTAATACAAACCACGTTTTTCTCACTAGAAAACTATATGAAAATCTCGGCACTATTCATTGGATTTCAGAGATTATTTATTGGACCACTCGATTCATAATGCAACTTTTAGAGCTGCTGCTTAAGTATATATGACATTTCGGAAAAGACATTTGAAGGTATGTAAATTCCATGACTTTAAATTTCATATACTTTTTGTGTAAAAACATGTAAGAATATGATATGTTGTTAAAAATAAAATAAAATTTAAAATTTTATTAGTAATAAAAAATTAACATTTTTTATTGGTTTGATATTTTATGAATGAATGGCTGTGTATAATTAATTTACAAGTAGAAAAGATTAATTTAAATCCAAACTTGATTTCATTCCCTCAAGGACATAGTACTAATGGAATTATTGACGTTAATGTGTTATTAATTTTACACAAAATGAATAAATAATCTGCATGAGCTGCCATAATTTTGGATTGATCGTGAGATTTTCAAATAACTTTGGCATACGCAGACAGACAAAGGCAGCATTAGGAGAAAGGCTTGGAACTAAACAAGGCAAATACTTGTTTCGCTGCAGTACAATTTTACAGGTCCCATTCATGGAATTCACGGACTTATATTGTATTGAGTGAAAATAAATGAATTAAAGTAAATGAAAAGATTATTATTATTATTATTATTATTATTATTATTATTATTATTATTATTATTATTATTATTATTATTATGCACTTCCTAGCTACAGAGCCTGACCTTGACACCAATAATTGCAATTAGAAGTATCTTTATAGAAAACTCGTGGCAATTCATGCATGCAGCCACTTTTGCCAAAATTCTTTGTGAAATAAATTTCAGAATGAATTTTTTTATATTTTTCATTTTTAAGCAACGCTTTTGCATGACTACTTAAACGCATATATATATAATTTAAAAGGAAAATTAGTGAATGATGATATAAAAATGTTAAATTGTGGAGAAAAATAGGATTTATACAGCATTAGGCTTTGGTGTACATATATTAACTTGCTTAAAAGTAAAATGTGGGAGGTACAGTTGGAGGAAGAAAAAAGTTAAAGTGATTAGTGATGAATGGTACAAAAATGTAATGATAAGATAACATAGATGATATGATAGTTAAGGAATATGATAGCTACTTAATTAATTATTACAGAAGCTCACCGCACGATCTCACTTACCTCTCATCATTAAAGATAGCTACCATTCTAATATCCATGAAGCTAATTACGCCTTCAAATTATTCTCCATTGCTAAACCTAAAAGCAATTATTTGCGTGAAAACCGAAGACTATTATGACTTTCTTTATTTTTTTTAAAATATTTTTCATAAAAATATGATTATAGATTATTAAAATAATAAAAAATAATAATTTTAATAAGAGATTTTTTTTACTTTTTTAAAGGAGAAATTATTTTTGTATTATCATAATTTTATAGTTTTTTTATCCTAAAGTATAAGATATTCCTTCCTCTAATAATATATATCTATATTGACGTCGTGAATCAAGTTTTTTTAATTTTTGGGGCCAATGACTGCAATAAAAGAGAGACTAAACAACAATAAAAGTGATGCAACGTAAAATGAATAATTTTTATTTTATTAATTATTTTCCGTACTTTAATTCTTAATAGCGGTAGGTACAGAATCATGTTTGCCCTGAGATTCCTTCTGTCAAAATATTTACTTTCAATAACATTTAAATAGAGAAAAAAATGAAAATGATTATAAAAAAATTTTAACCCATCCTTACGCATGCAAATTGATAAGTATGACAAGAAATCGGCACTCTATTTGTCCGTTCCTCTGTTCACATATGCATACAAATTGATAAGTATAACGGCAAATTACCATTCTGTTTGTCCGCACCTTTTGTTTTTTTAATTCATAACAAAGAGACGTAAAGGAGAGTCAAAAGAGTGGTCAAAGGTGAAAGCAAATAGCGCAGAAGGATCTTATAAGCGCCGAAAGGTACAATGGACAGTCATCATCCTTGCAGGATTTTTTAACAAGAGACAAGAAAAGACTCCATTTTCCTGTCCTTTTTGTTGGGTGCTCTTTTCGAGTTTCTCTCGATTAAAAAATTTAATTTAGGAGTTAAGGTTTCTCCGGAATTTATAAATTAACATTCGGTTTTTTTATATTTAATTTTTTCTTCAACATTAAATTATCGGTTAAAATTTTTTCTGAGGATTAATATGAAAACATTTCATGATCTCTCCCTCACATATCACTTTGCATGTAAAGATGCTATAAAATTGGGCTCTGATTTCTTTATTGATGTTCTTATCAGGTTTCTCTTGACTATAAAATTAACCTAAAAATTAAGATTTTTTTCTCAATTTATAATTTAACATTTAATTTTTTCGTAATAGATACAAGATAATTCAATAATTTTTTTCTCATATATCAAATCATTAATTGAAATTCTGACACCAATCCATTCTCCTATAAATTATTGAACAGAATTGTTGCAATCAAACTCTAATCTCTTATATAATCTATATGTAAAAATTCAACACTTTTTCTGTATTTCCTGTTTATTTTTTAAATGAGCTTCCAAACTAAAGTGACGTTATAATAAGGGATCATAACTGTATATATTAATATATTATCAAATCTGAATATATATTAATGTAATAATTTTTTAAAAATTATTGTATAATAATACATCATAGTTATATTAATGCATCATGTATTATGTATCATAATTTTTTTCTTATGGACCCTGTAAGGCCCATTCCAAAGCGTCGTCATAAAAAGAACAAGTTTTTGTTTCTGTCTTATTGCACATAATGACCTTTTTGCCGTGCTTCCTATTATTATACTTCGAAATTTAGGGTAAGGTAATAGATTTTGAAATTTTCAAATTAAAATTATTTAATTATAATTATTTATTTTTAATAAATATAATCAAATAATTTTAATTTAATAATATTTAAAATCATTGTATCACTTCAAATTTTAAAACACTTCTCTAACTTTTTTTTGCACCGTCTCCACTTTCAATTGTGAATTTTGATTTCCCAACTTTTTGTCAAAGTCGTAGCCTCTCATAATTAGTGGTCCTTAAGTTGCCTTTCTAATGTAAATAGTGCTAAAACCAAACAAGACCAATTAGTGCCGTCTCAATTATGCCTTGGTAGGATGATATATAATGAGAAGTTAGGAAAATTAATTTGAAATCCAAAACTATATACTACTTATTAAAAGCAAAAAATTTGAAAAATCTATTAAAAATATTTGGTAGAAGACGTAATAAGACAAACTAAGTAAGAGTTTGCTTTATTCATCTTAATAATATAAAAAATTCTATTTCTTCAAAAATAAAAAAAAATAAGTTATTTATTTGACCATTATTTTACAAATTGAAAAAAATGAGACTTCTTATAAAATTTTACTTCCCACGAAATATGAAAAGCTACTTATCTACTTCTCTCTTAAGTAAATTCTATTTCCTATATTAACAAAATTATCCTCATCAAATTTAATTAATGATAATTAAAATTTATTAATTTATATTATAATAATATTAAAGATATAATAATTATTTTATTAATACTTTATGAAATATTTAAAGTTGAACTAAACAAAATATAAGAAATTACTTTTTAGGAAATATTACTTTTTATGTGTGAACTAAACAATTTTGAATACTTTTCAATAAGTTCACATGAGAAGTTATTTCCTTGAAAATTTAATTTTTTATGAAAAATTACTTTGTATGCAAAGCAAACAACTTCTAATATGTGATCATGTATGCTAAATATGCAAGCCAAAGACATTCAGGTATGTGTTTCTTTAATTTTTCAAGTTGTTACATTTTGGTTCTTAATTTTAGTAAAGTTTTAATTTTATTTGAAATAATTTTTTTTTTAATTTTCTAAAGACAATAAACAAATTCACTTTAATGATAGTAAAAAAATTATCAAATAATGATGATTATCAAAAAGTTAAATTATTATTGACACAAATATTAATGACATAAAAGAAGTTGCCTACGAAAGAAAAAAAAGTACAAAATTAATTAAGTTAGAAATCAACAGAAAATTTAGGTATAACAAAGAGAAAGAAGAAAATCATAAAATGAAGTTTGAAACAAATCACCATAAAAACAAGAATTTAAATAACTATGTAGTTATGAAAAAGAAAAGTTAGAGGTAATTTTATTTCATATAAAATTTTAAAAATAAGATTGAAATTGTAATGAAAGTTAAAGGATTAAAAATATCTTTTTATCATAAGAATAATATAAAAAATTACTTATATGAGCCATATAAGATGCTACATTGAATGTTGCATAAGTATTTTCATTAAAAAAAATCTAATAATATTAGGCTATTGGACAATATCATTACAAGTTTTTGAAATGTTAGAGTAGAATTTATTCCAAATAAATCTTAAAAGGATAATGTTGAAATTTCACTGAAAATTAAGAAATAAAATATATTTTTATCTTTTTATATCCTGTTTTTCCTAAAATTACACTCTCAAATTTTTAAAATAGAGAGAATCTGATTCAAATACGTAGCAATTATAGTTAAATTAATATAAAAGACTATTTAAACACAAGCACAATTGTTTTACTAGTGTTTGTTTATTCTCCAAAATTGAACAAGATAAGTTAAATCCGTCTCTAGTCCTTTTTTTTTTCCTTAGCTTCGATACAATTTCAAAAAATTCGTATCACAATTTCAAAAAATTCTATTGATACGAATTTTTTTAAATTTCACAAGAAAAATTCATAAAATTTCTAACTTTTTTATATGATATAAATTATATAAAGTGCAACTTTTACGTAAAACTCACAATTTTTTCATAAGATTTTATCATTTTATTTATATATCTCGTAATATAAAATAGTGATATTACAATATAAAAATTTGAAGAACTCTTGTGAGATTTTATGAAAAAAATTATAAATTTTATATAAAACATTACCTATTTTATAAAAAATACATAAAATTTATGGTAATCATATGGATACACAATATTTTAAGGGTGTGCTGAAGAAGTTTCCCTGATATATACCACTATTCATTTGTAACTCAAATATCAACGTCCTTTCCGTCCTATTTATTGTTCATTCTACATTTTCATTTTATTATTTTTTTTTTCAGGATGCTTTCTAAAGTATCCTTAGGGGTTTGATATTTAGGGTGATATGACAAAATACAGGTCACTAGATTAGATTACAAAATTTTTTATAATAATTTAGTAATATCATCTAATGACTTGTATTTTACCACACTATACCGGATATTAAACTTCTAAGGGCACCTTAAAATTTACCTTTTTTCATTTATCACCTTGTAGATCATGAAATTTGAATCCTAGTTTGAAAACTGGATCAGATTCACTAGTCAAATAGATGAATCAGCGAATGAGCCAACAAACTAATTTGATGAAGATTTTAAATTCAATATGTATATAAATCAATGCAAATCGATTAAAATCAATTAAAATTAGTAGATTAAATTATTTTTTTCAATTCTTTAAAAAAATAAAATTTGTATAATTTTATAATAATTAAGATATATTATCTTTATAATTTCATATTTATAGAATTTATATCATTTTTAATTATTTTTAATATAAATTATTATTGTATTACTTATATTTTATTATTTTAAATATATTATTAGTATATATATAATTTATATTTTAAGATTAAAATCAATTTAATTAGTGAACCAATAATTGAATCAATAAACTAGTATTTTACCTAATTCAATGAATAATCTAATTCTAAAAATTATGATTTGAATAATACATAATGAGCCTTGTATTAATAATAATATAGAGATGATATAAAATTTTAAATTGGAATAAAGATTCATTTTTGGTTTGCAATATCTCTACATCGAAGTTAATTCTTATTTGAAACTGCAGTTATAGGTAGTAAATTTCACCCAATAAAAAAGTCTGTAATAATCAAATTCAAGAGTTTTATTGAATTTGAAATATCTGAAGATAACCTACTTTTACTTATTCAACCAACGGTTGGTTAAAGAAATAAAATTTGACCAATGAATTAAATCTTGTTTAATAATTAGCTAATTATATTAATAATTAATTAATTTAATTAGCTATTAACTAATAATTATTTTTAATTGATAATATTAGTTATTTGAACATAAATATTTAATAAAATTAACTATCTATATATAAAATAATTTATAAATATATGAATTTATTAGAGTATATATATATATATTTATATATATTATTTATGTGTATGAATTAATCTTGCTAATTTATATTTTTAATGTGAAAAGAAATAAAATTTATTGAATAAATATATAGCAATATCTGTAACACATTACAACAATTATTTTACTAAAAATATTAATTTTATCATATAAATTTAATTAATAAAATGATTATTTATTATTTATAAAGAATTATTATATTCTAATGTGCATTAAATTAATACAAATAAAATTAAAGGTTTATATAACATAATAGTTGAGTCAAAGTATTTTCTATTTACACGTTAAGGGTACGGGATTCAAGTCATCATATTAATACTTTTAATAAAAATGATGAATGTATTATATAATTTAAGGTATTTTTTACTTTTTAAAGACATTTAATGTAGACCTTAGATTTCTGACTTTCGAAATTGGCGAATTAGTTGGTTTAAGGTCAATTTACTAATTGAAGTAATTATTTATCAAATACCGAAAAAAATTGATCGATCAAATCAATTGATTGAAGTGGCTCTATCAATTAAAAATTATTGAAAAAGTTTTAGCTAAACACCCGCTTAATGCAAAGATAATGTGTTGGCCACTGCCATGGAGGGAAGTATTATTGGCCTAAGGGTAAGAGGGAAGTGGGGCGAATGGCAATTAGAGAGCCCCACCCCCACTAACTAACATGCATGGAACGAATAAAGTGGAGTCGAATATTTATATGTTTAAATTTAATAAAAATAAAAATAAAAAAATTAAATTTAACAGTTTAAATGAATTTATATAAATTTATTTGAATAATATCTTTTTAAACTCAATTTTTCATGAGCTCAACTTTTAATAAAAATGAAGTTGATCGGATTTTTACAATCATATCAGAATGATTTAACATTTCATATCAATATAATCATATAAGAATTTTTAAATAAATTAAATATTAAATTTATTTTTATTTTATTTTATTTATTAATATAAAATTTTTAAGATTGTTAAATCTATCAAAAATATTTATATAATTATCACATAATATTAATAATTATATTTAATAAAAAATAACATATATTAGAAAATTAATTATTTTAATTAGAGTATTATATTTTTTCATACAATATTAATAATTATTAATGAAATTAAATTTTTTATATATCAAATGGTTACCCACAATCAAGTTCGGTGGAATTCAAATTTGAAAGAACGTAGCAAAGGAATATTCTTAATTCCGGCTTTAGCTTCCTATAAAGCAAAATGCCACCCCCTGACCACAGCGTAGACCATGTCTGCAGCTCTAGCCTTCGCCAAACCAAAATGGACGGACATTGGAACAGTGGAACCATTCACAGGAAAATAGACATAAAAATTTTTATTTAAAATTATAAATGTATTTATTTAAAAAAAATAAAAAATAATAGAAAGGAAAATGGTGGATCCAGATCTTATCCACACCCAATAAACTCCATACTTTGCATGATTTCATCCTACAATATATCTTTTCCAACGACTAACATAGTGTATGATATATTCCGATTCATCTTCATGGTCAAACTTACAGAGTAGAAAAAATAAGGGATTGAACTCATTGAAGTCAAGAATATGTAATTATTAGATGCAATTAATTTATTATAATATATATTTATTTATATTTGTATTTATATAAATAAACTTATATATTTATATTTTTATAATAAGTATTTTTGCCCTAAAAATTATTAGAGGTAGTTATATCACATTAAAAAACAGATATCCTCCAACTACAATCAAACCTCTCTGTCCTTAACGCAACAATAATCAAGAAAAGAAATGCTAAAGGATTAAAGATATGTCCTGCAACGCGACACTTCAGCACATCACTTACTTGAGTGATTTTTTGTATTATTTCTATGATTATAAATCAAATGATTTCATCTATTTCTAATAGATTGAAGAGCAAGTGAATTTGGGTAAATAACTAAAAATAGGTTTTAAGATTAAATTTTAAATTTTTTATATTTATTAAATTATATTTAATAAATTTATTTCATTATTTAATATTTAATAATAATCTTTAATTTTTATAAAAAAATTAATTTTAAATATTATTTTCAATATATATTCTTTAATAATTTTAAATAATATTCTTAAATTTAAATCGAAGTTAAAACTCTTGTTACATGCATAAGTATGAAATAATTACCGTCAGCAGACAACCCGATAGCTTCCCCTACAAATAAAACCACAGATTTATACTCACAACTCAACCAAAAGGATGGCGTCTTGCATGATTATTAATCAATCAGTAACTTTGAATTCCCTCCCCACCATCCCGATTCTGATAATAACAAAACACCTTCAAAATGAAAATAACTCTCCCGTCACATTTATGATTAATTTGTGTCTGATTCCTAGCAGATAATAAAAAAGATATGAAAAATGAGGGCGAGTATGAAAGGATTTCTTTCCTATTATACTCGTATTCAACCATGTCAGCAGACAAGAGGACAAAGGGAAAAAGCGATGATAGAAGAGAAAAGAAATCCAAAGACTTAAAATACAACAAAAGAACTTTTGAGTTAGTAGAGTGTCAGCTAGGCTAAGCTAAGCTTCCCGTGAAGAATTATTATTGCCAATTAGTGCCCTCCCAACTCATCTACCTAATGCCACCCCCCTCCTTCAATTCACTTTCATCATTTTGCACAGATCCTCCTTCTGCATCACCAGATATCATTCTATCCCAAATATTGCCGTCTGAAACAGACTGGGCTTTGCATGAGATTGAAATGTGTGCACAGAACTTCCCATCCAGTTTCCATAACCATTCTCATAACCACTGTTAC
The DNA here is from genome assembly GCA_020226215.1 of Sindora glabra. Lineage (NCBI taxonomy): Eukaryota > Viridiplantae > Streptophyta > Magnoliopsida > Fabales > Fabaceae > Sindora > Sindora glabra. The sequence goes on along the minus strand of CM035232.1, from coordinate 21,005,475 downwards.
TATTTGAGGTAACTGGTGTCGCAAATGGTAGTGTTGAACTCGACCCCCTGCTTCCGCTTTGTTGCTGAACAAATACCCCTCCATTGGAAAACACATCGTTGCTTTCACCGAAATCCATGCTAAACGGTGTTGCATTGGAGGTTTGCAGGGTAAATCCGTTTGTAAAATTAGGGTTCTTCAGGGAAGGGCTTTGCAACCCCAGAATGTTGGACCAGTAATTCTCTGATGGGTCTTGTTTGATGGGCATAGCGGCAAAGCTCAGAGTCGATGAGCTTGTAGGCTGTGATGCAAAGGTTAATGATGACGATGAAGGTGGATCTCGGTCATCGGATCGGCTGATTCCGTCGAGGGTTCTTGCATCGGATTGAGAATCGGTGGAGTTTTTGGCTTTGGTGGATAATCCTCCGATGGGAAGATTGCCGTTTGCGATACTCTTGACGTCGTAGCGGCTCATGTCAAAGTTGGTAACTGCATTTAGTCCTCTGAATTTTATAGCTGCAATGTCATAGGCCTCTGCAGCTTCCTCTTGCGTGCCTATATAATTAATTATAAACAAAATTGTACGTGAATAACCGAAAAAATACGACGAGAATGTAACATAGCTGTGACTAATTTTTTAATAAAAAAAAATTTAACATTTTTTTCGGCAAAATAGTAGTGCATGAGGAAAATAATTGCCAATAATTGAGTAATGGAGATGGGAAATGGACTCACTGAAAGTGCCAAGGTAGAGGTCCTTGTTACCGGCAACTCTGCCAATTCTTGCCTGCCATCGACCATGCTGGTGATGCCTGAAACAAAGATATTTTGGAGCCTGTTAAGTCTTTCATTCGGAATCAAAAGGTATAGTAAGGTACAACACCTATACACTAGCAGATAAAAGCCACTAATATTTAAAGCAATATGTATTATAATATATATATATTACCTGGTCACTCCTCTGTAGATGGAGGCACCTCTAGAGAAACCACTGCTCTTCCTGAGGAAAAACAACAAATGTTAAACAAAAATACACAGATATATAACTTTGAAAAGTTCTATTGGTAGAAAACCCAAAAATATATTATAATTATAATGCATGCCTTTACCTTCGGAGAGAGGCAACGAATTCCTGCCTACTCATGTTCTTCATTTCTTCCAATTCCTTCTCGTAGTTCGAAATCTGTACATAAAAATGCAAATGAAAAATAAATCTTCAGCAACAAGGTTTGAATAAGACAAAAACATGCCATTTAAGGAAAATATATACAATGACATAATAATATATTAATATATTACTAAATCTAATTATATATTAAATTAATAATTTTTAAAAATACGTTATAGATGAAATATCAATAATTAAATATGATAATATATTGATATCTGTTAAGTTTTTTTCACCATCTTAACCTAAAAGGCATTTATTTAGCTCACCGGAAAGTTGGTGGTGGTAGTCGGACCCCAGTATTTGAGGGCTGCTAGATCATACGCTCTTGCTGCCTTCTCCTCCTTATCATAGCCACCTACGTCAGTTTCCAGAGGATCACCAAAAAAACAGTATTTTTGAGTTAAAATGATTAAGCTTCAGCAGAGAATCTGAATCTAAGAGACATTCATTCATCATGGTAAAAAAACAAAATGATGGATTTTTATGTTAAGCGAAGTTTCGCCAGTAACTTACCCAAATAAACTGAGCCATAATGAGCAAAGTATCGCACGAATCAGCAATCATTGCAGATTCAAAGACCCGCAAACAAACAAAACAAGCATCGTCAGAATCTTCATTCATCATAATATCTGTACTATCATTCTATATTCACTAATTGCATGTTGGTTTACATTCATTACACTGTTAATTAGATTCCCAGAATCTAATGCTTCCACGCAATTTTTTCATATATATATTAAAAGATTTGTTTATTTAATACAATCTCTTCTCAGAGCAGATCTGGTGGACCCGACCCGGTTTGTTCCTAAAACCCAAAGGGCAAAAGAAGTAAATTAGAGAATTACCTTGTCTTCCTTTCCTACTTTGCCCTTCTCTTCTACAGCTATTATCCCATAGATGAGCTTCATATCTCCCCGTCCATCTATGCCTGCAATTTTTTGTGTTAAAAATTATATAAACGGTTATCTATTCATGTATTTTTATTGGAAAATTAAATGAATACCAAAAATGAAGTGAATAGTTACCGGGATACGCGAAAATTAAAGGAATACCAAAAATGGAGTGAACAGTTACCGGGTGACGCCGCGGTAAATGGAGGTGCGTTGACCGAAGGTGTCGATGGCTTTCTTTGGCGGCGACTCCGCTGAAGCCAGTGACCGCTTTTGCGGCTCTGCTTGCTCAGTGGAAGCAGCGAAGCCGCGAAGGAAGCTGGCGGCTATTGTTTTGAGCTCGGAATCGTATATCTCGTTGTCCGAGACGGTCAGCGTGTTGCCGGCGGTTAACTGAGGAAGCGGTGGTGGCGGTGCAGTTGCGGAGGCCGTGGCGGTGGCGGTGGAGCCGCCCAAAAAGTCCTCAAACTTAGGGCTACCAGTGAATATGGAGAGGCAAAGGCTGGTTGCACCACCACCTAATCCGACGGTTGCATCGGGTTCCTCCGGCGACACATCAACAGAACTCCTTGGAATGGTAGATGATGGAGCGGGAGAGGAGAATAGAGAGGAATGAGTCGAAGAAGAGGGGAAATGGTCAGGAAGGGAGAAAGCCAGCCATTTCTGGGACTCTGGAGATGAAGAAGTTGGAGAAGAATCCATGGTTTGATTTTGGTTTTGTAAGAAGGTTCTGGATCGTCGTCGATAAGCGAGAAAGAGAGAGCTCTGGATGAAAGTAGTTGTATCTTTTTATTTTTTATTTTTTGGAAGCAGCTTGCGTTCAAATATCCCGAGAATCAAACTGAGAGAGTTTGTTCGTTAAATCAGCGTAGGCTGTGTAGCAGACGGAGATGGAGAGAGAGAGAGAGAGATGGATGAAGCAGAATGAAGGAAAGAAGCGTGAGATTGTGACACAGATATAGAGGTGGGTTGGTCTAAGGAAAGAGGAAGAAAAAGATAGAAAGAGTAGTCCAGCTGATCAGCTGCTAGCTGCCATGGGTTTTGCACTTGCACGAAGAACGAGGTTTTCTCACTTGGAGAAAAAGAAATTTAATTACTACGTATTATTATATTATATTTATATTTTATATTATTATATATTTCAATTTCAATTATACACATTCTCGTATAATTCCAACTAATTAATAATCAGATTAATATTTGCAATCGAATAAATAATTAAATAATGAGTCATATTGCTTGCAATTCTCATTTTTATTCTATTCTTTTTTATATAAAAAATTAGGTTAATTTAATTTATTTTTATAAATTGAAAAAGCTTTTTCTATATCGAAAAATAATAAGGAAGGAATGAGATAAGGGGGGTATAAATAACTTTATTTTTTTTAAATAATTGAATTGAATTGAAAATTTAGAGGAAAAACGCCAGCTAAAAATTTTTATGCTTTTGTCGTAGCATTGCAACATTGGAGGAAAATGCCACCATCATCCTCTGGTACTTCAGATCTTGTTTACGATTAGAGGCGGACGCGAGGGTCTAGGATGGGCCGCCCCTCTTATTTTAAAAATTTAATATAAAATATAATATTAAAATTTATATATTTTTTTAAAATTTTATAATATTTTATTTTTAACTCTCCTCATTTAAAATTTCTGTTTCCACCACTATTTATAATAATTTTTTTTCTTTGTTAGCACTTACCAATTATTAGGGACTCTTTCCCCAGCATAATGCTAGGGAAGAGAATCAATCCCCCAACGTAATTACTGCTATTTTTAAATTATTTTTCTTATAATATTATTTTAAAAAATATTAACATTATAGATAGCATAACAACTCTTAAAAGATGATATTATGCAGAGTAAACCCAATCTTTGCAGAACAACGCTACGTAAATATTTTATAATTTAAATTTATTTTATATTAATATTATAATTTGTTTTAATTATTTTTTATTTTTAAAATATTAAAATCTATTTTAAAATATTTTAAAGTAATAAATAAGTTTTATTATTTATATCTATAAGATACTAATATATTTTTAAATTATTTTATACCTATTACAAATATAGACTGTTTATAAATTTTATTATCACTTTAACATAATATTTATGTATTAAATACTTAATATTCATATTTTATAATTAAATTTCATTACATTCTTGGGGCACCAAACCAAATTCATGTTATTTGACATGAACAAAAATTTTGAAAGAAACAACAACTATACCATCTATGAACACTTAATGATCTTCACTAAAATTTCAATATCCACCTTACAATCACTCTCAATTTAAACTTGTTTATTAAAAAAATATATGCAATTAAAATACTTTTATGTATCGTAAATAAAAAATAATATTTATATAATATATATTTTAGTTATAATTTGTGAATATTAAATAATTATTAATGCATAAAAATTATGTTAAAATTCTAATAAATTTATACATAATTTATTTTTATAATAAGTATAAAATAATTTAAAATATATTAATATATTAAAAATATAAATAATTATTATTTATTATTTATTAAAATATTTTTAATTAAAAAATAAAAAATAATTAAGATAAATAACGCTACTGAAACACTTAGGCCTTCCTCTACAAAGTTGCAGAGGAATATTGGTGGCGTTAGCTCAAATAAAGCCACCCTCTAAAGGTTGCATTATGAAAAAAAAATGCCATTCATGATTTTAATTTTTTTAAAATAAACATTATGTTAGAAAATAATTTAAAAGTGTCATTATTCTGAGAAATTATCTTTCCCATATTATTATCTGGGTGAAAGAGCCCTTGTTGTGATGATTTATACTAGTAAAAGAATAGAGTATGGTTTCATTTTATAGTTTTTATACAAAATTCTAAATTTTGATGTGCATCCAAATTTCATTTTTTTCATACAAACCATATATTTTTTACAAAAAATATTTTTTCAATAATAACACTACAAGAATAAGAAGCAACAACGATGACACTTTTAGCAACGATAAAAATTCGATCGTCGCTAACAGTATTTCCGACGACATTGTCATCGGTGAAAGCCAAATGACTTTTAGAAGGAATCGAAAAACCATGACAAGAAAGAATTAGGCTTTAGCGACGACATTTGTCATCGCTAAAAGCCTAAAAGAAATTCGACAGAAAAATTTAGCCTTCAACGACAACAGAGCCAGCCTCGGAAATTGGGCAAGCCTTCAGCAATAACTCTGTCGTCGCTAAAAGGCATAGCCTTCAATGACGATAAATGTCATCGCTGAAGGTTTGCCCCAAGTTCCGAGGATCACCTACAACGATGACAAAGGATCACCTACAGGGATGACATAACATTTGTCATCGCTGAAAGCTTTGTCCAATTTTTGAGACAGGCCTTCAGCGATGACAGATGTTGTCACTGAAGGGTTAGCCTTTCAACGATAACAAATATTGTCACTGAAAGTTTGTCTGCCAAAAAAAAAAAAGACCTTCAGCGACGACAATCATTATCGTCGCTGAAGGCTAACCTTTTAGCGACGACACTTCACCGACAATTGAGAGTTTTTTGTCATCGGTGAAGGGTCTGCCTATTTAGACCCTCAGCGCCTCCTCCCCCTCTCATTTGCATGCTTGCAAAGGAGAAGCAGTAAACCTGAGGTAAGTTTCTCTTTTAATTTTTGTTATAATTTAGTATATTTATTTTTTATATATGTTGATGTGTATTAATTTTGTATATTTCATATTTTAATTTATTAATTATTATTATCACTTATCTTTGTTCATGAGGAGTATTCAGAATTAATTAATAAATTTTTACCATTGAGATACGTGAACTAAAATTTATAATATTTTTATTGTAAAATATTATATGTAAGATTAATAGTTTGTAATGAATTAATAGAGTTAATAATATGTTTAATTTAATATGAAACTCCGTATTATTTAGTTTTGCATGTTGTAAATTTTAAATTTATTTATGTAAATTTAACTTAGCATAAAATTTGTAAATATAAATTTTGTTGTTATTATGTATCTCTTAAATTATAGCTTTGTAGTATATAATATATGTGTAGATTATTCAGTTAGACTAATGTACGATAAAGTAGTTATGATATTTTATCCACAAAATCTAAAATTTATGATGTAATTTAGGAAACTTCAAAATTATTAGATTTGTTGAAATAATTTAAGATAGAAAATTAGAATAAGTATGTAAATATAGCTTAGAAAATAAGAGATTATAATAATATAATCTCTTTTTTAATTGAGATTGAAATTTAACAATTCAAATTATACTATTTACACCACATAATAAGAAAAATTCAGTTGAACTTGAGATCATATAAAAATTAAACCTAACAATTCAAATTATACTATCTACATTATATAGAAAAAAAAATTCAAAAAACTAAGAAGTTTGCATGAAAATCATTCCCTTCATGGATAAATTAAATTTAATTTTTTCTTTTAAAAATAATAAAATTTATAATTGATTAATTTTCAAAATTTATTTGTTAAAATTATTTTTTAAAGCTAGACCCTAAACATAACCAAAATAAATATATTTTATATAATTTTTTAATTATATTTTATTATTTTTAATGTCAATTTTTTCATTAACTGAATTATTTTTTTTATTTACAATTTCAACTGCTATGTATCTTGATTTTTTAATTAGATTAAAAATTAATTTTCAAAATAAGGAAATGTAAATTTTTGAAGATTACGAAACATTTCTTAATTATTTTAGAAAATATATGTTATGTACATAATTCTAATAGCTAAAATTACAATAACATTATATTAATAAATAACTTATGAAACTAACAAAAAATGTACGGTAAAATATTTTTTAAGTCCAATCTACTAATGCTATAATCTCTTGAATATTAATTCAGTGTTATTTATTCTGAAGTTTCTTTGAGTTTGCTGAAATTAATTGAAAAAAATATAATTTGAAAAAATTGAAATAATGAAAATTATTTAATTTGTTTAGAATTAGATTAAAAGAAATATTGACAAATAATGGTTCCCTATTTTGTGATAGCATCCTCTTACTTTCTTTTAATGTTATAATGATAAATGTTATTATTTAGTTATAATACCATGTGACATATTACACTTGTATAAAAATATATATAATATTCTTATGAAAAGACTTCTTGATAAAATAATCAAAACGACCATACCATAATAGAAATTTGAAAAGTTCCTATGCCTGATAATTTATAAGTATTCATAAAATACACCTCTCTATAGAGAAGCTGAATTGTGCACTTTATAAATATAGTAGAGTAGGTTATACATTTGAATTCTCACAAATTTATAGGAAACATAACAGTTGTTATGGATATTTAAAAAAATTAATAATCCATATAATAAGTTACTTAAATAACAGTACTGACACATAAATAACGATTCTAATAAAATATTGTATCGTTATTTTTAATTATTGTAAATATATTTTTATAATAATTTTAAATAGAATTGCATTTGCATTTAAATTATAAGCTTAGACCTGTTTAAGGATTGGTTATTCTCTAAACATCAACTAACCCTTGAATTGTCCTAAAAAGTTAGACAGTTTGAGATATTATCCTGTAGTTGTTATTAACAATTTATTTGACTCTTGTTTGATATTGTGGGAATATCTTAGCATCCTAACTGTTCTCCAGGTATAAACTATACAAGTATATAGTTTAGGCACTTGGAGAATGATAGGGAGATGTTGTCGAAATTTTTGCACGAAGCAAACAATGAGTATGGATAAATTGAAGAAAATAATAACTATAGAAATATCTCGAATGGAATAGGACCTTACCCTTCAAAGTTGGAGTGATACGATGTATTTAGGGTACATTTCAAATATTAATTACCACACTTTATTCCACCTAAAGCAGTTTTTTTCCTATTCAGTGATACAATGTCCATCGATAAAAGTTAGATACATATACCAAATTGCTTGTCGGATGAGTATTGGAATGGTACAGTAGCATTTGTTCAAAAAGCAAAAAACTTTATCAATAAAAGGGGTTTGGTAAGATGCCCATGCAAAAAGTGTGTGAATTTAATATTCCAGACATTACCAATGTTGGAGGCACATATTATAGATAATGGATTTTATCCATTATACATAAATTGGATACACTGTGGTAAAGCGGATGTTTCGACTTCTAGAGGAACTTAGGGTCATCTCCCAATAATAGAGATAAGTTAGCGGATATTATACACGATTTCGTCGGCCCTAAGGTACCTGAAGCCGATGTTCACAATGACAAGTATAGGAGTGAGAATACAGTTGATGGAGACATTAGAATAAATTATAATAATTGTGATAACCTGTTCGAGCAAGTAGAAACAGAATTGTATCCAAGATGCACAACATTTTCAGCCTTGAACTTTCTAGTGAAACTCATGCACTTGAAGGTTCTGCATAAGTAGACAAATAAATCATTTGATGCTTTTCTGCGGTTATTAAAAGAGGCACTTCCAAACGATAATAAATTGCTCGAGTTGTACTATGATGCAAGGAAATGGTTTAACAAGTTGGGATTGGGGTATAAATCAATCAATGTATGCAAACATAATTGTGCACTTTTCTGAAAAGAACATGCATTTGAGGATAATTGTCTAATTTATGGAAAAAGTCGATGGGTAGATAAAAATACGAAAGAAAAAAAAGTGCCTCAAAAAGTGGTTCGATATTTTCCATTAGCCTTTCGGTTAAAGCATTTGTATGGCTGAGACATACTGCGAAGAATATAATATGGCATCACACTGGAAAGTCAAAAGAGAAGAGAGTAATACGACATCCCGTTGATAGAAAAACTTAGTAGGAGTTCGATAAGAGGTATCCTAATTTCTTTGCTGACCCACGAAACATTAGGTTAGGTTTAAATGTATACGAATTTAATTCCTTTTGGTGATAGGAACCTGTCCTATATCATGTGGCTAGTAATTATGACTACTTATAACTTGCCACCATGAGTATGCATAAATCAGTCTTTTTTCATATAGACCCTATTAATCCTAAGGCCGCAATCGCTAAGTAAGGATATCGATATCTTCTTACAACTGATCATAGAAAAGTTAAGGCATCTTTGGGAAAGAGGAATTGAAACTCGAGATGCTAATATAAATACGGTGTTCAACGTGCGAGCAGTGCTACTATGGACTGTAAATAATTTTCCTGCTCGAAGCAGTCTATCCGAGTGGAACAGGCAAGGATACAAAGCATGTCCTACATATAATTTGGATACTCCGTTAATTCGAGTTAGAAGAAAAATAACTTATGTTAGTCATTGTCGTTGGCTTCCAAGAAATCACACATGGAGAAATAAGAAATAATTCAATAGGAGATCGGAGAGGAGAGCCCCTCTTTATCCTATTACCAGTAACGTTATTATGGAACAATTGGGAAAGATAGCACAGAGACTTCCTGAAAAACATGCTCAATTTGGTGGTTTAAAGCGAAAGAGAGGTGCCGACGAACTTAATTGGAGCAAGAGAAATATATTTTTTGATCTCTCGTATTGGTCGACAATGAACTTAAGACATAACATTGATGTGATGCATGTTGAGAAGAATGTATATGATAGCATCCTGGGTACATTATCGGATATTGAGCACAAGACAAAAGATACAGATAATGCAAGACGAGATCTAACAAACATAAAAATAAGGCCCAACTTACATCTATATGAGCAAAGGGGTTAACTTTTCAAGCCGTATGCTGCATATAAGCTTAATCAGGAAGAACGAAAATGATTTTGTCAATATATAAAGAATGTAAAATTTCTAAATGGATTTGCTGGGAGTCTTTGTAAGAATGTCACAAATCATAACCTAAAGTTAAAGGGGCTAAAATCACATCACTATCATGTTATCATGCAAAAATTGTTAGGAACAAGAATTCAGGCTTTCTTGCTAAAGGAATTATCATATCCACTTGTTGATTTATGCAACTTCTTCAATCAAATATGTGCTAGAACTCTCAATAGGAAGGATATTCTGCAAGTCAAATAAGACATTATCATTATTTTATGCTAGCTTGAGAGGATATATCCCCCAACATTTTTTAACATAATGGTTCACTTAGTGATGCATTTTCCAGACAAAGCATTAGAAGGAAGGACCCTATTCATTTTCGGTGGATGTACCCATATGAGATAAATATAAAAAAGTTAAAGGATTATGTCCGAAATCATGCTCGACTAGGAAGGTTCAATTGCAAAAGGGAATATTGTTGATAAGGCATTAACGTTTTTCTCTATATACTTGGAATGAGTGGAAACTAGATTCAACTGACCTGATAGAAATTAAGATGTAACACCTCATCAAACAAGGAAGGCATTGTCAGTGTTCTGATCTCAGTGTCGACCGATGGGGAAGAAGATTATTTCTCACTTCGATAGGAAGGATAAAGATGTTGCAGTATGGTACATCTTGAATAATTGTATTGAGATTGAAAAGTATCTCCAGTAAGTATCTATGATCATTTATGTTTTTCTCCTTTTTGTGATTATAATAGACTAAGATTGTTATGTTCTATAGTGAGCAACGATTGGAACTCGAACGAAGTAAGTACTGAAAATATTGACAACTTACAGAAAATCAAATTCCCCTTGTAGTTTTACTCGAAGGTAAGGATTTTTTCTTCCCAAATTCATTAAACTAATATCCCAAATATTCTTCATTTCTCTTATTGATTTTTCAATTTAATTCTTGGAAACAATGCTACTTTTCTAAATGTACCATTTACATAGGAACAGTTCCCCTGAGGCTACCGAAAAGCTACTATCATTAGCCTCCGATCCTAATTTTACTACCATGATATACTCTGCATGTATTGTGAATAGATTGCGGTTTGTAATCGAAACTCGAGATACGAAGCATAAAATGCAAAATAGTGATATTTCTATTCTGGGGACTAATGGTAACATGTTCTATGGTGTACTGGAAGAAATCCTTAAGTTGACTTACTTAAATAAGTACAATGTGACTTTATTTAAATGCAAGTGGTATGACACTGATCCTACAAAGAAAAAACTTTATATTAACAAGAATATCACAAGCATCTCCATCAATGGACAATGGTACAAAGATGATCCTTATATACTTGCTACCTAAGCAAAATAAGTGTTTTACACTAAGGATCTCCTTAATGGACTAAATTGGAGGGTCGTCCATAATTTGGTGCATTAGCGATATATGGGATTTACTAAGTGATGGAGACAGTGCACAAGACCTGTTATTTCTATAGGATAGTAACTCATCTAACTTCAACCTCACAGTTGACCTTGGAAATTTTGATCTAGTGGATTTAAGTAATGAAAGAAATAGTCCTTCAATCATTACACCTTACAGGAATGTTGGATGTGGTGCTTATGGATAAGATGCCTTCATCGATGATGACGATAGTTTTAAAGATGTTAACAATTAATGATTATATGGATGAGGGGCCCTGATAATGAAGGAGAAACTGATGACCATGAGTCCATTAGATTTACCGACACTGATTCAGACTAAGGATAATTAATATTGTATTCGAACTACAACTCGTAATTGTGTAAGTATAATTATTTAAATAATCAATATGATTATAAAAACTTAAACCAATTGATCAGTTCAATTTGACTATAGATTCTCCTTTAATTACTTGTATAATGTGTATTATTTTAGATATGGTAAATGTCGAGGCACGACACCACGGAGATGATGCTGGAGGCGACCCACTGCAGCAACCTACCCATATTCCATCATAGTGCGAGGGATTTGATATTTGTTATTAACTGTGCATACCTGAGATTGATTAAATATTATGTCTATTGTATTGATATTTTTATTTATTTATTGAAAGTGGCAGCTGCAAGAAAGAATGGTCCGAATAGGTCCCTCAGGCTATACGAAAAGATAGGCAGGGTGGGGGCAGACCAGTGCCTGTACAATTTGATACGATTGGTACATGGCATGCAGTTAGTGAGAATGCTAGCCATCTCCTTCGTGATATTAGTAGCATGATCCGAACCCACGTGCTGCCTTATTATAAGTCATGGCGGGCTGTACCTCAGCAGATCCGAGATAGAGTTGTGCAGGAGGTTTGTGTAAGTATCTATTTCTTCCATCTGCTGAATTAATCCTTCTGAGATTGAAATTTCTAAATATATTACTCACAAATTTGACAATTTCTTTTAATGCAATCCCACTTCGAGTTCAGGGCATCTCTGAGGGTGATCGAGATAGAGTGATTTCTGGTTTGATGCGAACTACTGCACATCTATATAGAGATTGAAAGTACAGGTTGAATAAGCATTTCTTAAAGTATAGAGGCGATTGATACTAGGATTATGACTTGGATCGGGTTAAACGTTATGTGCCCCATCTGTCTCACCGCAGACTATGGCAAAGGTGTATAAACTTTTTTAACAGTGACGAGTACAGGGTAAGTATGACATTTTATGGTATTATGTAATTATTTAACATATTTAAATTATAAACATAAAAATTTAATACCATTTTTTCTTAATTTGTAGGAGTTGTCTGGTAGGAATGCGAATAATAGAGCACAGAAGGTCGTGAATGATCGACATGGGTCAAAGTCTATTGCTGCACATTACTTTGATAAGGTAATTTAACTTTTTTGTTTCTTTTTTAAATGTATCCACTTGTTAGATAGCTTTATTTATTTCATCCTTTTCTTCTCTTACAAAAATTGAACAAAGAAACAGAAATACTGGTGAGCTGCAATCGGTTCCCAAGAATTTTAGGGACCAACACATGTATAAGTCGGGGAAGTGGGTGCATTCCATCTCTCAGGGGCAATATGTAAGTTAATTGAATTTTATATTTTAAATAGAATTTTATGAATATATCTTGTAAGACTTATTATTGAATTTTATTTTAATAATTTAATGTGAGGATGACTAAGTTCATGACTTAGCATATACAATCTAGTGTATCATCCACTAGCTTGCCTGTGACTCCTATACAGATAGATGAGGTTGCAATCATCGATGAGGTGCTTAACACTCATCGAGGGTACAAGAAGGCTGTTGGGCGTGTGCTTGCTGGTCAGTCCTATCATTCTACAGGGACTTTTAGTGCAGGGACTAGCTCACAATCCGTTTCTCAGGTTGGTGAGTTGTAGAAGCAATTACAACAGAGTCGGGAGCAATTCCAACAAAGCCAGCAGTTAATTCAAAAGCAGCAGTAGCTGCTGGATCAGCAGCTTGGGACTTACCTTACAAACATGACCTCAATTCTTAGATAATAGGGTATCGTCCTACCACCGCCTCTATTTGCTGCTGCTGCTACACCAGCTGGATCGAGTAGATTTGCATCTAGACCTGTCACTTCAGCCACCTAGTCCATCTCAACTGCCACTATCGTTTTATCGTCCTTGTTACCAGGATGATGATGATGATGATGATGCATCGATATATTTACACCTCTCTTCCCCGTAGTATATTCTGTATATGTATCTTTATATTTTTTATAGGTACACATTTACATGGATTGTGTATATATAATTTATTCATATAAATATTATTTTTACAATTGCTTTATGAGTATTCATTTTTTTTATGTTGGAACAAATTGTTAGACATTATTATTAGTATTACTAAAGTATTATAGTTGTATAATTTACATTAAATTAAATTTAAAAAAGATATTGAGCAATTTAAATTAATTAAAATAAAGAATATTTTAGATAAATGTTGTTAAATATAATATATTATTTGAAATATACTTAATCATAATGACAATTTTAATTTAAATTTTCTTAAAAAAATTCAAAAAATCTTTAGCAGCAACATTGTTATCGCTATAAAGGAAGAATGTCGTTGTTGAAAATGACTTTCAGTGACGATATTGTCATCACTGAAGCTCAAACTTTTAGCGACGATAGTGTCATCACTGAATTTCAGACTTTCAGCAACGACAATTGTCATCGCTGAAGGTGTAACTTACAGCGATGAGAATGTTGTCGCTGAAAGTTAGCTTCAACAATAACTTTTTTATAATTGTCGTCGCTGAAAATCAAATTTCAAAATTTTTTCAATTTTGAAATTATTTTCTATGACGACATTGTCGTCGTAAAAGGTTGTATTTTTAGCGACGACAACATGTTCGTTGATGTTGATTGTTTTAGGTACAAAATTATACCGATGATACTTTCAGCGACGACTTCTTTTTTAGCGACGACTAAACACTTTTCAACGATGATAAATGTCGGTGCTAAAGGTCTTTTCTGCTGTAGTGTAAGTTGATTTTTCATAGATGTGTATGGTGAATGAGATGGGAGCTGGGCAAAATGGGAGCCTTTCATGGGCACTGGGCGGTGACTCTCACTGCTATGAACTCAACTTTGATAAATTGCCATGAGAGATTCTTTCTTGTGCATTTAAGTGTATATATTAAGCTAATTAGAAAATAAAACATTGTTAAAAGAACAAAAAAAGTATGAATCTACAATAAAAAAAAATACATTTTTTTGTTAATTAGCTTAATGCACTCAAGTTACGTGTAATCGTTGCAATTAAGAACCTTCCAAATTATATATATGCTCAAACTATAATAGTTTTTCTTCATAAATGAATGTTAATTATTAATGTTTTCAATTTTTAATTTTTTTACAATAAAAAAATCATATTTTTAGCCAAGTTTGTGTATGTTCAAACAATATTGTGTGTTTTATTTATTTAATAAATAAAATTTAATTGTGAATTTTAATAATTTTTAATGTATTGTAAATATATCAACAATTGATTAATTCAGTGATAGTAAACTAAGTCTCAAAACCCTTCAGGTTAATAAAGAATTCTGAGTTTAAATTTAGGGTCTTAAATTTGAATTTTAGAAGTGTCTTTATTAGGAAATATTTACCATTTACTACTCTTATCTTCCAAACAGAATTGGGCTGAGGTAAATAAAAAATAAAAAATTACAAAAGAATGATGCAAGGATCAGATATCACCAAACAACAAATTATCTAACCCTATATTAAAAATTAGTCAAAAACTTTTAACATAAATAGCAAAAAATATTTTATGAAAATGTTATCCTCTTTTATATTTTAAGTTTGATCATGTTTAAGGGTTTAATCACTCTTATTATTATAAAAAATAATATATTAAAAACTAAATTTTAAAATTATAGCAATACAATGCCAATGCTTAATGCAAAATGAAAATGCACTAGGTGAACTTTAAAAAGTGATATGTATATATATATGTAGAAATTTATTTATTTAAAATTGTGAATCTTAGTAAAAGAAATAGTAAAATTCAAAATGAAAATTATATATTTATTTTTTCAAAAATGATAAAAAAAAAAAAAAAGAAGAAGAAGAAGAAGAAGAAAGAAGGCGTTGCAAATTCCTTTAATGCGGACGTACAATGATGGAATAGGAATGGAAGAGATAGTGTATGGTAGTGGGGAAGCAAGATGGAAGACTGGGGGACACCTTGACCCATTTGCAATATGGGTGACCCATATTACTGATACCATATCATATTTTTTCCATGAAACGGACCCTCTTCGTCTTACTTTCCTGCGTTGCCTTTTATTTTCTTTGACTCATCGCATATGAATGTCTCTTGGCGCCATCGTCGGCTCCCTCCCCTCAAACTTCAAACCATTCTTTCCGCTTTCCATATCTGATTTACACCCCGTCAGCTAAGATATGTAATTCAACGGACTATTCTCATTTTTTAATAAATAATAATTGATAAAGATGACATTCTTCATTATATTAAAACTTTGATTATTTTTATTAAAATTATTACCTGACATAATAAATAATAATTTTCGGATTTGAATTAATGAATATACAATTACAAATGATGCAAATTATTTGACTAGATTTAAGTGACCACGTTATAGTTAAACTTTATTTTGACAATTAAGCATGTTTGAATATTTTGTTTTGTGGGCCACTGTTCCTAAGTCTTCCTTTCGTTAGGAAGAAATAAGGCTCTAAATGAGTTCAACTTTTGCTTGTTTGAATTTCAACTCAACAAAATTAAGTATATTTGAACTAGAGTTTAGATTTGTCAAACTTTCAGAATTTGAACTTAATTAGTAAACGAGTCTAAACTAAATAAGTTTGAATGAGTTTTGATATATATATATATATATATATATATATATATATATATATATATATATATATATATATATATTACATTTTTTTAGGAAATAATAATAAAAAATGTAAAATAAGTTTTTGATACAAATAAATAATGCTACAAATTAATATAAATTTTATTCTAATTCAATAAATGTGCATGAAAAATATATAGTTAAATCATAATGTCTGAATATTACATAATAACTTCACATGCAGCAATATAAATATAAAATTTATCATTAGAAATTTTTTTAACATTTTCAAACAATTTGAATATAAATTATTTGATTCTAAGTATTAAAGGCACAATTTCTTTAATTTTTATTGTTTTTATAAAATAAAAATAATATAATTTTTTTATAATATCAAAATACTAAATAATTAAATAAATCAATAATTTGATAAAATTATAAATAACACAATAAATAAAAATATATGTAAAAATTCATTTAAACTCAAACTAAGTATACAAATTAACTCATTTAACTTGAATATTACGATCTAAACTCGTAGTATTTAAGAATAATTTGATTTATTTAAAGCTCACAAGAAGATACGAAGTCTCATTTTACATATACTAGGGATTGTTTTATTGGAATCACGAGGACTACGTACATTTAAAAGGAATACAGAATATGTGCGCACCCTCTTTCTCGCCTCATTGTCATTCTTTCTCTACTAATTTTATCAGGAAAATAAATACATAAATTTTAAATATATATAGAGATAATTCATCATCAAATAAGTATAATTTATTATTATTATTATTATTATTATTATTATTATTATTATTATTATTATTATTATTATTGAATTTATTTACACAAAGCATAACTTTGTAATATAAGAATTGTCATTCATTAATTAAATACTATTTTAATATTATCCATCAGATTTGCCACAAAATATTGGAGCAAGAGAAACCTTTGTTTTTCCATTTTTCCATGATGAGATACATGATGTTTATAAGGTTTATGTTAAAAAAAATATTTTTCGAAGTTGTGCCGTGCATGGTGGAGATTTAACATTAACTAATCAGAACTTATTAATACTTTCTCAGAGATTCGCCTCTCTCAAGAAATGACCACATAAATAAATGATATAAAACATAAAGAAAGCATCTGAAAATGCAAAATAATTAAAAAAGAGTTATGGAAGAATTGTAACTGCGGGGCTTAAGC
Source organism: Sindora glabra (assembly GCA_020226215.1). Classification (NCBI taxonomy): domain Eukaryota; kingdom Viridiplantae; phylum Streptophyta; class Magnoliopsida; order Fabales; family Fabaceae; genus Sindora; species Sindora glabra. The sequence continues at coordinate 20,988,144 of CM035232.1, read as the reverse complement.
TTGAAGCAAGATTTGGTGCTGCAGCAACCACATGCATGCATGTCGGGCTAAGGACACGTGTGCCTTCTTTAATGTGAAAAATAAGCAGAATGACACGTGTCAAATGGAGACAGAATATGCCATTTACATCTGCATGCAAAACCCAAGTGTCAATATGCAGAAGCTGGGGCCAGAGATTCGGAGCGTCCCTGCGCTGTTAAGGTGTGGCCTCCATTTTCATTTTTCCTACAAAGTTATGGCCTCCGTCGCCATTCATTAATCATTAAATAGACCTACGGCAACCAAACCGCCATTTCTTTCAAACAGACTTCTATACAGGGAATCCACTCATTTGCATTAGTCTTTTTAAATTTAAATTTGAATATATAAATGCTTAATTTGACCCGTTTACTCCTTTGATATGAAATTTTTCATGATTGATGTAGTAAAAAAAAAATTAATTTTTTTTAATTTAATGATTTGTGATCAATTTAATAATGTATTAGTTATTTCTTAAAAATTATATCTTTATATTATTTTTACCAAACAAACAATTTCGTATTGAAATACCTAACACCCTGCTAGTATATGGAATACATCAATAAAGCTTAAAATTTTGAATTTTACTTATTTGCGGAAGGAATAAGTAAAATTATGAAAATAACAAACGGCGAGAAATGTTAACCCTATGCTTGTTAAAAGAGAAAATGAACGGAGGGAGGGAAATTTTAAATCCAAAATTTTCATTTTCTTAATTTAAAAAAGGAAAAAAAAAGGAAAATGAAAATGAATAATTTGTGGTTATTATAATTTCATATGTTAATATCTTAAAATTTCTACTTCACTTTATTTTCTATTCTAAACTAACTTTTAAAATTCTCTTTACTTATTTATTTTTCTTCTTACCAAGGATAAAAGAGGAAGAAAAAAAGATACAATCAATTGATTAAACGAAGATAGGAGGCAAACAAAATCGCATGTGCAAGACGTGGTATGATATAGATTGTATTAATTACTAGGGATAATTTTTTTGCCCGAAAATTCCAAATATCCAATAATTGCATTGGATCTTAATCATTCAAAAAAAATTGAATTGAATTTAATATTAAAAAAAATTCTCTTAATAATTATTTTTTCAGTTCACTAGATTTGAAGTGAAAACCTTACTCGAATACCACACACTAGAACCATCGTTGGTGATTAGTTCGGATGGATTGGATGCTAAATCCACATGGTTCATATCATTGCATTACATTTTTTGTCACACCCAAATATCATCTACGTATCATGTTCCATATAAATGGATGAATAATAATTCCTGTAAATCGCTTAACAACAAAAGATAGGAAATACACTAAATAATTAGAGATTATATTATTACAAACACTCCGATACCGACAGCTTAGAATGATGGAACCACCCCATGACTTATACATATCACGGTGCAACAATGTGATTGATAAACCCAATATATAGTAATAAATCAATTTATAAAATTTTTCTATACAAATTTCGAACACAAATTCAACATTTATCAATGGAGTGTCAAGCGGCATTTAGTGTGCGGAACGAATCGATCTTATTCTTGATTTTAAATGAATTAAATTATTTAAAATTTAATATATTTAAATCATAAATTTATATAATTTAAAATCTGTATTCATAAATTCATATTGATCAATTTTAAAATTTTTTAGTTAAAAATGAATTACAAATCAAATTAAATTAAATCATTCAAAATTTCATTTATTTTTAATATAAATTTATATAAATTAATCCGTACAAATCAATTAACGCAATAATAATATTTTAAAAACAAATGTCTCCAATAATTTATCAGTGAAGTTGGATGGGAATAGGATTGGGCAATAAATGCGGGGGCTCACCCCCACAAGGCCTCCTTGACCCCGGACCATACGGACACTTGTCCCTAATTTTTTTAAGAATATTGTGTCTCGCAGTGACTCAGCTAGAGAAGCAAAGCACCGGTGCAAATTGCAAAGACAAGCAAAGCTCTCATCCACACAGCACATGAGAAAGAGATAGGGATCCACGGAGAGAGACAAAGAAAGGGATTAGGTGTGCAGAAAAAAACACTTCAATTCACCCTAACAATGTTGCTACCTCGCGGCAGGAGGCAATGCCTTAAAACCCGGATACAAAGGGATAAAAAAAAAAAAAGCTTTTACACTAAGCAATAAAAAAACAGAGTCGAGTCTTTAGAGGGGAAAGAAAAAAAAACAAAAGACTGCAGACTACGGATGATATTTCTGAATAAAAATATTACAGATTAAAAAATAAAATACAAGATTAAATTTTAATTTTTTTATATTTTATAATTTTTTTACCATATTTTATTTATATTTTAAATTTTATTTTTCGTATATATAACATCACATATTCTCAGTAAAATAAATGGAGGAAAGCGATTCAGATCCAGTATCTTTGCTTTTAGGTTTGATTCCCTTTCAACCACAGTGAAAGAAAATGAACAGTCTACTTTAGAGTAAAAATCCAAATTTACCATCATAAAGTAAGCAAATTGGGCAGCTGGCTAAATGCCTTTCTTAATTCCATTTTGGTCGATGGTCAAACTATGTTTAAAAAGTGTTGTTCGTGGTCAACGACTGAATCATTCCTCAAATTTGTAGCAAATATTTTAATTTTTAATTTTTATTTATTATTTTACTCCGACATTGCCACTTTTGTATATTTTAGTGTCTGATTTTGATTTAATTTTCTGTTTAAATTATTGTTGTTACATTCTCTGTTTGGAGAAAGGTTTTGTATGTTAGCTTATACGATTTGAGAGAAAAATGTGGGTCCCAAGTGGGTGTTATGATTCCCATTACGTGTGCGGTTTATGATTCTATTATAAATGGAGAGCCTCAAAGATGCAAATCATAAGGTGTTTATCGTTTTATATATTTTCCAAATTGTTTAAAATATTCTTAGTGGCAATATTCATTTGTTTTTATCTGATTTACCGACAAGATTAGTGCAAAAGAATGATTTTAAACAGTTGAGTTAAGACGGTGTATCCACGTGATGGTCAACACTTGATGAAAGCGGGACCACACGTGCTGCGCAATGCGGGTAATGACAATATCCAACATCACGTGAGTTGGCAAGCCCAATCCTATTTGCAGGTGCCACTCCAAACCATCATCCACGCGCCGTTTCAACCTTTTACGCGTATTGAAACTCAGCTCCATTTTTTTTTAAATAAATTCATATATAAATTTCATCCTTTTAAAATTTTAATTGAATAATAAAAATAGAACATGAATTTTAAAATTATATGATTTATCCTTTCAAATTTTAACTAAATGATAAAGATAATACACGAATTTTAAAATTATACACTTTACCCTCTAAATTTATAAAAATAAAATAAAACCACTAGTTTTAAGTTAAATTTATCAAAGGTCTTTGTTGACCTGCATACTTCAGCAATACTTGGATATATTATTTAAAATCATCAAAATATTGTGACTATTATTAGAACTTGAAAAATATATAATATTAAAGTTTAATCCACGTATATTTAATGAAATTTCTTACAAAAAAGTTTCTAAAATTCATATTTGTTAAAATATGATGAGTTCTATCTATAGATTTGATAATGAAATTGTTTGATCAATTAGAGTTAAAGAATTTTATAAAAAATTTTGTTTAAATTATTCTCATAAATTGCTGTCAAAAGATTGGTGTATGAATTGTAGTTTTGATTTGATTAATGTACAATGAATTTTTAAGTCTAATATTTAATTTTTTTATACATTTTTAAAAAATTGAGCAAGTGCACTTAAAGAAAATCTTACCTCAAATTTTAAAAGTCTTTTTAGAGAATTTATCATCAATTATGAGTCCCCCCCCCCCTTTACTTAAATTAAAGAGTGGTTTGGTACAATGAAAAAGTAAGAATCAACAAATTCATTGCTAGAATAAATCCAAAATTAACATGTTCAATTTTTTTAACATTTAGAAGGTAAAATATAAAATTTTAAAATTCATATATCATTTTTTTACTCACCAATAAAATATAAAATTTTAAAATTCATATACCTTTTCTTCGCTTGGATAAAATTCAATGCGTAAATTATATTTTTTTTCCTAATTTTTTCATATGGCTCTCTCAAAATCAACTAGAAGAATTTAGGTACACAATAACTACTTAGTTATTACCTTTGAAATGATGATAAGAACTAAGTTATAAATCAATTTTTGTTATTTAAAGGTCCACAAATTGATTGTTTTCCACTCTTTAAAGATAATATCTAAGCAGAAATTTCTCCTAATAAAAGGGCATTTAACTTGGTTTTGATTTGGCTTCTGGATTATCCACACAACATAGTATTATTCTTACCGTGTTACGGTATTTCTTCTTTCTTGCTCAGAAAGCCTTTACATGCCATAACAGACAAATAAGAGACGGTAGCCAGCCACTGCCCCATCCATCCACACAGAACCAATACTATGTTTAAAAGATAGTTCTTATCTTGTGTTACTGTATGCGGTACTGCAATATGCATCCACACAGAACCCGTAGCTGTATTTAGAGGGTTGAACTCTTGTCTTGGTCAGAAAATGCACTGAAATCATCATTCCAAGCAAACGGACTAATAAATGCAAGATTGTATTTGTATCCCATCTAAGTGAACCCAATATTCAGCCCTCAATTCTCGAATTCCAATTCCAACCAATCCCACTCATTCCAATTTTTTAAAAATAAGAATAGCAAAGCCCCTCAACTCGTACATTCAAAAATAAAAAATCAGAACCCGAAAGACAAAAAGTAAAAGCTTCTAAGAATCATTGGTTGTTTTTAACAATACTACTACTCTCTTCTTCCGCCACGCCAAAAAAATAAAAATCCACTCTTGCACCATAGCCTCAATTAGAAGGTATGAGAAACGTATATAGAGGTATGAGATACTGACCCAATTTGGACGTGGTGCTAGCCTTTGTTTTACCACTGACGAGTTTTGTACTGGTATATTTGCAAATTAATCAACACCCTAACGCCCAGTTCAACTATTTTCTATGATGATAATCTTAGCTCAATCAGCATATTTTACTTTCTCTACCAAGTGCTGACGCGGCGAGTTGTCTAAATAACTCCCAAAAAAAAAAAAATCCACCTTATATCAATGCGAGGTCAGTCTAATGACCTTGATTTTTCATCATAAAATATGTACATATCATATCTTAATAAAGTTCAACACCAAGTTATACAACGCTAAACAAAATAAGATATATTATCAGCCTATCAACTGCTTACACAAACGTTTCGCTTGTCCATATAGAACATGGATATGCATACAAGATTAAGCAGAACTGAGCGTGCACTTGATAATTCACCTTAAGTCTGATGTATTTGGGTGCAAATATATCAACCATTAACAATTGACTTATAATGATCAGCTATTGCTTCGTAAATAGAACCTTCCTCGATCAGATTTTTTATGGCTAACCTGCAAAAAAGAATCAGAGTTGACCAAGTTAAGGTAAGCATGCATGATGCATGAGAAGGGAAAGAGTCGGGATATACATGAGCTTATCCAAAGGAATTCCAAGCTGCTGTGCAATATGTTCACGAGAGACGCCCTCTTCCCTTCCACTGTAAGAACAGAAAGCCGAAGTTGTGAAAAGTGGATGCAAACTTGCAATGGTTTGGGCATGAAGACAAGAAAATAACAATTTAACTATTATTAAAATAAGGAAACTGAATTGAAATATAAAAGATTAACGACCACCAGCAATCATGTATGCACCAAGCAAGGACACAAGTTGTGTGCAGATGACGTTGCATTATTTAACAAAGTGAAGGTATGCATGACAGTATCTGTCATATGGATAGAGCCCCAAACATGCAAAACTAGTGCAACCAGGAGGAGTAAAGTTGGCTATATATTTGACAAGAGCCAGTGAAACAATACGAGACAAAATACTATTAGGAATTACCTGTTTGGGGGAAAATGCAAAACATCTAAGACCATTTCTTCAACAGTCTTCTGACCATTGTTATATTGACCAGATAGCTGGGACGGAAAAATATGGAGACCAGTGGTAGTGAGGTTATCAAATAAGAACGCAATCAAACCAACCAATCTAAGTTTGGAAATCTTACTTGATTTGTCATATTAGCCTGATATCCTTTCATGGGAGTAACAGGTGCAGAATTGGTCATACGTTGCAGAGTAGGAACACCAACCTGTAAATTTTAAAACTTATATGTTAGCGCAACATTAAAAACTTGTAAAATGGCATAATCATATGTACACTTATGTGATGTCAAATTAGAGTGTGAATTGCCGTACTGTAACTTATACCCGTAACTTTGTATTATAGAGATGGACATATACACATTCAATGAAGTGGCTTCCAATCTCATTGAAGTCGGTCACAGGCCTGAGACATGACAAAGGTTGATGTTAAAATCCTATGAGACCATAACAGAAGTAAGTAAAATCACTGACAGAATCAATTTATATACACCTTTGACCTTTCAAAATATAGTAGCTATTGCAAAATCCCCCAAATGATCAAAAGCAAAAATAAAATAATTCATGGATGCCACTTAGTCAATATTTTGATATTATATATGGTTTTGATATGAAGAAATGGATTTAAAATTTATTAATATGCTGCCTGCTGCAGTATTAAGAAAGCACAGTAGGAGTTTGAACTGTAAACCAAAAACCATTTTGCTAGTATAAATTAGTATGAATTATTAATTAACATTTGACTCATCACTCATTCAGCAGCAAAACATAGTGTCTACATTCATAGATTCTCATAACCAAAGTGTCTATTACTATTCCATAAAAAGAAGTGGCATTTACCATTATATATGATTCAACTAGTGAAACCAAACAGTAAATGATAAAATCTGCATCTCACCTAATAGAAAAGGCATTGAAGGTCCTTTTACCCTGAAAGCCTTTCAAGTTTCCGTGGAGGCGCACATAGATTCCCTCCCTAAAATCAAATTACATTAAATAGCATGTAAGATAAATGAAGATAAAGAATAAACATTTGGAAACTCTGCTTTTCCTTGGACCCAATCCCAATCCCTCAATACAACAAAAGATGGGAATAAGGGCAGTGTCTAATAATACAAAGCCAGTAAGCCACCAAATGAATGCCGTGTCACTAACAGTACTAGAGGAAATAGAGGTGATTCAATATAAGAAGCATACAAGATTCTGTCCATTTCATTTGTGTCTGCAGCTTCTTGAATCCTGCACATACAATCAGTAGGGAGAAAACAGGGGGGAATCAGAAGAAAATAAAAATATTCACAAGAAAAGAAGAAATAAGAATATATACAAGTTAAGAAGAGGTCAATAAAACTCACCATTTATTACACTCAATCCGTCCAGTCCCATCATCAAGAACAAAAGTAATATCAGTAATCCTCCCAACTTTGTTACACACCCTTCCCACAAGAGTAATCTGTACATGATTTCATTTAAATTGTCGGCCCGAGAGAACCGCAAACTGTAAACAATTTAAAAGTTAAATTTCAAGGAACGCACATTGTTCACATCCACACCATCAATTATTAAATTTGATTTATCATCGCTCGACTGAAATGCATCATTTATCTGCTTAATTGTCAGAGGAAGCAAGGTCTGAGAATCACGACTCTGCAAAAGGAAAAATGCACGCTACTTATTTGAGTTCATAAGTGAATACTTCCAACATTAATCATAATCATTCCGATCGATTCTTCCTCCAACTTGACCAGCCAAAAAACAGCTAAATCGCATAATTGCTAGAAAATAAATCGAGGCAGCCTAAATAAATTAAACTAGACCGAAATTTTTGGATCAAATTTAAAAATCTATGATCAACAAATCAAATACCTAAACCAACTCTAAACCCCTGAAACTGCTGAACACAAGAGTATCCAACAGTTACTTCACCCACTAAAAGGATTATGATCAGGAGAAAGCGTAGCAACAAGCAAGATGAGCAAAGTGAAGGATGAAGCCGAACCTTGAAGGGGGAGATGGAAGAGTCGGCCTGGGTAACCTGGGAAGGCATAAAGCCACCGCCAGAGAAGGCGGCGTTGCCATCGAACTGGCTCGAATACATTCTATTTCTCAGCACAGTTCTGGAATCAGAAACCCTAGGGCAAAGCAGAAGGGTCACAGTTTCTGAGATGGAAATTCGACAATACACAAGCGTACTGCAATTTTACATTTAGTTCGGCAACATTTGGTTTCCCGCCAGTCCGCCAATCTTCTACGACCTTTCCCGCTCCTATTCTATTTTTCATATTTATATTATATTATATTTATAATTTATAATAACTGCTTGTTAATTTAATTTGTATTATTTTAATTTTAAAATGTTAATTTAATTATATGGAATCAGCAATTTATTTTGTATCTTTCAATTTTATAGTGGAAAAATTATCTCAAAGATTAAACCGGAAGTCAGAAACCCTCTCCTTGTTGGGGCGTATTATACTAGTAAAATCAGTTACTACAGCCATGAGCCATGCCTCAATACTGTAAAGCAAACTAATCCTCTGCCGATATACATTTGTGGGAAAGCGGAACGGTTAAGCCGTGATTCTATATGAGGCTCTTCTGATATTTCCCGTAGGTCTCACCTAGTTACTTGGAAAAAGGTATGTTTACTAAAAGATTATGGCGGGCAGGGGATTATGCAAATGTGTACATGCAATGAAGCTTTTCTTATGAAAATAACTTGGAGTCTTATTGACCAAAAGGAAAATATGGTAGGCCTTCTAGCATCCCAATAATTAAAAGGAAGGACGGAGATTTAAACCTTTGGCAAGGAGTTTGTAGCGTTGGGAAGGAATTAGAAAAAGTTCTCATTTGGATTCTTGGAAATGGGTTAGAAGTTCGATTTCGGAAGGACAGTTAGCTCCCAAAATGTGATGCATTATGCATCTCTCCGGATGTTACTATCCCTACTCATGAAAAGAACATATCAGTAGCATCTTATGTTACTAGGTCCGGCCACTGGGATGCATTGCGTTTGAAAGACTGTGTTCCAATGAAAATTCTTCAGAGAATCCTAGCCATTCTTCCCACATCCACAAACAAGGGGTCAGACCATATTGCATGGAAATACATTCCTGATGGAAGTATCACGGTAAAATCTCCCTATTAGGACCTTGTTCATGTAAAAAATTACTCTGAAGTTCCTATTTGGAGAGTAATATGGAGTTGGCCTGGACCGGAAACAGTAAAAACCTTCCTGTGGCTCATTGCAAGGGACAAACTGCTCATTAACAACCAGAGACGAGCCAAAAAGCTAGCTTTATCAGACTTATGTCCGCATTGTGGTATGTACAATGAATTTGCAATCCATTTGGCATGAGATTGTGAGGGAGTTGAAGTCTCTATGGTGCTCAGGGATTAAACATAAGTACTGGTACCAGTTCTTCTCGTTGAATATTCTGGATTGGATAGTCTAGTGCCTTGCGAACAACTCAACGACGAATGGGAGGGAGAGATGACCAACTTTTTTCAGGTTTATATGCTGGTTGATCTGAATCAATCATAATAAGCTAGTCTTCGACGCAAAAACATTTATGAGGTGCAGGTTCCCGCAAAAAGGAGTTTGTTGCAGGTCAGGGGACGTCTGCTCTAACGAAAATCGAGGCAGGCATTCATTTGCTGGAATTGGCCAGAAAAGATTGGATTTAGTGCAACTCGAATGGCTTTGTGAAGGGTAATTCAACAGGCTGTTGTAGGGTTTTTCGTGACAACTCTGGTTGCTGGTTAATGGGATTCAACAAATTCCTGGGTATAGCTAGTGTTATTGCAGGACTTGGGGCTTACTTACTGGACTTCATATGGCAGTGACGCAAGGATGGAACAAGGTGACATTTGAGTCAGACTCCCTATTTGCAGTTCAAACGGTTAACCAGCGATGCCACCACACGCATCCTTGTAATCCAATAATTAATATGATCCAGAGCTCTCTGCAAAGACGATGGTCTATTACAATTATCCATTGTTTTAGAGAAGTTAATGGTGTTGCGGATTGCTTGGCTAATTTGGCTCGCTCAGTCTGCTCGTTGGATAGCTCAGAGGTTCTTATTTTCAAATCCTCCGGCCAAAGTTTTTGCTTCCATGCTTAGAGATATGATGGGAATGTTTACCCCGAGGTCTACTGTTCTTTAGTTTCTGGGCTTTGCCCTGTATTGTACCGAAGACAAGTAATTGCTAACAAAGTTTCATCTATTTCTCATTAATAAAAATTTAATTCAATTTCTCAATTCTTATTCTTGGGGATCCAAAAATTTTTGTTTTCAGGGATAATATATACATATAAAAGAAATTAAATTATTATAAAATAATTAGATATTTAAAAAAAAAAATATCACTTTATTTTTATTTTTCATTTATATGTGTTAGTGTATGAAATAAGTCAAATTTCTTATATCTTCACTTCTATTTAATATAAAATCTACCTTTTTTTAACCATTAAAACAAATTTATAGGGACAGGTGCTTGCAATGGTATTCTTATTTCATAATCAAGAGTAATATGATAAGTTTTGAAATTATTAAATTAAAATTATTTAATTACAATTATTTATTTTTAAGGAATGTAATTAAATAATTTTAATTTAATAATTTTTAAAATCACATTTTAAAACTCTTAAAGCGCCACAGAATTCACCTCAAACTTAATATATATCTCATTAGAATATATTTTATTGACATAAAACATATATTAGAGAACAAAATTATCCTAATTATAGAATTTTGTTTGTCATGATAGAATCCCATGCATTTTTAGTACATTTCAAATAAAAAAAAAACTCGTCTGCATATGAAATCATTATTTTTTACACAATTTTTAAATAATAAAATTAATTTTTCAACAAATTAAAAACATTTTTATATCAAAATAAAATGAAAAATCGATTTTAAACAAACCATTGGTATTGCTATATGTTAAGGGTTATAGCTAGTTGATCTGTTTTCCTGTTCAGGATGATCAATAAAAGCAACCTTAAATCAATGATACTCACTAGCCGAGAGAGAGAGAGAGAGAGAAGCAGAAGAAGGGAAAAAAAAAAGGCATCAACGATACTCACTTCTCATCGGTTAAAATACCAAAATACCGTTATTTCAAAAACTATTTTCCGCTTTACTACGGTTTCGAAACTATTTATCAAAATACGCATTGACCGCTGAAGGCATCTTTCAACATGGCGCCTTCGCAGTTGCGCAGTTCGCTGAAGGCGCTTTTCAACATGACGTTTTCGCAACTGAGCAGTTCGCAGTTCGCGAATTTGCGGTATATCACAGCGCAAAGGGCTGGGGAGGCGCCATTTCACTTGGCGCCTCCCCAGCCATACACTTAAACTTAATAAAGTTAGGGGCTGAGAGGCGCCAAGTGAAATGGTGCCTTCCCAGCTCCATTTTTTAAATTAATTAAATTTTTTAAATTTATATATTTATTTATATAATTTTTATTTTATTATTATTTATAATAAAATTATAATTTTTAAAATATAATTAATTATATTTTTTGATATTATTTATATATATTATAATTTAAAATTAAGATATAATTATATTAAAATTAAATTAATTATATTTTATAAAAAATATTTAGATTTATATTATAAATAGTGTAAATTGTAAATTAATAAAAATATAAGGATAAATTTAAAAAAATTTGAAAAGATAATAATTTATATATAAATCTAAATATTTGAAAATATTTTTTATTAATTTGAAAATATTTTTTATATATACGTAAAAATATATATACGTAAAAATATATATAAAAAATATTTTTTTATATTTTTTATTAATTTGAAAATATTTGAAAATATATATATATAATATTTTCAAATTAATAAAAAATATTTTCAAATATTTAGATTTATATATAAATTACTATCTTTTCAAATTTTTTTAAATTTATCCTTATATTTTTATTAATTTACAATTTACACTATTTATAATATAAATCTAAATATTTTTATAAAATATAATTAATTTAATTTTAATATAATTATATCTTAATTTTAAATTATAATATATATAAATAATATCATAAAATATAATTAATTATATTTTAAAAATTATAATTTTATTATAAATAATAATAAAATAAAATTTATATAAATAAATATATAAATTTAAAAAATTTATTTAATTTAAAAAATGGGGCTGGGGAGGCGCCATTTCACTTGGCGCCTCCCAGCCCCTAACTTTATTAAGTTTAAGTGTATGGCTGGGGAGGCGCCAAGTGAAATGGCGCCTCCCCAGCCCTTTGCGCTGCAATATCGAATTCGTAGTTCGCAGTTGCGAAGGCGCCATGTTGAAAGGCGCCTTCAGCGGCCAATGCGTATTTTGGTAAATAGTTTCGAAACCGCAGTAAAGCGAAAAATAATTTTTAAAATAACGGTATTTTGGTATTTTAACTCCTCTCATCTCATGTCATCTGAGAGAAGAAAAAACATAGGTTGCGTGCCTAATTTATTTAAGCAAAAAGAAATTATTAAAGGATAATATAATAGGACTAAAACACAAATGTCTAAAAACATATTTGATTTGGAGGTTGAAGAATTAATTTTTAAATATATTTAAAAAGAAACTACCAAATCGTTAATATCTAACCAAATATCAAATGAATTTTTTACATCGATTTTATATCAATTGAAAATTTTTCATCTCAAATTAATATTAAAAAATATTTTGTAATAATTTAATATTAATTTTTTGAAATTACAATACTAATTCAATATTGTTCAAATCTTTATTAACATAATAATTTAATAGTTCCCCCTGTATCTAATATATAACGACATGCAGCTTTTACCTTATAATTGATTGGGACATGTTACCATTTTTTAAATTATTATAGAAATGTCATTCTTTATGTTTCATTGTGAATATTTGACAATTTTTTTCAACGTTAAAATTTTATAATTTATGAATAGAATAAGTTGTTTTACTCCAAAATTAACAATATACCACCGGAAGAAACTTACAAATTATAATAGTACTTATAAATCATGTAATTTTTTGATAACATCTCGTCATATTTGAGTATATAATTAGTATAACAAGTTTATAAATAAGCATCCGGTTCATAATTGATGCACTTCTAATTGATTTTGGAAGACGTCAAATCGGTATTCATACAGTGGCAAAATTGTGAAATTCACATGTTGGAATTGGAATTTCTTCATACCACAAATGAAAACATCAAAAGGTGACGTTTTCACTGATCGAACGTTCAAAATGTATAACAACAATAGCAGCAAGCCTGCTCACTTACTACAAAGCATAACAACTACGAACTAATTTGAGCTTTCGGGTTATCTTAAACTTTTTCCAAAACAAAAACCTACTTTTGTTTGAGGCCTTCGAGGCAATGACAGGTTTTGGCATCTCCAAATCGGAACTCGATGGTGTTGTTGCTTGTGGCCAAACAATGTTGTTTGCTACGAACTCTTCCTTTCGCGGCTGCTTTGGCTTTCCTGGCTTTGCTTCCCATTTGAATGGAACTTGACCTGCCCTTCTGCAATCATTCATATGAGGGGAGGATCCTATGGTTGAACTTCTCGATAGAATTCTACTCACAAAGGCTTCATCTCCTTCTAGAACTGATTTTGATTTTAAATTTTCATCCTTCATTTTTTTAATAGGGAAACTTGATTGGACTAATATTTTGGCTTTATACAGGAAACTCAAAAGGATGTTAATATATATGATAATTATTTGATCTTCAGTTTTGGATTTTCAAAATTGGATAAGATATGTCACTCCCTTTCAACTTTAACTTGTAATCTGAAGATTTTTCATATCCAAATCCGAAAATTTCTACAGAGATTATAGAATTAGTAATTCCACCAACAACTCCGGTTAAAATGTAACAAATTTTCCTGTACTTTGGATGAAGTCTGTTTAAATTAGAACGTTAAAAAAGTGCATTATGTCCCTTTATATTTTGATTTAGATATACTTTACTCACACCTATTTAAGATAAATTTGTATTTTTTTGGTAATGAATAATTTGTAAATTATTAATTTTGGTGCACTTTACCCACATCCTTTGCATTTTTCTCATCCAATATTTTGTTGTTAATATCCTCAATGACGCAATAACATTTTATATTACTTTTAAGTAGTCTTTGACTCACGGAATTTCTTAATGTTTTTGAAAATGTGAGTTCTTGAAATTTAATATTTGTGAATGTTTTGATACAATTAAAAATATTAAAATGCTATAATATTGTGTTCTAATTGTTTTGTATATTGTTAAAATAGTTAGATTACTAAAACTATCCTCATTGAAAATTAAGTAATCAATAATAAATAATAATGATAGTGGTAGTTAATAGTAATAAGTGATAACTGGCAATGAGTGATAATAATAATGGTTATTAGTAGTGAGTGATAGCTAACTATGATAACTGACAATAGATGATTACCGACAATGGTAAGAGAAGGTAGTCATCGATAATGTGAGATGCAAGAGAAAAGAGTGAGAGATTGTTTAAAGGGGCCAAATTTTTTGTATGGTGCAATTAAGATTATTAATAAGTCAAATTTATGTTTTTTTTAAGATAGGGGTAATAATTTACTTAACATACATACAAAAATTTTGAATTTGAACTAAAATATGAAAGAAAGAATAAAGCTCTTAAAATAATATCAAATGTGTCATGACCCAACTTAATAGTGATCAAATACCACTACACTACTAAAAGCACTAACAAACTAAATATTTATTTGTTTGAACTTAATTTCAATTAAAATAAATAAACTCAAACTCAAACTTGTTAAACTTGCAAAATTCAAGAACGTTATATATATATATAAAGAGAGAAAAAGATAGTATAAGGCAATAAATCAATTTTCATGTTATATCTATCTTTTCTATTTTTCTATTTGATTTTTTTCATTTTTCTTCAATAGGAAGAAAATATAATAATATGTAAAATGTGTTTAATAATACTAAGGTGTTTAGAACTAAATTTTAAGTGTTAAATTTATCAAATATTAAATTTATAATGTTTGAATATTCTTTATTTTAGATATGAATTTAGTTAATAAATTAAAAATTAATTACAAAGCATAAAAATCTTATAAAACTTCAAAATTATTCTTGATTATAATTTTGAAAATTCTATACACTTCATAAATGATATAATATAGATTAAATATTCAATTGTTGTTCTAAAAATAGAGATAAGTTAAATATATTTGTGCAACAAAATCTCATTAAAATAAGAGCAACTATTAAACATATTCAATTACTAAATAGATTCAATGAGTTTACTCATAATTTAATATTCAATCTTAATAAATTAAATAAATAAAATGTAATTTTAATTATGAATCTATTCAACTAAGCAACTAGTGTTTTCAAACATATTCTTTCTTATCATAATATCACTCATATTTAATTTATGTTTTAAAAAGGGCCGAACTAATAATATTTCTTGTATAAAAGAATTTATATATATAATTAAAAAAATTTAAATTTAGGGGGACATTGGCCCCTAAATATACTAAAAAGCCATCCCTAAGAAGCTAGTTGATGATAGTAGTCACTTATGATGGATAATGAACAATAGTTAAAATGATCATCAGCAAATTAATGGCGATCAATAATAGGCGGTGATAACTGCCAATAAATAGTGACAAGCAGTGGTTGTGGTAAGTAGTAATGAAAAAAAGTGTTGATAGTGATAAATGTAAAAGTGCACAAAATAATTTATTTATATCACTAAATCATTCTCATGTTATGGAAATATAAGATACTCATTTTCTAATAGAATATTTTGAGGGAATATTAAGTTAGAATCATTCTTAGGTATGTTAACATATCCAAAAATATTTTTTCTAAATTTTAAGTCAAATATGAAAATCTAAAGTTTCCTTAAAACATTTAAAGGAATGTGAGAAAAATTCTATAAATCAAATGTCACATTAAAACTTTTTCTCTTAATGATTTATCTCTTTGATTATCACTCAACAAAATATAAAAATTAATTTTTATTTAATTTTATCATATAAATTTAAGTTAAATATAATTTAAATTTTAAACTAGATAGTAAGAAAGCAAAATAAAAATTCATCCTTAAACAAAATTTCTTTTAATTTTTTTTGGTAAATAAAAGAGCAAAGTCCAAAAGAAAAGAAAAATTAGAAAGGAACAATTCTAAGGGTAAGAACTCCACAAACATTAACCAGTACCAAGATATGAAAATTTGGAGGAGGATGTTACAGGACCATAATGCCTAAACTTTGAGAGATACTATATGAGGCCAATACATCTACATATCTATTACCTTTTCTATAAGTATTCATTATCTTTACCTTCCATCTCCTTTCCAACATCTAATTACACCGACTAAGTAAGCTTCTCAATTTCACATTCTCCCCATCTCCACAATTCAAAATCTCAATCAAGGCTTTAGAATCCATCTTCACAATATTTCTATATCCCAAATCCCATGCCAAGCTAAAGCTTTCACAAAGCATTGATTTTAGGAACCAAAGCATAACAATTGCCTAAATTTCAGACAAAGCCTCCCAACCAGTCTCCTCTCTTCTGAGGTGGATTTATGTTTAATATTGTAAGGCAATTGCCCTTATAACTTTATTAATTTTTTTATAAAGTAATAATATTATATATATATATATATATATATATATATATATATATATATATATATATATATATATATATATATATATATATATATATATATTTTACTCCCTCAAAAATTTCATTTTACCCCTCATAAAAATTATTTTTACAAAAGACATTGATTGACATTAATCTTATTTATCTATATTCCTTCACACATTAAAAATAAGTGTACTTAAATACACACTTAAACGTATCGGAATATTAAGTAAAAATTTGTTAACATATGAAGTTGTGTATGTTTATCTTAGGTGACTTGTTACTTGTACTTTCACTAAATACTTAAAAAAATAATATCCTTATTGCTCTTTTAAAATTACTAATATTGAAAATTTAAAAATATAATATTAGATTTATTAAAAAAAGTTCAATCTAATTAAATCTTGTTGCATTATTTTAAAATAAAAATTAATTATTAATTATAACTAAAATAAATAGGATTAGATCTAATAAAAATATTATTTTACTTAAAAAATTAAATTAATTTAAAATAATAAAATTATGTATTAAATTTATTTAAACTCATGTGTTTGCCCCTATTATTTAATATTTCTAGATCCACTTCTGCCTCTCTTTTTTCTTAAAAGATCCTCACAACCAGCCTAAGGTAAATATATCTTTGCAACCCCATTATAATTAATCTTCACCCAGCCAGACTCGAGACTTTGCTAACAAATGTTTTTAAAAGTAAAAACCTTCATTGATTTAGTGTTTTGCAATGTAGTAGTAGATTGTTTTATATTAGGTACGTACTTCATAATCAAGAGAGAAGGCATAGCTGGCACAATAAAGGAAGGATAAAAGATAACCTTCTTCCTTTAATGCCACAAGAACCATACTGTAACCACCCTAATTATAAGCTAATATGGATTTGAAATGCACATTATTTTGTTTTCTAAATTTTGAGCAACCCTAAATAAAATAATAGTTGAAAAAGAAAATAACATTCTTTCCTGCTCCTTTTCCCAAGAAAGTTAAGTTTACTGTGAAATCTAACAATTTCAAAAAGCATGGATAAAACTTTCTACTTGCATATCACAATAAACACAATAAGAACTGCCCATATTCCTCTCCTTTCTTTCTTATTAATAAGAATGTCGTTATTGCAAATCTTCTATAAGAATGATTTAATCCTTTATAGGCCTTTCCAATCCCATATAAGCTTCCATATCCAGTTGCTTGGTTCCTCAATCTGACATGTTAAAGCTTTATATGCATTTCAAACAGTGAATTCCCCATTCTTGCTGAAACACTATATCATAGTGTCTGGTCCCACTTAAACTTATTATAGTGAACATATATAAAATCTATCAATAATGGTATCTGGAAAAAAACTCTTTAATCATATTAAAATCCTAGCTACCAATTGAGTTTACAAACCCAACCCATGTGTATCCTTTTCAAGTTACTTGGAATATGGCTTTTAGCATGATCCTAAAGTCTAATATCCTTAAACCATATATCATCCTAAAAATTCAACTCCCTCCCATTACCAACACTTCATAATAGTCCATTCAAATAGTGTTGCCAAACTTGACACAGACTTTTCTAGAAGTGGAAGCCCAAGCTTTTAAACATGATAATTTTAGGTTATTAGTAATTTTGACTATACTCACTTTTTAAAACACTAGCCCTTAAAGCAGAACAACCTTTATATATGTTAATATTATTTTTAATAAACTTGCATCATTCATTTCTTTCAATTTTTTAATCCCTAAACCACCTTAATTTTCCTTAGACAAAATTTTCACTAAAACTACCATACAGAGTTTTCTATTATTAAAGTCATAGCCCAAATAAAATTTCTTTCATATTTTTCAATGTCACAGATTATGGATATAGGGATGGATATCACCTCTATAAATAGGAAGCCTTTACATAACTAATTTAGCTAACACAACCTTTCTTGCCACAGAAAGACATTTTAATAAATTCCCAATTAAGATGATCATAAACCTTCTCTAGATCAATATTTACTATAAAAAATCCCCACCTACTTTTTATTTTATTCCTAGAATAAATAATTTCCTAAGTAATAATAATATTAACTTGGATATATCATCATAGAACAAAGTTAACTTAAAAAGGCAAAATTAGATTAAGAAGCAAAGTTTTGGATTGATGTACTATAATCTTCATCACATATTTATACAAGACATTACATAATGAAATAGGATGAAATTGATTAATGAATTCTAACTCATCCACTTTAGGGATGAGACAAACGAAAGTCTTGTTTACATTTAAAAGATCCTATCCCGTCCCTAAAACACCTTATTGATAAAATCATATGTATTCCCTCCCACAACACTTTGATTTTTCTAGTAAAAAAGAGTCAAAAAACAATTATCCCTCAAAGCCTTCAAACTACTTATACAAAAAATAGCATTTCTGATCTCGTTATTTATAACAATAGTTGTTAATCTCTCATTCTAATGATCACCTAACAATTGGAAGCTTCATTTTAATCATATAAACATATCTCATACAACCCTCGTGTGTAAAGAGATTTTGAAAAAAGATGGCTAATCATATGGTACAAATCTTCTGCTCTCTCCACCCATTTACGTTCCCCATTTCTTAACATAGTTATTTCTATTTCTTAACGTAACTGTTTTGGCATGATAATGGCTAATATTATGATCCCCTTTATCCATCCATTCTGCTCTTGATTTCTGATGTCATAATGTCTCATCTTGTTTCAATGGTTGCATAGTTTTGCCTATAACTTCTCTTCTAGACAATATAAATAATAATCTCTTCCTCTTTTAAGAGCTCTTTAAATACCCGCAACTCATGCTAGCAACTCTTTCCTTTTTTTTTTCTTCTTAATATACCCAATTATATTTTTATTCCAATCCAAAATTGTTAAGGTCAATTCTTTTAGGCCTGAAGAAACATTTGTATCCCTTTGCCAAGCTTAACATAAAAACCTAGGAAAGTATTCATGAATCATCCAAGTAGCTTTAAACCTAGATGGATGATTTAATGAACTCATTAGTTTCCTAAAAATGTTATCCATGATAAGGTGGTGATTTAAATAAATTCAAGGTAAGACCTGGATATAAGCATCATTAAATCTGACTCTCAAATTCATATTACACAAAGCACAATCAAGCTTTTCAAATAAATGATCATAGTTGGCAACTTCGAAACCTTTGCATGTAAATGTCTTCCCTTAAGAATCAATTTCTAAGATATTACAATTATTGATCCTTTCATTGAAAAGATAAACTTTGTGCTATTTGGGAAAGGCACCTCATTTTTTTTTATCAAATGTATCGTGAATATTATTAAAGTCCCCATGTACCATCCAAGCTCCTTCCACCCATCTACTTAGTTCCTTAAGCTATCTCTAGAAAATTGCTTTCATATCAGCAACCTAATTAGCACAAATAGTTATGAAAAACTATGGACTATTTTTCTCAAAAATAATTTTAATATAGAAAAACTAAAAATTCTTTACCTCTACCTTCAAATTAACTTTATGACTCTTCCATCCAAATCAAATAGCACCCAAATAGCCATTACCTATAACAATGTTGCAAATATCAAAACTAAACCTTAAAATAATATCAACGGCCCTATTTTCTTTTATTCTGGTTTCAATAGGAACTAGAATATCAACATGAGTTACTCCCAATATTGTTGAAGCATAGGAGACAATTTCCTTATAGCTTGCAACTCTAAACAGATTGATTGCAACAATAAGTCTTACCCGAATGGAGTACTCCACAAGCAACTCCCTTATAAGATCAATTTTCACACATATTCGGGTATACTTACCCTAATCTTGTTCAAGTGTCATGGCATCCACCTTTAATATTTTTCCAATCTTATTCCTCATAAATGTTAAAAAATTTCATCAAAAAGGTTCGAGAAGCATATCCATATTACCACATTAGTAATTTCCTCCTCCTTTAAGTCAAAATCAAGATTCCACTTTCGTATAGTCAAGTAACTAGTTTATGTCCAGTGCAAATGCATGAGTACCTATTATTTTTAAGCAATTAATATAATGTAGAATATTTATAGATAATCAATTGAAATATGCTAAAATGATAGTTATTATATTTCTTTCCTTGTCATGTATACAATGTTAACCATGAATCAAAATTGACAATAATCACTTGACTATAACAAAAGATCATGATGACATTGTGACTGAGTAGACCTAAAGACTAAAGATCAATAAGAAAATTAAAAGAGGATATGGAAATTATTATATGTGAGAAAATGCTAATAACAACAAGATTGCAACATGGATTGCCTACCATACTATTGGGGAACAACCAAGTAGATCTTGTTGAAGGGATACCCAATATAAAATGCATAAATTAAATTAACCAAGCTTAACATCTTAATATAATACATACTATGGTAGAATTAATAAAAACTTCCTCAAGTTTGAATATCAAAAAATAATATAGATGTATTAAAATCCTTTTCTAATTGAAATGAAACAAATAGATTATAAAATTATTTAGAAAGCTCAAGACTTTACAAATCACAATCTATGTATTTTTCAAGCAACCTTACAATAAATAGTTATTCTCAACAAAAATTGGAAACAAGCAATTAAAATAACATGTAGCTCCCAGGAATAAAGGCATGGAAATTAACACATTAAAAAATATACCATTAAAAACTATATTCACTTAAATTTAAGGCACTCTATATACTAGTGTCAAATTTTGAAGAAGATAGTTTTTTATATTATAGTTAAGCATCAATTTTAGCTAATGAAAATGAGGTATTTCATATTTCTACCATACCTAACATTTTAATTCGTTGTGAATTAAGTAAATTGATCAAAAATTGAAAATATGACATATTGCTATTTTCAATGCCAATATTAAACTACATAAAAGAGCAAAAGAGAAATATCAACTAGTAAAGTTCAATTAAAGATTTGAAATAATTTCCAACAAACCTAAGGAACAATATTTCCAGCAACAACATATACAAGTGATGGATTTCTAAGTTTTGCCCCCAAATCAAGGGCAGTCACCTACAACAACCATTAAAATTCAATCATATTGGTTAAACAATAATTATGAATTCATTTAAGAAACTACATGTCCATAATCGTAGTGTTTTACATAGAATCATTTAGTATAGTCCAAAGAATTTTTGTTCACGAAATAAGTTTATCCATTCTAATGAAGGACTTAACATTCATGGAGACTTACCCACTAAGTTTTAACCATTATTAGAGCCTTTTTGTTATCATCAATAGGAATACAAGAAGAGGTTCATTTATCAAAGAATTACTAAAATAAGTTAATAATAAATTAAAATGTGTTATTTAATTGAATATATTCTTAGAAGATATAAACTTATCTCTTATGGCTATAATTCCATCCTTTCAACATTGATGTCATTATAGATTTGCATATATTGCCAACATAATAATGGTTGCCAAGGCAAAATAGAGCATAAGCTTTAAAGAAGCCATCGTCTAGGTCTAACTTCCCTAAACCATTTGTAACACTTATATACACCCACTTCAATTGGTAGCAATAACCTTGTCCTGCATACTTGCCTAACACAAAGTTGAAACAAATTCTCCATTGTAATTATCAATCTCCTACCTAAAGATGGCATCAATGGACCTAAACTTGCAAGACACTATTAGCATAGAGAGAGATTTGTAGTAGGCATAAACCTCTAATGATGTATTTACAACAAAAAGATTATAATAAGAACTTATACCTAAAACTATGCAATGCCCTTATCTTTTTGATCTTGGTGATGATCCTTACTAATTTTTTTAATGATACAAATTATAATATTACAAGTTTAGATATGATTTGACAAAATTAAGCATTAACAATTTGACATTTATATGGCTAGAAACATGACTTGTAACTTTCATTTATGCAAGATATAAGTAGCATAGACACTCCATTTTGGTTAAGTGTCTAAATCTGCCTAGTCAAAGAAGTATCAATTTTTTATGACAATAAGCTAAATAAGATTGTAAAATAATATGATGTTAATAAATTTATTGCAAAAATGCATATTTAATAGTAACAATAATATTGCAACAGTTGTGCAATGCAATCAGAAGTGAGCAAGAAAAAAAAAGATAAGAAACTCTACCATGAATGCTAACTAAACTACCCATAAACTGAAAATTCACATTATTTAATCCCACAACCAAATAAATGATAACAAAGTATCACTTACTGCAATTTACAAGTAAGTTGATAAATGCTTGCCCCTACAATTGCAACATTGACACTAAATAGGTTCTAATTTTTCTACAACATAGATAAGAATTGCCATGAATATTAAAGTATGGAACTACCTATCGAAGAAAACAAAAAATAAAGATAAAAAAGAGACCAAAGATTCTGGATAATGGATGCTAGCTTCATAGAGATGTGTATTTATTTTATGATTTAGTGAAAAACAAGAAATTAAGACTTAATTCTATATAACAAATTACAATTGTCATGTATTAGCTAACTTATGCCATAGGAACTACAAGACTAAGGACATACAAATGCAAAAAGAAATTCTGTACAAATCCTGTAAATTGAAGTAACAAATGTCAAATATTACTTGAATGGCCACAAATACTTAAATCATTTCATGAAGCTATCAAAACTAAGAAGTTTGATAGATAACAAACTTATTGGGGTAATCATAGTGCTGTAACATGATTAGATAAGTCTAGTAGCAATAACAACTGAGCAAAAGATAATTAAAATCAGCTGTATAAATAAAAATCAATGTAGGAAAGGTATGCCAAAAGGCCTAAAAAAATGTGCTAGTGTTTTTAACACAATCACTTACTTGTGTATATGTACCTAAAGCTCAAAGGCATCCATATCACGAATGTACATATTACAATATATGATGCTCGTGAGTGAGACCTCCATATGATCAGACTGTTAATATAGTTATATGAGTGATTTCATACCTATTTGTTGAGGATAGGAAATTTTCTTAGTTAGTTTTAAGAAATTAGCAATATTAGCAATGTTAATGCCCCACTTGAATGTAGGTGCCCAGAAGTGAATTGCATATAACAAGTGTTCATTTTAGAATTATCATATTGCTGAGCCAAATGTAGTACTATAGGTTGACAATGATAATGCAAACATCTAAATCAATATTATCCATTGATGTACCAAAGAAGAGATAACAATATGGCAAGAATAAGGGAAAATAAAAAATAACGACTTCAGTAACATGAATAGGCTATATTTATTCTTTGTACTATATAATTAAGATAAAGCTTAACATTGTTATTGATATTTTATACAAAAGAACCCATTCAATGAGATTAAGAACATTTTGATTAAACAAATTAACAATAACTTTGTAAAGTCAAGCCTAAATAATAATGAAGTCATTTAAAAAGCCTACTTACCGCTTATTAAAGTCAACAATATAATTATCAAATATTTTTCCTAGGTAGCCATAATTTAAACCATTTAGAAATGTAGTTGATATGCATCTTAATACCTAAATCAAGCTTCAATTTAGACTATACACACCTTAAAAGTTGCAAAGGATGTGTACTTCTAAACTTACTTCTCCCAATATAGCTTTTTTTAATTTTATTCATCAAAGAAGGCAAGGTGTTGGTCCAAATATTTCCCTATTCCAATCCATATAAGTGAGCTTATTGTGGTGACAACTCTCACTATAGTAAAAATTAAGTTATAGAAGTTTTGTTGCAATCCATAATTAGACTAAATAGAAACTTTCAACTATAGACAAACCCAAAATAGAAGGAAAAAGAAATTTGGTTTCAAAACTTTCAACAACTATAGAAAATAGACATTTGAAAATTTGATGTGAAGCACCCATTTTTCAGCAAATGAAGCTTTTAATGAATTCAATTACTCATTTTTTTGTTAATAAGATTTATTGCAACATTTCAGTAAATAATTAGTATATAAATAGGTTTTCCTCTTAGTTACTAGAGGGAAAAGGAGTAACAGTTATAGAATAGTTTACGAGTAAAACAAAGGTTAAACTTCATTACCTTTGCATGATTTGATGGTTGGTTCAATAAAATGGCTTTAACTTCAGCTATAGATTTTAAGGGGTAACTTCGATATCGAAATTCAAAACTAATGAGGATAGGGTTGAAATCTTCAGCTTTTAACTCAAAAAGAAAATTTTGTAAATTAATAATAGTTACAGGCATAAGAATACAAATATATAGTATTAAAGTTACAGATGAAGGAGGAAGAGCATGCTATGTTGCATTAGTTAGGTTTCTCCAAGCCAATGTTAAAAAAATAAAATAAAATAAAACATAAATCTTAAAATAAAATACATACTAAATAAATCTACAATAAAAAATGTTTGAATGATCATTCTTTGAGAGCTGACAGTGAGGATGAGGGAGAAATGAAAATTCAAAGCAAAAATAACGGAAAGAGAAGAAAATAAAGGAAAAGCCAAAGGTAGAGAATCATATTATTGAAATTTTTAATTTTGGAATTTTGGACTTTATATAATTTATAAATTATAATTATTAATAGTATAAATTTAAAGACCTACTTAAATGATATTTTGGTCAAAGATTCAATTTAGTACTTAAGACCAAATATGATAAAATTCAATATAAATCCTGTAATGGGCAAAATTCATAATATAATTAGATATAGATCTTGTAATAGATAAAATTTATAATCCAATTTAATTATTATATTATAGGATTTTATCACAATCCATTTTGATTGAAGCTAGCATGGAATCCATTAACTAATTTCATTAGCTTGACTAACTAATTAAATAACTACATAAATTCTAACTTGACAAATATACTTTTATTGTTATACCACCCAAACATGCAATACAAATCTCATAATAGATAGATAAAATTTCCTTTACTTAAAGACACCTACAAAGGATACTTTCCTTAAAGATGTAAATTTGTGATTCTATAATCATACAACATAAACTACATGTGAATAATGATCTAGCCTTTACAAACAACTGCCAAACATAATATACAATAATTTTTTTCCTCCAACAATCAAACTCTTCAATCAAAGTGCTTTGGACTTCCATGAAATCGCTAAACTTGGCAATATAGGTTAAATTTAAAGATGTTATAGGACAAAATAAAAAATTAAGTTTTATAAATCTAATTAGTATATATAAATCAAAAACTAATATTAGAAATCAATTAGATATAATTCAAGAAAAAATTAAGATAATTAGTGAACAAAATAGTTTTAGCAAATTTATACATGAATTCTTAACTACCAAACAATTTAATCATATATAAAATCTTCTATTCACATCCTCACCAACATTTCCATAATTTAAAGGAAAATGGCACCCAGGTGAGTTACCATAAACTAGCAAATTAAGATCTCCACTAACATAAACAAGGGTCAACAATGACATATATGGCTTTTTATATACTTTCAAAATTTTATATTACATATATTGATCATTAGATGATAAAATTTACTAATCATCTAGTACCCTAAAATTAATATTAGATACACATATGCATATCCATCACCATTCGTAGTAACATAATATATATATATATTAAGAAAGTAATTTAATTTAAATATTCTTGTGACTATTAGTTAACTTTATATATTTACAAACCCAATCTTATTTCTTTAGAGCCATCATCATCTATTCACAAATAATTTTCGAGATCTAGTACTGAGCACAGTATCATAGCCACCTCTCTATCTTAATCATCAATTATGCCTAATGACATCATTCACATCATCTAATAATTTACAGTTCACAATTCATTCTATTAGTACTTTCTAAATATAAATATAATAATGATATCAACTAATAAATCAACTGCCTCTTATCATGGTCACAATCATCCATTCATCATCAAATAACACATTTATATAAATACAACTATAAAATGTCATAACTCACTAATAGTAATGCCATGCCTTTACAACATGGCCCCAAAGATAAAATTAACAATATATTACAAATAAGACATAACACAATCTAATAGTTTTATCATCAATGATGATTATAAGATAAATAGCTACAGATAATTACAATTACAATATTCTATGTACAACATTATCAAGATTTATAGCTATATCCATAAAGTTCCATTTATGCTTAAACTCATGAGTTGCGTATAAATATGTATGTAATCGGAAGAAAATGTAAGATAAATATTTAATAGAATTTTTAGGATAAAATATGCACTTACCTTAAGGGGTGGGCTATTATCAAGAGCTTCTAAGGCATTTATATTTATTAACTTTTCTCTTATTGTTCAATTTACAAAATAAACTATAGACATATCATCATTAACTAATTTTCTTCTAAAAAATGTTTATTCCAAACTTTAATTATACTATTCTAATATTTTAAAGCATCTTTTCCTTATATTTTTATTATTTTCTTAAGAAATTAAAAATTATATATAGGTAAAGGTTCTTAGATTCAAGTTGAGTAATATAAAAAGATTTTATGATTTCATAAGGCTTACCTCTTTCCATAGAGGTTGCTAATAGCTCAATGACACTAAAAACCAAAGGAGGAAGAAGCTCCTTGAGTTATTGTGCTTACTATCCATAAGTTGAGGCATTCTAATCATAATAATAGACAACTATGACTAGAGGTGGATGTGCATGAAGGAAAGGGTCGAATGACAGCATAAGGTGGCCAAATAAGAAGAAGTCAATAGCAAAAAGAGAGAGAAAGGCTAACAAAAAGGAGAGAAAAAGAGAA
This sequence comes from Sindora glabra, assembly GCA_020226215.1. Taxonomy (NCBI): domain Eukaryota; kingdom Viridiplantae; phylum Streptophyta; class Magnoliopsida; order Fabales; family Fabaceae; genus Sindora; species Sindora glabra. The sequence goes on along the minus strand of CM035232.1, from coordinate 20,960,776 downwards.
ATAAGGATAGGAGCTAGGGAAAATGGCTAGAGAAAAAATTTTAAAAACAGCTTAGGGATTTTATCTAATGCATCTCATATAATTGAGCTCTATCCAAAGGTAATTTTAAACTATTAATTTTACATATAAACTAAGTAGAAAGTTAAGAAAAGATTTAATATGATTAGTGTAAAGTACCTAAAGATAGGAAATTAATTCCTAACGACTCATCTTGATAAAAATGATCTTATTCCTATCTTATCAAGTCATACAATAGTGTTAATCTTCACCAATTCTAATTTTTCAATAATTTCATAATAATTTAATAAGTTTAACAACTCAAACAAAATTTCATAAATTTAAGATAACTAATTATTAAAAGCATTTACAACTATTTTCATAAATCTTCACACTCATAAGTACCAAATATTCTCAATCTTTATTTAAAGAAAATTTCTTTTAGATAGATTTTGGAATAATACCTTATCAAGTAAATGCAATTAGCATTATTGGAAAATAAATATCAAATTCCTAAATTTTGTCATAAGGTAAAATAAGAAACATTTAAACAGTGAAATATATTTATATAAATAGTTAATAGTTAATTTATTTATTAATATTTTGAATTTAAATGAAAAAAGAATTTAAATATTAACTTTGGAAGTTACAAGTCTTCCCCATTTAACCTTACATAATTAGGATTCATCACATTAGAATTCTGAGATAAGTTTGCAACTGATGGTTTTACAAAAGGAGTCATTTCTTATCATGCTTTTATATTTAATTGATTTTAGGGAGAAATTCTAGCCTCTAATTGTTTGAGAAAATGGTAACTTTAATTTAATATCTGGAAGTAAAAAACAACCTATTTTGTAAAGTCATATAAATTTCATAAACAATCTATGTTATGGCCATATATTCAAATAATGTTTATAAGTATGGTCCTTATAATTTTTTTTTATAATTGCTTCATAAATTCATGCTAAGAGACACAATTAATGACCTAAGGTGTTATAAATTAAGAAAAAATTCTTGCACAATAAAGATGAAATTTTCAAAATCCAAGGTGAATAATGAGAAAATAAAAAAATATAATGAAACTTCTTCCATTAGTGTCAATGAAGCTTTCCTCTATAGCAAAGTATGAAACTAGAATAGAACAAAGCAAAGTAAAAGACTAAGCAAAATTAGGTGGGAAATTTTTTCTTATTAAGCTGACATATAGTAAAGCGATTACGTGTCATGACCAAAATTCGATTGCGGCCAATATGGTTCTCGATACCCAATTTCCACTAACTTCAACATAATTTATCAACCTTTTGCATTTAACTGATTTCAAGGGGAAATTCTGGCATCTAATTATTTGAGAAAGTGGTGATTTCATTTCAATCTTTGAGAGTAAGAAGCAGTGTATTTTGTATAATCATATGGATTTCATAAACAATCCATGTTATAGACATATGCTTAAATAATGTTTATAAGTGTGGTTCTTAAAATTCTCTATCTATAATTGTTTATAAACTTATGCTAAGAAACATAATCAATAACCCAAGGATGTTATAAATTAAGGGGGGAAATCCTGCATAGTAAAAATAAAAATTTCAAAATTCAAAATGTATCAAGATGAAAATAAAAAAAACTATAACAAAACTTCCTCTATTTATGTTAGTGAAGCTTTAACAAAGCTTTCCGTTATAGTAAAGCATGAAACTAGAATAGAATAAAACTAATGCAAAATTAGGTAGGAAATTTTTCTTATTAAGCTGATATGCAGTAAAGTGATTACATGTCATAACTTAAACCTAATTAGTGACCTAAAATAAATCCCAATACTTGGTTTTCACTAGCCTTAATTCTATTTATCACCTTTTTGTATTTAATTAATTTCAAGGAGAAATTCTAGCATATAATTATTTGAGAAAGTGGTGATTTCGATCAAATCTCTAGAAGTAAGAAGCTATTTATTTTGTAAAGTTATATAAATTTCATAAACAATCTAAGTTATAGGCCATATACTCAAATTGTCATGACCTTAACTCAATCGTGACCGGATGTGAAATCCCTTTATAGGTTTCCACCAGCCTATTTGTAAATAATTAACTCAATCATAGTTTATCAAGTGCGATACATTTATAAAAGAGTATAGTGTTTCAAAAGAAAGCATTCATCAAAGTTTTTACAAAAGATGAAGAAGTTAGAAATGCTTATAATCCTCACAAAATGAGGATAAGCAAGCCTAACTAACTCATAAGAAATTTGTACTAGTTTTTACTCTACCTAAGTCTATGACAAAATAAAAGACCTAAAATATTCTATATACATCAATTTGTAGTATAAAAATACCATCTATAAGCTCCCATGAACTCTACCTCTAAGGAGGTAGAGGTGGAGGTGGTGGCTCAACTTAAGAATCTATAAAATAAATCACAAAAGAGTGAGTTCAAGACTCAATGAGTGAATAATTTATAAGAATAATAACATTTTATATTAACTTATCTATTGGACTATCCTCCTTCAACTATTCATATCATATATAAGCATATTAGAATCTAAAAGTCAATAACAATGAAATCAACATATAATCACTTCATTTTCAATATCTCATGTGAAAACATTCAATGATGACTCTAATCCAGTCATATCTTATTTAGAGCAATAAATAATAGATAAAATATAATCATCCATATTTTATCTCCTAGGTTAACCTTATACCTTCCACAAGTATGTCATCAGAAATTTTTTATCTGACATTCACAACATCACCCCCATCACATTTCTTATTTCTAATGTCATTTATGGCATGATTCATAATTGTAATTTCAATATTAGAGCTCAAGCTTTATTCAATACAGTCACAATTCATTTTCAGTATACATCATAATACTTATCAATATCATTGTGCCTTCTATTATAGTTAGAAGCATCCACACATACCATAGTACTCAATTCATAAGGCATTTCTTAATATATATATATATATATATATATATATATATATATATATATATATATATATATATATATATCTTATTTTATGAGTAATGCAATAAATCCATTATATCATATATTATATCACATAATTTCTACCTTTTCATGTCATAATTATCTGACCTATGTAATTATCTTACACTTATCATGAACTACATTATCTTTAGTGTTTAGTGACTAAATACTCATATTTGATAATTGAAGGTCATGAAAACATAAAATACATGGGGTATATGTTAATATATAGTTATCATGACTATAACCTTTAAGTGGTCTTCTATAATTAGCTCAAAAATCATAAATATAATATCCATAAAACTCATTTCATATGAAAATAAACTCAATTAGGTTTTCAAAGATTGGTTATTGCTCAAATTGACTAAATTTTAAAATAGTTATGCCTTTTTGAAAATAGATGCAAAAAATTCATTTTTGGAAATCTTGAGTTTTTTATCTTTATTCACCATTTTGATGATATATCAAAATATATACAATATTTTGATTTGAAGCTAATTCTATTTAAAAGTAGACTCAATTACTTTTAAAATAACGAACATAAGATAAAAGAGTTATGCTTTTTCAAAGTCAATATAAAATTCTGCAATTGATAAATCAATTTACCTGCTTAGTTTTTTGCCTTTGGACCTTTAAAATCGATTGATTACTTGATTTTAAAATCCAGTTTAGCTTCTGGACCCTTAAAATTGATTCAATAATCAATTTATCCACCTTGAACCATTATTTTTAGACCTAGACGAATCATTAACTCGACAAGGCAAGTGAATCAAGGTTAAACCGATTCAACCAATCAGACCAGGTGATTAAACTAATCATTGTATTTTTATATATAATAAATTATATATTACATATATATAAATAAATTTATTTAATTATTATAAATTTATTATTTTATTTTTAAAATACAAATAAATATTAATTTTACTACCATTATGAGTAACATAGTAGTAGATGGGATAATTAATAGGAAAATTAATATCAAAAACCCCTAAAATAATTGAAGTATTATGTCTTATACGTAAATTATAAGACTACCATTTGTTAAAACTATATATTTTAGTGGGTTTAAAAATATTGGTAGAATATTACTTTTAAATATAAAGTGAATATAATAATAATTCATAATGTTTTTAAATTGGATTCAATCATTAACTTGATAAAATGATCACATTAAGGTCAAATTGATTAAACTAAATTATTGAATGATCTAATAATATTTTTTTATATGTATAGAATTATATATTACATATATACATATGAAAATTTAAATCTACCTAATTTGTATAAATATATTTTTGAAAGATAAGAAAATAATTATTAATTTACTATAATTGCAATCATCTAATGCAAATAATTATTTTATAATATTAAAATTATACATCATTTCAATTTAATAAAAATTTTAAATTAAATATACATTTGCTAAATATGAATGATTTAATTATATATAATATATATATATATATATATGTAATGTAAATTGTAAAATGTTCATAAGGTGTTATATAAAAAAAAGGTCCCTTATATAACAAAGTTCAGTTTAGCATCAATGGAAAAGGTGCAGTGCCTTGAACGTGGGGGCCTAAGTTTGAAGTTCCCATACTACAATGTTGATTTTTTGTTTTGAAAGGCAAAAAAGAGTTTTTGGTTGACCCACCCAAACCGGTTCAGAGGGTTAACAAAAAAATAAAAAGCCAAACTAATTTAAAACGAATGAACCAATTGCCTAGATTTTCAGTAACATCTGGACTAGACCAAGGTTCAGTTCCTAACTAGACTAGTTGAACTAGCCAGACCGGTCTAGGTTTAAAAATACAGCCTTAAACCCTCAAAATTGATTAATTACTCGATTTTAAAGCCCAATTTTATCTTTGGACCCCTGAAATCAATTCACACATAAAAATCTTAATTTTTCGCAAAATTTTCATTGTACAAGCAATTCTAAACACCTAAACACATATATTACACATCAAACCTTAATGTAATCATTAATAAAATTATTTAATGTATCATATCATCTCTTTCCATCATTCATTACTTATACCACATCAAAATAAACTAGATTTAAACAAAATCATATAATTACCTATATTTCATCAATATCATCATATAACCTCAAAATTCATAAATTTAGTTAGATTATCCACTCACTTTAGAATGCTAGTTCGAAGATCTTTCAACACTAATCTCATTAAAAATTCATGGGTTCTAGAGTTAGAGCTTGAAATACCTAACAAAATCAAATAAACTTTAAATCCTTCATCAATAAAAAAAATAGGAAGGATTCTTGGTGAAAATAATGTTTTTATCTTGATTGGATAAAGAAATTAACAAGATTCGAACTTTGTTTCCTTAATTGGTAGAATAGTATGGAGGTTGTGTAGAAAGAGTGGGAGAAATAGAGAAATGAGAGGGAAATGAGAGTTTTAGGGCTGAAATGAGAAAAATATGACCCCAAGGGCATTTTTGAAAATTTATTTTTAAACTTCTTCCATACTCATATATGCACTTATATTAGTGTATAATTTTATACTTCATAATTCTAATTAATTTTATTCATCAAAATTTTATCCAAGTCATATTCCCACATTCTCACTTTTATTAATTCTATTTTATTCTATATTTCACACATAAAATTCTTAATTCACTTGAATTTACTAGTTGCTTTATCCATTCTTTCTCATATTAAAAATTTTAATTTATTAATAATTAAGAAGAGTGTAACACAAATAATATTTATAAGTGTGGTTCTTATAATTCTCTCTCGATAATTGCTCATAAATTCATGCTAAGAAACACAATCAATGGCCTAAGATGTCATAAATTATGAAAAAAAAATTCTTGCTTAGTAAAAATGAAAATTTCAAAATTCAAAGTGAACCAAGAGAGAATGAAAGAAGCTTTAACAAAACTTCCTCTATTTGTGTCAGTTAAGCTTTAACAATGCTTTCCTCTATAACAAATTGTGAAACCAGAATATAACAAAATAAAGTAAGGGACTAAGCAAAATTAGGTGGGAAATTTTTTCTAATCAAGTTAACATGTAGTAAGGCAATTATATGTCATGACCCAACCTCGATCATGACCAACTTGAATCCTGATATCCAGTTTTCACCAACCTCAACACTATTTATACAAATTTTACCTAATGAAAATTCCTCTAATTTCTATGGTAACTCAAAATTTACTATAAATTTTACAAAAAATGGATAAAATCTCCTTTATTTTTAAATACTTCTAGAGGGCCATACGTCTTAAACCATATAACTTATTTTACATGCAATTCAATAATAATTCCAAAATACATACACAAATAAATAATTCAATGCACCAAATACAAAATTAACATAATTTATATCTTTAATCCTTAAATTTGATTCTAATAGAATCCTAACTATCAATTTCTCCATGGATTGCCTTGGATTCCTGCACAAGCTACATAACTTGATAGTCCCAAATTGACTCCAAAAAATATTAAAAGAAAGGGATAAGTTTTATAAATTTAGTGAGTATATATCTATCAATTTATCATTAATTTCCAATAGCTAGAATAATTAAACACTAATCTCTAAATGATGTATTCACTTGCATATAGGTCAAGTTTCCTGTTTCATATCATAATCCACAATAGCCTTACTTGTTGGATTTATACGCTAAAACCATGGTTTCACACATAACCTATTTTGATTAGTCATTAAACTTTCAAGTAACTAATAAGGCTCTATCATAATTAATTAATCACAATCATGTCAAATGAGAATATTCATAATCAATTAGATTTCAATGTCAGATCATAATATATAAAAAATTATTAGAAATATACATGCATCTACTTTTTAACTCCTGAGTTAACCTTATAGGCTCCATAAGCTTTCTATCATTGTCCCTCTAGAGTCTGTCTTATACCTTTCATAAGTATATTACTGAGAGTTTTTTATCTAGTACTCATATTGTCGCCCCTAGCACATTTTACAATCTTAATGTTGCCTGTAGCATAATTCACAATATAATTTATAAGCTAGAATTCAAGCTCTATATATTACAATTATAATTTATTTTTTATACAAAGTAGATAATTCATCATTAAGAGGCAATATCAAAGTACATAATAATGTGTATGTGTGTATATATATAACAATGCTACTATGCTCTCTTGCACAACCATAACATTTGTTCACTACATATACATATTCATAGCCTATTGTTCTATTAAGCACAAATGCAACTAAGCAATACTAAATAACAATAGTGCCTTACTTTCATCTTAAGGTCTAAAAACAAGAAATAGCCATATCTTATGAAACAACCATATGCATACATGTGCTATTAGCATACCACCTATTTTAGCAACATATCGATTAAGTAAATAATCACAACGATCATGATTAAAGCCCTTTAAATCACAAATAGATTTGATTTCATATATGAACATATTTGTAGTCTATATAATTGATAACAAAATTATAAAAATATAACAATCAACGAATATAAGTAACATATAAGTTCACTTTAAGGATTTTTAAGTATTTTGCTTTCATCTTTCCTTTCTTTTTACTCTACAATTTATAACGATAACTTATGAATATGTGGTTACTACTTACTTTCTTCCTAAACATTACAAATTCAAATCATGATATAATAACACTCCATATTATTAGCTCATTATATTTTCTAATATTAACTTTTAATTCAAACATGCCATTATCTAAGGATTTTCAAATCAAAACTATATAAATAAAAATATTAGAACTTGAAGCTCTAAAAGGCTTATTTTATGCCATTTAGTCATCCTAGATCATCATTTTCTTTATTTTCAATTTATCATTGAAAAATTAGAGATTCTCATTAAAGACGAGTTATTCCAAATCAAAGTATAAAACAAGCAAAACATTATAACTTAATGCTTTAAATATGCTTTAATCACGTCATTACATAAAATTGCACTCTTGTTTTCTAATATTTTTAACTTTAACTCAAGATAATCTAAAAAGATTACATTTCATATATTTTTGAGTTCCTTGAATCATGCATGAATCACTTTATGAACACTTTCTAATTATATCATTGTAGTATCCTATATCATAAAAATCATATTCTTCAAAAGCATCATCATGTATTTCCATTTTACATAAAATAGGTTTTCTGGATCATCTTCAAACACTTGGTAACATTAAAGTTAATGATATAAAGAGGTCCTAACTATGCTATTTTAAAATTCTATAGCATAAAATTGTATTATTTTAAGTTATCATCATATATTTCAAATATACATAAATAAGTTTTCTTTAATGGAACTTCAATCATATGCTTATGCCATACCCATACACCTATGGGGTTAATATGGACATAAGTCTTATCTCTATGAATGAAAATGAATCATTTGCCTATTTTTGTCTACAAAAGAAGATCAAGTTAAAGCATTTTTTAAATAAAGAAGCCCTAGATAGAGGGGTAAATAAGATATTTTTTGGTTTAGCTAAACAAAAAATGTTAAATTATATTATTAATGGTTGATCTAGTAGATGACTAAAAAATATAGGAAAATTTTTGTATGAAAAGTCTCAACCCATCCTAAAAGGGTCATTAGAAGCTTGTTGATGTTAAAAAGCATGAAAGATTGCCAAAATATGAAGGAGCTTTGATGCCTTGCAGTGCTATTGCTCAACTCTAATCTCCTATTCCTATAGCCATGCCAACAAACTATTACCCAATAAAAGAGGGAACATATGTTAAAGATTGGCTTGCAATGGCTAGAAGTGGCAATGGGAAGAGCTTAGCTATGATCTTGCATGCCTTCCATCACCCTACCAACAATTGCCAAAGTGAGGTAGAGAAAAAAGGAAATGATGGTGCAACAGTGTTCCAATGAAAGGCAAATATCGATAATAGAAGAAGAGGACCAACAGGAAAAGAAAAAAAAAAGAAGGAAGAAAGAAAAGAGAGGATTATTGAGAAAGAGAAAGTAGCCATAAGTGAGGAGAGAGGGAAAATAAAATATAAGCTAGGAGTTTCGATTTAGTGCTTCTTGCACTACATAAGCCTATTTCCTTTATAAAATCTTAACCCTCCATTTTTTATTTCAAAATAATCTTACCCTTTCATTTATTTAAAAGAAATAATTCATTTCCATAAAAATTCCTTTCTCCATCTCATTTAAAATCCTAATTTAATTATTTCATTACTCTATAAATGTTAGAAGAATAACTTATTTAATTATAAATATCCTCATAAAATTACAAATCTATAAAATTAAGTCATCTTCCAAACTAACACATATATTTCTAAATTTTTTGCTCTCATATTCCAAATATCCTACAAAAATTTGGAAAGCATTCTTGTTAAAGAAAATCATGATAATGTTAAAATTTTAAATTTTAAATTATTTGTATTTCCTCTTGACATGCATAATTATAATTTAACTATCCTCATCAATTCAAAATAAATAAATAAATATTTTTAGGACATTTAAAATAATAAAACTTTAAGCATTACTCTAAAGTATTACATTACATCCTTCAAGTAAGTAAATATATGATCATGGATAAATCATGGCCTTCCTATAAAAGCAAATTCATAATTAGAAAACATACTAAACTTCACTTGGAATAAATCATTTGTTAGGTATAGAAGATCCAATACTCCATTATCAGCCCATAACTGGTATAATTTGTTCTCCAATGCCTTATAACCTATTTTCCTCCCAAACAACTTGATGATTAAGATTATACGCCATGCTCTACTCATTCATTCCTCCTTCTTATTTGAAAAAATAAAAGTTGAATACGGTCTATTGCCATCTATCTCCTCAATTATTTTAAAGCCACTGAAATCATGTTTTCCCTCTGCATTCTTATTCTTTCCTGCCTCTACTTGTTTAACTCATACATAAGACTCCTAATAGGATTTGGTTAAACCACCTATTACTACATTTCCACCTTCCATGATTATATCTCTATAAGGAATCAATCCTTCTTTCCCTATAAAGCCGTTACCGTCATTCTTGACTTTTTGGTGCTACATTTGAGGAGGTCAACTTCCTCCTCCAATGCCTTATGATCCACCATAGCCAAAAAAACCCTAGCCACAAACTCTAGCAAAGAATTTAAAAACCACTTATAAAGTGCAAGTAGCTTTGTTCTTTTGAACTCATTTCTATTCAAGATTAGATCAGTTGAAAACAATGTTAGCAAAATCGGAGTGGGCTCGTCAATCAAAGCAATATGTGTATAAATTTACTTCAACCATAAAATTGTTTTTTATGCACAAGCCATATTGGACGATTAAAACTGGATGAATTAATAAAAATTATTTTTAAAAACCGCTTAGTCTTTTTTTTAACGAATTCTTTGAAAATGAATTTATTTTTGTTGTATTTTTTAACCGTAATAAAGATTTTTGAGAGATTTGCTAGATGTACAACTATAATATTTTATTTTAGGAGTTGTTAATTTCTCATGAAAGTTATAATAATTTTTATTTGCTATATTTATTACTTATACTACATATTCAAATTTATAAATTATATTGTTAATTATTTTTATATAATTTAATTTTTTTAATTATGGCATCGTCTTATTTAAGTCTTGGTTTGATCTATCCAATTAATCAAATTATTAATCGATAATTTTTAGTTTGGTTTGTACCCTAATTTTTAAAATAATGGTTAAAATCATTTTTTTAAAAATTCTAAAGTCTAGCAACACGTGAAATGATTGCATCCCAATGCAAATACAGAAGCATTATTTGCATTTGTAAATTTGTAGTGAAGGATCAATTCTATTGTATCTAATTATAACTAATTATTTAAGTTTAAGAAACACATACTAATTCTAATGGTTATCGTTAAGTGGATGACAAAGTTATATAGTAACGTAAGATTCTCAATGTACATGGAGTATTCAAAATTGAAAGTAGAGACTACAAATTTTCTACAATTTGGTTATCAACCTCCAAATCATTATTGTGACGATTAGTCCTGTGTCAAAATTAAATAGAAGAAGTTTATTTTCAGAAGTCAACTTTATATGAAATTATAAAAGACTAACGCTTGCATCTGTCAAATTTAATGAATAAAAAATTAGGTGACCTTGATTTCTTTGTAATGGAGAAAATTTCTTATTTTTGTTATTAGGGATACCTTCGACATTAAATGATTTTTTATAAAATAAATTAAATACTAATTTTATTTACAAAATTTATTTTACATTTTTTGTCACAATTTCAAATAATTTTTTAAAACCGTATTGCTAAATATAACTGACATGATGCTTTTATATGTGCGACACATTAATTTTTTTCAAAAAAGGTAATGCTAAATTAAATAATCATTTGTATAAATATTATTTTAAAGTTAGATAAAATAAATTTAAAATACATTTTGTTAAAATTATCTGTATAAATCTTATTAACATAAAAAACATATAATTTTTTGTACACTTTGTAAAGAATAAGGCACATTTTTTTAATAAAATTAACAATTTTGTCCTTAAGATACTAGTAAAATGATCTATAAATTATATAAAATTATAATTTTATTGGAAAATAATAATTTGTACATATAATTTTACCTTTTATATTAAGATGCAAATAAGTTGAGGTTGGTATAAACAATTTAAAATCAATTTGTAAAAAAATTGATTTAGAATTAATTTTAATAAATTTTTTATTGGTCCACCAAAACTATTTGAAAGCCTAAATGAGCCTAATATAAAATATATTTTCATTTCGTATATTATGTTTAAATAATACAAAAATAATATTTAAATAATATAACACATAAAATTTATATTATGGAAATATAAAATATAAATAATATATAATAAAAAAAAGCTCATTTAAATTTGCATGAATTCGTGTAGGTTCATTTGTAATTTGAATTCAAGTTTAAATTTAAATACTCAATTAGAAAATTGAATTAAATAATTTACAATTTGTTCAAGTTCAGATAAATTCATGTTGGATTGAGACTTTAAGTTGGACTAGATATTTGAAAATGAGGGAAATTTTTTGGCAATTCAGTAAATATATGTTATTGCTTGAAAAATCTAGATGAGGGAGAAAATAAGTAAGTTAGTACATAGTATCCAATTACACTCGACCACTTATATATATAATCTTTTTATTTTTTATTTTAATATTACACGCTTTCATTTATTAAAAAAATGGATATATGTCTTTTAATTTGAAGAAATACAAATGTAAATAAGAAAAAAAATGAGTACTATGATTGGGTAGTCAAGTTGCGTAAGAAGCAAATTAAGATAGCCAAGTCTTATGGGTTTGGTTTCCGCGTGCAATAGAAGCAGGCCAAGTAGTATTACATGTCTTAACATAACCGTCCAAACAAAGATAATTTCCATGCATTGCAGTTTGTTTTCTTGCCAAACCAGGAGTCAGAATTCCAAAAAGAAGAATATTTGTGTTAATCCACAATCAATTCATTTAATGGTCAAAACTTCACAGATCATGCCCCCAAATACTTCGCCAGTAAATTGCTATATAAATGCACTGTTTCACACCCGGTTGGAGACATTGACCGTTAATTCTTTTCTCAGACTATTCAGCCAAACAGAAATTTGCTGGAAAAGCAGTAATGGATTACGAGAACCAGAGTGAAGAATTTCTGAGCAAAATTCTCGCAAGAGATTCATATTTGGCATATTCCTCTCGGATATATTATTATAATAGCGGTGAAGGAGTTCCATTCAAATGGGAAATGCAGCCAGGAATTGCAAAAGATTATCAATCAAATCAAGATCAACTTCGTCCACTCAGTCCTCCACCAGCAGCTCTCAGCTCACGACTTCCCAAGCCGTGCATTGAATTGATGATAGAGCCCAAGTCTTCAACAAGGTCCAGGCTTCTTTATTTCTTTTGGAAGAAAAACACCAAAAGTGGAAAAGGCAACGACAAGCTTCAAGAAGATTTCAAAGAGTATTCTAGTGATGATGTTAATAATGGTTTCGACAAGTTTGCTAGATTAGAGTGCAGTCCAGATTCTGAGTCCTTGGCATCACCGCGAAATTTTTGCTCTCCTTCCGTGGTGTCATTGTCGTTTGCCAAGGACCGTGCAAATTCGTGGTGGTTAAGGAGGTCGGCAAGTATTAGAGGAAGGCCTCTGGGTTGCATTCCTGGGAATATTGGCAGAATCCTGGTTCCCACCGGAAGGCGGCGTGATTGATACTGGATCATATTTATTACATCATGTCATACTCGTAATATAGATCCATCTAGTCTACAGGATGCACGAATATCAATTTTTCCCGATATATTAGAAATATAATTATAAAATATTAAGATAATAAAAAATAATCTATTTATTCAATGTTAAATATGAAATATATGATGAAAATATTCTTTATTTTTTAAAAAAAGCTATTTTTTCTGTATCAATAAATGTCATAATTTTTAAACCAACGTATGCTTATGCTGTCTTTTGACAAAATAAACAAAAGTTGAATATCTTAAAATATATATCTCCCCATGATAATGTTTTCTTTTAATTTTTCACCTATTCATATACCGGCAATGATGATACTTGCAGAAGTTAAAGATTTATTCCCTTTAAGGATATCCTTCTAGTATCTCAAGTTATCTTGAGGTTCCAAAAAATCAACAAGTTTTTGAGAATTTTGTCAAGACCGATTTTAAATCAATTTTGACATCCTAAGAAAACTAGAGGCAATCAGGTTTCTTTTCCACTTCATAAACGGGCAATCAATCATAACAGATATATTGTCAAGATCGATCGGTTTAATCTAGCTTATATTTGTACTGTATATAATCAAATTATAAACTAGGAGTAATCATATTATAATCAAATTATTGGCTTCCTAGATCAAGAACCATGACATAACACAACTGTAATGAGATAGAAATGCCCAAAACCATAAGTACTTGAATTGCTTGCTTCACTTCAGAATTTATTTCAGTGCCTCGTGTATTTCATATCCATACAGTCGGATGTGTAGTGTTAAAGCACTTTCACACCCATGTGATTTTTCTTCTATAAAATTTCATGGTTTTCTTTGATAAGAAAAGGTGTGAAGGTGGTGTGTACGCATTATTGCTCTTCTGAGATCATGCAGTCAGTGTGACAATGGTCATTGACATAGATTGATACATATAAATAATTTTTTCTAGAATGACTGCATAGGTTACAATTACAATAATTATAACATCATACTAACACTAATTACACTGATATTACACCTTTCACAGGACCTGTTATCATAAACTATATGACATGCAAGATGGTTGCACAGGGTAACAGGTTGCTGTCAATGTATCACACTACAGGGCCAACTAATTTGTGAATTAAATCAGAGTGCAACTTTGTTAGTTACACACTGCCTGTAAATGAAGAAAAAATAAGGTCATTAGTAAATTAGTAATGCATGCACGACAGCACAAGGAATGTGACACAATCTGAAGCAAGTCACAACAAAGCTCCTAGAATATGAGATGCAATGCCAACAACAGTCTTTACCTCTTATTTGGTATTTGAAAGCTACAAATTACCACTTAGATTGCCTTAGATGATCAAATTTCTACTTTTAAAAGACGTTTAGAGAATCTCAGTTAAGTGGAGTAGGTTGATTTCCAAGTTCATGAATTATTACCCTAAAGGGGAAAAAGACAAACATATATATAAATACATGCATACCTCAGTTGGAGGAGGGAGTATAGATTCCCTGTAAAATTATAGGAAAAAACCGATTCAGTTTATCTATTCAATGTACTCCGATAGAATACTTAACAGATCCAGAGAACACTGGCAGTACCTAGGTCTCTCAGACTTTGCAAGATGTTTAGACATTATGGATGCCTGTAACATAACCCATTATCATGTTATTCTCATACTTGAGATACGCATTGTTACATCAATACACATTGACAGTTAAGGGGGGAAAAAGCACTAAACTTGATAGTAGACTACTAAAAAGGCACAGTAGAAAGCTAAAATAAAGGAATGTTCCCAATGTAAACAGATTTTCATGGATTCAATAAGCATGAAAGTCATATGCAAATAATTTATCCGAGTGTTCTATTTTACTGCAAAAGGCAGGAAGAAACCTCACTATCATTAAGTACTAAGCTTTCCCTTATTGTCATTCAGGCCTCCGTTAAAGATACAGCGTTTCTTAACACAGACAAAAACAACACTGTAACACTCAGACATCTACATGTCACATTCAGATAAATAAATAACAAAAAACCAACCCCTGAAATCAAAATTACAAAAGAATAGAATGGACAAGGACAAAAGAACCATTAACTTAAATGCTCATCAAGTACTGTCCTCATCATTCTCATTTAAAAGAACAAGAAAACAAAAATAAATAAATAATGCAGCATGTGCACTAAGAATAAGTCGTCATCTAATCAGAAAATCTTGTCTGGTCCACTGTAGAATAGATCCAAGACTGAATTGGCCATTTTGCCTTTTCAATTTATCTGCTTTGGAGAGGCAAAGACGTAGCTTTTTAATTGTGATTGTGAAACATGAAACAATTACCTGCTCCTGTATTATGCTTCTTGCTTCAACAAGTTGAGCTTCAAGCTCAAGTTCCCTCTCAGTTGCTTCAGAAGTAACCTCTGCTCCTTTCTGAGCATCTTGTAATTGAACCATACGCTCCTACATAATTAAACGGCATTCATCAAACCACACACCAAAAGTCTTATCTACAAATACTTTATAATGAAAAGCAATAATGATAGCCACTAACCAGTTAAACAATTACCTTTATGGAAGCCATCTTATTTCGTAGGCTCTCTTCTATTTTATCTCTAGCCATGTGAAAAGGAAGGTCAAATACATCCTGCATGTGGTGGATTCATTAATCTCATATGGTTGTTTGGAAATGAGAAGTATATATTTGAAAAACTGAAAAGCATCCATACCGTCCTCCCAACTAATGGAGAACGTGAAGGATCACTTTCGACTCTCTCATTGGAAGTAACAGATTGCTTAGATAGCCCATCTGGAGCATTTAGGAAATCTCGCATGTCCACCTGTAAGCAGTAAACAAAAAAAATTTACTTTTGACTATGCGCCCATAATGCCAGCAAACAAAATGCAGGAACATAATAGATAAGTATGAAGCAATGAATAGAAGCTGGTAGAATTCTAAGGGTCTCACTGCTTATGAACATAATTTTTCATGTAGCACTCCATAATACCACCAATGTACTATAATTTTCCTTCATATTTCAATGATCTCACATTTCTACTGCTAAAATTATCCAACCGTCTAGCACAATGTCATCAGCCAGCAGTCAACCAAACAAAAAAGAAAGGCTACACTCATAAACTTGTCTCAAGCAGAAACTTCAAGTGATCCAAAAAAATAAAAATAAAAATTACTGCTATTGGCCATGAGCTTGCCTGCATTGATCTCAATAATGCTCTTAAATCAGCATTCTCAGCTACCAATTCCTGATTTTTTGCCTCATAAGCATCCACCTTTTAATGTTATAATAAAAATGCAAATGATCACCAGTGTCCAGAATACAAAATATCAAAATATGAAGAGCCAAAACATATCAAGCTGCATACTATCTTTTTGTAAAAATCATTGTCGGCCTTCTTCCCATTCCATGTTCCACGTTGTCGACCTTCTTTCTGTTTACAGACATCATAAATACCAATTTACTAATACATGAATGAAATAAAAAACCTATCAAACAAATTGAGAGTTGAAAGTTGAAACTACTTCAATTGCTGCTACCTGGAGCAAATTCATTATCTCCATGCCTGATTTAGATTCTTTCTTCTTCTCCATCAGCACTTGATTTAGCCTCTCCTGCAAGTAGAATGTAACAGCCCTTCATTTGCGAATCTAATATCTTGTCCACTCATGAAAATGTTCATGAGCAGAAGTCCTTCCACCCAATATTTTTCTTCTTAGAATAAGAACCAATGAAAAGATTCATACCTGCAACTTTATATATTCCTTTTCCTTCTTCTTTAATTCATGCATCTGTTGAGTCCTCACTTGCTTTAGCAACATCAAATCATTTGTGTTGATAAGAATCAGAATTTGTCCATTTTCAAGTGACAGGTTGCCAAGCAATGTTTAGCAAGTAACACTACTAGCTCTAGTTTCTAACCTGATTACCAATAACCATTCTTTGAAATTCATCCCGCTCTTGTTGTAGCCTCTCAATTTGGGCCTTGAGAGCTGCTGTGTTTTTAGCTTCCTAAACAGTAAGAATTTGCACAGAAATCAACAAAAATGCCAAACTAACCAAGTAACTTAAATTTCATTAGTGTTCACATTATTGACATATTTCTGCCTCCCCGTCATGAAATATGATAGACTTCATTAATTACAATCACTATATCCATACATTAAGTTCCTCACCGTTCTAGTAATAGTTGCTATCTCCCTGTCTTTGGCTTGTAGTTGCCCTTCTAATCTCTCCACCTTTGCCTCCAACCTTGATATGTCGGATAATAGTCTAAGAAATCAAAGAAGAAAGGACAAAAGGTAATGATCAACTATATGATAATTAAACCAGGTCCCGAGGATATAGGACAAAACATGAGGTCAGGTGCTGCTTTGTGATTAACACAATGAATAAACACTAAATCTTGGAACTTGACTTTTTGCATTGCCAAAAGTGGGACTCTGGAATGGTATCAGCATAAACATAGAAGATACAGTCGAGTGCATTTAGATCAAGTGGCACATGAAGTTGCTGAAAGGCTTTTCCTTCCCAGGATCACACATGTATGCATCTAATAATTTGACCACTCCTATATATATATATATATAAGACACAACATTCTCTGCACCAGAACAATAATTGGAGACTGAATTTTACTACATATCAACAACAAAAAGGTATAGCAAAATAATCATCTGAACTACCGGAGAATGGACACGCAAGTCAAGCTAAACTGCTAAAGCAAGTTCGACCCAAAACTAGTAGACACAGCCAGGAGTACTGAAAATTTACCTATGTCTTTGATCATTAGCAGACTCTCTAAATTCAACATCACGTTGCCTCTGCTGAAGCAGGAAGTATATGCAATTGCACGTCCGGGAAATGGAAACCTACAGAAATAGATACATATAAACAAAACCCCCCAAAAAAAAGAAAGCAGGTTTTTTGTACTAGATAATCTAAGAGATCGAAGATCAATGATAATACTTACAGGGTCATTGGCGAAAAGATCTAGAGAAGCTGGAAAGCCAAATGTAACGAGGGATTGGTTCAAATACTTGGCACAATGCTCCAAATTGCCGACATCCGCAAATGTGTACTCCCTAAAGAAAAGCAAAACGGATCAGAATGTAGAGATTCAAGAGAACGGGTAGGTGAAAGTAAATGATAGAGATATACACAACGAATTGAAGGATGAACTGACCCGACAGTGAAGGAAGACTGAGAAGATGGCTGCGAAGAGACAGATAACGGTTACAGAGAAAAATGGGGAAGACAAGAGAATGACGAAGGTTTAGAGGAATTTTACCCTAAGATCAAAGTCTGAATCTGCATCAGTAGGTGGCATTGTTAGAGACGATAGCTTGGTTGCTTGCTTCAATCCTTCAAGCTTCAGATAGCAATGTAGTTATGGGTTCTCTCTCTCTTTGTCGTGTGGTAGTAGATCTGATTCTCTTGAAGCGGCGACGATAATTTTAAAAAAATTCGGAAATCGGAAAGTGGGAAATTTTAAAACGGGCACGTTAGGATGGGAGTTTTACCTTTTAACAGTGTTCTGTGGTCGGATCTGCTGCCTTAGCTCGTGCTTCTCTAATTATCATGAAAATATTTCTAATTCAACCGTATTATTAAGAATTTTAGGCCCCATTTGGCCGCCAGTGTTTTGCGGTCAAACAGCTGTTGCGTCAATCCGTTGTTTTACTAGTCAGACAGCTAAACGTTAGAGAAAAAGTCTTTTGCCAAACGCGGGCTTAGTATTACTTTTATTTATATTTTAATAAATATTTTTAATATTATTTTGAAAAACTAATTTTTATATATTTTTTATTTCAAAAAATTAAAAATATATTTATTATCTTCTTTTAAAATTTTAAAAATCACTCAATTATATTTCTTTCATTTCTTTGCAAGTATGTTTAAAGTTAATAATTTAATATATAAGAATTAAAAATAATAAATAATTTTAATTTTAAAAGAGATAAATTATAATTTATTAATATATTTATTATTAAAAGTCAATAAATAAGTAAAATTAAAAAAGATAATAACTACAATTTTAATTTTTAAAACCACATGTAAATGAAAATAAAAACTTTACTCTAAAACAATACTTAAAAAAACGAAATGCATAATTCATAATAATTTATTTGTTAAAATATAAATGAAAGTACTATAAAATTTTAATAGAAAAATAGATTGAAAATACTTCTGATCCGCATATACTTTTTGAATTGTGATGCTGTAAATTTGTCCTTATAATTTCCCGTTTAGGATTCTTTGCATAATTTTTTTTTATTTTTCAAAATATATTTATTATCTTCTTTTAAAATTTTAGAAACCACTCAATTATACTCCCTCTGTTGCTTTATAAATGTTGATCAATATTAATGACTTAATACATAAAAATTAAGAAAGAAAATAAATAATCTTAATTTTAAAAAAATGAATTATAATTTATTAATATATCCATTACCAAAAATTAAAAAAAATAAAATTGAAAGAACATAATGGCCTAATTTAGTAATTAGTTAATTACATTAATAATTACCTAATTAAATTCACTATTAATTGATAGTTGATTATATTAATTTATTTAATTAGTTAATAATATTTGTTATCTATATAAAGATATTTGATAAAATTAAATTATTTATTATTAATTTTTTGTATGTAAAATAATATATAAAAACATGTATATATTTCATAATTAATTTAAATATTTTTTACTTCAATAATACTTTATATTATAATTATAATATATTTTATTATATTAAATATTTTTAAAAAATTATATTATTATAAATTATTAAACTTATTTATTTTTATTTAAAAATAAATAATTATAATTTTTTAATTAAGAAATAATTATAACATTTTAGTAGATGAATAACTATTAAAACTAATTTTGTAACTATTTTTAATATTAAATTTAAAATCCATTTATTTATCATTAAAAATATTAATGAATTATACATTTTGAATATAAAAACATTTATAGTTGTTTCTTTTTTTAATTAAATGATTAATAATTTTTGATACATTTTTTTATTATTTACTTTGAAATAAAACATATATTCTCTTTCTTTATATGATATGATAAAAATATAATTACATTAATATAATTTTTTATTATTATGTATATATTTTAACATAATTTATTATATTTATTTAGTTTTTATTTTAAAAATTAATAATCATAATTCATTATGTATAT
The DNA here is from genome assembly GCA_020226215.1 of Sindora glabra. NCBI lineage: Eukaryota > Viridiplantae > Streptophyta > Magnoliopsida > Fabales > Fabaceae > Sindora > Sindora glabra. The sequence goes on along the minus strand of CM035232.1, from coordinate 20,940,405 downwards.
TAAATTTTTTTCAAGAAATAAATAAATATAGTTTAGTATTTTCTTATTTGCCAAGAATAAAAATATAAAAAAATTATTAATATAGACAAGAATATCTTTTTCTATACTAAATGCAGATTAATTATTTAAGAAAGTTACTATTATTAATTTTTTTTAAAATAACTGTTTAAGAGTCAATAAGTTAATTGAAACAAGTATGTATATTAAATTTTTATTTTGAAAATAAATAATCATAATTGATTATATACATTAATTTTTTTCTGAGAAATAAATAAATATGGTTTAGTATTTTCTTACTTATCAAGAATAAAAATATAAAAAATTATAATTATAAACAAGAATATCTTTTTGTATGCTACAAATCAATTATTTTAAAAAGTTACTATTATTAATTTTTTTAAAATTAATGTTTAAAAATCAATAAGTTAATTGAAACAAGTATTTAAAGACACTCAAATTACCTGAAAGTTGATTAAAAATTATTTGTCAAATGCCTTCCATAAGTGCAATCTTAATTTTCTGAAGCAATCCATAAATGGAAATAATTTTCTTCCTGAAATAATGACACTTAAAAAAAAGAAAGAAATGAATAATTCATAATAATTTATTTGTTAAAATGCAAATAAAAATTCTACTAAAATTTTAACAGAAATGCAGATTGAAAATATTTCCAATTTGCAGATACTTTTTGAATTGTGATGCTGTAAATTTGTCCTTATAATTTCCCATTTAGGATTCTTTACATATATATATATATTGTTTCTCGGATTATGTTTATCCATAATTAACATACTATTAAAAGAAAATTATGTTTTAATATATTGGAAGAAAATCATGCCTTCCAATCATATCCATCACTATTTCTGATTATTGTTCCTTAATTGATTGATGAAAGGCGAAAAACCAATTTAAATTATTAAAGGTTTTGCTCAGTGAGAAATTATTCTTCTAAACTTCATAGATTACACCCTTAAATTTTAAATATAAGTTATAAATTACTTTTCAAGTTCGAAGAAAATAATAAAGATGTTGATAATCAATTTTAATTAAATGTACTGCAAATATATTGCTGAAGTTTCATCTCTCCTGTTGTAAGGTACAAAGTTCGAATTAGACGTATTAATAATTAATAATTTCAATTGTTGTCCTAATTTAGATTGTGAAGCTCGTATTTTGATGGTAAACTAAAACATTTAATTTAAATTTTTATTTTATAGTTAAAGAAAATGGCTTTAAACAAAATATACCTAAGGCATTTATTAACTGGGAGTTAAAGCTAATATACAATTAATAATTTTATAGTTCCTTTAAATTTTAAGGGATATTTTGAAGGTTTTTTTTTTAATAAATTTAGGAGCGCAATGTATAGATTTTTAAAATTTAAAAAGGTGATTTAACACTTAATGAAATTCTAAGAAGGTAAAGTATAAGATGAAACAAAAAAAGCAGGAAGTTAAAAGTTTCTAACATGGGAGTATATTTAAATTAAATTGTATACTTTTGAGGAAATTTTAATTCCCTTTTTGGGCTCAATTCTAAATGAAATTTTGTACTTTTTTTATTTACCCTTTATATCCCTACACTTATGAAATTTTATATTCCAATCTTACTTCTTTTCCCTTCCGTAAATTCTTAATATTGAAGCAAAATAATTTTACACTATGATCATTGTACTTATTTTAAACGAAACGTAAGTGCTCGGTGGAGATCCACCATGTGTCACTGAATTATTTGCACCACTGAATTATTTGCACAAGCAATGTTGGGCACCACATAGAATAAGAACAAAACAAAAATTAAATAAAAAGGATGCACAAGATCCTTAACATGACTAAGCAACGTCATGATTCCTGTGCTTTACGTCCTCCTTCCATCTTTAATTATCCTTTTTCTCCCCTTTTCTTCTATGTAATAATGAAAATATCAAGTTTAGGAGAATTTTACGGCACCTCCCGGGTTTTAAATCCGGGATGATGTGATATATTGTGAATCATTGGATGAAATTACTAAAATTCTTAGTAATCTCATCCAATAGTTTGTATTATACCACGTCACTCCGGGTTTGAAACCCCCCGGAGTACCGTAGCAAGCACCGTCAAGTTTAATTTGCATCAACAAAGTTTTGATATTAATCTCATAATTCTTTTTTTTTCTCTTTTTAATAAGCCTAAAAAAAAAGAAAACAAAATAAAATCAACTAATAATTACTTTAGTTATAATGACTCTTATCATCTCAGCTAGTACTAGAATTTAAAAATCTATAAGAGATTTTAGTAGCATTATCTTTCCATTTTGCAAAAACTTCATAATTGGTAAATGAGTCAACACATTCGCCTTCTAATATGTAAAGTATATTTGAACATTTCACTTTATTTTGAAAAGAGATTTAATAGCATTAAAAAGAGGATTATACCATTATATTCTCACTGTTATTTTGAAGGCACTAAACCAATACAAGAAAATCACATTTAAAAATAACCTTTTGAAAGTTAAGAGGTCAAGTTATCAAAAAATCCTAATAAACACCCTAAGTTCAACTTTCATTACATTATATCGATCTACCTTTTTGGCAAAACTTAAAGTCATTCACCACAACTATCCCTCTCAAAATACTCCTACATCCCGCCAAAAGCAAATTTTTTTTTCAGCATCATTAGTATTGAGCTTTACTCACTAATTAGTTGACAGCCTCCGTATTATCTCTACCTTTGCTTGATTTTTCCTTCCTCCTGGAGCATTAGTTTCTAGTACTCTAATAACTTCACTTATTGTTTTAATACAAAACTTGTTGAGCATTTTAAGATTTGGAATTAGAGATATATATGAGCCGAGCTATTAGGCTTAAGGCTAGGTTTTTTGTACAAAATTACATGAAATTTATGACCTAAGCCTAAGTTTAAGCCTAGCATGTTTAATTTGAAAAAAAGATTGTTCGACCTAATCTAATTATTTTTGTACATGGCTCGAAGGTTCAATCAAAAAGCTTGAATTTTATTTTTTTATTTTTTAAGTAAAAAATTTTAAAATAAAAATAAAAATTTTAAAAATAATAAGATATTTAAATATATAAAATATTTAATTATATTTAATTATATTAAATTAATCTTTTATATTAAAAATAATTAGATATAATTATTTTATAATATATAATTATATTATTAAAAATAAATTAATATAATCAAAACAAATTAAACTGGGTCGTTTCTTATTATCATGTCCGAACCCAACTTGAATAATAGTCAAGCCATAAAAAAAAAGTCCAACAAACTTGTTAGGGTAAAAAAAGAAAGTTCACACTATATTTTTTTCAAGCCGACCCCATCAGGTTAGGTGAATTGCTTGACTATGTAAAACTCTACTTGGAATTCACTTTCAAATACCTCTTTGTTTCACTATTTGCACAACACATTAATGGTCACTGATAAATACTTATATTTTAGGAATTATACTAATAATTACTTAATAATTATCTAATTATTTTGGAAACTACTTGCCAACCATGCTATTACTCTTATATAGGGTATGCACTATACTTTATTATTTAGATTCTTCTTTTTTAGTTATTATTGAGTACTAACTTAAGTATCAAAAGGACTAGATGGATAGGGTCACAACCTTTTTATCATTTAAGTAAGTACAAATATGAACACATCATCAAAAGATAGTGAATAGAAGTTTACCATTACCTTTTTAACATTCAAGTCAGTATTCAATAATAAGTAAGGAAAAAAAAACCTAAATAGTAATGCATAATGCATACCAAATATAAAAGGAGTAAGGTGGTTGATAAATAGTTTCTAAGTAGTTAAACAATTACTACATTCAAGACATGAACATATTGTTAGACATCAATGGATAAAGGTTTGTCATAGCCTCTCCAACACTTAAATCAGTATCATTAGTAAGTAAAAAAAAAAGAATTTAAATAGTAAAGTGTAGTGTATACCCTATGTAAAAGGAGTAAGGTGGTTAGTAGATGATTTTCAAGTAGTTGAACAATTATTAAATAATTACCGTTATAGCCCTTAATATATATATATATATATTCATCAATGACACGCCACACCAATTAAAGAAAATTGAATTTCATATTTTTAATTGAAATTGGCTAATTGAAAATTTTTAATCGATCTTATCCATGTTAGTTGATTTCAAATAGTTTTTATCAATTTATAATTTTAATTTTGTTAAAAAGATAACTAAATGATAAATTATAGGTTTATTTTAGATATTTCTAAACTAATTAATTCAATTCAACGAGAGCTAACAAAAAAATAGTAACTTTTCCAATTTGGAAAGTCACAAAAAATTTAAAATAAACCTTTAAAGTGTTAATATTTAGTTATATGTGATCAATGAAAATTAAGGCTTGCTGCCTTACTATTATGTGAGATGTGGTTTTTACTTTCAAATCTTACTCGTACTTAGCCATTTAAGATTTAGCTTATTTAAAATGCAACATATATATATTTGTGAAATAAGGGAGCCAAAGCCTAAAAGGAAAAAAAATAACCAATTAATAATTATATCTTGAGTCTTAGAGACTTCTAATACATCACCTATAACCAATAATGACACTTGAGGCAGAGGTTAGTTGAACAAATGAATGCGTAGCTCTAAGAATAAATTAAAGCTTTCTATCCAATTTGCACAAGAGTTTCCTTCCCTATAATTATGCTTAATGACAACATCCTAATCTAGTTGAAGTAAATCATGAATGATTCACACCAAATGGTTAACCTTATAAGCAAGATTAGATAAATTATAGAATAATGTTGTAGAATCACTTTCAAACTAAACCTTTTAAAATTCTAGTTTCCAAGCTATTTGGAGTCCACAAATTGCCCTCAACACTTTGTTATGTGAGGAGTATAATAGCCAAAAGGTTTGGCAAATCTTATTAATCATCTTCCAGTTGAATCCCTTATAACTCTATCATATCTAGTAGACTTATTAATCTACTTCACTACCCTATCTTTACCTATTCACATGAAGGGAGAGACCATTCCATTTCAATGCTTCCAGCTTTTCTGCATCAATTCCAAACTAAAATGTCTTTGTCTTGAATTACTTATTTAGCATATAAAAGAATTATTGCCAGTTAGATTTGCTAGTTTCACAAAATCCAATTGATGAAGCTTTTTATTTCTCTAGTTCCAACTAAACCAAGTACTCATTGCACATATTATATTCCATTTACCTTACCACTACAAATTTTTGTTCGATTGCTGGAATAGGTTTAATTTGAACTAAACCTAAATGTCAAGTATTCTAAACTTTGCAATCCACTTAGGGTCAACTAATTGCTATCAAATCTTCCATATATTAAGACAGTCTTTAATTACATGTAAAACTAATTTAGTTTTATCTTGGTAAGTGTTACAATATTTCATTCCATGGCTTCATTTACTTTTCTTATCATTGATTAGAAAATTATTATGATATGCTTACCAAAAAAGTAATGAATGCATTATAGGATAGGGATTCTCCATATTTGAATCCAGAATAAGTCCTTTCTACAGCAATCTTTAGCCACCAATTGAGAGTAAGTGGAAGAAGTTGAAAATTCACTATTATTCAAACTAGCCTAGCCAAATATATCTTACTTTGCATTCATTGAAGGTGGGTGTATAGCTTGAAATTGACTAATGACGTTCATAAGGAAAAACTTGTGAAGAAAAAGCTAATCCTAATCTGTATTAATCACAAATTCATTTACTATTATTGAGAGTTATTCATGCATAATAAGAACTGTGACATAGTTAGTCAGTGGAAGTTTCGTGTTTATCCAACAATCTGTCCAGAATCTAATCCTTTTACCAAAGCCAATACTCCATTTTATACCTCTAATAATGTATTCTTAAACTAAAACAATTGTCTTTTACACGGTTGAGTTCCATTTTAAGTATAGAGTTGTTGAGGTTATTCACCTCTTTTTCCATATTTACCTTAAAGAACTTATGTTTATAAGCTATTTTCCCCAGAATATATTTTATAACATTTTTTTATTAAGCAAGCTGAATTCATTTTTTCCATATTTTGAAATTCTAATCCCTCTAAGCTCCTTAGTTGGCATATCCTTTTTTGGCTGACTACATAGGTTCTTCGAGTAGAAGCTTCATATCCTTATATAAAATTTCTTTGTAATTTCTTAATTTCAGGTAAACTCCTTTGAAATTTAGCCACTTGCATAATATAAATTGGAATACTAGCAAGGATAAAGCCTACTAAAGTTATTCTTCTTGCCATGGAAAGAGATTTAACTTGCCATCCTACAAGTTTATTCTTGACCTTGTTTGGGATTTCCTTATATTTCCTTTGTTGGTTCCTTCTAACATAAGATGTATTCCAAGATACTTGCTTAAATTTTGAGTTTGTGAAAAGCCATTTATCTCAGTTATATCTTTGATGAATGAAGCATCTGTGTTTTTAAAGAAAAGGATTTTAATTTTTGATGATTCACTTTTTGTCCTAATGCCTTACAAAACTTACTCAAGCACTTAAAAATACATTATATTTAATCTTCAGAAGCTTCAGAGAATAATAATAAGTTATTCACAAACAATAAGTGAGAAACTTTAAGTCTCATTCTATTAGTAATAATAAGTTTCCTGATCCTATTACTAACTCCATCCATAATTAAGTGAAAAAGCTTTTCCATACACAATACAAATATGTAAGGGAAAATGGGATACTTTAGTCTAACACCTCTTAAGGGAAAGCAATTATCTATTTGTGATCCATTCCATAAGACATTTAAATGTGAAGAGGTAATACAGTTCATTATTAAGCAATAAAACTGGTCTGGGATACCCATTTCTTTAAAAATATTTGAAATAAAGGTCCATCATAGTCTATCATAAGCCTTTTCTAAGTCAATCTTAATAGTTATGAGGCTTTTTGCCCACTTTTATTTTTTATAAAGTGGATCATTTCACCAATAATTATGATGTTATTTGAATGCAGCACCCAAGAACAAAAGTAAACTAGAATGCAGAGATTAAAGATGATATTAGACCTTAAGTCTATTAACTATAACTTTTGTAAAGGACTTCTAATTCACATTACATCATGAGATTAGTCGAAATTGGCTTACAAACTTCAGATGATTCAATTCATAGATTAAAGTGATTAGAGTTTGATTTACTTCTTGAATGTTAGTTTTACCTCCAAAGGAATTTCAAATAAAATGATATAAATCATTTCTAACCTTATCCTAATTTGCTCAATAAAAGATGGCAGGATATCCATCACATCACTTTTGTTGCTCCCATATTAAATAGCACTCTTGCTTTTAGCATAAGAAATCAATTTAACCAGCTTTCCATAATCACATTCATCAGTAACAAAAAATGAGGAGACTGTATATATGTATGAGTATAAGGTAGAGGAGTGACGAAACAAGTTTTTATAAAAATCAACCATTATATGTATCAATTACTCTTTGTCTTCAATCCATAACTATTGCCATTTCTAAGCATAGAAACTCTATTATAGTGTCTTCTAATTACAGTTTTAGGATAATAATACTTGGCATTTCTATCTCTATCCTCAATCCATTTGCTTCTAGATTTTTAGTGCCATAACGCTTCTTCTTATTTCAAAATGATGGACAGCTCCCTCTGTAAGTTTTTTTTTTTAAATGAGTCTAAATAAAAATTCTAGCTTCTTTCCATAACAAGTTAAGCTCATTTGATTCTAGCTACTAGAGTGTTTTTTTTTTTAATATAGCCAAATGTTTACTTATTCCATACTAATAAACAATCATACAAATTATGAAGATTACTAACAAGAGAGTTATCACATTTTCAATTTTCATTAAGAAAGTTCGAAAGTTATCATCTAATAACCATGTAGCTTCAGAGTGAAATAACTTATTCTTATTATCACTTTTTTCCAATTAGATATGTTGACTAAAAAGGGATAATGATTTAAATAAACTTTACAAAAGACTCAAACTATTGCTTTTTTAAAGCATTTCTTCTAAGCTTCATTGCATAAGGCTCTATTAAGCTTTTCAAAAATCCTTTTATAACCATCTCTCAAATGACCCTTTTAGGTAAAATGTAATCCTTGTCAACCCATATCTATCAAGCTACACTGATATATCCAATTAGAGAATTATTGATAATGTCTTTCTATTATTGGTGCACCTCCTCTTTTCTCTAATGGGTGAGTTATGTTATTGAAATCACTCACTAGGATCTAAGGATCATGGATTGAATTAGCAAGATTCAAAAGCTATCTTCTACATTCTATACAATATTCAAGTTATGGACTCATATAAATAATAAAGACTAACCAAGTAATGTCAGTGTTTTCTAAAATTTTCAATGTTATAAATTGGGAGTAATTAGAGGACATAGTTACATTAATTCTATCCTCTTTCCATTTGATCTAAATTCCTTCTGCTAATCCTCTGCCTTTTTAAATATGAAATTTTGGAAAATCAAGTTTTTTAAAGATATCTATTGCTTGAGTAGCTAAAGTTTTTATCTCCACTAATGCAAATAAGTTTGGTTTATTTTTAAACAATACATTATTAGCTTAAGTAATAAATCCAAGGTTGTCAACTCCGCTACAATTCTAGTAAATAAATTTATTCATAAGACACTTCTAAATAATTTTCAAATTCTAAAAATGGTAAGCTAGTTTATGGTCTTGGCTCTAGCTAAACTGCTTGCAGAGTGTCTAGTGGCATAGTGTTCACATCTTTCATTAGAGTTTTTGCAATCATCGAGATCATATCCTTTTGTATAACAGTATCAATTCCTCTCGAGTCTTGAAAGTTTAGAAGTTTTCCTAAATTATCGATATTCATGGTATTGTCAGGGTTATCAATGTGATTAACGTTGATAATAGTTATTTGATCCATAAGCATTACAGTATTCTGCTGAATTATCGACATATCCTGCCATTGGTGAACTCCAGGGATAATAATGTTATTTTTTCCTAAACTTTTCTGTGTTACTTCATGTTCTTATCCCTCCTATTTTGATTGATAGCCTATAAAATATTTCTATTTGCATCTTTTACTCCTATTTCAATTCTTTTAATTCTTTCTTTCTCATTCTAATTCTTTTTAGTACTATAATATGGCATATTTGGGTTAGCATTTTCTTTCTCCAATTCCTTCTCTTTGCTATGTCTAATCAATACATCATTGTATTCTTCTTATTCATCATAAAAAATAGGATTAGTTAATGCAGAGAATCTAGATCCATTAGCTTTATTTTGGTTTTGCAGCCCCTTATTCCTCTGATTTCTTTTTGGTTTATAGATGACCATCCAGTCTCCAAACTACATCTAGGGTGATGCTTTGCTAGAGGAAAAGCCTCCTTACTAGTCTTTTCTTATCTTGAATAGTTCTCCTATTTATTAGTTTTGTCACTTAGGACCTTCTCAACTTCATTCTCCTTAATCATATATTCTTCTTCATAATGTTCACATCTTCCACATTTGAAATAGATTAAGTGGATATCTTCATATTCTATCCTCATGTCTTCATGCACCACCTTGATTTGGGGTGCTAATGGTTTATTCTAATTAATAGGCACACAAACATGTGTATAATTACCTCAAGCCTATTCTTTAATCATATAATTAATTTTGATTAATTTCCTAATCCTATTACTGATAGCTTTAAGACACCTCTTATCATAATATTCTATTACTAATTCTTGAAATCACACCTAGAGAACAACATGGTCAATAATAGCATAAATTGAATTAAAATTTGAAATCCATCCCTTCACTATCAAGTGGTAATCTAAGGTCACCCATGGATTATTAATCAGCACACAGTCTCAATCATTCCTGCATAAGAATTTGACTAAGAAATAATTGTATTCCAAATTAGCTAATCTACAAGCACTCGTCCCTCTCCAAAGTTGAAGTAATTTCCTCTTTAGAAAGTGAAATCCGACAGTCTTCCCTAAAATTGTAATGATTAAGTAGTTTTTTCCTGGTTTTCTAATTTGATTTATCTCCTTCCCTGAAAGGTTCATTAGGCATATCTTTTTTCCATTAATAACTTCATCAATCACTTTAATTCTATCTTTAATAACATCATCATCCGAATTAAAGTCAATGTCAATATACAAAAATGTGTTTCCAACTAATCCTTCTAGTCCATCCATTTTTTATTTGAAGAAGCCAAATCTTTCAATCCTTCCCTATACAACAACCCTAGTAGCATGTTTTTGTATGAAAGTAGCTAACCATTGTGACAGTTTTTCATTTTTTGCTATAGCAATGTGTCATCGTAAAGTGTTGATGATGGATTTTCTTTGTACTAAGTTTTAATTGATCTTTTTCTTCTCTTGATGGCTTTTTAGCCATGGATAGTGATTGGAAACCTTATTCCTTCATTTCCTAAAACCTTACAACATATATTTTAAAATGTGAAATGAGATATTATAATTTTTAATAAAAAATTAAGAATTTAAAATTAAATAAATTATAACTAATTAAAAATAATTTTTAAATTTTTGACTCCCTATATTACTTAATTTTTATCAAAAATAATAATATTTCACATTATTATTTAAAATGTATTTTATATCTTAAAGAAGCCTAATACAACCTAACCCATCATTTCCAAGTTAAATTGATTGGTTAAACCCTATTAAAACAATTTTGATCACCCCCACTATCATTAGGGGTAAAAAACCTTAAAAAAGAAAATTGAATATAACTGCATTGTTTACGGCTTTAATTATTTTGTCCAAGGAATTTTTTAATGAAACTTTCGTTCCCTTATATACAAATAAGAATTTTCATACAACTGATATATTTTATAACTAATAAAATAATTCATATTTATACTGCAGAATTTTTTTTTGGAATTTGTAAAAATTATTTTTTGTCACACTCCTTACATGTATCAAATTAATACAATATATTATTTTTTATTATAATATTTCATGATTATAAATTAATGAATAATTCTTTAAAAAATTTTACTTTTAAAAAAATTGAGTCTTTTTATTATTATATTACCTTAATTTTTAATTTTAAAATAAATAAATTAAATAAAAATAAAAATTAATAATGAAAAGAAAGATAATTTAATGAAGAAAACATTCAATTATTTAGAAGATCAAACTCCTTATAAAATTATCCTAAATTAAATATAAATAAATGAAGTTATTTAAAGAAAAAATGTTTTCATGAAAAGAAACAGATCGCTCGATCTTGCTATTGCAAGAAGCTAACTTTTTCTATTTCACAAAAAATAGTTTTACATAGGGTACAAAGAAGGTATTTAGTAAGCAATTTTTTTATCAATTTAAGCATTTTTAGTTATTTAACCAATTCAATGATTTAATTATTTGGTAAATAACTCTTTTAATCAATTTATTGGTTATCAAATAGTTATTTTGAAAAAGTTAAGAATAATATTTTTTTTGAAACAGTTGATTTGCATTTAATATATAAAAAGACATTCTTACCTATAATAATAAAATTTTTTACATTTCAATCATTGATAAATAATAAAATGCTAAATTTTATTTGTTTATTTATTAAAAATATAATACATATAATAAATTATAATTATTTATTCTTTAAATAAAAACTAAATAAATATAATGAATTATATTAAAATATTTATATAATAATAAAAATTATATGAATATAATCATATCTTTTTAATCAATTGTATAAAAAAAGAAATACATGTTTCATTTCATAGTAAATAATAAAAAATATATTAAAAAATTATTAATCTTTTGTTAAATAGTATTGTTTGAATTAAAGAACAATATATATTAAGAGGAAAAAAATGAGATGATATTACTTGTAAAAGATATGTTTTTATACTTAAAATGTATAATTTATCAATATTTTTAATGATAAATATATGATTTTAAGTTTAATATAATAATTATAATCCCTAATATAATTCGCTGTTAAACAGGACCAAAATCCACTTTTTTTGGATTGAATGTACAACTGACCCTTGACTCCAATGCGCAACGTTAGATAACAGACTCTTGTTGCCGGGGACTAGTTCTACCCAATACTGTACTCTTTATATAGCGCTCGGTCCAAGTTCTCAACCCTCCGCGAAGCTCCGAACGGGTCCATCGTATTTTAATATTGCGTATGCTGTTTTATTCTTGGCACTTACAGATAGCAATTGGTTATTTTATTTGTAGATAAATGTCTTATTTCGACCATAGATTATAAAAGTTTACAATAAAAAATATTTGGCTCAAATAGCATTTGAAATTCTTTGAAAGCTTTATATCTTTTATTATATTTAGAGTTTAATTATTAATTTTTATATGTGTATGTTTAATAATTTAATCATTTTTGCTATTAGAAAAAAAGAAGTTGATAATTTGGATTAAAATTCTTTTATTCACTAGAATTAGTTGGGTTAACTTAATCTTATTTTTATTTTGTAAAAACTTAACTTAATGAAAATTATTATCATCCTCAATTATTAATGCTAATTATATTATTGGCTGTATATATTAAGATAGGTGTATAAATAGGAGTATTTAATGAGTTCAAAATTTGCAAACTAAACAAATTGGTTCAAAACTTTTTATGGATTGAATCAAAAAATTTAAGCCCATTTTAAATGAATATGGTCCATGAAAGCTACAGATCAAAATGAACCATTCTAAATTGATTGGTCGGTTGGTGAGTTTAAACAAGTTAATTTTTAATTTTTTATATTTAATAATTTAAATAATATTTATATTAAAAAATTATTTTATTATAATTTAATATAAAATATGATTTTACTATCAAAAAATTAAATATAAATATTATGCAATAAAAATAATAAAATAAATATAAAATACAAAATTAAAATTTATAAACATAAAAATAAAATAATAAATATAAAAATATAATAAAATATAAATATAAATTTAAAAAATGAATTGATTTATAAGCCAATCTAATAAGCTTGTAGACCAAATCAAATTGAATTGAACTAACTAAAATGAACCCATTAAAAAATAGATTTTAACAAGCTAAACCTAAACAAATTAAAGCTATTCAACCTAACTGGTAAGCACTTCTAATATAAATGATGAATATAATTAGATTAGACTAATAAGAATCATATGATTGAATTTCATACCAATGAATGTAATGACAATTAATGATCAAAGTCAGATTATAACCTTTTATAACTGCTTAGCTAACAAAGAATCGTTGAGACATTTCATATTAACAAAGCTTATCCCTCCATCTTTGAGTGGAGTTTTATCTAAGTAGTTATACAGATAGTGTATTTTAATGTAGGTGTGTGTTCTTATTAATTTTCTTAAAATTTTATATAAAATTATATATATTATTTAAAATATTTTCATTAATTTATAAATTTTATCCTATTAAAATATTAAAATATATTTACTTAATTCACTAACTCTCAGGTCCTGGTTTTGCCATTAATTTCAAGATATCATATTCACTTGTTTCCTCCCCTCTCTCCCCAACCAAAATTTCCTTATTTGTCCTTCAATCTTACCTAAATGCAATCTTTGCAATCTTGTTTTAGCCAAATGCTATGTTGGGAAGCTTTGAATAACCGCTTTGCAAAGCACTGTTCTTCCAAATCAAGACAAAACTTTTGGCTTTCCAATCTTGCAAGCAATCTTTTGGAAAATTTCTCTATGATGTTTCTCCCCATCTCCTTCTTGCAGTCTGAGTTTTCCAACATATGGACCCAAATATTTTCCAAAATTTGGGACGCTTAGCCTCTATTAATTTTGTTAAGATATTTTCCGTTGAAAAATTTAATGTGTTTTAATATGAAGGAAATAATAATGTATTATTATCGAATCGTATTACTGAAATAAAGATAATGTTATCTAGAATTATTATCAAATTTTATTTCTTAAAAAAAATGATGATACTTAAAATTATGATAATAATAGAAGGAAATAATAATTTCCTCTTAAAAAAAAGAATAAATTATCTTCCATCAAATTATTTATATTATATTTAATATGGAATACGTAAAATATTTTTCATTATATTAATAATTTGTGATTTTACTTTTATAAAAAAATATTTTCTACCGAAATAACTCAACCCAGAGAGTTTTGGCCAATTTTAATGCTCAGTTTTATTCATATTAATAGCCAAACCAGACTACTGGCCAAAATCAAAGAGGATTCGATTTAATTCATGTCCTGCTTCCGAGTTGGCATTGAAGAACACAACTAAGTCATCAGCATAAAATAAATGGCTAATGGCTAATTTTGGAGCCTCCTTGCTGACTCGAACTCCTTGCAAAAACGTCTTTTTGTTAGGTTGACGTATATCACGCCAGATGAAATATTTGTGCATGGTATGAAAAAACAAGATCGGAAAGGATTTCCTTACATTTTAAGCAAGCAAGAAGGAAACAACAAAGAAAAAATGTGCAGTTCATAAGGAAACTTAACCGATGTAAGATTGACTGACTTGAAAGAATCGCCAAGACCTAGGAAGTGTGACGTGTGATTTCTTGTTTTTCGTACGTGAATAAAATTTGAATACGGTACTTTAAGCGTATAATTTTTTTTATCATTAAGTCCAAAATATTTAATTTAAGTGATATATAAGATTATCTAAAATTTTTTACTTTTCTATATATTATAAGTTCAACCTTCAAATCTTATAAGTTCAACCTTCAAATTTTTACTTTTTTATAAATATCATTTTATGATATATATCATTAATACTGATTTAAGAAAATTTTTAGTTCCTCTAAAACATAAACAATAAGTCGGTTATCATTAAAAGTTTCAATAAATATAAAAATATAAAAATAGAATATACACGATATGAAATCACACTACAATTAATATGATAACTAATAATGAATTTTAAATACTAAAGGATAAGTAATTTTTTAATAAGAAATATACAGTCAACTCCATTAAATTATTAAACACGGAAAAATTAAAAAAATACAACATTAGCATAAATACAATATTAGCATAATAAAATTATAATTATAAAATTAATTACCAGAAATAATTATATTAATGATCAATATTAGCATAAATAAATATTTATAAAATTAATAATCAACAATAATTATAACTAAAATAAAAGAATGTTTAATTCTTTTTTAAGTATCATTATAGAGAAATTTTTCATTTTTATCTATCTATCTATCATTTTAGGAAACCAAAATTACATTTATTATTTTCCTTCAAATATTGCCTCTACTATTTTAATAAATGTTGAATAACTTTAGTTATCAATTAATTTTTAATAAATGATAAATTAATAAATTACAACCTATCATTTTTAAAATGAAGGTTATTTCTTACCTTCTTTAATCCTTATATATTAACTTGAAATATCACTTATAAAATAACTAATGCTAACCATTGCCTTGAGAGCCTAGTTGAGGTGAAATTATTAGTTTCTAATTAATAATAAAATAATTAACATTAAAATTATATTTAATGTTTTGTTTCTATTTTTAATAATATAATCAATGAAAGATATCAATTTTAATAATACTCTATCCATTTCTTTCTAAGTAATATATAAGATTAATACACAAATATTAAGGAGGTTATTAAATAGTTTGATTGTAGGAAAAATTGCATTCCTTTTATTAACTTACTTTGTGATTAAGGGTTCGTTTGATTTAGGAAAAAATGAAAATTTTAAAAATACTTTCCTAAGAAAACATATTTCTGAAAAATGAATTAATTTTCTATAGTTTAGTACATGAAGAAAAAATATTTTCTAATGTTTGGTACATAAAGAAAAATTAATTCCATTTAAAGTAAATTAAAATTATTTACTTCAAAATTATTATAATTTTAATTACCTTTTAAAAAAGAAATTTTTAATAAAATTTTTATTATTCTTGATGCCCAATAGTCCAATAATGATTAATTTTTAATAATAAAATATATATTAAAGATATTACAAAATCTTATACATGATTCACATAATTAGTTTAATTAATTGTTATGAAATATTATATAATAGAGTATTCGTCATGAGAAAAAAAAGAAGAATATTTTAGTAAATATTGTATAAAAATTTTTACCTAAACTTTAATAAATAAAAATAAAGCATTCATCATAAAATATTTAATAAAAATAAATAAATTTTATTTATGATCACGATTGCGTAATAAGGTGAGAAGGTAAAAAGTTTGAGCTTGGCTTGGATATGGATGTACTGAATAACAAGAAAAATGAATTCTATTTTTTAAAATGAGAAGTTATTTTCCTTAAAAATAATACAACTTTCTAGTTGACCAGAATTTATTTTCCTATTAACCAAAATTTTTTAATGTCCAAACAAGGAAAAGTTAGAAAATGAATTTCAAAAATTCAATTTCTCCCCAATCAAATGGACCCTAAAAATACTCAACAATTAGGAGAGAGATAGGGTAGTTAAAATACAAGAGAAGTGTCTATGCTTAAGAGAGAGATAATAGTAAGAGTAGTAGTGTAATTGGCTATTTAGTAGAGATAATAAGGGTAAAATTGAAAAAAAAAAGCAATTAAGGTTATATTCGGTTTGGATTTTTAAAAATAGTTTTTAATTTTTAAAATAAAAGAATTTTTTTGTTTAAGTATTTTCCCTCTTTATTTTTAAAAATTATTTTCAAAACATGTATTTTAAAATGAGAAAACAAGAACAATTTTGAATTTTTTTATTTTTTTTATTTTCAAAATACACTTTATTAATGATATTATTGTAATTTAAAACTATTTTCAAAATAACTTATCAAACACCTTCTCATTTTGATTGTTTTTAAAGACTATTTTTAAAAGTATTTTCAAAAATAAAATATTAATAACATAAACAAATAGACCCTAATACTTCTCGATTTTCTAAAGCAATACTCAAAAAAGAATAAAAATCTTTCTTTAAAAAGAAATGAAGGGAATAATATATTATTAAAGTAGAAATAAAACATTAAATCTAGTTCTAATATCAATTATGTTATTATTAATTAAGGCCTAATAATTACTTCTTTTATTCTTTTTTATGTGTTATTTTAAAAAAATTATTCTTAGTCATTTTAGAAAACCAAGATTATACTTATTTTTTCTTTCAAATAGGATCCTTACTATCTAAATAAATATTTAATAATTTTACTAATTGTTAACTTTTAGTAAAGGATATATTAATTAATAAATTACAATTCATTTCTCTTAAAATTTAGATTATTTATTACTTTTTTTAATCCTTATATAATAAATTTTAAGGATACTTAAAAAAATTGAGAGAGTATACCATAATCATCACCCATAAAAAGTAATGAAAGTTGATTTTAAACACACATACATATGCATACGCATGCGTACATGTATGAGCACGTGCACAAACACATCATTTACATAACTATATATATATAATTATTCTTTACCATGTTCAATATTGTTGAATTTATAATAAACAACATTATACTAAAAGATATCATTGTTAACTACATTAAATCATTAAATAAAAATTAAAAATATTAAAACATACGAATTGTATCAATCAACATTTAAATAAGTAACAAATTGAAAAGCATTAATGGCTATTAATAATTATATTTGTTGAATTAATGTCAACTAATAATTATGTTAATTATCAATAATAAGTATTTATTGAATTAATATCATCAATAATTATAATTAAAATAGGAGAATGTGTAAAAAAACTAAAAAATTAGAATATTTAATTTAATGTGTTAGTTAATAATAACTATTGAAAGATATTTAAAAAATACTAAAAATTGGTCTTAGATAATTTTAATTATCAAATGTATAACGAATAATTTCCTAATAAAAGATATAAAAGTCAACTCTATTAAATTATTAAATGCCATATATAGTAAACTAAAAAATAATAAGAAAATTCTTATAACATATATACTAACTCTACTAATCAACATTTAAGCAAGTAAAAAATTGTGGAATATTAATAATCAGTAATAACTATAACTATGCAATCAATTACTAACAATAATTATAATTCAAATTGAGGAATATATGATAAAAATAGTAAAAAATTGAATATTTAATTTAATATATTAATTAAGAGTTATCAAAATGCTGAAAGTTAGTCAAGACAAATATGATACTAACCATAATTATAATTGAAAAATTATAGATTATAGATTAACAATAATTATATTAATGGTCACCTAGAATTATAAGTATTCATGAAATTAATAATCATAAGTAATTATTATTAAAAAATAAAATATGAGACAAAAAGGTAAAAAAATTGAAATATATTTAATTTAATGTATTAATTAATAGTGTTCTCTAACAAAATATTTGAGTATAAAATGTTAAAAATTCATCAAAGATATAAAATTATTTTTTCGATGAAAGATGTCGGAATCAACTTCATTAAATGATTAATAATGTATAGATAATGTAAAACTGAAAAATGAAAGACTTAAAAATACTAATTATTAAAATTCTTATAATATACTAATTATTTCAAACAACATAAGAAATTGTGGAATATTAATAATCAGTAATAATTATAATTGTGCAATTAATGACTAATAATAATAATTATTATAATTGAAATTGGGGAGTATGCGATAAAAATAAATAAGAAATTAAATATTTATTTTAATGTGTTAATTAAGAATTATTAAAATGATAAAAATCGGTGCAGATATATATATAAAACCAACCATAATTATAATTATAAAATTAATGGCTAATAATAGTTATATTAATAGTTATCATTAACACGGTGTAAGTATTTATGAAATTAATAATCATTAGTAATAGTAATTATGATAAAAATGAGAAATATGTGACAAAAGAAAAGATAAAAAATTGAAGAACATTTAATATAACATATTAATGAATAGTCTTTTTTAAAAGGATATTTGAATATGAAATCTAAAAATTCGTCAAAGACATATTTGATATATAACGATTCTTTTAATGAAAGATATCAGAATCAATTCCATTAAATGATTATTAATATATAAATAATGTAAAATTAAAAATATTAAGTACTCCCTCTATTTTTTTGTAAGTGTTACTTCAGGTTAATATACAAATATTAGAAAAAATAATAAATAATCTTAATTTTAAAAGAATTGAGTTATAATTTATTAATAAATTTTTTATTAAAATTTAATTCATAAATAAAATTATTAAATATTTTTTAGGATATTAGGGTGAAAGAAGATAATAAATGCAAACTTGATTTCTTAAAATGATAAACAAAAAGAAACAATTTTTTCTCTAAAACAATAACTAAAAAGGAATCGAAGGAATAATTGAGCTCTTATAACATTCTACAAAATTACAGATATAGTTTTTACTAAAAACATCTTATAAAATTTTTAATGTTTTTTAATGAACCTTTTACTTTAAATTTATGTCATAATCATTTTTTGGATAAATGTTCACCTATATAAAAATAAAATGTCTATTGAATTAAAATAAGTGCACTACTTTCTATATAGTATCCAACATTCTATTATATTCAAATTTAAACTCATTTTTCAATTTATGTCTGCAAAGTCAAAAATTAAAAATCAGCAAAAAAAATAAATTATATAAGAATTTAAGATGATTGAAATAAAATTGAAAAATCATGCCATAAATTATAAAATAAATAAAATTGTAAAGTGATTATACTTTCTTGTATATAAGATCTCATTCGTAAATTATCAATTCACAATTTATCCCTTAATTTTCAAATTTATCAAATAGTTAACAAAACCAATGGCAATGATGAGATGTAAAATTTAATTAAATGCATCCAAAAATTTAAGCCATATGCCATTAGCCATGCTAAATATTAGGAAACAATCATTGTATATAAAATAAATGATTGATCTTAGAAAATATAAAACAAATTCAATTAAAATATACGATGTTTAGAAAAAATCATTGAAATTTATAATCATACAAATCATTTATATTGAAAAATTAATCATTGAGATCTAATATAAAAAACAACAACATACCTAATTCTAGGCAAGGAAAATTCAAAATAGTGAGTAAAATCTTTCTCAAACTTTCATCAAAAGTAAAATCAAAATCAATCAATTATATGACATATTTTTCTTATAAAACCTATAAATCAATTAATAATATATTGGTGCTCGACAGAGGCTAAGTGGAACAAAAAAGAATGATGATGATAGTGCTAATTATAGAATGTGATGAGTAAAGAAGAAAAATAAAAAATGGCAAACGGCAAAGTTCTAACGGAAGCAATAATCGGCAAGAGAATTTGATGGAATGTTGATCGGTACCAGGAGTAAGAGGGAGAGAAGTGGCAAATAAAAGTGAAGAGAGACTTAGGATTAGAGAAGACAAAATGTGTGGAACCTTGTAGGGCTTGTCCTAATAGAGCTTAATAATATTATGATTTTTTACCTTATAAGACAAAGTATGAAGAAAGTTTTTACTATAAATAAAATGGTGGAAATGGGATAATAATACCTTACCTTACTTCTTGGAGTTCCGTTATTATGAAATTATTATATTTTCATCTTATATATTAATATATATATATATATACACATATATGTATATTTTTTAATTATTTTAATAATTTAATTACTTAAAAAATAAAAATATCAAAATTTTATTTAAGATAATCAAAGTAGAAAATAATAGTTTTTTATTAATCATGTATTAATTTATTTTTATTTTTTAATTTATTTAAATCAATTATATATAATTTTAAGTCTACATTGTAACATTCTATTTATTATGTATGTCTTGTAATATTTAAATTAAAATTTTTTCCTTCCTTCCTTATCTAATTGTGTTTAAAATTATTTAGTAATTATATATAAATTGGTAACACTTAATTTTAAACTTTATATTTTTTAATTCTTATTCTTCTTTTTATTATTCCCCACAAGTTCTTATGAAGTTTTGTTGTCCCATGGGCATTGAGATGAGACAAATTTTATCTTTAATTCCTCAATAATGAAGTATAGTACAAGAAAAGATTTGTCTGCTTTTGGCCTGTTGCATTGTCATCCTTACTCAGGATGGTGGGTAAGAGAAGGCAGGAGAGAAAAGAAGTAAGACAATATTTCACTGGAAAGCAAGATTTAGGGAATGATGACGATGGGTAGGGAAAAGGAAGACGAAGATATATGACATTAGTCATAGTCCAAATTTCAAAAGAAGTAGACAACACGAGGGGGAGAAAACAGAGTTGCGGGAAAGAATATAAATATAATAATGACATAAATCAAATAAGAGAATATAAATGTAAAAGCAAAAAGTAATAAATAATACGAATAAATTAAATAAATAAAATAAAAAATAAGGAAAGGAAAGAGTGAGGAAAAAATTCACAAAGAAGTGACATGTGTACGAAAGAAACATGAAGTTTTATATATAGTATTGATAGTATTGATTATTGTCATGTTAGCATATTAAATTATTAATTACTAACTCAATGAATTTCTCTTAAAGGTTTAAATGATAATTATAATGCTAGCTTAGTACTATAATTATTTTAGATTTTAAAATTTATACAAATTGAATAAGCGAACTTCACCAAATTAAAGTGTCTTTCCTCATTTAAATATCATGCTTGTAAATTACAAAAATTATTTTGTAGAGGAAGATTTAGACATTAGAATTTAACTCCTTTAAAGTGTGAAATGTACTTTAAAAAATAAAGTGGATAATCACAACTATTGATAAAAAATTAAATAATAAGAATTTTATAAATAATAAATTGCCAAAAATAATTTTTTAATTTATAATTACCTTTTTTCTTAATTTTGTCATTAAGAATTGTGATAATTTATTTTATTTTTTAAAATGTATTTCTCACTTTAGAGAAACTAGATCTTAGAAATTGTATTACAAATACCTTGAATTAAGTGTATGTGATTTGCATTTTAGTGAAAATTAAAAAATTTAAATGTGAACATTTGATGTGAACACCATAAACTAGTATGAAAATCGAATTCATAATATCTGGCTCTTTCCTATTTCTCTTTCCTGTTAGTAGTATGTTTATATTATATATTACTCATAATATTCCTTACTTCTTTTTATGTCAAATATCATTCTTATCATTTGCCACATTTCAATTAGTTATTTCTCAATGAATATTGTATTGGGGTGAGTTACACTTACTCGATCAGTATAAAGGATTGAATCTCTTATTTATATATAGTACTTTCTATTAAATTAATAAAAATCACTGATTTTTCTCTCATTTATTATATTTTCAAATTTTTTAACTTATTGAATTTTTTAATTTTTTTACATTATCTTCCTATGTAGAATACCCTCGATAAAGTGTATGTAATTTGCATTTTAGTGAAAATTAAAAAAATTTAAATGTGAACATTTGATGTGAACACCATAAACTAGTATAAAATTGGAATTAATAATATTTGGTTCTTTCTTATTTCTCTTTCATTTTAGTAATATCTTTATTTGTATCTATATATTATATATTAATTATGATATTTCTTACTTATTATAATAAGTATCATTTTTATAATTCATCATGTATTAATTTATTATTTTTTTATATTTATTTTTTAATATTAAATTAATTTTTAATAAAAATTTAAATTTAAATTATTTTTTATCTATCATCAAAATTCATATTACCAAATTATTTCAATCTCATAAAAAGCCTCTCAAAAGGCTCTTCAAATTACATTTGTATATGTTTCTTTTCTCTTGACACCTTACTATCTTTTCTCTATGTCTATATCTTTATATCATATATTAGTTGTGATATTTCCTACATCCTATTATAACAAGTGTTATTCTTATAATTTATTATGTGTTAATTTGTTATTTTTTAATAACAAGTCAAATTATCATTTCTTCTCCATCTAAAAGATAATTTTATTCATCTTTTATTTATTTTTATAATATTAAATCAATTT
Source organism: Sindora glabra (assembly GCA_020226215.1). Classification (NCBI taxonomy): domain Eukaryota; kingdom Viridiplantae; phylum Streptophyta; class Magnoliopsida; order Fabales; family Fabaceae; genus Sindora; species Sindora glabra. The sequence goes on along the minus strand of CM035232.1, from coordinate 20,917,556 downwards.
TTAATAAAAATTTGATTTTAAATTTTTATTATCATCTTTCATTAAAATAATTTGATTTTAAATTTTGAATTGATGGATTATCTTGAAAAAAGATGTGTTCAAAGTCAATATCTAAATTCAAAATTAATTACTAACACTAAGAAAACTACCTAATGAAATCATGAAAGTCATTTTTTAATTCAAATGCAAAATCAATTACTAATCTAAATTAATAAAGTGGTGATTTGTTTCCTTTCTTAATTTTTTCTCTATAATATCATCTTCCATAAATTTTTTTATTGTTTAATTACTCCAAAAAATTTTATTACTTTATTGTTTTTCCTCCTTACCTGTTCTTAAGTTTTTTTTCATGTTTGAAGTATCTTTTCATATTTTTCATTTTTTTTATTTCATGAAATCTAGAGATTTTAATTTATTTTTCACTTCTTTTCTTTTGGTTTGACTTCAAGATTTCTTATCATTTTATTATAAAAGGTTGAATGAATTTTTTTTAGTCTTATATCATCATCTCTAGAATCATGTATAGGTGAGCATTTAGTTTCAAGATTTTTTTTTAAGTATCATCTCATATTTTTTTTCTTTTCTTTTCTTTCATGAAAGTTTTCCAAAAAATTTTAGTTTATTTTTCTCTTCTTCTCTTTCAGTTTGTTTCAAGATTTCTTATAAAGCTTTTGGCTTTTGCTATGAAAGGTTGAATGAATTTTTTTCACATTATATCTTTGTCTCTAAAATCATACACATTTGAGTGTTTGATTTTAATTTTTTTATATTTATATTATTCATAGTTGATAGTTAATTTTTTCATTTCAGGAAATTTTTTTTCTTGTTTTGCTTTACATCATTTGAAGTTATTTTTTTAAAATACCTCTATCACTTTATCTCTTTCATTTGTTAACAAATTTGTGTATTCTTATTTAAGAGATTGTTATATGACCGCTAGTGGTAGAAATTAGGAGATTTTGTTGCAATGAAACATTTCAAAGTATATAGAATTATTTCTATAATATTAATTAGTTTATATGCAAATCAATTTTTATGTAAATTTAGTGTGATTTTAAAAAAAAAAAATCTAATCTTTCTTTTTTTCTTTGGATTGTCCCTCTATCTAGGACATCTTCTTTTGAGAAATAATTGTATGAAGTGTTCACATAACTTTACTTAACTATATTGAATCTACAATTAAGATGCATGATTTTTGCAAATTTAGAAGAATTAAATTTATATATCAAGAATTACCTAAAAAAACTTTACTTGTATTTTATTTTTCAATTACGAGATTACTTATATATTTTATATTTAAAATAAATAAATAAATATCAATAATGCATTAATCTTTCTATCAAATAATAATATTTTATCATTAATTTTTATTATAAATTTAAAAAAAGTGGGATCTGAATTCTTTCATTTACTTATCCTTTTTTTATCATTCCTAGAGAGATATATAATTATTTACCTATCAATAATAGAAAAGTATTGATATAATATACATAAAATATAGTTATAAATGTATTGTCAATAATATAAAGGCTTATTGAATAATAATGTGAGTAATTTTATTGCATATTTTATTTCATAATTTGTTGCCAAAAGCAACCATTTTTAATCATTTATGATACTTTGTTATTTTTTTAATGTTAATCAATTGGTAATTATATTGTTATAATTATGTCTCTTTTTAAATAATTAACATACATTTATAATGTTACATAATATTGAATTAATTTTTTTTACAACATACGAGTAACTTCATGGTATTATATATTAGCCATAATATTCCTCACCTCTTTTTGTGTCAGATGTTATTCCTATAATTTATCATATATCAATTTATTATTCATTAATAAATATTGTATTGTGATGAGTTATACTTACTCAATTAATATAAGAAATTAAATCTCTTATTTATATATAGTAATTTATATTAAATTAAAAAACTCATTGATTTTTTATCTTATTTATTACATTTTCATAATCTCTTTGATTTCTTTTCTTGATTTACTAAGTTTTCTAATTTTTGTGCATTATCTTCCTATATAGAATAATCTTATTAATTTCTTTCCCTTATTTATTACATTCTCATTATTACTCTAGTTTCTTTTCTTAATTTATTTTATTTTTAGGACTAGATATCTCATTTGTATATAACAATTTATATAAAATTAAGAAAAAAAACTTAGTAATTTTTTGCTTCATTTATTACATTTTCATAATTTCATAATCTCTATATTTTTTCAATTTATTAAGTTTTTTCTATTTCCATACACTATCTTCCTCTCTAGAATAATCTTCGCAATTTTTTTCCTTTGTATAACACTAATTGACTTCCATGAGCACTAATTAAACATTAACAATTAATTCATTTATTCTGATAAAAATAACACTTTCATCTCCAATTGATTTGTATTTTATTTCTACATCTCCATTTATATTATTAAAAAATATTCAAACATTTGTTATCTATATATATCGTTATCAATTTTCTCTTCAAATGAATGTTGACATTCTTTCTACCTTATTTTTTTTCTATTAGCTAATCTTTTTTTGCCTCACCTTTCTCTCTCATGTCTCTTAATCCCAAATCCTAAAATCCAAATTAATCCCAACTCCAATCATGCAAGCCTTTTAGCTTATAAACGATATTATTTTGCTATTAATAATACTCACCTATTGAATCATTATAGTACCATGTCAACAAGCGATGGTTGTTACCTTTGATAATTTCTTTTGACACATTACTTCATTATAGTTGTTAATCGGTGAGTATAAATTTATTAGGAAATAATTCTTTATTTCTTTAATTTTCTTTTACCAATATTATTTCCTTCTTTGATTCATTCCTCTATAGTTATATGTAGTATGGTTGTGTTGGAGAATTTTTTTGATAACACAAAAAAATTTGCCTTCTAATTTTTAACATTCATTCATTTAACTATGTCAAAATACAATGTACAATAACATTTGAATTTTAATACTATTACAAAATTAGGCATTATTTTATTTGAAAATATCATGCTCACATCATTTTGCTTAGAATAGCTATATGAAAGAAAATGAATTTAGACAGCAAGTTTAAATAATGATATTTTCCAATCAAAAAAGCAAGCATAGATAATTCCTTTCTAGCAAACAACCTTTTTGAACCTATAAGCTCCTTTTTTTTTTTGCAAGTTTTATACTTTGCCCCAATTTTTTATATAAAGTAAAATTATTACATATGACTTTCTTCATTACATAAAGTAAATTATTTTTTTTGTAATTTTAGATATGGCATGAGGTTGGTGTATACCTATTTTTTCATTGCAAGTTAATAAGATAAAAGAACTTTACATGTCCTATATTAAGAAGGTATGTGTACCTTTAAATTTTTGTCAAAGGCTAATATACATTCATCTTTTTATTACAAGTTAAATTAGGTTGAATTTCAATATTTGATTATATTTAGCATATATACATTTGCATTACAGTATGTAACTTTTGGAGAGACTAATATGTCTGATCAAATAAATATTCTTTATTTGAAAATATTTAGAAAGATTATTTAGTAAATTACACCATATTTATTATTATTATTATTATTATTATTATTTATCATGATTTACATTATATAAAATTAAGGATGGATACCGTTTCATAAAAATAAATGTTATTTCTTACATATATATAATTTTATGTTTGTTTAAATTTATTTTTTTAATATATAAATGTGTATGTATCATTCTAATTGTGGTAATGATTAATGTTAATATGATCTTACAATAATATAAAAGTTTTATTAATTAACAATGAGTTAAAAAATATAATACATCCTTTTACTTATTTTGAATATAATTATATTAATTTTATAGTTATTTAATTTATATAAATATGACAATATATTTGATATTAATCATTTAATATCTTATAATTTATATTATAAATTATTATTAATTAATATTAATTAAATCTATGTATCATACAAGTTACAAGTTAGTATGTATATGTGTGTGTGTGAATTTTACTTCATATTAAATTAAGATTTGAAGTATCCCTCGTCATACATAAAATATTAATTATGCCCATCTCTTTTTTTCTTCTTCTGTCAGCAGAACACTAATTGGACAATGTTTTTTCTTCTTTCAGCAGGACACTAATTGAACAATCAAATTGTCCTCTGATATTTCCTAAAATAGGTCCGAGGAAGTTTATGTCACAGTATCCAACCAGAGAAACCAACATTCTCTCTTCACAATGCTACAGTACAATTTATTCTTCTTGCTGGTTCTGTCTCTTTGTGCAAGCTCATCGTTCTGGTAGAGCCTTTAAAATATAATATGCAGAGAGCACGAAGGAGCAACCATACCGGGCAATGCCAATTTTAACGCAGTCGCCTCATTTCATATGTATGACCTAGTCCAACGGTGCATGCTCTATTTTGACAAAAGCATCCTTTAGACTTCGTTTAATTTAGTAATTTCCACCTTATTAATTATTCCTATTTCCAACTACATTTGATATGACTTGACCTTTTAATCTAAGTCATAGTCGAATAATCTTTCGTTCTAATAAGAATGTCCATTTGTTTGACCATTGCGTTTTTTTCAAACTTCAATATATTTGAGAGAGAGAAAGAGAGTTGCTGGCTTCCATGTAGAGATTAATAACCTCTACTTTTTTTATTTGAACAAAAAATTATACTATAAATTTAATTATAATTATGATAAAATTAAAGAAAATATTTAAATGGTTTTAATAAAAATATATTAATTTAAAATATTTAGATCAAATATTATTTTTTCTCACCTTTATAATAAATGTACCAATTAATTAAAATAGTTATTGTAACACATTAACTTTAATAGAAATATATTCTTTTCACAAACCTTAAAATATAAATGAATATTTAAGTAATTTTAATAGAAATATATTATTTTCACCCGCGCACCTAGCATCAATGGTTCTTTAGTGAGAAACAATAACATAATAAAGAGTATCATAATTAATTCATGAAAATTGCTAACAATAGCCTTAAGATTATTGTTAAACGTTAAATGCATATCATTAATAGACAAAATTAAAACCTATATTTTTATTTTTAGTAATATGATAAATGATAATACATTTAATAATAGAACCACATTTAATATTTTGTTTCAGTTTTAATAAGGCAATTAATGTATTATCATTTATTATATTACTAAAAATAGAAAATAAAATATTTAATATAATTATTTAGAAATATGCATTTAATATTTAATAATAGTTCGGAATTGTTGTTAGCATTTCCCTTTGATTTATTGGGTTTGTTAACCATAACTTATAGGGCTATGTTTGAGAATCAGTGAATACCCTATTTTTAATCTTTAAAATAGATTGATGGAATAATATTAATTAATTTAATTATAAAATATTTAAAATTTAATTTATTAATTAATATTATTTATAAATTTTTATTAAAAATTAAAAATAATTAAAAAAACTCTACTGAATCTTAAATATAATTTTTAGAGTTACGGTTAGCATTTATCTAATTTATTACTATTAAAAATTATTTTAATTAATGAATATATTTATTATAAAAATAATTAAAAAAATAAATAAAATTAATTTAAATATTTTATATCAACATTTTTATTTAAATCACATAAATATTTATTATTAATTTAGTTAACAATCCCTACTGCACCTTTGTTGTGCCTCGTGTGGAGCATTAGGCGGAGGCTTATTAATTTTGACACATCTTTTGTTAATTAACATTTATTAAGGTGGCAAGAATTGGACGTTATATGCCCTATATAAAGTTCTGAAACCCAAGTTCTTGTGTTTAACATTGGTGAGATTTAAACAGAGAGGTTTTACATATTTAAGAATGTATTTATTATTTTTTCTAAATTTACCCCTATCAACTTAATGAATGATGATATATTAATTCACCTTGAATAAAAGATAAATTGATAAGTTATAATTTTTAGATTAAAATTATTTATTAACCTCCTTAATATTTTCATATTTACCTTAAATTTTGGTGGCATTTAGTTTGCGGAATATTTTTAATATTTTCGGGAATATTTTAAGGGAATATCACATTCTTATGTTTAGTTCAAGGTTTGAAAAAAAAAATACTTTACATTCTTAGGAATCTTTTTGACCTAACATTCTCTCAAAATATTCTCATGATGGGAAGTAGGTATCTCAGATTTTCATGAAATGGGAATGTGATATTAAAATCTCTCAGAAAAATTTATAGTAAATAAAACATAAGAATATTATATTCTTTTTAATTAAATTCTTAAGAATCACATTTCTGAAAATGTATACTTTTTTAGAAATATAAGATTCCATGAACTAAATACCACCTATACTTAAAAATAAAGGGGAAATATAAATTAATAGCAGTAAATTTTAACTAATAACTTCACATTACCATCAAAATGATTGGCCTAATATTGTTAAGTTAATGCTTTATTTTAGAGGATATAAATTTTTTTGAGAGTGTAAATTCTTAGCCAAAATGAAGGAATGAAGAATGTTCAACATTACTAGCATTTTAATGAAACAGTAGTGATAAACTTATTCTTTGAATAACAATTGTGATTAGGGATAATATGAGTAAAATTATGAATTAGTTCAGTGTTCAACTCGAGTGGAATTAATTGAACTCAAACCTTAATTCACATTTAAATGAATTTAAAATCTTTACCTGAACTTAGCTTGAATTAAGTTAAAAAACTATTCAACTTAACTTGATAATTCATTTAATCTAATCAAATAAACTAAATTTTGAAATAAGTGAATTCGAATGGAAATGAACTAAGTGAGCTCGTATTAATGATTTATTAGGCTAGCTCATTTAATTCATTTAATTTGAATTTATTTAAATACATTAGATAATATATAATCTTATGTTTAATCTCATAGCTTATTTCATAAATATTATTAATACATATATATAGTTAATTTATCAAATTAATCCATAAATTAAATGAGTCAAACTAACCCTATATCAAGTTTAATTTATTTACAATTGAGTTAGTCTTTTAAATTCAAGTTCATTTCATTTGGTTTATAAATCTAACTCGTTAAGCTAATTTTCTAGTCAAATCACAAGTGATTTATAAATTGACTTAATTCTTTATCGTTCTATTTAAGATTAATTTGAACATCATGTAATGAGAAATTATTCATGTAATAACACTAAATAAGAATAAAAATTTATATTCTAATATATAAAAATAACATCCATATGTGACATGTGTTATAGTGTTAATCTATTAATAAAGGAAGCTTTAGAAGGTGCAACATAACAAAATATGTGGCAACAAATATAATTAAATACTATTATTAATGCCATATGGTAAAATATATGATAATAAATGTAATTAAATAATAATATTAATTGAATTTTAAAATAAAGTGAAAACTAAATTTATAGTAAAATTAATTGAAATTTTTAATTTTTAAAATATAAAAATGATATACTAATTCTTATTTTTTAAATATAATTTAAAATAATAATATTTAATATCATTTTCATAATAAATAATAGATAATATTATTTATAACCAAAACATGTGAATTTAAAAAATATAAAATTCATATTTCCTAATTCATATTTAGTCTAATTAAAATATAAAAATTAAGATCTAATATTTGAAAGTTCATATTTGTAAAATCATAAAAATATATTTTAATACATTTCTTTAACATTTTTAATTGATTTTAAATATTCATTGCATATTGTGATTGGTAGATGAGTGTGTACAAAGGTAAATAACTCGGAATGTCTCTATCAATTTAAACTCTGAATCAAGTCTGATTTATACTAATGTGAAATTAATTAAATATTATGATTAATAAATTAACTATTATCATTGATTGGAATAATTAGCGTGTTATAAGAATTTGGTTATGATATCTTTTCTTAAATTATTTTATCTATAAATAATTTAACATTAATTTGTATAGCTTTTTTAAAATACTTTTAAAATTTCCAAATTGTTAATTCTTATTGATTAGATATTAGCTTTAAATATTTTTATATCAAATGCATGATAAAATATAGATTAGGAATGAACCTTATTATTAATTGCAATTGATTGGATATTAAACAAATTTAAGTTTGTTAAATTGTTAATTCAATATTGATTGGCTACTGCAAATTTCTTATTTTTCATATCTTAAGTATTTTATAATTTTATTTTAGTTAATTAATTGCTAAATTATATATATGTATTGGTAATTAGGATTATTGAAGATAGGTTTAGGATGAAAATTTAATTAGATAAAACATGATTTTATAAAGGGGATGAGTATAATTAAATTAATTATAAGATTATGTAAAAGTAAGAATTATTTTATTTATTTATAGAATACTTTATATATGTGATAGTTAATAAATTATTAAGGATGACTATATGGTAAATATTTAATTAAAGAAAATAGGATTTTATATTAAAAATAGGAAGTATAAAATTAAACATAGGTCAAAAGCTAATTAGATTTGAGTAAGGTATATGGAGGAAATTTTGAAAAATATTTTAATTTTACCTTTTAGCCTCTTTCAAATTACTAAATTGCCCTCCAATTATTAAAAAAAAACTTCCTATATCTCTCTTTTCTTATTTTCTCCAAAAAGCTCCATCAGTCCCATTTCCCTTATATTCTTCTTCGTCATCATCATCTTTCTTAAATTAGCAGGATTAAACTCTAATCATCATCAATTCTCCATAACTCTTAAAGTAAACCAAGGTAATTTTTAACCATTCCATGCTTTGGAATGTGTTTGTTAGATTTTTAAGTTTAAACAAAGAATTAGGGATTTGGGCTTTTTTTATTTTAGTTAAATTGATGTTATATAAGGCAACTTCAATTATCTACCTACCTCATCTTATCTCCTCCATGCAAAAGTAAGTAGATAATACACTTAGATTTAAAATCATGCTTGGTTGTGTTGAGGATTTAATGATTTTATGTTGAAAAGTTATGATATAATTAGTGTTGTTAATAGTTGTATAATAAGTGTAGATGATGGGTTTATGTTGGTTTAAGAGAAAATTGGTCATTTGTACAATGTTTCATAGTTGTCTTACAAAAACTAGGCTTCATACTTGAGTATATAAACAAGTATGGTTTTAAATAATACTTTTTGGATGCTTATACTTAAGTACATACTCAAATATAACAATATGGGGGCATTCTAGGTGGCTATAGCTAAGTATATACTTGAATAAGGGTATAAAATTTGCTCTATAATTGCCTATACTCAAGTACATTAGATAATATTTTACATCAATTTTAAAAAGTCATATCTCACTCATCTCTATCTATCTCTAGAATCTAACTATTGCAAAGTGATTAAGTCTACTTTTCAATAGAATTAGTTTCATATTAAAATATTATTTATATTTTAAGATATTATTAAAATAATAAATATAAGTTAAAAATTCATGATTTGTGAAATATATAATTTTTAGGTTTAAATTATAAAAAGGATAAATCCATCAAATATCAATCATTTTTATGTAAAACCTTAGCTTATGAAAAATTAATTGAGCTAATTTTCATAGAAAACAAATTTCATAAATAATAAATTCATAAATTTTAAATTAGTCATAAAATATCATTCAAAGGTCAAAGCTGCTTGAGTACATGCTTGAGTATTCTTTAAAAGTTACTCCGTAGAAAAACATGCTCAAGTATAAAGGTTAGAATTACTTTCTAGAATTGCATACTCAAGTATTACCTTGACATCTTATAATAACTAATACTTATGACATCCTAAGTTAATATGAGGCTGTATGATGATATTATTAATGTAAATTTGTGATGATGATATTTTGTATAATTATGATGAAGACATTCCTAATGGATCATAATTCTACTTGAATTGTGTTATGAAGGTATAAAATTATGTTTTATGTACACAAACTTCATTGTATTAAATTACGGTAGCTTATAATCTAATGTGATATTGGATTATATTAGGTTATAATATATGATGGTGTTATTTTATATTGGTTTATAATAATTTATATTTCATTATAATATTGGACTATTATAGTTTATATATTTTTACAAGTTTGGATTATAATAGCTTATATTCAATCATAGTTGTAAACAACATTATCTTATATTCTATAATAATACTGAATTATATTATCATATATGCTATTATAGTGTTGAATCATATTATTGTATATTTTATTGTAATGTGGAATTATATTATGTTATACTATATAGTAGTTTTGAATTATATTATTTTATGTTTTACTATAATATTGATAAATATTACCTTAGGTTCGATTATAATGTTGAATTATAATACCTTATATTTCATTATAGTATAAAATTATATTAAGCATATATTTTATTATAATATCTGATTATATTAACCTGCATCATATTACCATAAAAGATTATTGTAGTATATGTTAACTACTATTAAAAGGTTTATAGGTAGGTGCCTTGATTATTATGATAAATTATATAATTTCACATTTGAATATTATAATAGGTTATACATGTATATGTTTGAATATTACATAAGATTATATATATATATATATATATATATATATATATATATATATATATATATATATTATTAACACTTGGTTTCTTCTATAATTTAAGAGATGTCACAATTAGATTATAATGAGTTATTTAGATCGAGAATGATGAAAACTTTATATTACAATAATGCTTTATTTGTGAAATATGAGTGCATTGCACGTATATTTTTATAGATCATCAATTAATATTACTAGTTTATTATATATTCTATTATATCGTAGTGATATGAATGGTATGAAATATTATAATGTGTAATGATATTCTTATATTTAGAGGTCATTTGGTTTACTTTAACTGCATGAAAAGTTCTAATTCTCAAGAAATATAAAAGAAGTAAGTTATTTAGTTGACTATTATTTAACAAGTTGAAGGAAATAAGATTTTTTGAGAAGTCTTACTTTCCACAAAGAATGGGAAGTTGCTTACCCACTTCCTAATTAGGTAAGTCTTACTTTCTATGTTATTTATGAATATAATAATAAAATTATTTTTATTAAATTTAATTAATAATAATTAAAATTTATTAATTTATGTTATAATAATATTAATAATATAATAATTATTTTATTAACACTTACTAATATGTTTAAAGTAAAACCAAACAAAATATAAAAATTACTTCCTAAAAGTGTTTCTTTTTATATATCAATTAAATAACTTTGAATATTTTTCAAAAGGTACATATAAAAAGTTATTTCCTTAGAAGTTTAATTTCTTATGGAAAGTTACTTCTTATGTGAACCAAACGAGTCCTTATAATTCTTGAATTTAATTAGGTGCATGTATATATGTTTATGTGAATGTGTGATATGTTAAAAATGATGAGATCCCAATGTGGGATATGTTATAAAATGAAAAGCAGGAATGAAGGGATTGTTATTTTGAGAGGACAAGATAAGTTTATTATTTTTTATTTTAATTATTATAAATTGAAATGATTGTTATTTTAAAGGGGCAAGATGGGTTTATTATTTATTTTAATTATTGCAAATTGGATTGACTATTATTGTAGAAGGATAATATGGGTTTATTATTTTATGGTATGTGTGTGATATTAAGACCTAAAGTTTTTTTTTTTTTGTATGAGCATAAAAAATCAAGCATTGGGAGCTTTTATGTGTAAACAATGTCAAAGAATGATTTTCCACCTAAGGGCCACATCTTGTGAGAGAAAGAGCAACTTTGGTAGGCACTAAGATTGTCACCTCGTATATCATAATTAGGTGCTCATGTCATATTATATGCCAAATCTCACTTAGGTACTAATAAGGAGTAGGTAATGAGAATGGTAGGCAAATTAACTGAATAGGCAAAATGGAAATAAAATCTAACACTAGAATTAACTGATTATATATATATTGTTTATGCATTTTTTATTATGTGAATATTGTTTGGACTAATCATTTAGAATTGTTTATTCTTGTTAATCTATATTGCTTAATGTTAAAAATGAACGAACTTGTTATGCAGTACATGATTTAGGAACTCAGTTATGTGTGGAAGTTGTTAATTGTTTGTATATATATACATATATACATACATATATACATATATACATATATATATATATATATATATATATATATATATATATATGTATGTGTGTAGAATAAGAATAGTTGTGTAAATGTGATGTTTTGTTAAGTAGGTTATATGCTTAGTGAGTCTACAACTCACCATTTTTTTTTATGTTTTACAAACAAGTTCATGGAATCTCCACTTCCATTGGCAATTTGTAAATGAAATATTCTTAAATATAATGTATTGAATAGCCATAGTTAGAAATTAGATTGTAATTAGAGGACTTGGGTCTTTTAAAAGTGATAATAGTTAAGGATAATTCAAACTTTATTATATGTATATATTTTTTAAATTTCATTTATTAAATTAGTTTATTTATTGGTAACTGTGTATTGATACTAGAGTTAAAATTATCTAAACTGGTGAAAACTGAGTGATGTGTTCCATATTGCTCATAGTAAGGTGGGTTGTGACACTTATTGCTTAACTTTCATGAAATAAAAGTCAATCATAGTATTAATGCAAAGAAATCATTTAACCATAAACATATTACCAGTTGTAAAATAGTGTACTTCACCTAATTATCAATGAACTACATTATCAACCATAAATTTTTTATTATTCACTTCTTTTTAAAATATATTTTATAGATAATCAAAAGTTTCATAAAATATTTGATATAATTTATTCATATTTCTAAGCCTTTTAATTTTTTTTTAAATTATCTTTCACAGTAAGAATATAAATAATTGATAGAATAACTAAACATATTGTAATTAACAATCTCTTATTTAATATTGTTCATTTTTGGAGAAACTACAACATGGTCTCACATGGAACAATCACGAGGTTGAAGAATATAATTTGTAACAACAACCTAACAATAATTAAGGTTTGTATTGTTTCATTGCCGTTTGTTTCAAGGTAGTGTGAATGAAATGAACCCATTTCCATCAAACATTGCTTATTGATAGTAATATATCATTTTTAATTTTTTTAAATTAATTTTAAATTATATCCCCGATACATTATGCATTTTTTTACCTTTACACAATTATTGTTGGTAGTTATCATGTTTTTTCTTCCTTTTTTTTTGCAAATTATTCTTTGGATTTAATTTTGTCATATATATAATTGTGCCAAGAAATTTGGTTCAAAGATTTAAGGGTGTGGTATCATATATGACATTAAACATAGCAGATGGTATTATTAACAAAGGAGAAAAGTATAAGTAAAGCTGACATTAATATATCTTAAATTTCAAAGTAAATATTTTAGTTATTAATTTTGAAAACACTAATATCCCTATTTATGAATTTAAATTTATATCTTACAAGCATATCATGTGTTCATATTACAAGCAATGGCATACAATTGTGTAGGTGTGTAACTTCTTATATACTTTTAATAGTTCTGTTGAAGACAAGAGACAAATAATGGCATATCCAAAAAAAAAATGATATCACAATTGCAAATTTAGAGTAAAAAAAAAAAAATTTTAATTTTAATAAAAAATTATAATTTTTTAATATCTTTTTACCTTATACATTCCCAAGTTTTCACTTTATTGTTAGTTTTATTATACAATGTATTTGTTAAAAATTTTCTTTCAACACTTGCGAAAAACTTGCGTTTTTATTTTCTTTTACATATAGGAATAGCTAGACTACAAGACTAGTATTGTGATAAATTTGTTCCTTTTTAGAGAATTCAAGCACGGGACTTGGCATTATCATTATTCAATTTCAACAAAGTAAAGAAATTGAAGTGTCTGGAGATCTATCCTTTTTTTGAGGGGGGGATTTTTGTTGATCATTTATGATCATCATAAATATGCAATAAAGTTATTATTTCTGAATACTAACTTCCCATGATGTAAGATTTTAAAAAATAATATATTATTAATTAAAATTTAATATTATAATCAGCAAATGATTAAGATTTTTCTATTATTTTTCATTCAATATTATGTTAATTTGGTAATTTATAACCTTTTCATCAACAAAAAGTAACTTTTTGGGATTGATGATTAGTAAATATACAATAGCTATTTTCTTACTCATATGAATATTCAATCAATCATGGTAATTAAATATCTTTATTGAAATAATTAGCATGTTACAAGAATTTAATTATAATACATTTTATTTAAAGACCGATTAATGTAGATTAATTTCATAATTTTTTTCTTTTATTTATAAACATTTTTACATTAATTATAATTATTTGAATAATATAATTATTGATAATGCCAAATATTTAATGAATCATAATTAATATTATATTAATTATTTTAAAAAAATTCATTCTAGAACATGTGTGCCTCAAGATTGGCTAGTGTGATCGTTCGGATATTAAGAAATAGTGTAATTATGAATTTGAATAATAACAAACATAATGAAATTATACACATCCATGGAAAGGGATATTGTAATTGATTTTTATTGAATAAAAGCTGATCAATGTTAAAGATAAAGTCAAATGATTTTTAGAAGTTATGCAATAGCATCTGTTACTAGGAAATTATATATTCAGGTTGATATTTATAATTCTTTTAAAATATTTTTTTCAAAATTATTTTCTACCATCAACATCAAAACATATAAAAAATTGATAATACAATCAAATATATGTAGATTTGCGCGCACACACGTACACACACACGCACGCGCGCACACACATATATATATAAAATAACTAATAAGAAGTATATAATTGATATTTAGTAAATCTTAAAAATTTTTCAAGTGTTTTGATAAGATGTTCTACCATTATAATTACCTTTTAAAAATAATTTCCTTATGTCAAAATTTTATTACCAAATCAGAATTTAATCATTCAATCTTTTGATATAATTGAATTATCATAATTAATAAAATTAAGTGCAACATTAAATTAAAATTCAAAATTTTAGAATTAAAAATTTAATCAATTATAATTCATTTAAATCAATAAAAATTTAGTAAGAGTCTCAATTACTATTTAACCTTACTAATAATTTATTTAAATAATCAATAAAATTTTGACAAATTTTTATTACTAAATAATTTATTTTAAAAAAATTCTAAAATTCAATCATTTAAAATTTATTTCATATAAATAGCTAATAAGTTAATTGATAGCTAATAAATTAGTTAATATAATAGTTAATAAATTAGTTGATTGTGTAAGAAATATTTTTCAAAACTAACTGTTAAAATATCTAAAATTATAAAATAATATAAAAAATATATCAAGAAATATATGTATATTAAAATAATTTATATTAATAAAAGACATAAATTATAAATTAATAAAAATAAAAAAAAGGTTGTATCTTATAAGGCATTTAAGATAATTTATTATATCAAAGTTTTTTTTAATAAAATAATGCACGACACATATTTAGAGACTAAGTTATAAGTTATTAATTAGATTAATAAATTATAAGTTAATTTATTTGTTATGTAAAATGAAGCCTTAATATTTGGTATAATTAATAAAATTAAGTGTATAATTAAATCCAAACATGAAATTTTCAAAATCCATATTATAACGACGGTTAAATGTCAATTGAATATAACCAATTTTATACTAAACTATTTTACTATTTATTCAAGTTATACGTAACAATTCAAATTTTAAAATTCATATTTAAAACGTCTTCAAAACATAACCTCTTCTTATGATCTTAATAAATAATATATATTAATAACATTAATATATGAATGCCTAATAAGAAAATAATGTAAAAGGAAATATATAAATGATATCTAGTACTCGTCAGCATATAATAATTTTTGCATTATAAATTTTAATAATTACTATATATCTCATATATACATTTAACATTGTCTTTTTTTCTCTCTCTTGCTAATAGAAGGATGAAACAAGAAACATCATCTTATTATTATTACTTTTGAAAAAAAAAAAAGGTAAGTGATGAGTTGATTTATATTAATTCATTTTTAACTATGGAAAATATTATTATGAATTAATTGATATATACTTTAATAAAATTTTTATTTTTCTTTCATTTTCTTGGAAGTAGTTTTAAAGATCAATATTAAATATTAAATTTAGTATAATATGATCACATTGACACTCTTTATCGAATGAATTTAATAATAATAATTTCATCAAATTATTATATTATAATAAATTATATATTATTATAATAATTATAATAAAATTAATATATTATTTTATGACGGCCTTCTTCCACTAGTAATGAGAATAACAAACACCGGTTGTTCTTTTTTTTTTTTTTTAAGTGGAAAAAAATCTTCAATTAAGTCATAATATTTAGATTCCTTGAAAAAGTGAACATAGAGAATAAAACATACTTTCTACTCTTAAAAATCATTGGGTCAAGTTTCTATTCAACCTTTCATTTTTTTTTTGTTTTTCTTTTATTTCAAATAAATTATTACAGCCTACCTAAGAGCAATGGACAGGAATGATGGAATAAAAGGAGAAACTACATAGAGGTCAACCTCATAAAATAATATTAAAATAGGAAATTATCACTCCATCGTATCAAGTTACCTCACCATTTTTTTCTTCTCTCCTATTTTTTTGTGCATTGAGCGTACCATTAAACTCAATTCTCAATCTATGACACTTTTTTTTTTAATTGTGTTTGAACAAAAAGGGACCATAAATATGACTAATTAACGCAGAATAAAGATCAATTTCATACACTCAAAATGATCCGTTAACTCTATTTGAGAACCCTGTCTTGTTCAATGAAACGATGTAAATAATCCGACAGTAAAAAACAAATTTTACTTACCGAAAAAAAATATAAATGTTAATAATTAATAATGAAAAGACATAAATTTAACGTTCATGTTGAAACACATATTTAACAGCACACTATATTATCATTGTCTTGCACCAAAAATAAGACAGCACCCTCATCAACATATTGGGCAATAAATCTAACCCCACAAAATTGCTGCCAAAATTACCTACCGTAAATTTAGTGTTATTTTTATATAAATATTATTGATTATTTTATTTTTTATTTAACAATCTAATTTTTTAAAAAGTAAGTAATTTTTTCGTTAAAAATAGATAATTTTTATCAGATCAAATTATTAAATTAAAAAAATAATATGATTAATAATATTTATTTAAAAAATTATACTAAAATTTCCATATTAACATACAATTAGAGGTTTTTTTCCTTCCACAACAACCACGGAATTTGTCGACAGGATTTTCTAGCAAGTCAGTGAGACGTGTTGGATTCATTAGCCACCAGATTCCTATGTCTCCGCATATATACACGTAATTTAATTCTCATTTCCAGTTTCAATAAATTTACAATTTTTTTTTAATTTAGAATTGCCGTTTGCAAACTTTAATTAGTATTACCTATTAAACCACCGAAAAACCAGGCAGTTTTTATACCTTTTCAGCTTACTGTTAGCATTTCACAACATTTTTGTGGATGCAGATAATAAAATCTTCTTTCTGCCACAGTGCCGTTTCCCCTGTTTTGATGCTTCCTAGGTACTTGTTATAATATTTGAAGAATTTTAAAATTTAGAGTAATATGATTAATTTAAAATTTATTAAATTAAAATTATTTAATTATAATTATTTTGTATAAATATAATTGAATAATTTTAATTTAATAATTTTTAAAATTATTATAACACTCAAATTTTCAATTTTTAAGGGTAGCATAAAATTCACATGCTTCCTTACTAGTAACAATATAATAGATATTTTGACAAAAGAGAGTCTTAGTCTTCATTTATTCAATGGTGTGTCAAACCTACAAAATTTTGAATTAAGATTATTTAATTATAATTATTTAATTTAATTTTTTATGAATATAATCAAATAATTTTAATTTAATAATTTTTAAAATTATCATATCATTTTAAATTTTAAAATTTTAGAGACATCATAAAATTTGTCTTGTTTAATTAAAAAGTATTTTTCATAAGAAAATATTATTTATAAATTAATGATATATTATTTATTTTTGTAGCTAAAAAAAATCTATAATCATGATAATAGAAGAAAATAAGTTATTCCTTAAAATAAAAGAATTCACTTTTTCAAAATTTTTATATCTAATATTTAATAAATAAAATATTTTCATTATTTTAATTTTTATGACTATATTTTATGAAAAATACTGTTATAAAAATAAATAAAACTTTAAAGCAAGAAATAAAGATGAGGGCAAACGGAAGTCTTGATATTTAATGTTCAAAAGATGAAATAAAAAAATTTACCTTTTTTTCAAAATTTTTTAGAAACAAGAGTAAGAAATGTTCTCATCAAATTTAAAATTAATTTGTATTTAATTGAATTCTTACAAATAGACAATTGAAATATCAATCAGTTCTAGACCATAAAAAAAACCATATATTTAATTTAATAGAGAAAAAGATATACATTTTATCAATAAATCATACAAATACACAATTTAAAGTTCCGTCTGACAGCATTAAGCCTTCTTGGTTCTAATTTGTCTCGAAGATGGTTGTTTCATATCAGGTGAATATCCTTCACGTATCTCACTCCTCTTCTGTCTTCTAGAATATTCGATTGTACAACTTGGCTGCCGTCGTCTCTGCCTTTCTGGCAGCGTTTTCAATATTGAACACGGGTCCAATGGTTGATTGATGTATCATTTGATTCAAGTTGTTAGCTGTTCCTTCTGGGGATCATAAAAATTAACTCAAAAATTATGATTTTTTAATTTATAAATAATTTATGAATTATTGAATAGAATTATTATAACTAAGTTTTAGCTCCTTTTCTCCCATAGATATAAGTTTCATTTCGCGTAATAAATAAGTTAATTTATAACTTATTAACTTTATCAATAAGTTATAATTTATTTTTTTAATAAATTATAACTTGATTAATTATAACTTATTAATCAAGTTAATAAGTTAACTTTCAAAAATATTTCTCGCACTAATTTATAAGTTCTGATTTAATAAGTTACCTAAAGTAATTTATAATTTATAAACTATCACTTTTTTAAATTCTTTTCAAATTTATCCTTATTTTTTTATTAATTTACAACTCATATTTTTTATAATATAAATTTAAATAATTTTTATAAAATATAATCAATTATATTTTAAGTAATTATAATTAATAATGAAATAAAAATTATATAAGTAAATAAATATATAAAAGTATAAAATATTAGAAACTATACTTTTATTTTAAAATTTTTAATTACATTAATATAATTTTATTTTTAAATAATTAAAAATTATTTAAATTATATATATTTCTATTAATATGTCCTTTTATATCCTTTTATAATTTTAGCTACTTCAACAGCTAATTTTACGAAATACTTTAATTAACTTATCAGTTATCAACTATCAGCTATCAGTTATCAGTTATCAGCTAACTTATCAGCTATCAAGTAACTTATCAGCTATCAGTTAGTTTATTAGCTAGTTGTGCGAAACGAAATCATAATAAAATCTAACAATATTTCCTTATAGGATAAAGATATTGTAAAATTGAATTTTAATACATTTGTTAGATATTCTTTTCGGTCTTTTTTCAAAATCACAAAAAATAATTTAAAAATTGAGATTTTCCATTTAACTTATAAGCCAGCACTCAGTTCATTCTACGACCATTGTGGAATAATCTAATAAATTTGATTTAAAAAATTGTTTTAATAATTGAACTAATTTGATCCAAGAATGACAAAAATAAAAAATATTCCAATTTTAAAAAATTAGCCAATTAACTTTTTTTAATACCTAACTAACTAATGTTTCATTGAATTACTTTATTTCTTCTAAATTTTTTGTTTTTCTACATAAATTAGATATTATTTAATTTAGCTAATAAATTTATATAAATTTTTATTTATAAGGATATTCAATTGGACCAATCATGATCCGATATTTTTTTGATTAATTATTTGATTTGATTTTTAAAATATTACTTTCTGGTTACAAGTTAGTCTTTTTTTTAAATATTGAGAATAATAATTTACTTTATATATATACACAAAAATTTGTAATCCGATTCTACAAATAATGGAAAATAAAATTCTTATAAAAACCAACATTTCTGTATTACTAATATATTGATTAAGTTATTTTTCTTCCTCATTATGCATTTTTTATTTGTTAATCTCTTTCTAGTGCGCCTAGTTTACATTTTTTAACGCTAGTAGAATTATTTAAATTTAATCATATTGGATTACTAGTAAAATAATTTAGTTTAACTTAAATTATATTCTGCATATATATATATGTGTGTGTGAGAGAGAGAAGGGTACAATGCATGTATTCAATACTCTGCGGTGCAGGGACTACAAAAAATATTTCTGATGGGCTTAAGTTGTGAAATTTTAAAATGGGGGCGTAAACAACTTTTCCTTGACGTACTCGATAGAATAAATAGTAAAAAATGATATGAAAGAATTATAGGAAAAAATAGCATTTTCCTTTCTTCTAGAGCAACGGAGATTTGGGCACCCTACGTTAATATCCCTTCACAAAGAAAACATCTATGCTCTTGCACTTTGGCAATAAATGAAAATGTTTTTGGCTTCAATATTGGCAGGAAAATTGCTGAACGAATGGTTATTTTGCTAATATGCTTTTAAAAGCTTATATTATTTGTTGCTTTTTTCAAAAATTTATCTTTCCATATCAAAATGTTTTGATGCAAACTTTTTTTTTATAAAATAATTATGTTATATTATATTTATATTTCAAGCAATGGTCATAAAATTTATGTTTGTCTAAAATAGAGTATCATATAATTTAAGATTTCTTATAGAAGTTTCTCATAAAAATTGCGAAAGAAAATACTAATAAGCTTAATTACATGTACAAAAGGGAAACAAATTTAGAAATGATTACATTCTTATTTTGTTTGGGTAATGCTTTGGTAAGTATTTAAACATTTTGCAAGTTTTTATGAAAATTTAACATAAAAGTATAAAGATTATAATTTTTTTTTATATAAAACTTATATGCTTTGTTTAGAATGAATTTTTCTGAGGTTGAATTTATTTCATTTTAATAGAAATATTTTTAATTCATTTGCAAATGAATTATATGGTTTGAGAGTTATATCAAAGTTAATTATTTTAATTTATTTTAAAATGAATTATTTTTTGAAAGATATTGAAAAATAAATTGAATTTAATTAAAGGATAGAATTTGACATTATCATTGTCAATAAAATATTATGATGATGGAAAAAGTTTTGATATAATATATATTTTAAATTAAATTAAATGAATTCTAGTGAAACCTTTAATAAATTGAATGAATTTTATAATAGGAAAATTACAATTAAAGTAGAAATTATAAATGAAATAAAATATTCTTTTAACTCAAATCCATATATCATTTAAAAATATCCAAAAATGAATTAATTTTTAGCCACTCTAAATAGAAAGTAATTCTTTCACAAAAATTTATAATTGTAATAAATATATGTAAAATTATAACTCGCTCGTTCATAATTGTATGGATTTTTTGTTTTTACAAATAAATTATAATTTTTAATGAAAAATTTGTAGAATGTAAAAAATATCTACAAATCTTGTAAAAATACACCCAGATAGTTAGATAATGATATACGATATTATATTAAAGGTTTTACTTCTATCAGTTTAAATTCAATTTTTTGTTTATATGTAATAAGTAGATTATTACTTTTATGTATGATTTTTTTTTCTGATCACACGCAACCTTTATTTTTGAAAAATAAATATGCAGAACCCATTTTGTTTCTTCTATTTGTATTATACATACATCGTTGTTGTGATAGTTCATGGACGACCTGCTGCATTTTGGACGCGTTCACACATCCATTGCCGAATGACGCTGCGCCAAAGGCTGCGTTACCGACCCAAACACGGTTTTAACTTTTAACCCCGGGAAGAATTCAACGGCACGGCCCATTTCAATTTTAAAGTTGGCGGAAATTAAAATAAAAGTTTAATTTTTTTTTACTATCCAGTGCTTCGCAATGACAAAATGAAAACAAGAGTAGTGTACTCAATTCATAATTAATTGAAATTATTAATTATTAATTATTACAAAAATTTATAATTTTTATATGGAATTAATAATTAATCAATTTTCATAAAAAAGATGAATTGTGTATGAATTATAAAAAGTTATAATTACTATCCGAAGTTATAAAAAACTCAATTGAAATTGAAATTTAAGATATATTAATTGATTATTGTAAAATAAAAAAAGCGCTAACCAGGGTTAAGTTAAGCATGGTGTTAGGTGGGTTTGACCAGTCTGGTTTGGTGGGCATTGGTTGAATCACTCTTTCCCTCCGTTCGCAATATAAGCTGTCCCTTCTCCCCTCTACCCATTTCCTTTTTGAGGAGTCTCTCTTAATTTTTTCTCTCTGCCCAAACTCCCAACTACTTCTCTCACCAACCGAGAGACTCTTTCCTC
Organism: Sindora glabra; assembly: GCA_020226215.1. NCBI lineage: Eukaryota > Viridiplantae > Streptophyta > Magnoliopsida > Fabales > Fabaceae > Sindora > Sindora glabra. Next base: position 20,895,060 of record CM035232.1, on the reverse strand, counting down.
CTACATTTCGCAGCCATTACAACTCCCTAACTCTTACCTTAGCTTCATCTTCTTCATCATCGCAAAATTCGGTTTGATTCTTCTGCAATTCACTCTTCTTTTGACGACTATTTTGTAATTTTGCCTGCACAACCATGCAACCATCTAGTTCCATGAAGATTTCGCCGTTGGATCTGATGTCAGCGATTATCAAGGGGAAGTTAGACCCCTCCAACGTGTCTTCCGAACATGTCGGCGAAGTCGCCTCCATCATATTGGAGAATCGTGAATTCGTCATGATTTTGACGACTTCGATTGCGGTATTGATCGGCTGTGTGGTGGTGTTGATATGGCGAAGATCCGGCACTTCAAAGCCCAAGGCCATCGAGCCACCGAAGCCGCGTATTGTGGTGGAACCAGAGGTGGAGGAAGACGACGGCACTAAAAAGGTCACCATCTTCTTCGGCACCCAGACTGGTACAGCCGAAGGATTTGCAAAGGTGAGTTCACTCAACCATATGCTATGTGAAGTTCTTGTGTATATATGAGTGTCGAAGTGAGCTTCAGCTGACTTTACTCAATTGCGATCAGGCGCTAGCAGATGAGGCAAAAGCGCGATACGAGAAGGCAACGTTTAAAGTTGTAGATTTGGTACTAATAATAATTTTCTGCAATTTTTATAGGACTTCCCTGCTTATTATTAATAGTACTTTATCTGGGCGTGGTTGGATGCTTACATTCGGGATTTTGATGTGCAGGATGATTATGCCGCAGACGACGATTTGTACGAGGAAAAATTGAAAAAGGAGAGACTGGCCCTTTTCTTTTTGGCCACGTAGGTTCTTTTTTCTATATATATTTTTTACTCTTCCTTTCTGTTAATATTTTACATACTTTATGGTGTAATCTGATATGTTGAGGATGTTGTAGATACGGTGATGGCGAGCCAACGGACAACGCGGCAAGATTTTACAAATGGTTTACCGAAGTGGGTTTAAATTGTTCTACAGTAGCTCATATGGTTTGATTGTTGAAACTGAAACTAAAATATATTGTTTGATCGTAATTTTAGGGAAAAGAGAGGGGAGAATGGCTTCAAAATCTTCAATATGGTGTTTTTGGCCTTGGCAACAGGCAGTATGAGCATTTTAACAAGGTTTGAATTGGTTTCTTAACTCTTATGTAGCTTTTCTAATCATAGATGATTTTCCATTTATTGTCCTTGCTACGTATTGGCTAATGTGTACCCATTGAAACAGGTTGCAAAGGTGATAGATGAAATGCTTGCTGAGCAAGGTATGTTTTTGCTTTCTTTTTCTCTTTGACAAATATTTCTGAAAAATAACTGACTTGTTTGATGATGAACAGCTTTTAAGCAATTAAGCTAATGCTAAATTCACAGTTTTTGACCAGTTTTAGCTCAATTATGAAAATTTGAGGCAATCATATATGGTTGGCATTCTCATGGCTATGCATGTGTACTGTGTCGTGCACTGCTCCCTTGCCTTTTCTGTTAGCCATTGGCAAGGAAGGATCAAATATAATTCCCATTTTTATGCTAAAGTTGAAACTTAGTTTGGAACAACTATTGGTCTTGTCAGAGTGTATTTTATTTTTATTATTATTACTTTTTTTAATATTTAGAAACAGAGAGGTCTTGTCAGAGTAATTAGATCATGTTCATTGTTGTTATTTATTTATTTATTTTTTGAGAGCTTCTCTTGCTTCCCTACTTTGTATTTTAGGACAGTGTAAATAATGGATGTTGTTGCAAAAGTAGGCCTATGTCTTCATTGAATATTTTTGGCTTTCTGCTACGGTGGTCACTTTAGTGGGTATAAGTTGTGATGAATATGTCCTACTCGTTGTAATTAAGACTAGGTATCCCTTTATATAGAACCCGGCTGACCAGGAGGTTAATATATTGCAAAGCTTTACTTTGTTAGTAATTTTGTTATTGCTATCTCATTATCCTTTGATATGTTATCATAACCAATCTAACCGTTTTTGTAATTGCAGGTGGAAAGCAACTTGTCCCGCTAGGTCTAGGAGATGATGATCAATGCATAGAGGATGACTTCAATGCATGGTATTATGAATCATAATAGCTGATATAAATATGTTGAGTGGAACCCTATTTCCTTGCAAAAGTGTAAGTCCCTTATCTCTGCTAACCAATGACTGTAATTGCAGGAAAGAACTGGTGTGGCCGGAATTAGATCAGTTGCTTAGAGATGAGGATGACACAACAGTATCCACCCCTTACACTGCTGCTATTTTGGAATATCGGGTTGTTATTCATGATCCAGTAGATGTAAGCATTGAGGAAAATGGCTGGCCCAATGTAAATGGTCATGCAGTCGTCGATGCTCAACATCCATGCAGGTACATAAGAAATTAGAATTTTCAGTTGCAACTTCATGTTATGTCATACAGTAATCTGATGTGTCACTTACTGTCCATGAAGAGCAAATGTGGCTGTGCGGAAGGAGCTTCATACTCCTGCATCAGATCGTTCTTGTACCCATTTGGAATTCGATATCTCTGGCACTGGTGTTGTGTGAGTACTTGCATGAAGAAATATAATCGATGTGACTCTTTCATCTAAAATGGGCTAAACCTTCCTTTGTTCTTGTGTATGTTTGTTTCACAGATATGAAACAGGGGATCATGTTGGTGTGTACTGTGAGAATTTACCAGAAATTGTGGAAGAAGCTGTAAGAGTAATCGGTTTGTCTCCAGATACATATTTCTCCATACATACTGAAAAGGAAGACGGGACACTGATTAGTGGGAGCTCCTTGCCGCCAACATTCCCACCCTGCACTTTGAGAACAGCGCTAGCTCGATATGCAGATGTTCTGAGTTCACCCAAAAAGGTGCTTTTACGAAGTTTGATACACCATCAATGTACTCTTCACATTCTCTTTTATAAGAGATTGACTAATATGCATGTTTTTCCAGTCTGCCTTACTTGCCTTAGCAGCTCATGCTTCTGATCCATCTGAGGCTGATCGCCTAAGACATCTTGCCTCACCTGCTGGAAAGGTTGTACATATATATATATTTTTTTCAATTTTTTGATGCATGGTTTTGATTGTAGTGTTTTACACTTATATTCTAATGTCAATATTGTTTTCACATCTATTTGTACAGGATGAATATGCAGAATGGGTGATTGGCAATCAAAGAAGTCTCCTTGAGGTCATGGCTGCATTTCCATCTGCCAAACCCCCACTTGGTGTCTTTTTTGCATCAGTTGCTCCTCGTCTGCAACCAAGATACTATTCAATATCTTCATCTCCAAGGTTATCCTTTTTCTCCTCTCACATGGTTGTGTTTTTCTGGTACATTTTTCTTAGGATTCCCCTTGACTCTTATACCTTCTGAAATTTCCTGAATCAATTTCTTACTTTCAACTTGGGTTGAATTTTCCCAAACATATATCGTAACAAAAGGCACTTCTTTTGCAACAAGCTGAACGGGATATATGGCTTCATTGTTCATGTTTTCCTTTTCTTGAACCTGTATGCTTAACATTCCACTCTTACTATCTGCAATAATTTTTGACAGGATGGCTTCATCTAGAATTCATGTTACCTGTGCATTAGTTTATGAAAAAATGCCCACTGGCAGGATTCACAAAGGAGTGTGTTCAACTTGGATGAAGGTGTGTATGCTTACATGATTCCCAGATTTGAGGATGTCCCTGTCTAGAATTCAATAAGTGGCTTGCAGATGCCATGCAGTCAAATATTCATTTTCTGAAGTATAAGTATCATGCTGGATTTGTTGATGTCTCCATCTCTTCCCCCTTAAAAGTGTTTAATTATCCCATAAATTTCAAAATAAAAAAAAATTAAGGAAAAAGAAGACATTAGAAGAGGAAGAAGATTGGAGTGAATTATGTTGCATCTGCTACTTAGGTGTTCAATCACTTTGACTAGAACTTCAGACTTACTTCTTTGTTTGTTGTACAGAATTCTGTGCCATTGGAGAAAAGCCAACATTGCAGTTGGGCCCCTATCTTTGTTAGACAGTCCAATTTTAAGCTCCCTACAGATAGTAGAGTGCCAATAATTATGATCGGTCCTGGCACTGGATTGGCTCCTTTCAGGGGTTTCTTGCAGGTTTCAGCCGACAGACTTTATATTCAATTTCATTTGTTCCTATTATCGAACTGTCTTAGCCACTAAGTTAAATTGATGTGTTTTTATTTGCACTGCAGGAAAGATTAGCTCTGAAAGAAGATGGAGCAGAACTTGGTCCTTCTATATTATTCTTTGGATGCAGAAACCGACAAATGGTGAGTTAGGATTCTGTCTTGGATAGTTTATGCTGGTGGGGCCTCGATAAATTTTTGGATTACAGGATTGTGATTTAATTGTATAATTTTATAGGATTTCATCTATGAAGACGAGTTGAACCACTTTGTTGATAGTGGTGCACTTTCTGAGCTCGTTGTGGCCTTCTCACGTGAGGGACCCACCAAGGAATATGTGCAGCACAAAATGATGGAGAAGGTATTGGGTCTCATTGACCTGCCACATTTCTGTTAAGGTTTTATATATATATATATATATATATATATTATTTTTATGTTAAACTAACCTTTCTCCTAATCAACACTTAACTGTATCCAGGCTTCAGACATTTGGAACATGATATCTCAGGGAGCTTATATTTATGTGTGTGGTGATGCTAAAGGCATGGCTAGGGATGTCCACCGAACTCTGCACACAATTGTGCAAGAACAGGTATGTAACAATATATTCTGATGCTAGAATGTCCTTAAATTCAATTGGTCAATCACCAAAAATATAAGTCGATGGCTTAGGATTATGCAGTTGTCAACTTGTTTCCTAATTACCTAACTGTAATAAGCAATGAGTTCAATGTTAATTCTGCCCTACATGTGGCAGTGGGAGGTGAAAAGAGATGCATTATTGGTTGTCACTAGTGTTTTTTGATTATGATGGTTGGATGTTGACCTATGAAGAGCACCATGCAAAAGGAAACCACTGCCAGGGTATATTGAAAACAAGTCAATCAGTCATGAATTCAGTCTTTTGTGTGGCCACTAGCTTTTTATACCTGAGTGTCTAACTTTGTTGTGTTCCTTGAAGAAATGCTACATTCCTTGGTGCTTCTGCTTGACCGTTTCTGCTTGTTCTTGTTAAACACAATTATTTTTCTTCATATTTTCCCACTCCTTTAATTCACATTGTGATTTCTCTCTAGGTTTTGTTGTTGCTAACTGCTTTGAGGCTCTCTGAATTTTTGAGTCTCTAGCTAATCAAGTTCATGTGCCTGCCAATTTCAGGGTTCTCTTGACAGTTCAAAGGCCGAGAGCATGGTGAAGAGCCTACAAATGAATGGCAGGTATTTGCGTGACGTATGGTGATTACTTCTCTATAAGCCATGGAGTAGACGAAGATAATAAATATCCAGTAAATATGAGTTGTTCATTGAAGAATTTTTGAAGGGAGTATTGGCAGCGCCTTCCATTAAAACCCTCGAACGGGGGTGTGTGCCTGTTGCCTTTCTGGCAACTAGTCCTTAGATTCTTTTCTAGTGCTTTCCTATGGATTCTTTTTAATGCTGTAACTTTATATATATGTAATTTGTTTATACTACTAAATTATAGTATATCTCTAGCCTTCCTTGTATGAGCCTACAGAAGGTTCAAGCCAGACAAACTATTTCTTAATTTGCATGCGACGTGCAGAAATATATTTAATACAAGTCTATTGAAATTTACCAATGTAGCCAATTCTTTTCTATTTGCATATCAATTGTAAGGTTGGTTGTAAATTGGTCCTAGGAATGCGACACCTATCAATTGCAGGGTTCGTGTTAAAGATTCAATATTTATGTGAGAGGATGCGAAATTAGAAGTGAAAGATAAAATATGAAAATAACAGAATTGTAATTCTTTTATACTATCATTTATATTTGTACAGAATACAATTTAAAACATTAATTAATTGTAAATTAAATTTAACCATTTTACAAAAAATGGAACTAGTTCAATTATGCAAATTGCGTAAACGTTAAAGATAAAAGGTAATGTGGTGCGAATTTACACAGTCTTAATGTAATTAATACATAAAAAATTAGTTGAGTTATTCTAAAGTGGTCATGATGGCAGAGAGCATGTGGCGGAGCATGTGCCTACCAACTCTCTTAATTTGGTTTCACCATTTTTCCGTTTCCTCCACGAGAAATAAATAGGAAATTGGAAGCATGAAGGTCACTACGTCACTTGAAAAGTTGTAATCTTCCCAACTTTGATTATTATGTATCAAATTGCCCTTGAGTTTTTACTGATAATTATTCATATGTATAGTTGAAATGTCAACTAGTTATGCTAATATAAATATCCAGGAAAGTGAAATACTCTTCCACTTGGAAATTTAATTGAGTTTAAAAGTTGAAAACTCAAATTCGAGGTAGGCATCTTGTCAGCTCATGGTATGTAATACATCAAATTAACCACAATTTTTCCTTTTATGTCAAAAAGCAATGAAACTGCTTTAATGTGAGTTATTATACCATGCATTATCACTCGTTGACTATTTTGGTAGCACAGCATATTCTGAATCTTTCGTATTCCACTTAAAAGTCAGACAGCTTAAAGCAGTGCCATGATACCTGTGGGGACTTTTTTGCAAACAACTAAAATGCCCACAAATAAGTGATTATCATAAGTATTTATGAAGCGACAGATGATTCAAGAAAATTTCTGAAACTAATTAAGCTTCTTACCAAACATTTTCAACGCTAATCATTATCGCATCGAAAATGCAACAGAAACTGGAGAAAAATACTGGTGAACCCTAGCAGAAAATCTTCGTTTTGTTACTCATTTTAATTTCAACAGGAAAAAAAATTGATTCTCAAATAATGTTCGATTAAAATATAAAAAACATTGCTCTAATTTCATAAAAATAGAGTTGGGCCAAGCCTTACGAGATATTCACACACATAAGAGTAAATCTATCAATTATACCTATTTCGGCTTACCTCATATGCATGGACCAACCACTTCCTTTACTTATTAATTTACTTATGTGAAAAGTCTTATATTTGAACTTTCTTGTAAAATTTGACTTAGTTAATGTGGAATTAAATCTTTCAAAATATCTTTTTGATCTACAATAATTCCTTACATATTTTAAAAGGCTAAAAACAAAAATACGAAATAGAAAGAAGGATTATCTTCCTAGGTTTTCAATTAAATGTAAATCATTAATTTGATATCTAGCAAACTATAAAACAAATTTAAAAGAGAGAGACGTAATATATAAAATTATCCATGGCATATAACTTTTTATGGATTGATAATCTTTTGTTGTAAATTAGCTATTTCACTAATTAATTTACATTTATAAAACACTTTCTTATACAATGTAGTTTTGTATTAATAGGTTATGTGCGTGTCTAAAAGTTCATGAGTGCTCTAGAGATTTTATTAAGATCTCATAGAATAGCCCCACTCCATTTTCATATGGATGAATCTATCAAATATATACTACAACTAAATACATTACTTATAAGAGTTATAGAATCTATTAAGAATTAAGCTCATCCTCATTTATAATTTCTAGTTTAAAGCACTAATCACATACACCATAAGAAGGATTTATAAATTTCTATTGTTTTTAGAGCTAACGTTGATTTGTTATTACCCATATGAACCTAATTCATGAGATTACTAATCATATATACTAGTTTACTATTAATGTTAATTTCTTAAATTGACTTTAGTCTCATTCTCATCAATGTCTCAATTATTTATTTTCTACCTAAGGTTCTTATCAAAGAATTAGTTAGATTCCTTTTTTATTTCACATAATTTATGGAAATTATTTGATCTCTACAATTACTTCACAACATTATATCTTAATTGAATATATTAATTTTTGTAATTGAAAGCTTTATTATTTGCAATGGCTATTGTTGGTTGGAAATCATAATGTATGAATACTGAAGGTCCTCAATTTGCACCTAACAATATATGAAATAAGAAATCTCTTATTCACTTAGCTCCATTTCCAACCATCTTTAAACCCATGAATTCTGACTCCATGATGGATTTAACTACAATTGTTTGCTTGTATGATTTCTAAGTCACTACACCACTACAAAAAGTGAACCTAAAGTTGGTAGTGAATTTTATCTCATCTAAATTATAGATCTAGTTAGCATAATTGTATCTTTATAATATAGCAAGAAATCCATTACACATAATACTAGAGTTCATGGTACCTTTAAGGCGTTTCATTATTCTAACTAATACATTCCAATGATCTTGGTTAGGATTATGGGTATATCTACTCAGCCTATACGCAACATACATCATGTTAGGCCTAGAGAAATTTAGTAAATGTATCAAACTCCTAATAATCTAAGCATATTTAGACTAAGAAAATGAATCACCTAATTTTTTTTTAAGTTGAGTGTTAGTATTATAAAATAACATGTTTTTTCCTTTTAAATAACCAAAGTTCTTAAGAAATTTTTGTACATAATGTTGTTATTTTTCTTTATGATTTTAATACCCAAGATAATCTGACTTCATTCATGTCTTTTATATCAAAGTTTGAAGCTAAAAAAATTTTAGGCTTATACATCACATGAAGATTAGTATAAAAAATAAGAATATCATCATGATGATCATGCATTCATTATTTTCACATTTTATATATACACATTTATCTACTTCAACGCATGAAAAACCATTATTTAATAAAGTTTGATCAAATTTCTCATGTGATTATTTAGATGCTTGTTTTAAACCATATAAAAACTTTTTCAATTTATAATTCTTGTCTACTTATCCTAAGATCTCACAACTTTTAGGTTACACCATATAAATTTCTCTTCTAAGTAACCATTTAAAATATAGTTTTTATATCCATTTTATGCATAGATAATTTGTAAATAGAAGTTAATGCAATCAAAATAGAAATTAGAGAAATCCTTGATATTGGTGCAAAAATATCAAAATAGTGAATGTTTTATTTTTGTGTAAAACCTTTTGTAGCAAGATGAGCTTTGTGTTTTTCTATTGAGTCATCAAGAAAATATTCCTTTTTTAAAATTTATTTACAACCTATTGGCTTTGCCCTAATAAGTAAGTCTACTAATTTTTAAGTTTGATTTTTTAAAATTGATTCCAATTCCATTTTGATTACTTCTATATAAAACTTTGCTTCAAAAGAAAAAAATTGTTTAATAATAAAAGTGAGGATCATTATTAATAATAAATGTGTAAAAGTCATTTCCAAAACAAATCTCTTTTCTCTGTCTTTTAATCCTTCTTAAAGTTTCATCAGTCTAATTTGAATCAGTAAATGGTGCATTTAAAGTCTTTGTTGTATAGAAATTTATCATGTAGTGGATAAATGTATTTAAAGAATTCAACATTCATTGTTTTTATTATTGTATTACTATCTAGCACATTACTTTTTAAAACAAGAAACTTATATGTTGTATTACTACTTACATATCTCATAAATATACAATCAAATGTTTTTAACCCTATTTTCCTTTTCCTATGTTTAGGTAATAAGAATTTGGTTAAATACTTCCCACATTTTCAAACATTGCAAATTATGTACATATTCTTTCCATAATTCATAAGTTGTTTCCTTATTTTGTTATAAGGTCTTCTATTTTATAAGTGGTAGGCAGATAAAATTGCTTTGGTAAACAAATATGAGTATGATAAGAGTTCTTAATTATTTTTCTTTGGTGAACGAATATGAGTATGATAATTCTCCCTCAAAACAATATTGTTATCTTTAATGTATTTTGCTCTTCTTAAAAAGTTAAAAATTAGGAGATAATCCATTCATATTATTTTATATGAAATAATTATCTTTATAATAAATTTAAAATTAATGTGCCTATAAAAATAAACATAAATAACTAATATTCATTATAAATCCACTTAAATTTAATTTTTATATTTATCTCATTAATTAATTAAACAAATTATGTAATTAATGAATGATAAATAATCCTATTTAGCATACCCATGTGAACATATCACATGTCATGCAACATTTTCCATTCATACATGTGAGCATGCATGTTATCTTTAAAGATGTCTAGTTAATCCTCTCAATTATACCAGAAATGAATCATGTGACCATACGAGAAAGGCATCAATGAGTAAATGATATACTAAATCATCATCTAACTAAATAACATTCCTTAAATCTTGTTATACCCTAAATCATTTACTTACACCATATTTTTGAATATCTGATCTTTCTTATATATTGAGCTATGCAAAAATCAATCTATGTCCTTTATGCTCATGGTTATATCAACTATATAAGTTTATATAATCTCTTGGCAATGAGCCACAAACCTATATGTGTGAGTTCAAATGATTTTTCTTTAGGCATTCATGTTAATTCACTAAGGCTAAGTTGCTTTCTTAGTCATATTTCACTAGACTGTATGATTCATAACCTTTGGAAAACATGCTAAAGTAGTAACACCTAACCTTAGATTTACAACAGAGGTTCAAGTTCTAAAAAGTACAAATGTAGGACACTCATAAGTACTAGAAAGCTTACACAATGATGAAATAGTGACTTATTCAGTCATTGTCTAATATAAGTCATCTTACAGCATATACAATATGAAATGTATGCTACAATGGATTTCCCACTTAGGGTTTTACATGCTTAAATAATGCACCACATAGAACTCAGACTAGTCATCATAAATTAACTAGCTTGAAATATTTAATTTCGAATTTGACTTCATATAGGTCACATAGAAGTGTGAATATTCTCTATACTTGACTCTTTCAAGAGCCTCACCTTAACATACAATTAAGGCGACATGTTTTTATAATAAATCCTCACTTGTAGAAACATAATTAAGTTTCATCTACATATGACACCTAATGATCATTTAAGTTTCATCCTATTCACTACTTAAGCGTCAAGGTAAATTCTTATGTGAGAGAAACAATCTAAGCTTAGTGACAATATATGTATATACACATAATTAAACTTTATCATAAATCAACAAATGATAAAAAAAAAATAACTTTATTTTCTAAAAAAAAATAAAATATAACATAATAGTATATTAAATATTCACAAAAATTGAACCTTTAACTTGCTTACTAAAAACACTTAATATTGGGTTCAATTATAGTCATTGTCAAACACATTATTAATAGTGATATACTTTAAGGAAACTAATTCTTATGCAATGAAATTTTCTTATAAACTATTAAAGGTTAGGAGATGCACTCTTATTTCTTGCTATAATGTGAAATGACTTATCCTTCAAGTATAAACACATAGGTTACTATGAACTTAAGTTTGCTTATGTGTACAAACTATTAATAGCATAAAGCTATAGTTTAGATGTCTACTAGATTTAAGTATCCTTTTCATTGCTTTTTTAAAGGGTAATCATAGAATTATTTTAAAACCTACTTATTATGCAGATGTTAAGTTAACTTTACACCTTAGTGCTTATCTAACCAACTATTGCATTTTTATATGGAATTTATTCTATTTACATTGTATTCCTTTATCTTAAGACACTAATCCAAGCTTAAACAAAGGCTTTTATCCATTAGAGTATCCACATGTTTGGAATCAAGTATGTGAAAATTGTTTACAACTTTTATAATATAGGTTCCTCATGACAAGCACAAGAATTTCTTAAAAAAATCCTATAAGATCTTATCCTAAAGAATATAGTACACATGATCAAATCCTTTATACTAAATGTGGATCACAAACATTCTTAAGTTGATATAATTAACTCCATGTTATTCCTAGTAAGTAATATATTATTCATAAAAAGTGAAAAAATGAGAAACATATTCTTAACTCGCCTAACATATATATAATAGTTCTTTTTTATTACAATAAAGCGCATCATATATGATGGTTTAATAAAAATGAACATACCATTTTTTACACAATTGCTAGAGTCCATAAATGAATCATTTCAATAGCACACTTTGTGCTTTTATCCTTTAGCTCTAAGAAGGTTAATCCATATGTGCTTTTAGATATAATCCTTAGTTGAGAAAAGTTATGTTCACGTTCATTTGAGATAATTCCAAATGTAAATATGAAACAATTTTGAAGACAAAGCATGATGCAAGTTTCACCATAGGAGATAAGATTTTTTTTTTATAATTTACACATTCTTTAGGTGTATGCATTCACCAAATGCTTGATCATCCATTATGGAGCACATTTCCTCTTTTTGGTACTAAGCCACCTATTCAAAGCAATAAGATTGGTATTAGTAGCCATTAATTCCTTGATATTGTTAGATGTAAAAGGCATCCTAAGGCTTAGGATGTTTTATTGTTCTTAAGGAATTATCTGACATTTTTTATGTAATTTTAAACTAATAACTCCTCCATGATTTAATAAACTTGTTTGCTATAAAATGCGTGGCCAAAGCAGGGTGCAGGTAGTAGGGAAATATTAACCTAACAATGAAGAATGAGTTCTGAAGCAAACATAAAGAAGAAGTGTTTGAGATGGAGAAAAGGACATTTAAGAGTTATAAATTTTGTTTTGTTGAAATAAGTTGAAGCTAGTGGTATTTAAGGTAGGCTTGAAGAAAAAAGAACATACTAGAATATAAATGTTAGAGAGATATCTTAGTTGTTATAAATAAATAATAAATAATATTTAATCTATTATAAAATATAAGTGTTGGAGAAAAATAATGGTGAACGTTAATAAAAAAATCTCAATTTTGCTAAAGAGAAAACTCATGACACATTTTAATTTCAACATGAAAAAAAATCTAATTCTAAAGGAATATTAATCTAACAATCAAGAATAAGCTCTGAAAGTAGAGATAGAGAAAAAGTGTTTGAGATGGAAAGGAGAGCATTTAAGAGTTGTAAATTTTGTTATGTTGAAATAAGTTGGAGCTAGTAATATTTAAGGTAGGCTTAGGGAGAAAAAGAACATTTCAGAATATAAATGTTAGGGAGATATTTGGACTATTGTAAATAATATTTATTCTATTGTTGGATATAAACATTAGAAAAAAAAATAATGCTAAATGTTAACAAAAAATCTTAATTTTATTAAAGAGAAAAATTAGGACACATTTTAATTTCAATAGAAAAAAATTAATTTTTAGATAAGGTTTAGTTAAAATATCAAGAAATCATTTTGATTTAGCAAAAATGGACTAGGCCTTATAAGATATTTATGCAGAGTAATAAAGCCATGAATTATACTTGTTTTAGCCTATTTTGTGTACGTGAGCCCACCATTTTTTTCATTTGTCAATTTGCTTATGTGGGTAGCCTTATATTTAAGCCTTATCATGAAGTTCGTCTTAGTTAGTTTAGGAATGAACCTTTTGAAAAACCTTTCTATTTACAATAGACATTTCTTAGCTAAGTATACCTTAAATCTCTTAGCAGCAATAAGCAATATATCTAGTGATGGTTTACCTTGTTTAACGTCAAAATCATCACTAAGTAGAAATTGATGTATCAAAGAAAAGAGTTCATGATGTCATTATGTTTTCAATTTGAAATATCAATAGTGAGAACTATAAGGTAAATTATCAGTACAATTTAATTGGAAAAAAAACTTTAAATCTTAAAGCATCTATTATGATGTAAAAAAATCTTGTTTCTAAACCTAGTGAAAATAAGCTTAATTATGGAAAATTTAAGAAGAAAACTTACAATTATTTCAAAAATGTTTAGGCTTAATTTAAATGTTTGGTGGCTTGAAAGTAAGTCTTGCTATCTTTATATGCATGAGCACAATCTTTTATTTAGAAACAACATGGGATCTTGGTTACAAAAAAAGATCCAATTTGAATATGATTCTAATGATATGTTAGGAGTTAGAAAGGGAAGGTAAGGAAATGTAATAGGAAATAAAAAGGAGAAAAGGAAGTAAAGGGAAATTGATGTTCAACTCATAATTTTAGTTGGATATTAAAATAAATTGATGTTTGAGTCATAATATCAATTATATGCTTGGGAGTTAAGAGGGGAACGAAAGACAATAATAGATAATAAAAGGAAAATGATAATTAAGTCATGATTTTCTCTCACTTTGTTTGGATATATAAAAAAACCCTCTTAATTAGAGAAATTCAGAAAAATTAGTGGTAGAAAATTTTAGTGAATTAATTATAAACTTCCAATTAATTTCTTCCTGTTTTTAGTTAAAATTCTTAAATAAAAAGAATGTCATAACCTTTTGTAAAGGTTAGAATCTGATTTGATTTGTATATTTTTAAAAAGAATATCATATTATATTATGTATTATATATGTTATATAAGCCCATTTGTTTACCATAATTTGTAACATCTTGAACTACTTGGTATTTTTTATTATTTGAGCCCAAATTTCTATGTTTATTGTGTTAGGCTACTTTATTATTTAGATTATTTGCACTTAACATATATATAAGATACGAAAAAGAAGAAGAAGAAGAAATTGGACTAAATAAAAAATATAAATAAATATATCTATTTTAATGTCAAAATGTTTATTATTTGTCCATGTTACTTAATTTGCAGTGCGCTTTGACATATGATGCAAATACGAGTATGAAATATATGTTGAATGGAAATTTGATTCATGAGGGTACATTAAGTTGGGTATGTGATCTATGTAAAATTATTAATATTCAATTCGATTTGATAATATTGTATAAAAATTTATATAATCTCTATTATTAAAAAATTAGAGACAAGCTTTTATTGTTGATAATATTAAATATGATATATAGGAGAAAATTAATTAATAAATTCACACAACTTAAAAATAAATTGAGTTAAAGATTTCATATCAAATTTTAAAACTCATAAGAGTTTGTAAAAAATAATAAAAATAAATATAATTAAAATATAAATATATAAATGCGTTAAAACTAAAATTTAAAGTAAATAGTAAACTTTTTTTATTCAAATATAAAACTAATTCATCTATAATTATAATTATAGTGACTTTTGTCTAAATTTTAAATTTTTATAAAATAAAAGGATTCGATCTTAATGGTGTATCAATTTACAAATGTATCACATTTTATGCGAACTAATTAGCAATTCATTGGGGTAACCTATGAGAGAGTGAACAATTTTTTTTAATATAAATAATACCTTCTTAATTTATTTTTAAGTGTTATTTAAGGTTAATATACGTGGATTAAGAAAGGAGAAAATTTTAATTAATAAGTGAGTATATAAGTGTACTCACTATCAATAAAAATTAAAACAAATGTAAAGAGGAGTTGTTGAAAAATTAATTATTAAAAAATTCTCGCATTCATTTTAAATTTTTATTAATAATGGGTATACAATTTGTATGCCTATTGGCTAACTAAGAATCTTTTGAAAGAAAGATAATGAATAACTTTAATTTTATGAGATATAAGTTATAATTTATTAATATATCCTTTATTAAAAGTTAACTAATAAGTAAAGTTATTGAACATTTATTTAGATAATAAATATAATATTTGAAAGAAGATGATAAATTTAATATTATTTTTTAAAAATGATAGATAAATAAAAATTATATTTGTTAAATAGATCGATCCAAGTTCAGTCTGTGAAAATTGCAAACTTTTTAAATAGGAGTTTGAGTCCTAATATTTGTGTATTACGAATTTGTGGATTGGATTGGTGGCTTTTTCTTTTTCTTTTTCTTTTTCTTTTTAATAAACAACTTTAAGGCTTTTAAAATAATAATTATAAATTTAAACATGATATATTTACTTCATTCTTAAACCACATTGATAATTCAAAATTAAATAAACTATAACAATTTGTTAATATTTAAATTATTAATTTATAAATAAATTATTTATATTAAATTAAGTTAAAAGATAAATAATTAAATTTAGAATGAGAATTGAATTCATTGAATAAAAATATTATATAACACGTTTGTTTAGTTTGAAGGTAAAAAAAAAAGTAAAAAAAAATATAAATCCGTCTATAAACCACTCAAATTGATCTATGTGAATCATATAGATCAAACCACCTTTAAATCTGTATTTAAAAAAATTTGTATTTTACAAATTTTAATCCACAATTTTTGCGAGCTCACAAATGTATTCGTGAATTGAAGTCTATCGCAATTGCTTTAATAGAAACAAAATTTTTCCTCAAAACCGATATTTACAAAATAATGAAAGGAGTATTTCCGAATTCGAACTTTCCCGATTTTGGTGAAAAAGAAAAAGGCCCAATTACATAGAGCTTTTTTTTTAAAAAACTGAAAATTGGCAACCGAATGGCCCAATCACAAGGCCGCAATTTTATCCCTTCTAGGCGCCAATTTTAACCCCACAAACGCGGTCCCCGCAATTATTTTGCCATAATCCAACTTGGCGCTTTAAGATTGTGTTTTCGCAGGGACAGAAATTCCCACCAAAAGGCACCCGCACAACACTCAATATTTTAAACCCAAGATCCTCCTCCTTCTCCACGTTCCACCAATCAAAATCCCCCATTTTAAATCCAACGTTGCCAATCTCCGCCTATTCACTCACACGGATCGCTATCCAATCCAACGGCCATAAACCTTTTACCCTTTCCGATATAAACTCCGCTTCGCTAGCTCTTCTTCAACCCAATATTTGGACTCAAATCTCGATCGTGATTCAGGTTTCAGAGGGAGCGGAGCAACCATGTCTGGAAGAGGAAAGGGAGGTAAGGGTCTTGGGAAGGGAGGAGCAAAGCGTCACCGCAAGGTTCTCAGGGATAACATTCAGGGAATTACCAAGCCTGCCATTCGTCGTCTTGCTAGGCGTGGCGGTGTCAAGCGTATTAGCGGTCTAATCTACGAGGAGACTCGTGGTGTTCTTAAGATCTTCCTCGAGAATGTTATTCGCGATGCCGTCACCTACACTGAGCATGCTCGCCGCAAGACTGTGACCGCCATGGATGTGGTCTACGCCTTGAAGAGGCAGGGCAGGACTCTCTATGGTTTTGGAGGTTAGAAAATTAGGGATTTGGGTCTCGTGTATGCTGGTGATTCTGCAATTAGGGTATTTAATAGCATCAGAACATGCTTTTCATGTGTTGATACGAGTAGTAGTTGTATAATGGTTTCTTCCTAGCATTGTTGCTGTGTTGACAGAATGCACTCGTTGTCCAATTTCTGTATTCTATAATGTGCTCGAAGAATTTAGCACCTTTTTTATGTTTTCTTCTACTATTTGCCAACAGCGGCATCTGTGAAATTACGCTTGCTATGTTCTCAGCTCAATTGGAAGTTCAGTAGATATAAAAGAGATCATGTATCAATGCGGTCCTTTTCTTCGAGGGTCTCTTGAAAGAAGATTTGTTTAACCACTAGCAGCGACAGCCCAGCTCCCTCGTTGATTGATGCAGCAAAATTGGGCTTTTCTTTTAAATAAGTTATTTGAAATTGAAATTTGCATGACGGCGTTCTACCATCCGAAATGACTAGTGAGTCTACATGAATGAAATGGAAATCTAGAATTGCACGTATTAATGTTTCACTGGAAACAGTACAATATTACAGGGAGAAGAAATACGAATTAGCATCTGCCTAGAGATATAAACACATTAACATGAATGCATCTTAAACACTAGTAGATATTTAAGGAAAATTGTGCCACTTAATTATTTCTGCTTCTGCATATGCCGAAATATTATCAATCGCATTCCATATCTGCCAATGCATCTCGCATTTTTGCTGGCATACAATGGACCTCCGATAAGACTAGTATCTTTTGTTATTATCTGGGTGGAGGATAAATACCTTCTTATACCTAGTATCATTTGCAATTCTAGCTGTCTTGGCTATTTGACTGAAATATACCTTTAATGTATATTTCATTTCTAATATGCAAACATCTACATTGACAAGTAAGCTCCAAAATTAACGTGAGAATGTGATATGCTAGCGTAATCTCTGGCTCTGGACTTGAGGATTGATTGCAAATTAACGTGAGAATGACATGGCGTAAAGAAGCTCTTAATCCATTTCCCTGGCTTTTCACCTGAGGATTGATTAAACTAGATTGAGTAGTTAAATCACTGCGGTACCAGGTAACTCTCCCAAATGAGCATTATAAGAACAGATATATGATCAGAGGAACTCAAATGAGCATCGGATTCTTCTCTTGATAGAAATCTATTTTTAAAAATAATTTTCTGTTTTTTTTTTTTAAATAGAAAATTTTAGTTATTTTTTAAATTTATTTATTTTGTTAGTTTTGTAATTAAATAAATTATTTTTATTTACAATATTAATTATTTTTTAATTTTAATTTTCTTTCAATTTAAAAATAATTTTTAAAAATATAAAAAAAAAAATATATTCAAACACACCAAATAATTTTTTTTATGCCTGCGTTTGAGTATATATCTCATAGGTTGTATGTTAGCATGGTCACTTCATTTTTAACCAGAGAGGTACATTTTATCCATCATATTTTGTATTCTTTCGCTTAAATGAGAGCATCCTATGCTATCTTTGCAAAAGTTGGGTGCCAAACCCTGTCGAGGGGGACAAATGAGGTTAGGGTATGTGTACATTACCTCGGAGTGAGGGGTTTTGTCAAATTTCCCTTTGCCATTGCATATAAATTTGTGTTTACAAGTTGGTTTCTTTTGGATGTCGTTTGTTTAATCAACTGCATGTCGGACAAAAATTTGTTCTTAGTATCAATCGGAGATTTGGTATTGTCATAAGGGCATAAATATACTTTACGCTAGTGTTCTCTTTTTACATATTTTTTAATATAATCTGAATTAATATAAAATTTTAATTACATAAATAAAAACACAATTTTTTTTGAATATTTTTCATTCTCAACTCCACTGAAAAAAATGTTTTGGGAAATAGTCTCACTTTTTGCTATTAATTTCAACAAAATTACTGTTTACGTTATTTTATAAAATTTAAATCTAAAATTAACCGTGTCTACCTTGTTAGTTATACAATAATTTATTTCGATACTTAGTTCATTTGAAGTCAAATTTTTTAAAAATTGATTTCATTTCAACTTTGTTTGGGAAAAATATTTTTTTATAAAAATATAGTTATAAATTATTAAGATAGTAGAAAATAATTTATATGTTTAATGTTAAATATAATGAGTTTAATGGAAGATATTTTTTTTTCTAAAGAAGAAAATATTTTTCTCTATTACCATGGCTTTAGAGATTATTTTTTTAATCACAAAATATAAACACACATTATGCTCCTTTATTTATATGTAAGGAAATGATTTTTTTTTATGAAAAATATCTTCAAAAAAATAAACAGAGTCTTCATTTCAATCAAAATGATTTTAATTTATTTATAAATAAATTTGATTTTTAAAAATTATATAAAATAATAATTTTGATTCATTTATAAATGAATTATTTTATTTGTGACATATTGAAAAATGCATGTAATTCAATTAAAACATAAAATTTAATGATATTATGATAAATATAATGCAAAAAAAAGGATAAATTTTTTAATATAATATGTATTTAAGTTAAATAAAATGAATTTTAATAAAATACTTGATAAATTCAATGAATTTTATAATGATTCAAATTTAATTAAACCAAGAATTTGGTCAAAAAGTCCACCTCCTCCGTGTCTCTCCATAGTCTCTGTCCTTCACATTGTTTTGGTGCCAAATAGACTAATGATTTCCTTACCCACGTTCAAA
This sequence comes from Sindora glabra, assembly GCA_020226215.1. Classification (NCBI taxonomy): domain Eukaryota; kingdom Viridiplantae; phylum Streptophyta; class Magnoliopsida; order Fabales; family Fabaceae; genus Sindora; species Sindora glabra. Next base: position 20,875,383 of record CM035232.1, on the reverse strand, counting down.
TTGGCATTGGATGTTTTTGCCTTGGATTACAAAGTAGGGAGGATTTATGATTAAAAATTTTAGTTGGGCAGAAATTTAATTTTGCCTTTGGCTCAAAAGATTCCATGACTATTATTCAATGATTTATATATGAAAGGTGTATAAATTTTCACATCATTTTGGTTTTGGAACCCCTATTTTTACATATGGTACAATAGAATCCACCATTTAGATGTTCCAATTCATTTACTTGAGTTTTTAATTTTTTTTTGCTGCTTATTTAAACTATTTTTATTTAAAATTTAACAAAAACACTTATATGCATTGTATACAATTTTTATTTTTTCAAATTTTAATTTAATTTGATGTCTATTTAAAACTAATTTACCTTAATAAAATCTTATTCATCATTTCCTTTATACTAACCATTTTGACGTCCTGAATTGCTATATGACTCTCCGTTGCTGGGATCACTAGCTTAATGATTGTTATCTTTCCTAGTTCATAAAATCTCTAATATTTAGTTAAATGTAAATAAGTAATAACTATTTTTAAGAAAGAAGCTCTGTCATTACACCCTTAAACAATTTAGGATTCGTCAAAATGATATTGATGATATGTGATCCTTGGTGTATACATATCATTGATATAGTTTTGACCAACACCCAACTAGGCAATCATAATTACATCTTATTCAACTTATCTTGGAGCTTTATCTACCTATTAAAACCTTTGATCATATTCTAATACTAATTTTGTCAAAACCCACGTAGGTCGTGATTGGTATGGAACCCATTCCTAATTTCAACCAGGCTAATCTATTTCTAAAACTTAGTATCATCGCACAATTACTAATAATGTTAAAGTATTTTATAAATATTATCAAAATATCTATAATTAGATAATTACATTGTTCCATTTACATTGATAACCTATAAGGCCTAAAAGTATTTCTATCTACAAATATTAAACAATTATGACTATTGTGAAATATATGTATATGGTGTTAGTGGAAGAGGAACTCATATGGAAGTATTTGTAAAAAGAAACAACTAAAATAGTAAGTTAAAGACTCAGTAAATAAATAATTTATTTAATAGGTTTAAGATAAAATACTTACTATTAAATATATTAAGATCCTTCCAATCATATCAATTCAAATTGATATGAATAAATGCGTCCTTAATAATAACAATTATTATTAATGAATAAGTAAAAAAAAATTAAAATTTTTGTAACTCTTAATTATCCTTATTTTTTTTATAAACTTAACTTTGGGACTAACCCTATTCCTTTGCAAATTATTTTTCTTAGATTTGGTATTATATTTCAATCTTAATATATTATTTACCTTAATCCTATTTCTAATCATATCACATCTGAATTTGGAATTTCATCATCAATACTACATATAATCACATTTATGAATCAATTATATCCATAAAGAATCTATACAAACTAATCATGTTATATAATCTCACTTTATTTTTAAATTAGGAGTTTCATGATCATAATTAACTATTGTAGCTAATTATATGCATCCAAAATGCATTTCTAGGAATCATAACCCTATCCCTTCGCAAATTATTTTTCTTAGATTTGGTATTATATTACAATCTTAATATATCATTTACCTCAATCCTATTTCTAATCATATCACATCTTAATTCGGAATTTCATTATCAATACTACACATAATCACATTTATTAATCAATTATATTCATAAATAATCTATACAAACTAACTATGTTATCTAATCTCACTTTATTTTTAAATTAAGAGTTTCATGATCATAATTAACTATTAGAGCTAATTATATGCATCCAAAATGCATTTATGGGAATCATAATCGACTATGATAGTTGATTATTTTAATCTAGAGGCAACATGTTTAGCAATAATCAACTATGATAGTTGATTATAGGTCCTTAAAGAATAATTCCTAGAGTTATAGTTGAATATGATAGCCAATTAGTTACTTTTAGAAGCAAAACCTTTAAGCATACTTAACTAAAAACCTTTGGGAGTAATTCTTAGGATAACAATTGGTTATCATAGTCGATTACAAGTTAGTTTTCTAGCTCCCTTATGAATTCTACTGTACTAATGGTTATTTATTCTATGTTTATCATTATACAACAATATCACTTAGAATTTACAACAAATCAACATCTATAACTATTTTCCAACTTAACAATAAGAAGAATTCCATTCCAATCACAAGTTTGCATACTTAATCATCAATTTTTCCAAATATTCAACATTTGAGCCTAAATAGCATAAAAATCTACTAATATAGATAATTTAAATAGATTATTTATTTAGTTTTGTATGGAAGAAATGATAGGAGATTGAAAAAGTGATTGTTTAGCCTTATTCAATATCAATTTAGATTCTTTAAGGTGGAGTGATTAAAAAAATCCCTATTTTGCTTTATTTTGAAACAAACTTAAGAAACAAATTTAGATTAGGAAATTTGCTTTATTGGAAGAAAATTTATGATGATTGCTTGTGGATTGTGACTTAATCCTTGCTAAAGAAATTAGGTTAAAGGAGGAGGAGTGGTTAGAGGGATCTTGATAGGGGAAAATAAAGTTCTTGGATTATTTAGGGAATTGTAAGGGGTTTGATGTTATCAGGGGTATTTTAATAATTTGAAAGTATTTTTAGAACATTTTAGGAAGGATAGTTCTTAAATCTCCTCTATATGCACCTACTTAATTTTAACTGTACACTAACCTTTATATATATTATTTCTTCATATTAATATCATAAAACTTTATTATTTTCAATTAAATTCTTATAATAGTAACAGTTATAATAATTAAATAAATATTTTGGCATACAAAATTATTTTCTACTAAAATATTCCTAATATTCTAAGTGGTGTAATAGTATGCAAGTTGTAATTTTCCCATTTCAATTTAAATGATATTTGACTAAGACAAAATTGGTAGAATAGGATCTTTCTGATGATACCTTAAGCCTTAATGTTATGTTTGTTACGACGAAATGAAATAGAATGAAATGACCATTTCATTATTATATTTGATATGATTAAGGATAGGGATATTCCATTATAACTCTATGAAATGGCACAACAAATATTATAAGAATAAAATAAGAAAAAGGTATCAACGATAATAATATCCTTAGAAAGAAAAAGAAAAGTGAAAAATTGGAATTATATTTATATGAATGATGTTATTTTCATTTTTTGTTTGTTTATATTGAATATATATATAATTTGAAGTTAAGCATGTATATTAAATAGTAAATTAGTAATATATGTTAAATAAAAAATAAATAATATGAACAATAATAAAAATTACTATATTTTAAAATTAATTGTAAAAAAATTAATAAAAATTTTTTATAGTAAAAGGATAAAAAATTTAATTTACGAAACTTTTTATATTAAATAATTTTAATAATTTTTTAAAAAATTATAAAAATATTTAAATTTAAATTTTATTATTTAAAATATATTTACCACAACATTTGAATAAAAAATATTTAAAAATAATTTTATTTTACTATTTATTAATAAAAAATAATATTAAAATATATAAAAAATATGAAAGATACGAATATCAAAATGTAATTACACAAATGATGGAATAGCTATTCTATTACATGTGCTCTAGAATAAGAATTTCGTTATTCAATGAAATAACCATTTTTTAAAAAATAAGTATTTCCATTACCTACTAAATAAACCTTTTTTATTCTAGTACAATACATACCAAAAGTGGTTACTTAAAAATGAATTTAACATTATAAAAAAAAAGATGAATTGGAAAAGATAACTTTACTTAATTCTTAGGAATAAAAAATGATAGTTAATATAGTATTTTAAGAGTACATATAAAATTTACAGAATGACATCTGTTCTAACTAAATTTAAAATGATAAATTTGATAATATGAATTCTTCACTTATAATGTTTTGGTAATAATTTATAAGTTTTATCTACTAATTGCTAAACAAAACATTTTAATTGGTAAAAGTTAAATTTCTTAATAATTAAATTTGTGGCACAATATATATGAAACTAATTATTTCAATTAATGAGTATATTTATTGTGGAGATGAGAGAGAATAAATGTAGTTGTTAATATTAATTTATTAATTATAGACAATTTTTTATGCTAAATGTATTTATTCTTCCTTTCAATAATACATTCAACCACATCATTAATATGTTAATATCTAATTACACAAAAAATATGAAATTAAATAAAAATAATTTAATTTTTATTTTAATAATTTATTAGTTACCTCTATCTTTAATATGCTTGATTAATTTTAAAAATATGTGATTACTTTTTAAATTTTAAAATATGAAATAATTGGGCATAAAAAATAAAATATTTTTAAAAAAAATTATAAATAAAAATTAAATATATATTATTAAAATCAATAGAAGAAATTGTAAGAATGAATTTAGATTTAATTACCAGTAACTATATAATCAGGTTATAGTTAGAAAGATTGTACTATGATTGAACTAGTGTAGGATGAGTACGCCTGAGACAAAAATTTAATTTGTCTGTACATGCATTTGATTAGGCAATACCTTTTTAGTATTTGTACAATTTATTTGATTTTTTAGGTCAGGAAATATTGTGTGTTCAATGTGTTATTTGCATCTCACAAAACACTTTTACTTTTTAAATTTAAATAACTTTTATTAGTTTGTCTATAAAAGAGAATCACTGTTTAATAATAAATTGTGAATTTTTCAAATGGTTTTAAAAAATAATAAATTAATGATTATATAATTACAATATATTAAATTTAGAAAAAAAATAGCTAAATAATATGTAGAAATAGTTAACAAATCATTTAGTCAAGGCATTAATTGAGAGGAAGAATAGGTACAGTGAGTGTAAAAATTACCTGAATTAATATTAATCTTTAAATTTTATTGAAATCAATGATTTAAGTTTAGTGTAAGTTATTTATATGTATTATACTAGTAATAATAGATCCCTTTATATATATTTAAATTAATACTTGTTTCAATCTAAATATTTATTGATGCTAATAATTTTGTATTCTTTAATTTATTCCTCTTCATATAAGATATGATTATGCACTTTACCAAACATGTAATATTGGGTCCCAAAAGTTCTTTGAAGAAACAATTATCCAAATAAACCTATAAAACTCCCTTTAATCAAAAGAGAAGTTTCATGTATTTCTATTGGTTTCTTTATCTAAATATAAAGCATCTTATTTTCTTTTAGAGAAATAAGATTGTAAATTTATAGTGTTCTCACAGAAAAGTTAACTTTTGTATTTTTCTTCGTTAGATTTATTTTTTAGTTGAGATCATCCTTATTTAGTCATTAGAAAATAAAATTCAAGATTTTCATAGAATTGGACTTATATATATAGAATGACAAATAAATAAGTAAGTAGATTTTATTTGTGGACCTGTGGTCCCATAGATTATACTTGAATTTAAAGTCTTAAATGTCGATTAGTTTTATATTTGATAGAATTACGATTGTTTTGAAATCGAGTGAAATAAATGAAACAGACAAAAAGTGCTAAAAATCAGCTAATTTGAATCATCTGAAAAATAATGTTGAAAAATCATGTGATATTTCATTCATATTTGGGCAATGAAAATTGACCAAAATAATATTCAGAATTCAAAATATATTGTATTTATGTCCATTTTTGTCTAAAGTTTGAAAATTTCCATTCCATTTTGTTAAACTTTCCCATTTTTCATTAGAAAACATAATTAGCCTGACGATGTAGCTATGATTTTACAAAAGAAAGTCAATATAAGTGAAAATATTAAGGTTTTCAATTAAGGATTTCTAAATAATTAATGGGCATAACTTTTGAATGAAAAAATTAATTGAGACACCGTTAATTATTCTATAATATCAGTGATTTTGTTTATAAAATACTGTGTATTCATTGCGGAGATTGGCCAGATCAAAGAATCAACTATTTTTGTTATTCAATTTTTTTTTAAATTTTAATATATATAAGTTGAATTAAAAACACAAATCATAATATAAAAAATACTCAAATTCTTAGAAAATAATTAGAAAAATTCTTAAAATATAGAACTCGCTTATAATATTACCTTGAAATATACACTGATTGAACACTCGGTTTTGAGATGTAAGGATGTTGCATTACACAATTTGAGTTAAGTAATTATAAAGGAGGGCAATTCTCCAAAACTTTAGCCTAAAACATGTCCACCACAGAACCTCCTTCTCATTTGAAATCATTTATTGTAATGACAAAAAGACTATTCTCTTCCCGGTGTGTTTCTGTTTGGGCTTTCTAGCCACCTTCTTTCTCTAATCACTTCAATTCTGTCTTTATCAAGACGCCATGAACAAATAGACCAAAAGCACCTCCAGAATAACCCCAAAAGCATATATCGCTTTTTATATACTCCAATTTTCAAAATTCACAAAAACAAAAAAGAAAAGTTCCTGATCGCACTAATAATTCCTTCCCATCCTCCTCTGTTTCCTTTTCCATCTATATTACACTCTTCTTCTCTTTCTAAAACCACTGCATTTCTCATTTCTCCATTTCTTCAACCATGGAAGATTACGGCTTAAAGCTTCTCAAAGCCTGCAAACCTGAAACTCTGAAATACCCATTTGATGATGATGATGATGATGGGGTAGGAGCTGAAGATGCAAATGGCGACGAAGAAGATGAGGCGCTGTCACTTCGCGACCTTCCAGTCAACAACAATGCAACAACTAGGCGCAACAGTTCAGATGAGACGTCGTTCAGGCTGAGTCGCCGATCATCATTATCTGAAGCTTCCGACTTTTTCGAGTTCTTTAACGATTTCAGTTCTGATATGGTCCCGGCCGATGATATAATCCTCTGTGGCAGACTCGTTCCTTTCAAAGATAATTCTCTATATTACGACCAAATTCAGAAGAAATCCAAAGCTGATTTCCGGAAACCACCCACTCATCGCCGGCGATCAGAGTCATTCTCCAAATTACAGTCCTCAGTTACTCGATCAAACAATATCTGTCCCGGTGGCAGCAGTTCACTTCGATTCATGATGAGGAACAGCAGGTCCTTGGATTATCGAAGGCTTCGTCGGTCTTCGAGCTCGGTGACGTCGGAAATGGACCGGAATTCTTCCACGAGAAGCGTTGCAATGTCGGATGCGGTGCCTAAGAAAGCAGCAAAGCCCCGCTGGTATTCGTTGATGTTTGGTACATGGAAAGTTCCGCATGAGATGGATCTCAACGATATCAAGAATCGTCAAGTACGGCGGAACCCTTCAACCACAATGTTCCCTGCAACGGATTCCGGCGGGAAGCTGATTTCTGATCGGAGCTCCGACAACAACGTGTCGTGGAAAATACTGAAAGCGCTGAGCTGCAAGGACCACGCAAGTGTTGCCGTGACGACGTCGTTCGCAATGCCTCAGGCCTCTTGAGCCACGTGACTGCACGCCCAAGTGATTGTACGCGATTAACCTCGCGGCTTTGCGAGATGATACGGAGTCTGGGGTACTCATGGAGGGCATTTTAGTCATTGGACATTTGTCACCTGCTTGGAAGAGAGGATTATATAACATTTTATCGGGAACTGAAGAACTGAAGAACTGAAGATTATGTACAGCGTCGATGTATGCCGGGTCATACTCTCCTCTAATCAGAATGGGTGTTCGTCTATTAAATTAAATTCCCTTTTTAATGAAATCTGAGTATTATTGTTTTTGTTAGGTTAGGTGATAGCCATAAAAATTAGTGAATGAAGGAAATCACGAGAGGTCCGTCCGACGATGACATAAAGAATTACAGCCTATAAACACCTGGAAAAATATCTTTTATTTTATGAGATATATTTGTATTTTTTTTCATATTGGTGTATGATTGAATCCTTTTTTTTTATGATTTTGTTATTTAATAAAAGCATAGTTATAAGTATGCTGACAGTATACTGACGGTGTCTTTTGATTTGTTGCCAACCAAATGCAATCCAACCACAATTCTTCCTTACATCATATCATTTATTCAATATATTAGGTGCACTATTTATTACTTTTTCTGTGTTTAAAATCTGTTATTCTTTTTCAAGTTTCTCTTCTTGCAGAGAAGAAAACTGTATTAGTAAATTTGAAAAGAGTAAATATAATATTTAAAATATTTATTTTTTCATTTTATAAATATGATTATTATTTCTCTCAAAAATATTTTTAATTCTTTATTTTTATTATAATTATTCATTCTTTTCTGTATTTATAATATTAAAACAAATAAGAATATGGAAATAAGTTATTAAATTTTATTTAATAGTATTAAATATGTATTTTTTTTACATTTTTTCTTTTCATCATTCATTATAATGTTATGAATTAAGAGATGAATGATTAATTGTAATAAAAATAAAAAAAATAATAACACAAATTATAAAAAAAAAGTGAAATTGAATTCATGTCTTGTATAGTAATGCAATAATCTTGGACTATCAGAAACTTTAATAATAAAATAATGGGAGTTTCATATTTTACATAAAGAGAAAATGTGCAAACGTAGGATATATTTCTAGAAGTTCCATGCAAATCTTGTTAAGTCCCATAAAAATAGGATCCAATAATATGTAGGAAACTTTCAACACAACAAGCTGATGCTCGTTTTCCATTCGAACTTTGTTTGCATGACTATTATAAAGGAGTTAGAAAATATCTAAATTACGCATTGATCCTTACATCTTTTTCTAACTTGAATTTTCAGATGGCGAGCAAGAGCAAGTAAAGGCGGAGACGGAACCTGCTTTGAATGTATTTTGACATATCTCTGCTACCGTCACAACCTGACAATCATAACAACAAGTTCAAACAGGGAAATATAATCCATTTTAAATGAAATTTAGTGAAAAAAAATTAAGTATGGTTTGAGAGATTTGTGGTTAAAATTTAGAATTAACTTGGGTTATGTATTAATATTTTTTCAAAATTTACTAAATTTTAGAGTATTTTGATAGTTTAATCATAATTCAAGAATTTGAAAAGATTCAAATGTATATAATTGCAATTTTCACATTTTTCCTTTTACTTTGGTATATTATGACAAAAATATCTTACTCAAAATATAGAGAAATGACTTTATATTAATTTGTTAATTTGTACGAGTAATGCCTATCTATAACTAATAAGTTTTGATTCAAAATGTTTCTTAGGAGGTGGAATACCAACAAGTTCAAAGGAATAACTTGACATTGAATTTAGAGTTTGAGTGTATTATTTTGTGGCTATCCTTTACACACTTAATACTATATAATGAGATATACATTAAATGAACAAAGTTTTTTTTCTCTTTATTTAAAATTATCTATTTTTTTAGATAAACATTTGTTTATTTGGCTTCTTCTAAGAAAATAAATATGTAAGATAATATAATAAGTAAGGATGCCAATATTTTTACCTTTAAAGTAATTTTTATTTATATAAATTTTTAATATGATAATTAAATTAAGCAAAAACTTATTAAATACATTTAGCAATTTCTTTTATTTTGATTGAGTTTCGTTGGACAAATATATTTAATGTTATTTCTATTTCTAAGGATAATAATTAAATATATAATGTATACCAAATCATTTAAATATCTGGTATATTATAAAATTATAATCAAGAATAATTTTGAAATTTAAAAATTTTAATATTTTGTAATGATAATTTCAAACTTTAATTAACTAAATTCAATACTTATAATAAAAAATTATTCAAATATTATAAATTGAGATCTTAGTAGATTTAACATTTAAAATTTAGTATTAGATGCTGTAGTATTATTGAATAATTTGTAAGTATCATTGTGTTTTCATTTTTTAAGAAAAATAAAGGAAATCAAGTGAGAAAACAAATATAAAAAAGAGAGCGTGTGTGTGAAAATAAAATTTGTTGCCATATTTTTCATTAGTATTTGTTAAATATAACTATTAAATATATCAAAATTTATTTAAATTTAATTAGGTTTTCGTAATAGTTAAGCTTGAACTTAAATTTTTCAAATTTAACAAACTTGAGCTTGATCTGAAATTCATTTATTTTTGTCGAATTCAATCTCAAGCAAAATAGATGTTTGATTCGATTTATTTTGTTTGCGGTTTTAATATTCCTTCCACCCTCCTAAAAAAATTTATTCATCAGTCTTTCTGGCCCTTCTGATAAAATTCTCACCCTTTGCTCAAGGGTGTGAGACATTCTTGCAATTCGATATATATGAATACTTGGATTATATCCGATTGTGGCATAAAAACTGGTGAATTTCGCCATGTATTTCAAGCATATTACAAGGATTTGACGGAAAGATCAGTACGATTGCTAAAAATAATAAACATGCACCCCTCGATTTAAAAACTACCTGTTCATGACAACTAGGAAAACAAACCAACGGCCCTTTGATGAAAGTCTTGAGTCAAGTAATATATAATATTTTTCTTAAAGGCTTAGTTTAGATTTAATATTTTGAGCGTATATTTTATGATCTAATTATTTCTATTATAAAAAAACTTCTGTATGCCTTTTGAATTTTCTAAATGGCCAAACATAATATTCTTCAAAATTTATTTTTTGGTCCTGCCTGTCTTCTTCTCCCACTCTAACGATGGATTTAAGTCATTGTGAATCATATTATGATAAGCCGAAAGCGATATTTACAGATACATCCTATCGTTAATAGTTGTTTAGACAAGAAATATGCCTTGACACGAACTGAGCAACACATGAACTGAATGCTTCTACTGATGCACTAACCACTACTTTAGGTTTACTTGGTTTGCGAGTAGAGAAATGAAGGAAAGTATTGATTTTTTCTTAAAATTTTTAAACAATATATCCTTTTTACAATGATGATAAAATTTTTGAATATGTGACTTCTTGCAAATGATTTGAGCCTATGATGTCTACTAGTTTTTTAGTTCATATCTAAAAATACTTATTTTTAATTGTATTATCTAACAAACTCATGTTTGAAAAGATTAATGGTTTATCCCATAATAATCATAATTATGAAGTACCTTATAGTAATTTATTAAAATCATTCAATCAAGTTGAAAAGATACATTATTGGTGTTTTTAATGGTATAGTAATGACTAATTATTTCGAGTTGATAGCTTTCTACCTAGAAATTGCAATAGATGCTTATTATTTTTGGATGATGTATATAAGAGTGTAAATGAGCTAATTTATTTGCAAGTTGCTTAAAATCAATTCATAAAAAGTATGATTTAAATTCAATTTTAAATGAGTTAAGTTTGATTAATATACAAGTCAAACTTAAGTTTCATATTATTTGGCTCAAATTACTCATGAGCCTAAACATAATTAATAATAAAAAATACATTTAATTTTATATCATATATATAAATAGCACAATACATAAAAAGTTAATCTTATTAGTAATGGTTGATGTTGCATGAAGAAATACGATGCTTTGATTAAAATAATTATCTTTCTAGTCTATGTTATTTTTTACTAAATATAATTATTAGTATTATGCAATAATTGTATAGATATTTAGATTGATTTGACAATTGCATAAAAATTTATATTGATAAGTAAAATGAGACAAAAAATAGTATATAATTTATTTGTAGAAGATAAAATTTTATATAATCAAATTGAGATGAAATAATAAATCATTCAAATAAAGTCATAAAAACTCAATTAGATCCATTTTTCTTAGAAAGTTCAAGTTCAAATTCAAATTTAAATATTCCAAGTATCATGAGAAATTAAATCTAAGAATCTACTATTCAAATAAATTTGTATAGCTAAGAACTTTTAATTTAAGTGGCACCTGCCTTCTGTTGCATTTAGTGTTCGATCCTTAATCTTTGCATATATGTGTATAATGGTTTAATCACTCTTACAATTACTAAAAAAAAATTTGTATAAATTCATTTAGGCCTGAGTTTAAATTTGAATTGTTTAAACTTAATAATTTTCAACTCAAGTTCAAACTCTTTGACAAATTCAATTTTAAGTGTATAAATATTTGACTTAATTGGTTTGCAACCTCACATATCAACCATTATACTAACTTCAGCCATAATTGGGACGGATAGTGGGGTACAATGAATTTTATCATCCATGTTTGAAAGATGCATAGGTTAGTAAATTAAATGCACAACCAAGCTCCACAAATGCTCCACATGAGTAGCTTTTAAGTGGAACAAGCAACAAACAATTAAATGAAGAGAGGGACAATTCCTTTAAATTTTTTTATTGATATATATATATATATATATATATATATATATATATATATATATATATATATATATATATATATATATATATATATATATATCATTATATAAAGTATTAACTCTTCATCAAACTTGTTGATACTAGAATAAGGATGAGAGTGTATTGATTTAATGCCTCAAACATTTAATATTATCCTTGAGAATTTTCTTCTCATGATGATGTGTCACATGACTTGCTATTCCTAAGAGGGGGAGTATGCAAATTTAAAGAAGCAAAGAAATAGAGAAGGCTTGATATGATATGTCAGTGTGGCCTTCCCTCCATGAGTAAGAATTGATGGTAAAGAAGAGTAACCTGCGGGCTACTCCTCTGGCTTTGAGTATTCACCAAATCCATGAAATTCTCCTCTCAATTTAAATCATAACTAATGGGTCTACCACTATATTCTATGCATGATATTCTAGAGAACCTTCTCTCAGAAGCAAACAATCTCAAGTAAGAATCAAATACTAAAGACATTCACGTTCATCATCAAGCGCATATACCCTTTTTTAAGGATGGTCTCTGGCATTCATAGAATTAATAACTATTAGTGCTTTGACTAACGACAGAAGCCAGATTATGATAGTTTTTGGCACAGATTTCAGGCTTCAGATGTACCCACTTAATCATTTTTACTCAAAGCAGACAAATACTATGTACCGTATTGCGCAAAAAGATTAACGGGGACCCCGCTTTTTATAATTAGGCTTGTATTATTGTGTCTGCGATGATACATTCTTGATAAAAACGGGAACTTCCACTTAATTGGGATGGCAAAGTTAGTTGCTTCTTGTTTAAAATTCTATCCTTTTTCCTATAAAGCTTAAGTCAAGCTGTTGATATGCATAATTTACTCTAATGAGTAATTTCATTCTTGTGTGAAATTTTAGTTTTATACACTATTTTTCTCATATTTAGGTCGTAGAATTTAACTGTCACAGCACTTTAAAAATTTAAAATATTTTGTGCTAATATATATATATATATAATTGAGAATAACTGTTAAGAGAATAATTTGAAATATTTTGGAGGCAAATATAGTTAAAGATGAAAATGTGAGTATGAATAAAATTTTGCGGCTTATTTCCTAAGTTATTGTTAGGACTTTTACACTTAATATTTCGCCAAATCAACCAACCCTTCTCATTTTTATCCAAATCTCAATTCCTTTTCTTCTTTGTCTAGGGCAAGAGCCATTTGCCAATTTTCCTCAAGTCTTCATCTCCCATTTATGTGAACAAGATAATGAATTCTATTACTTTATCCTTATGAGAGTTTTCTTCTACTTTTCTCTTTGTATTTGAAATGATTAAGAGATTTTTGTTTAAATGGAATTTTAGAACCCCAACTCCAAATCATTGATCTTTAAGTGATTAGCAGCAAAAAACTCATGATTTCCTTCATCTAGCATTTTATCCACACAAGGTGAATTGCATTCTATTTAGATCATAGTTTAAATTTATTATTTTGTTTGATTTTGAGTTTTCAAAATATTTTAAAGGAAATTATGTGATATGGTGATTTAAGCTTTGAATTTAATATTTTGCTGATAGGTTTTGTTGTTCATAAGTAGTATTTATTTGTCACAAAGTTTTGATAATAATATTGTATATTGAGAATGAGATTTAGGGGTTGTTTAGAGAGGATGAATAATAATCTTATAGAAAAATTTATAGATTTTAAAGCCATAATTAACAATATAATCTGCTATATCCCATTAGAATTGACATATTAGACTATGTCTTGTTAGCATTGCTCTCTAAACTAACATAATGGATTGTGTAGCCAATTATGTTTCGTTAGAATTGACATAGCGGATTATGTGTCATCAAAATGGTTCCCTAGGTTGACATAATGGGCACATAGTGTATTATACATTGACATAGTAGATTATTATCTTGCTTTTTTTACATTCAATGAATTAGAATAACATTATTACGTCTTATTAGTGTGAGATGAGGATAAATAGTCTTAATATGAATATTTAAATATAAAATGAAAGGATAATCATGCTTGTCATTACAAGGTAAGGGAAAATGCATAATTGAATTTTGTTATGCTATCACTTGTGTGTTGGTCTTAAATATTATGTTTGAATTGATAATCTCTTATAACCTTGTTTGTATATATGAATATGAATGTTTGTGTTATGAATATGAAATTGAAATGTTATTGTCATGTTATGGACTATAAAATTGACAAAAATGATAATAATGGGGTAGTATTACTTGTGATTCTTCCTTATAACTATGTATTTTTATGATATGAAATTTAATTTACGTTTGAACTGGTATGCCAATTGAGGCATTTATTTATTCGCATAGATATGAATGTTGTCTTGGTATTGTGATCAAAGTCTTAGTTGTAGCACTTGTATTTGTTATTATAAATTATATTATGAATGAATTTTGATGTTGATGGAGGAGATGAAATACTTATTATGGCTTTATGCACTGGAATCTTGTGCCATTTGTGAGGGAATAAGACAAACCCTAAAGAAATTGAAATGAAGTTTATGAAGGGATAAGGATGATCAAGAGTCATAAGAAAACTTACTTAATCATTATGTTTGAAATTATTCCAGTATCTTAAGTAACTTTTGTTTGAGCAATCTAGAAAACTATGAATATAACCAATAATACATGGAATGAAATTTCAATTTGATATTGTTATTTTGGTATTGAATGTGGAAATCCTTTTATAATTATGTAAGCACATATTCCTAGCATGTTTTGAAAGGTTGATAACTGAGATCAAATTCAATTCATGAAATGTTAATTTACTCCTTTATTAAGGTATGGAAAACCTTTTCTTCCTTTATGGGAGATATGCTAGCCTAGCATCTTATGAAATATAAAAGATCAATTTTTTTTATATAATTTTGATTTGAATTTAATTTTCTTTATTCTTTTTTTTTTAATGATTACTTATTGAATTCCAAGGAAACTCACTTGTTCTCCTTCCTCTTTTCTTTTAAAGTGTAATCTTTCCTCTAGGTACTCAGCAATTGTTGAATAGTTTGGGAGTAGGCCCCTCCTAAACATGGGTGTTAAGATAAGTTCCTAGGACAATTAGGTTGAATACTGATGAAAGTAAATCATCAAGTGAAGATTGCATTTCATTTACAAATGATTACAATATTTAAACCTCAAAGAGGTGTATCATTATATGCAGAATGTTGCGTTAATTGCATATTAATAAGGTTAGTACGTAATTATCCATAACAACTTTTTATATTGGTCACATGCTAGAGATAGGTTGTGACATTAATCTTGTTCATAATTCTCTTATTATTATAATCAATTTGAAGATTTATATTTGTAATTGCTTGATGTAATATATATTTGTCAATTTACGCATTATATCTTGTTATGAAAATTAAAATCACATCAAAATATGTAATCTTAATTTTAATCATGCTAGTATTTGATTATAATGGATTTGATTTGTCTAAAAATTTTCATCAAACTGCAATAACTTGTAATCCCAACTAATGGCTCTTTGTTGTTATGTTACAATGTAACTTTATAAAGTAGCAAATGTTAATCATATCAAATGGAAATTTCCAAATTAATTATGATAGTGAGCTAATTACAAATAAAAATGAAATCTAAGATCCAATTATAAGAAAAAAAATAAGAATAAAATTATAAATTATAAACAAAAAGCCAATTGAAGTTTAATTTTACCTTCACATCATTATTTTTTTTGGTAATTACCTTCACGTTGTTGTTGTTGTTGTTGTTATTATTATTATTATTAGAGCTTTGCTTCTACGTAATATTAAGAAGAATTATGTACATATATATATATTTATAAGTTTTATAAAATTTATTTATATATTCATTAATATTTCACAAAAAATTATAGCTTTCATTAAAAAAATGTAAGTTTTAAAGAACTTGTGATGCAACTTTTGTCAATTTTTTTTGTCAAAAATTTATTAAAAATTTGAGAACTTTTCATGAAAGATATATATTTTATAAAATACACCAAAAAAAAAAACCAAACTTACAAGTTTGAATATAAAAACAAAGACATACTATTAATCTTTAATTGTATTATGTTAATTGAATCATCATACGTATGCTTTTGCTAATGTGCAAATTGAAAAATCTCATTATTAATATATTAAGAGATTGTTTGGTAAAGAACTTTTTGGAGAGCTTTTAACTAATTTGATAGTATTTAACTATTTAACTGAATCAATCAGTTAATTTAACTGTTTGACAAATAACTTATTCAATTAGCTGATTGGCCTTCAATCATCTAATTTGAAAAAGTTAATGAACCTAGCATTTTTAATTAATTTATTAATAATAGGCTTGTAAAAATATAAAATTATCCTTAAATAATATACATATTTTTATTTATATCCTTACTTAAAAAGATTAAATAAATTTATTAAATAATAATTATTAATTTTTATAAAGTATTTACAAAATATAATAATTTATTTTTTAAAAAATATAAGAATTTAAGAAATATAATAAATATTTAATTATATTTTAGATTTATCATATTTTAAGCAAGCATGACTTAAAAATTATTTAAAAATAAATTATTATATTTCTTAAACATAAATCATATAATAAATATAAAATATTATTAAATTAAAAAATAGTTAAATAAATCATAAAATATATACGTGTCCTTACATATTATTTTATATATAAACAGTTAATAGGAAATAACTAATTTTATTAAACATTTTCACTTAAACAACTAATGTTATTAACTGGTCAAATTAACTAATATAATCAGTTATTAGCTAACAATTAATTGAATCAACTAATTATCAAATAAAGCCTAAAACTTGGATATGCTCCCATTAATATGTAGATCAAGAATATATAGAACTTACCATTGTTTCCCTCAAATTATTGTGTCCTAACAAGTCCATTAGCTCTCTGTTGTATTAACTTCCAACCTCCCCCTTTTTTTCTAGCATTCTCATCCAAAATTGTCCTCCTTTGACATTTGAGCATTGTGTAGAATCCTGTATAAGTTTGTATTAATCAATCTTGAGAGGTTGTTTAATGGTCAACGATCGTAATTGGTAGAGATAAAGAATATTATGTGACATGAAAGAAAATTTAACTCTTTTCATAACTTCTATATTGACTTTACCCAATTCAACCCTAATTAGCTCTCTTCATAACTTCTATATTGACCCTACCGAATTCAACCATAATTGTGGTGAAAGGATTTATATGATAACGTTTGTGTGGACAAATTCTATTTCTCTTGGACTGGAATTTTTTTTTGGAGGGGGGAAGAGATCACTACAAACTTAGAAATAAAAAAACATTTAAGTTCCCCACTTTCTCTAGATATAAAAAGTGACAACTATTTCAACTTGTATGTTAAATTTCACATAAAAATTCATAGAATTCTCAAATTAGTACTAAATTAAATATCTGTTGTCCGTAACAAGAATATATGAAAGAATGTTTTGTCTGCATAAGACTCCCAAATTCATGTACATGATAGAGAAAGATGTTGCAGGTTTGGCTTAGCTGTATAGTATCCTGGGCTGGAAGCTTTCTAGTCAAAATCATGCAGCATATGCTTACAGCCAATATTGTATGTCGCCGAAGCGCTCTCACATACTGGACAACAGGATCCTTCCACATAGAAAGCTTCTTGGTACTACGGATTGAAAGGAACAATTGAATAGGGAGAGAGACATTCCGTTCGCTTACCTTATTCCATAGTTTTAAGTGTGCAGAGGGATGACCACAAGTTAACACACCCCACTTCCTTAAAGAGCATTTTAAACAAAACCCCTTCTACTGAAAGACAACATACTTTTTTCGAGTTGTCATAAGAACTTTTTGCTATGCTCCAGGCGTCCATTTCTCAAGAAAATCAACCGATACGAAGATAAAAATGTGAGGATCACAAATATGGGTTTCTCGAACCCTGCTAGATTTTTTAACCTTTCAAAATGATCAAAGTACCCCTAAACTTGGAAAAATTAGGAAAAATAGTACACTAATTGGATTGATCCCAAATTTTAGCCACAGGACCCATATAACATGCTGAATTTTTTCACAAAGTCTTGCCTTAATCCGTGCATGTTTGCTAGTCAAACTATCACAACTGTCAGCTTGTAATATTTTCTCCACTTCAAATATTAATATCCTTATTGATGCCTCAATTTGACACGACTATGGTCTTTAGCCTATTCCTCTGAGTTACTCCCTAGGCCGTCTTAAAGCTTGCCTTTTTGAATGCTATGAAATGTTTCCCCCATCTTCAATTTGGGTTATTTCTTGCCTCTGCAACATAGATATCTCTTGGCAAAATGCATCCTCCGCAAGTCACTCGAAGAGCTACTTCTATAGTCACCTTACAAAGTGTCCTGACACTCTTTAGTGCCATTATCCTATATAGCTCTCTCGAACTCATTACCTTTATAACTCATTTGACTGGTAATTGCCTTATAACTTGTGCTCACTACCCTTGTAGATTGCACGTTCACCACCTCTGTGGCATAAATGTGTGCAACACTATAGCTCATGGCAAATGCTTAACACTTTAAGTCACCTACTAACAAGTATCTTGCACTAAGTGTCCCATTGCACTAGTACAGGAGACAATACTTACGCTAAATCTACGCAGAGCAATCCCACTACCTTGCTCCCTAGCCGCTCATTTGCATTTTAATCAATTCATTGCACTTTGCAATGCTACTTTTACACCTAATTGGATCCTCTGATCCTCTTTGGATCAATGCCCTCTAGCATATCACCGGTCATCACAACCTACCTTCAGAGTTTGATGCCAACTAGCATCGTGGTCCCACGACCACTCCTTAATTACATCCTCTGACGACTTCACGAGTGCATCCTTTGATAACTCCCCCACTTCAACTTGTAGAAGAGAGTTAAGCATAGAGCACTTCCAGTCTAGTTCGAACAATCATGTGGGAAGATTGCATGCACTCTATCCAACCCATAAATTGCATACGGTATTAATTCCTCCGAATCTTTGCCAAGCCCTCCGACTATAATGCTCCTCTGAGCACTCGAATGATCTCTCCAGACCTCCTTGGCATGATTTTAGACCACTCCTTCTGGAATGATTTGCTATTGCCCTTCATCTATGGTCACGCACTCTTGCATGACCAATGGTTTCACCTTTCGGTTCCATCAATCCTTCAGATAGTCAAGCCTTTTAGCAAGACTAAGGCTTCTCCCACTGGATTAATCATCAATTCCCTCATGCCACTAGATGATGGTTTGCATCCTTCGATGCCATTACTATAAATGAGCGCATAATCAATGTTCTGTGCACAATCAACAAGCAAGATAGCCCACTTAGCACAAATGCTTGAGTCTAATGTACTGACCCTCGATCACCCAGTATGTACCATTCCTTGGCTTACTGGCTTCTTGGGATGATTCAATCTCTTGCACCTTCTGGTTAAGTCTTTGGCAATGACATTGCCGAATTTATAAGAATGATTTCGCATATATCGCATTTTAAGGGACAAGTCATATCTAACCAATTGTACTTACCTAATCTTGACCCTCTGGTGCAAACCAGGCTCTAATACCATCTGTCATAGGCCAATGACTTTCCAATCAAAATTGTATGGTACATGCTTACCATTATTGGCCAACATGTCAACCTTCCCACTTAAACCCACAGTAGGCACACTTGGTAGAGATGGCAGAACTCATAAGTTTCCAAGCCAAATATCATATGTTATTGAAGCGCTCTCGCATAATGGACCACAAGATTCTTTCACACAGGAAACCTCCTAACATTGTAGATCGAAATGGACAATTGAATAGAAAGAAGGATACTGCATTTGCTTCGTTTATGCCTCATTCCATATCTTTGAGTGTGCAGGTGGATGACCATAAGTTAACACACTCCATCTTTAGCTCAATGTTTAAGCGTCTCGTAGGCCTTTGACATACTTTACTCCCTTAAAGAGTATTTTGAACAAAATCCCTCTCACTAGAAGATGACATACTTTTTTTGAATTGTTATAAGAACTTTTTGCTATGCTCTAAGCATTCGTTTCTCATGAAAACCAATTGATACGAAGATAAAAATGCGAAGATCACAAATATAGGCTTTTCAAACTTCACTGAATTCTCAAATCTTTCAAAATGATTAAAATACTCCTAAATTTGAGAAAATAAGAAAAAATAGTACACTAATTAGATTGATTCCAAATTTCAGTTACAAGACCCACATAACATACTGAATTTTTTCACAAAGTTTCGTCTTAATCCGAGAATATTTACTTGTTGAATTATCACGACTGCCAACTTATGACAACAGACAAGTCATAATGAAAGGCTTGACATGTATGGCCTTGAGCAGCCGACGCAAAAATCAAGGAAGACATCTGAATGATGACTGTACTTAATTTTCAACCAATCATGTTCAAATAAGGCACGTTAACAACAATCATTACATGGAAATAGTCAAATCATAGATGGTGCAGAAAAAGTTCATTTACGATCCCTTTTAGCCAAAAAAGTGCAGTCCAAATTACCATGGACAAAGCGACATATTACAGTAACAAGTAACCGACTCTAACATTACAGTTCAACGAACAAAACGCTAGGAAGACCAAAGTGCTTCGAATGGGGTACTAGAAACAGAATCAAATTATTCACGGCCCGTTAGTTTTTCTTTAAAATCTGTTGGACAACGCCTGAAGATTTCTCCTGTAAAGTTCATCAGACACCACACTGCCATTTTTCATGTCTTAAAACATAAAATTATAAACTAGAAGCATCGTTTGGGGTACTTCCTCTTTCATCCCACCCCCTTTAACAAATAAACTGAAGAATGGGCAATGCACTTGTTCATATAGTATGCGTTGGAGAGCACTAATGGTAGATATGTATTTGAAGTGATTTTGACCTGACCAATGAATGTCCCAATAGAAAAGATACATTTTTTGCGAGATAGATAATTCATTTAGAAGAGACAGAGAAGATCCAGAGAAACTTGCAAGGAAATCACAAAAATATGATCTTAACTTCAATGGCGTAACTGAAATGGTCCTTTTTGAAAGCCTGAAACACAATGACACATGAATAATTCATGTAGCCAACCCCATACAGGAGGAGTATGGGAATCTTCATCAAGTTAGCTTTCATCATTAAATACATTAATCAGACAACCTTCAAGAGTGCCAGTAACTTACGAAAACAAGAGATGAAATTACCTGCCCCATCGCCCCTCCTCCCAAACAATGAAAAAGCAACAGATCTAAAACCAGCAATTAACATCCAAGAGAAGAGGTGAACCTGTTTCATTAGAACTCTTCTTGGAACACTTCGGCACAGTCGTAATTCTAATTGGGCTAGATTGCTTAAGTCAGCTCAACTGTCGTAATGCTACCGATGAACCAGAATAAGAAACAATATATTTTCACTCGGCGTCGGGAAACATGTTCTGTATGACTAGATGATCTGAAGATACGGAACAGCTGATCTAGACGAGAAAACAAAACACTTACAAACAGAAACCTAACGGCAAACTTTCAAGCTACTTCTGTTTCAGGTCATTAATTTCATCAACATCACCATGGCCAAATATGGTGATTTTATTGACTTGTATTGCCATATTCTGTCTCTCCCTAGATCTAGAGTTCATTTAATGTAATTGCTATAAAGTAAAATTTCTTCCATGTTTGCTCAAGGTCATAAAATATAGAAAACATCTGTCATAGCATGAAAGCATCATTTTGTATCTGAGATCAGCCTCAAGAATAATCATTTAAAATATAACCATGCACACTGCTATACCTAAAACTAACATTCTAACAACAAAAACTCTTAATGAAGGCTCTAAACCTTCTTGTTGACATCTTGATTTGAGAAGACTCGTATTTTGTAGAGTTTAAGATTGTTAGTAAATATAATTCTTGAGAATATCATGAATACTGATGATTAGAAGAAGCAAATGTACCATCCATTAAGATCCAATCAAAGAAAGAGTTCAAAATTACAAGATTGATATCAAAGAATGCTACAAACACATCAAAAACCATACACCCTCTGAACACAAAATGAAAAGGTATAGCCTGCCAACAATTTTCTACATAATCACAAATCAGTTGCACATGTAAACTCCACTCTCAAATTTGTGACTGACCTCATAAAAATCTGTCTTACCCTCAGAAGCTGATCGTAGACAAACCCCAGATAATGACTGAATTCCTTCCCCAGTAAATTTAACATAACCAACCACCTCAATGTCTTCACTGTCTTCTTCACTAGAATCTACTGGCATCCTTGCTCTCAATCGGCCTGGAGATCCCTTTAGTGGAATCTCTGGTACATGCCATTTAACCTCTTTTTCAGACCTATTCAACACAGCTTTCGGAGCAACATTCAACAATGTTGGGTCAACTGGAAGCTTCAGAGTAAATGTGACATCACACAGGGGAGCTGGCAAATCAGGGTTTGAAGCATACTGTATCATAATAGAAAGCAAACTTCCAGTATGACGTTTTATAAGTCGAACCCGCAAGGGCAAAGGGGTCAACCTGGGTAACAAACTATACTTTATAATGGGTATAGGCTCATTTGAGGCTGAGGTCCGCACATGAAACATCCCATTACCAATGGTACTAACACAAGAATTCTGAGTTACAAATCTTTTGATCGCACTTGTTCCCTCAACTCGGAATGAGAATTCAGTTTCCTTATCACCGGAAGTTTTAGGTGGCAAAGTTCTCAAGTAAGCAACACCCATTAATCCTACCCTTGCAAGTAACGACTCCCTGAATTCTGCATTGATCTCTTCTTTGATGTACATCTCAGGACCTCTCATTTCTGTTTTGCTCACCAATAAGTTCTCAAGTGGGGTGTCAGCACCACTTGCTCCCACTGCTTTGGGTGCAGCATCTGGTCCAGTCTGTAACAATTCAAGTCCACCAAGGCCCTGCTGTTTTGGGGCCTTTGTTGGACCAACGAAGTCTGATGGATCAAGTCCACCGCCCCAAGCATCACTGAAAGATTCAAAAGCTTCTCCCAGAGAAGCTTGCTCATTACCAAATTCTACACCACCATAGTTCCCTTCGAATCCCTCAACATTAATATGTGTGGATTGGGTCGCCTCAGGAGGTGGCAATGTCGTGACCTCAAGCCCTGCTAATGCTGTTGTCAAATCAGTAGCAGAAGGATCCGTAGTCTTCTTAAACCCATCCACTAACTCCTGGGGTTTATTGATCGCATCACTTGCTGCAAATGGGTCTTTTTCTGCCGGGGACTCTTCCTCCTTCGGCTGCAGGTCATCCTGTTGTTCCCCCCCAGCCTGAGTGACTGGGGCAAGAGTAGCAGCCACTTCATCTCCAGCTGCAAGTGTCTCGGGAGGCAATTCAAACCTGGCATTTGAGAATGCATCAATGCCCATCTGGTGCTCGATGGAATTCCCTTCAACAGTAGGCCAAGTATCAGCACCGCGGATCTTGTTCTCAGTGTCAAGAGCAGAATGAACCATCTTGGCAATACTCTCGCCGTGCATTGTAGCAAGCATCGCAGCAAGACGGATATTACTAACACCCCTAAGAACAATATCCAAAGCCATGTAAATTTCGGCATACTTACGACTAAGCTTCTCGGGAGTAACATCCACACCCCGGCAGGCAGTAACAATAACACTAACAGCTTGATTAACAATATGTATACACTCAAAAACATTCACTGAGTTATCATAATCGGCGGTCGTAATGCCAAGCACATAAATTCCATTAACTAACCGATATACCACACGGTAGCGACTCTCAACGCCGACGATAACTTGGCCACTGGAGGCAGCGAGCGGATCATCACCGACGGTTTCGGCGGCATAGGCGTCGTCGGCGGAAGCTGGGGCATTTTTGTTAGCGGCCAATAGACGACGAGTTTGGCGGAAGGCGGACAGGGCACCGAGGGCGCGGGAAGGTGGGAACCATTCCCGGGTCTGCAGCAGGATATCGGATCCATTTGCGGGTTGAAGAGAAAGGGCTAAGCACGACATGGCTGGTGAGTAAAATCCCGATCTGCTACGGCGAAAGATCCAGCTTACGATGGATCTCGGTGAATTCGGATTATTTTCGCATCTGAATGGGTTTATTTTCCGACCTCAGGGAAGAGAGATTCAATGGAGTTGAATTTCTGAGTAGAAAACAAGAAATTGCTTCAATCGGATTTTGGATTTGGATTTTTTTCGAATTTGCCGAATTTTAGAGAGCGCTTGCTCGAGGACTGAATTAGACTCGGCGGAGAATCTAGAAATGTTTTTGTTTTCTTAGGTGTCGGGCCGCACATGGCCCAAAGACACGGCCCACTGCCATGTCTGCAAATGTTCTTAAACGACGTCGTAGCTTCTTCGAATCTGAGAGTGGACAAATTTTTCGTCCATTTTCATCTTCGCACACCAATTTATCAAAGCATCATAACGATGAATCCTGAGAATCTATTGCTGCAGCTACGCGAAAGAACCCAAAAGTGCACGGTGGGGTGTCCCGTACTGGATCGCTTCCTTGGCGGCGGAATCCCCTGCAACTCGCTGACTGAGATAGTAGGTGAAAGCGGCTGCGGAAAGACCCAAATTTGCCTCCAGCTTTTGCTCGCAGCTCAGTTGCCGCCGTCCCACGGTGGCTTGTCGGCTTCTTCTTTGTACATTCATACTGAATTCCCATTTCCCGTTCGCCGCCTTAAGCAACTCTCAAAATCATTTCTTTCGTCGCACCCACAATTATTTCCCTCTGAAAACGGAAATAGCTATGATTTATGCGACCGCGTGTTCGTGGCGCGGGTTTATTCTGCGAACGAGTTGCTCGCGAAAATGTCAAAGATAGAGTGCATTCTGAAGAACTCGAGAACTCCTATCAGGCTTATTGTGATTGACTCAATTGCTGCTCTCTTCAGGTCTGATTTTGACAACACCCCATTAGAACTCAAGCGCAGGTCGTCGTTTTTCTTCAAAATTTCTAGCGAACTGAAGTCCTTGGCGAACAGGTTTGGATTAGCGGTGGTGGTGACAAACCAAGTTGGTGACTTGGTAGGAGGCAATGAAGGTCTAAATTTGCCTAGTTTGTATTCATTGGGTAGGCGGGTTTGTCCTGCACTCGGTCTAGCTTGGTCTAATTGCGTCAACTCGAGGCTGTTTCTGTCGAGAGATGAGGAAATTGTTGCAGTGGAAATTGGCTATGTTGGTGAAGATGGTCGTGTTTATCACAGAAGTAAAACCAGTCGGAGAATCAGCGTGGTCTTCGCTCCACATTTGCCCAATTCATCCTGCGAATACGTGATTAAAAGAGAAGGGATTTATGGCGTAGAAACAGAGCAATCAAGATAGAGAGCCCCAATTGTGCGACTTCTTAATTTATTGAAGCTGGAATCTTGCACGTATATAGCAGTCAAGGGCTTTTGTGTTCAATTGGATATCGGTGCCCTGTACTTGTTTAGTGCTTATTAGTTTGGCTTGACTTCCATGTCTTCTTTCTTGCTTCGGGAAGACCTAGATCATTTTTCATGTAATTGTAACGGAGTGTGTATCTTAAACAAATGAAGAAAAAAGAGCTCCTTCACGAACTGGATTTTCTTGAGCTTTTCTCTTCAACGACTTAATATTTTTTCCAGTTAAATTTATTGCACAATGCTATTTTACTATCTTGTACTGACTAATTCACATCTGGTATTTATGGCGTCATTGCGATAATGAAGGCAGGTTACTTCGAAGAGTAACCGAGATTTGTTCCCTCTCCTTGAACCCTCATTCTCCCGCTTAACCCTTAAAATTTCTACATGCATATATACTCAGAAGAAAAATGTTCAGCCATTCACCAATCACTGATCTTTCCCATAAATTGTCTAGATAGACTAATTCTATATTATCATTTTAAATATAAGCTCACATTCGAATAGGACCAAATATGGTGGGACTATAGCTTGCATTTCAATTACACGAATGCATTTACATTAACTGTAGTGGCCCTGGGATATCTAAAATGCTGCCACTCTGTGTTGGCTAGTTCAATCCTATCACCACATAATTAATCTATCTCGACACCCAGTATATATAAGGTGCTAATCTTCACTGTCTTGATCGTCCCTTTTGCAGACCCTTCTTCTGACTTGAAGGACAGATCCAATATTTGCAGATAAAGACGCGGCTGCTGACCTCAACAGCTCAATACTATGCCATTCATGAGGCCAAATGGATCACTGCCAAATCCAAAGATCAATACTATGCCTTCCAAAAAAGCTCTTTTTTTTAAAAGAAAAAATGAAATTAACACAGTAGCCACTTTAATCGAATAATCAGATATCAGAAATATACCAAATGTCTAACTAAGTAGCCCTGAAACTAATAACTGTTATGTTCAAGATTTATTTTGATTTTTTCCCCCCAAAAAAACGACATGCCTATTTGAAAGAATATAGAAAAATAATGACATAAGATAGATTTCAGTACTACTGTTTGAAGGGAAAAAGAAAGAGGGAGGAGGGGGAGTGTGAGGAGAAAATATGAGAAATGGAAACATGAAAGATCTGCATGTCTCTGGAAGTTCGGTTGTGACCTCTAACTACGATGACAGATGAAATATAACAAATATACCGTAATCATCAAGCATCTCAAAGAAAAAGAGATAGAATTCTTTTTTAAAAAACAAGTTCACCAAATGTATGTAACTCGTACAAACTCTTTCATCATTTCCAAGTACTATTATTTTATTAATTGGGAAAAAAAAAAATGCAAGTTCCAAGGTCGAAGAATTACCTCTTGACCTGGTTGTGCAGTTTATCTCAAGTTGAATAAAGTACAAATGGTACTGCAGAGCATGATCAATGAAAGCAGAGTGAGACGAGGTCCAATATTTCCTAACTATGTGGACGAAAAGCATATTCTACGATGTAGCATGATACAAAATTTGGCATGGTCTATTATTAAATTTAACGCCATTGGGTATTACGCCAAAACCCTAAACCATATTACAACTGGGGAAGAATTTCAATTAGAGATTGATAATAAATGGTGCCTCAATAACTATCATCTTGAAACAATGTCTAGATTTTCTTTTCTGGATGATGGAATGCTTCTATAAGAGCAACCGCGCTCTCTGTTTCTTCCCCAACAATTAATTATGTACTTATTCTACCCAAACAGTAATGGCTTAATGTTTGACATTAGCTCTATTATCCACTTGTTTTTTAATCAGCATATTAAAGACAACGATAAGTGTCAAGATTCTATTATGCATTAGCTGGCAGTCATAACCCAGTTCGAGATAGCAGGGAATATAAAAGAGAGAAATAGCCTCATCAGTTCTGCTTTAGCAGTGAAAAAAGATGACATAAGCATAGATAAAAAGCAAATTAAACATAGAAGAGAGTTCTTAGCAGTAAGTAATCTTTTATCAGCAGGAAATTGAAATCTTACCAATGAGAAAAATGGTCAGCATAAAAGCAAGAGTAACTTGAACAGAACAACTGTATCGCAGGTGCAAAGGACTCTGAACTTGTCTCTGGAACCCATTAATCCGACCAAAAAGCTGCAAAAGATGAAAACACCCTGTTAACTAGTAGCATACTTATGGACTTTAAATACAGCCCCGGAAAACATTGTTAATTTGCAGCATAGATTGAACAATTCCTTGCCTCTTTTTGCACATATCTTAAAATTTTATAATCTGACCTGATTGCACTTATGCACTGCTCGCATGGCTTGAGGGTATTCTTCAAACTTCTGTTTCCAAAAGACAGGTTTGAACCCTTTTTCTTTAGGGGTGGCATCAACAGTCTGCGTGTGTTCATTCCTCTGTTCATCTTCATCAGCAATTACAATTTTTAAAGCCCCATAGTTTGGTAAAGTCCACGTCTTCCTTGTATTAGTTATTCTATCTGCTTGAGAAATTACATCATCACTATTTCTGGAAACTGCATCTGCTTTTATTTCTATCACATCTTTCGAAGCTTTTTCATCAGCATGGAAATTTTCTCCGCAAGCAGCATCTACATCAAAATCCCCATCCTTTTTCTTGACCTGTTTTTCCTGAAATGAGCTTTTTGAGGAAGAAGTAAGTTGTATACATCCATCCACATCGCTTAACATGGTCTGAGAGGTTCCAGAAAGAAATGCAGCTAGATCATCTCGCTCTTCTTCATCCAGATTTACCCATCGAAGGGGTGGCCTACCTTCCTCAGCATAGGATTCTCTCAATGCTGCTTCAACATGGGAAATTTGGCTTTCAATGGCAGAAATAAATTCCCTGTGCCTTGTGGTTGTTTGGTTGTCACCAAGATGCTTGTAACTTAGCCTGACAGCCTTCTCAAACTCTTCCAACTATTTCAGAATTTTCAGAACAGAAATTATTAATATGAAAACTTGGAAGGGACATTCAGCTTTCAACGATTAAAAGAGGGTTGAATAATTGATTGGTCAGAGAATCCATAACAAGAAACTGTACTAAGAATTTTAACGATCAAACACAAACTGAATGAAGAATGGTGACATACCTGCCATTTGGCAGTCCCTAAAGCAGTTTGCAGCTCCCTGGAAAGTTCATCTAATTCCTCAGGAGTTGACCTTTCTCTCCTCTCTCTTACCCAAAGCCTGTAAGCTGATTCCATTCTGAGGAACCAAGAGAAATGGGGATTATACTCTTGCAGGATACAAATCTTATATGTGGTACAAATAGAAACTTCTTATGCAATAAAATCTAAAAAAAGAATGTTTCCTTCTGAAAAATAAGTCAACAAGAAAATGTCCATTAAACTTAAGGATGTTTCCTTCTGATAATTGATTAGGATCTCTTAGATCAGGAATAACTAATAATTTAGTATAAAAAAGATGGTAGAATAAGTGAGATCAACCATTAGATAAAGCAAAGTATTTTTCCATTTCATCCCTAACTATAGATGAAAATCTGATCTAAATTAAAAACAAAACCATTTAGAAAGCGCAATAAATCAAGCTAGATAGAATTATTCATGCAGGATCACTAAAACTGTTTGGCTTTACTAGCAAATTTAGAGATTTAAGTAAGGTTGGATTTTCATAGTTCTTATGGATTTTCATAGTTCTTAATCTTCCTTGCTTTTATCATTTCCTTTAGCCAACAAACCCATATGCATGTACCAGTTCCACGACCAACCTTTTACAATCCAAAAGCACAGATAAAGTGAAAAGTTTTCTAATTTCAACAAAAACAAGTCACCAATTCGAAGCTCAACTTAAAATTCAACAACAAAATCATAGAAGTTAGGACAGATAGAAATTCATGCAACCAAATTACTTGATTCCCCAATGAAGAAATACAAACCTAACAAATAAATACTATAAAATTGGGAGGAGAAGAATGAACAAAATTTAATTGTCTATACAGCCCATAATAATAAAGAAAAAAAAATCTTCGAATGTTAAAATCAATTATACACAACGAATTGCCAAAATCCAGCAAAAAAGGGTCAGCTAAGATCTTTAAATAAAAAAGAAACTTACATATCAGCTGATTCCTGCACCTCCTCCGCTGCAGAAAAGAAAGCATCCTTTTGCCATAAATCAAAACTGTTAGCCACCAGCATCGTGGAGGAACAACACCAACAACTTATCCGCGAGAGATCTTACAGACACAACAAGAATCAAAACTTTAATTCATGAGAGTTACAACCAAGCTTCAAACCAAAGTTTTGTGGATTGCTTATGGCTTCTTTCTCTCTCTTCCGTGATGTTGTCCGTTAAAGCGAAGTTTGAAGAGAGAGAGAGAGAAAGAAGCCCCACGGGAAGGGAAGGAGAAGAGTGAGATGTCTTCTCTCTACTTTTCTCCGATTTCTTTTCCTTTCGCCAGACACTGTATGTAACTCTCTCTACTTTTGCAGAGAAGAGTTTTAATCAACTACTTGTTATATCATGCACTATATCATAAACTCACAACTTGTTAACTGCCGCGTGTTCAATACAGAGACCCGAGATCTTATAATTTTGTTTGAGTGTTATTATTATTATTATTATTATTATTATTATTATTATGGGATTCAAAATTAGATATTAAATGATAAAATATATTTATAAAATTTAATTTAATTTAATAAATATAAAATATTTGAAATTTAATTTTACATTTCATACATATAATATTTTTTTGTTTATTATTTTCTGAAGAGACAGTTACATGAAAATTCAATAATAAACCCATTCAGGTGCAATAATCACATATTCAAACAAACGCCGTTAACATTAGTAACAGATGATAATAATTGATATAAAAAATATGTAAATTTAATGCGAATGATATATGTGTACTGTTCTAATAAATGAGAATCCAATTCATGTTGCCTATGTTTATATTTATTTATGATAGAAAGTTAACAAAATTTTCGATTCCTAAATTACATTTTGAAGTTGAATCCATTTATAAATCTTGTAATCTTATTAAATTTACTAGTGTTTGACTGAGAAAAAAATTTAAGTAAAACGAAAAACATTACTAAAATATATACATCCTTCAAATGTGTTTTCTTATGTCTTAGGTATAACAATATAGGTTAGTAATTATTGATGAATTATAATATATCAATGAATTTTATATTTGGTATGAATTCTACTAATAATCAATTTTTTTAAAAAAGTTCATTAGCGTAAAAAGTTATAATAAGGTCACAAATAAGATATAAAAAATAATTTATTATTTAATTATAATTTTTCTCATTGAAAATTTTTAATATTAATTCTGTTAAAAAATTGTTATTAAAATTTTTATCAAATATTAATTTGCATTATACATTCAAATTTATCAATAATTAATTATTTGATTGTGATAGTAAATAAATAAACAAATTTTTTATTCTTTTCATGTTCTAGTCGACTCTCCCATCATAGAAAAAACTGTTGTAATGGAATCATGATTTAGCATATTAGATGGTCCAAGCGTACGTTCAGGTTGGTTGCAAAAGAACCTATTCCAACTAATAATATAGTGGTGTGATTATGAATTGCAAAATAATTTAAAGGAAGATTAAGTGGAAGTAAATACATCCCAGTCACAACGCACTCAACCACCAGTTGCACTCTGCCGTTTGTCCAAGTTATTGGTGGCTGCAAATGAAACTCCGATTCTTTGCTTCATCAACCATGTGGTTAGGCAAAACATACATTATCTTCTGTCATTATTTTATAATAATAATAATAATAATAATGATAATAATACAAACAAATCAATTAACAAGAAGGAAATAATTTTTTTTTTAAAAAAAGGTACTCATGCATTGCATGTGCTATGTTTATTATGTTGTAGTATAAAACGTGAAAAAAATTAGTGCCCGTGAATCTCATTATTATCAGGGGATATATAATTTTTAAAGAAACAACAGCCAATCATAGAATTTTGCTATGCATTTTAAAACTTACGGTTCAGATTACTTTTTACTCATAAAATAGATTAAACTTAATTCTAAGCCTCCCGTTACTTCTTACTCATAAATTAGATCAAGCTCAGTTCGAAGTCTCACCTGCTTTGCCAATAAAAATTAGCTTGGATGTTTCTTATAGGATGTTGGTAAAAATAAAATAAAAAATAAATCACTAAATTAATACGTCAAAGATACATGTTACAATCAGATTTCTCAAAACAAAAAAACTTATTTATATGATATAAATATATAATTTTTATATTATATTCATCCTTCAAAAATATATATTATATCATATTTATTTTTATATTCCACTTAATTAATGTAAAGGAAATTTTCAAAGAAAATTTGATATAACTTGTATATTTGCGAATGGTTTCCTCATTTTCTCAGGAGTCACGCACACTTGAAACAGATGACCGAAACTTATTCTCGGAATCATTGTATAAAACCCAACAAGAAAGTAAAAGCTTCTGTTTTGTTGGCTTGTTAAATTAATTATTGGTTGATAATTAATTATATTAATTAATTTAATTAATTAATAGTATTAATTATTTAGATAAAAATATTTAAAAAATAAATAATTATTTGTATGTAAAATGATATATAAATATATATATATATATATATATTATAATTTATTTGAGTGTTTCTTTACTAGAATAATATTTAGATTACAATATATTATTTATTATATGAGAAGTTTTTAAAAATATATAATTATAATTTATTATAATTACCTAATTTTCCTTTTAAAAAAGGAATAATTATAATTTTCTTGTTGAGAAATGTTTATACTAAATACAGTAATTATTAAAACTTATTTTATAAATATTTTTAATATTAAATTTAAAATGTATATATTTATCACTAAAAATATTAATAAATTACACATTTTAAGTATAAAAACATATTTTTCAAAAATAATACCATCCATTGTTTCTTTGTTTCTTAATATATTTTCTATTATTTTCTATAAAATGAAACATATATTCTCTACTTTTTTATACAATCTGAAAAAAAATATGATTATATATTCATGTAAATTTCTTTATTATGTAAATATTTTAATATAATTTATTATACATATTTAATTTTTATTTAAAAAATAAATAATTATAATTTATTATATATATTATATTTTTCTTTAAAAATAGATAAAAATAATTTAATTTTTATTTACCAAGAATGAAAATATAAAAAAATTTATAATTATGAGCAAAAATATCTTTTTTATATTAAATACAAATCAATTATTTGAAAAAGAAATTATTCTTTTTAACTTTTTTACTCTAACTATTTGAGGATTAATAAATTAACTAAAATAATTATTTGTCAAATACTCAAATCAATTGATTGATTTCATCAAATAGAAACAAATCATTTAAAAACTCACCAGAAAACTTCATAATTACATAATAGAACGAAAACACATTAGATAAGAAATGGTATTGGCAGTATAAAGGCAAGGACAATTAACGGCGTAAATCGAATATTGAAATCAATACAATCGATAGATATTTACGTATAATACAGCTCTCCTTGGGTCTAACTAATAATCATAAAATTGAAACCAACTTTTATGCTTTGTTTTTTTCATTTGGCTAAAAGGAAATATGATAAGGATCACTGGCCACACATCTATAAGTAATGCGTATGCCATTGTCCAAGTGAAACCCCCATCTCTGCTTTGCAATTTTGACAAAAACAACAAAAAAGACAACTAGCATAAATGCTTTCCAAAGCAGATGGTTTTATCTCTCTCTCATGCATTCTGGAATGATCCATTTCACCTAACAATAATATTCCCTGCTTAGCTGCCCAAGTCATACAGTGAAATAACCAAAAAATTGTGCCAATTAAGGAGACAATGACAGTTCAATGACTTTCTAGTTTTTGTATTGATGAAAACAAGATTTATTGCACCGCAATGTGATGTCAAGGATGGATGGTTTCAGTTATTATTTACAGCACAAAGTATGACCCAGGCTGCTTAATTAGCCTCGGATGTCCTCAGACATGCACTTGTGCAGTTCATCCTTCACCATGTTGATACCAGTACGACATGAATTTGATATAGAAGAGGCAATTCGTCTATGTAGAATTTTAAAATCCACTGCCAATTTTTCATCCCAACTGCTTAAACAGGAACAAATAATAACTTTGTATCAATGAAAGGATTCTTTTTTTTTTATTATTATTATTATTATTTTTTAAAGATAAGGTGCTAATTTTAATTAGTCTCTTCACCTGTCAATGCTGTCATCACAATCAATCTCACCAAGATTCTCCAGCATGTTATCAAAGATTTGACTGAGATCTTCAAGAACTTCGACCTCATTCTCCAAGTTTGCTTGCAACTGTAAGAGATAGGATATTGATATTAACAAATGACCAAGTAAAATTTAGAGAAAAACACAATTTAACATTATTGTTGCCAAAAAAGGCTTAGATTATTGGCCTAGTATGTGTTTCACTGAAAAAAAAAATGACCTGCAGCAAGGTCAAAGTAATTAATATATACAAAACCTGAAATGTTAAATATAAACAAGAAAGAAGCAAAAAATATTACTAAGGTCTTAGTTTTCAGCAAGGGATTTTTAGATCTCCGAAAATAGTCCAGTAACGGAGAGGGGAGGCCATAGTGGAATATACTGTGGTTTTTGGACAGCCATGTACCCCTCACCATGTGAATCATCCAGCTAGATTTGTTCTCATCCTCAATAGAATCAGCATCAATGTCTGAGCAAGCATAACAATTGGTATTTCCATCAGAAAGCATGTAATTTTATTACTTACAAATTAACGGCAAGGTGTATTCAAGTTCGAGAGACAAATGACTTAATTGCGGAAGATTCCTTAGATTATACTCACACATGGACATAAGAAGATATATTAATGTCATTACCCAGTGGAATAATATCATATGGATTGTCTCCTTGTGGTAAGAATCCATAAAAGGTAATTAGATGAGAACTAGAGTAGTTCCCATAGCTAAAGCAGCATTCTTCTCCAGATCTGCACGGTCTTGATAGACAAAATTTTAATGAATTTGTTGCTGCATCCACTTTTCCATAGTGCATTATGTGTGGGCACAACTACAGTCAGGAACCAGAAAAGAAATCAGTCCATATCATCCATTTTATAAAAGCCTTCCACAGTGTGAGGGATCCGAGCTTTTCTTGATTAAGAAATGTGAATTGTATATAATCAAGTAAATCAACAATATTATCAACCTCATTCTTGGTAAATGACTCTTTGAAACTAGTCCATATTAAAGCTACCTCAGATAGCACACTAGTGATACAAAGAGGGGGTGGGGGCAAGAAGGAGAGGATTTACATACCGAATGATTCATAAGTCCCGCAATAGGAATTAAGCATGTTCGTAGCTTTCCATCAGAGAACATTATTTTCATGCTATTTGTGTACCAAAGTTCACAAGCCCATAAAAATTGCTCCCATGTGTACAGCTCTGGTGGAAATATATCAGGAAATTGATTGCACAGCGCAGGGACCAATTCATTATATTGATCATGCAGGTGCTAACACAAGATAAAAAACATTATTCTTAAGAATTGGGCAACCTTTAGAAATGTATATACCAGATACATAGAATGGAATTGTACTTAAACCAGTAGTAGACTGTATAAACAGATAAATTTCATATTCTAGTAATTAAGAATGTAAGAGCTACCAATGAGAGTACTTTGATGCAATTTTCATTATCAGAAAGGAATCCCAGATAAGATCCTAATATTTATACTCATAAACTCATAAACTCATACTTCTTAAATGAACATCAAAGCATTGTGGGGGCTCCAAATTCTGTGCTTGGAAGTGGAGAGTGGTTGAATTATATGCTAAGAATTATCAGATCCAAGACAAAAGATTCTTAGTTAGCTTCAAATTTGATCCTACAAATGTCAAATCAATCCACATCTGTTTTTGTCTTTCTAAAGTAATTTTCACCTGTCCTCAATACTGGAACCATAAGGCAGCCAACCTATGTAGCACAAACGAGTAACAATGAGTTTCTAAACATGTCATTTAGAGATAAACAGGTGGCCATAGTTAGCCAAACACAGGTTTATTGCAAAACTTAATCCTTGTAGTACACAGTAACGACTTGACACAAGTCATTAAAGCACCTAGATTAACACACTTAACGCAAGTCATCAGAGAACATAGATTAATACACGCAAAGCTTGATTAAACACACTTCCTGCCCAGAGAATACATTTTAATCAAAGTAGGCTAAATTGTGAGAAGTCTGACTCAAGCAGAAATACATCCCCTAATCCAAACATCACTTTGAAGAGGGCTATTATTCTAGATCACTTAAAAATCTTCCCCATATTCTTTTGAATTCTGAAAGCATCTCTACCAGTTGTAGGTACATACATTGCTACTCAAGCAGGATTAATGGAATAAAGAAAAATTAATCACCTTAATGTCAAAATTGAGTTCAGTTTAATATTTATAATGCATGTCAAAAAGAATCCAAGATTTGATATGTATTCTATGCAAGTTAATGAGTATATTACAATACTGCAACAACTCATTACCCCTCTTGCTTGCATTATCTCTTCCAACAACAAGGTTCCATCTAAAGCTGTAATTGCATTTACGCCAAAGCTCAACCCTGTGAAACATAGTACAAGTGCCATGGCTTAGAACACTCACATGGTTGATGAGGAAGCAATCTCGGAGGAACACACAAATGCAATAAGCAAATATATGCTACAAAGTACAGACAAAGGAATCACTGTATGAAGCTTATAAAGTAAAATGTCCCTGAATAATTGCAGTATCTGTTTGTAATAAGGCTCAGACCCTGAGAATAGCACACTCAGTCACCTAAAAGCATCACTGTGGCTTAGCTTCTGGTCTGCACCAATGGCTATTTTAACTGAACACAGCATGCATGCCTTGAACAAACTTAAACAATACAAAGTATATTTGTCTTGTGAGTTCCAACACCTGTTACAGTTAACGAGTAATCACCTGTATTGAATTTTTCGGGAAGTGTGTCAAAGTATATTTTAAATTTTGAATCACAATTGTGCTTCTCTTTCATACTCCATAACAGCAAAATTGTCTCACATGATATGCCATCAACCTCTTTTAAGACATGATACTGCAGTGGATAAGAAGGGAAATGATTAAGAAATGTTCAGAGCAAGAAAACCAGACCACAAACAATTTATAGAATTTTTACTAGCATACAACTTGGTTACATTGACCTTAATTATGGAATCATAAATATAAGAAAGTACATATATTGGTAAGTCTAGAACAGTGAAGCACCAATGCACCACGTCAAAAACAAAAAGGGTAAAGCTGTGCATATAATTGTTCTTAGTCTATTATTTAATTTGCAATACGTAGCAATGAGACTATGCTAATGTTGCATCTTTCAAAGATGTTTTAAAGGAAAATTGTTAAATATTTTTTTAATCATAGTAACCTACCACATCAGTGTTATATACAAGCTCCTCAGAAATGATAATGGACAGAGGAATTTCCAAAGCAACATCTCCAACCTCTAGATGTCTTCTTGCTATAGCTCCTCGTCCTGCTCCTTTGACATCTGAATTAATTAATTAAACAAGGTAAAAAAACTTCATAATACTTGAAACTATACTAAACTTGTCTAAAGCAAAGAAGACCATCCAACTTCAACATAAGAACCCAATTGAAAAACATATACCGCAATTATGAAACTTACAAGCTACTTGCAGTTGTGTTGTTACACCATTGCTTTCACCCCATCCTAATAAGCATCTTTCTTTATCACAATTGCAGTGGCTTTCAACTACCGTCCTCACACTGATCTTGTCACCAAAATCAGAAATTATGCCAGTAACTGTTCTTCGTAACTCTTGCAGGAGACTCATATAGACATGTGCAGAACTAGTAAGAGATCTGTCAATGAGTGAAACAAGTGAGTTGAGAGCCTCCAACTCATTCCTGGGACTACAGGGCTCCACTAACGTATTTGCATCATCTTCAGCAAAATAAAGCTCCAGCTGCAATTTGGTAAATCCGTTATTTCATTATTCATATGACTCAATATCCATAGAGTGCAAAGGAAAGAGAAAAAAATTCATAGTTGTAATACTCTTAAACTTTGTTAAATAGCTCAAGAAAGTTTCTTCGTTACATAAAACTGAAATTGCAAACAGAAGTTTTAACAATTTACAGGACAAATTCCAAAAAAAAAATATAGGCCACCTTTATGCCAAAGCATCCCATGTAATGTAAAACTAGATCAACCTTTAGAGTGATACTAAGTAAATCAAGAACAGAAAATCAAGTTACCTCGTTCATCTGAATGACTCTTGCAACCTGAAGCATTACTTTTACAGTAGTCATCCCATCGGCATCTGAAAGGTTCTCGATATTAACCAGTTCCTTGGAGCTCAAACCCCTACTTTGCAGTAATTTCTGAGGAGAAACGTAAATAAATCGGTAGAATGCAAACAAGTAACAACTAAATTTACTTCCTAAAATGGAAACTTATCATCGGAACATTACCTCCTTTTTAGCATAAAAAGGATCATCTTTAGGTACTTCAAGAACAAGAAAGAAGTCCTCAGCAGCATCCATGACTCTATCAGCTGAACGAAGCAGCAAATTTACGGTTCGAAGTCACTCATAAAGGTAAACCTATAACCATATTGCATAAATACATACAAAAAAGAAGTGATTCACTATCGAGAAATGAAGGAAAATAATGAAACTTTTTTACAACCGCAGTAAGCATTGAACTTGCAAGCATCCAGTGCAATGACAGTAAATGTTCTTTTATCTTCTGCATATTTTCTCGGCAACCAATCAGACACTGGAAGTAATTACCTGAACAAACTGAGCACCAGAAAATGCTAGAAGATTTACTTCGTCGCCCTCTCTCCACGGAAGTTGGCGACCAAGAATAGAATTTTGCGCGGCAACAGAGCGAGCGAGCGAGCGAGAAACTGTTGATGAAATGCCCTCAAGCTCTGAAATATTATGCAGATCCAACGGCTGACGATGCCAAATCGAACTGCGATTACATCCGTAATTTGATGAGATGTGCTATGATATTATGGACTCATCATACCAGATTAAAATCTCTCTTCAATTGAAAACTGGGCGGTAAGGCCTGTCTTTCTAGCCCATTATTCGCTAGTATGGGTCGTCAAATTACATCACCAACGGCCCACCTCCTAACATGGGTCATGCTGATTAATTCGATTTGTGTCGAAAGTAGTTAGAATCTTGACACACGAACTAATTTTTTCTTATAAATTAATTAAATTAAAAATATATATTTACACATATATGTTTATGATTAAAAATTACATTTCTATCAAAAATTTAGTGTAAATTAAGATTCTATTTATTTCGATGAAAAATATCTTTTGTAGCATATAATTTTAAAGTGTTAAGAAAACGAAAAATATTTTACTTATTTAATGTTAAATATGAAAAGTTTAGATAAAGTAACCTCCTTTGCATGAAAAAGTAATTTGTCCTACTCCACTATTATGACTTTATGTATTATGATTTTAACCACTAATTCAAATGATATATCATTCCTTCATTATTATATATACAAATGATATTTTCTTGAAAAAATAATTACCGGTAAAACAAATAAATTTAAATTTATGTACTACATACAAGTGAAAGAAATGAATTGTAACTATCAAATTTAATATTGAAGGGTTATCGTTAAAATATAAAATCATGTGACTTTTTTCAAATAATTATATGACGTTCTTAAG
Source organism: Sindora glabra (assembly GCA_020226215.1). Lineage (NCBI taxonomy): Eukaryota > Viridiplantae > Streptophyta > Magnoliopsida > Fabales > Fabaceae > Sindora > Sindora glabra. The sequence continues at coordinate 20,835,975 of CM035232.1, read as the reverse complement.
TAGTTACATAATCTTCAATTATATTTTAATTCTAATCAATATAGAATTTAATCACTATTATTTACTCATTTCATCTCTTACATAAAAATACTATTTTACTTGATATATTTGCTACACACATATATATGGTAAAATTAATTCTATATAAAAGAATTTAACCAATTGTGTTAATTTTAATATTACGTATAAATATAAATTAATATTAAATTTTTTATAAAATACTTGTACGAATCTCACTAATTAGAGATAAATTACATAATTTATTTTATGTCCATAAAAGAAATGATAAACATAATTTTATAGTTTCTTTTAAAAAATAAACCATTCATTTGTAAGTGTCTTGTCAATGTATATATTAGATATTAATGTATATTTTAATTATATTTTATGGACATCTTGTATATAAAAAAATTTAAATTTAATTTTTTTATTTTTAAATTTCAAATATGAATAAATATGTTTTTATTTCATTGTTAATAATTTAAACATATTTTTAGTAATTTTTAAATATTTAATAATATAAGGACAATGTTTTTTAAGTCTAAAAAAATAAGAAAATTAAATAACTATACAAAAATATAAAATCAAGCAAAAAAATAAGATAAAATCAATAATAGTGATTTTCAGGGAATGTTAGGATAAAATGTAAGAGGATTATTTTAGGTGCTCCGAATGGGTTACTGCTGGCTTGCAACCTTAGTATTAAAAAGATTATTTTGGAATCAAAATCAAAGATTTTGATCGACCTGTTTAATAGTGAAATATCCATACAAACTAAACATCACTTTACTTCGTTGTCACTCGTTATTACAAAAGAATTAGTAAGTCATTATTGTTTCATACTTAGGAGCTTAAAAGTTTGGATAATCCTCTCAAGGTTTTAGGAGTTTAATTTTTATTGATTTTATTAGGGTTTCCATCTCAAAAATAGTTAATTTGTAGTTTTTGTTATTGTTTTGGGCTTAGGCCCCTTCTATTTATAAAAAAATACGTTATTGTTTATATAATTAAAATTGAATATACTTTATTTTATAATAAAATTAAACTTAAAATTATAGTTGTATGAATTACAATATTAATCCTCATGTTTAAATTATATCAATTAAATAAGCCTACATATTAAAAAAATTATTGTTGCCCATGTTTAAGTTAAGTTTTTCAACTTTATAATTTGTTCTAAAGTCTAATTTTATATTTACATTTTTTTCTTATAATTAGATATTAAAATTAAATTTTGTTTTTAAATAATTTTCTAAGAAAATTATTTTGAAATTTTTTTAATTGTCTAGTGTGAAAAATATTTATTAATTTTTAGTGTTAAATCATGATATGAAAATTAAAAATTACAACCCAAATGCATAAAATTACTAAAAGAATAAGATGCATAATTCAAATATTTTTTGGTAATAATTTAAGCACAATTTCAGTCTCTTAATGTATTGATTATATTTTATTTCTTAAAATATAACATTTTATTGTGATGCTAGACAAATGGAAATCCTTCCCTTTTCCTAAGAGAAGGATGATGTGTTTTTTAAGAGAGATAAATTTAAATTTTGGTTTTGTTTAAAGTTGTGAGTTCTAATAAAAAAATAGTAGGTTTTAAAATAAAAAATTATGTCTTTATTTTTCTGAAAATAATATAAGAATGACAAAAAAAGGTCCAATGAGATTCAAAGTTAATAATTGTTAAGAGAAAAATTTTAGTCAACTAATTGATGTTAAATAGCCAATTAAGAATTTCCTCACCTTAAATAAATTATGTGATTTGCATTTTTTTTTTCATGTAAGGTAAGTTTTACTAATTTTCTCCTTATTGAGAGTTTGGAGCCTTACTAAAGATTTACATGTCAAATAAAATTTTTTACCTTAAATTGAAAAAAGTTACCAATTTTGAGTTTAATTTAGTCCAATATATATATTTTAATAAGAATAAAATAAAATATTTTATTTAACGAAGGTTAAATGCAAATAATTTATATATTAAAAAATCAAAACTATGATTCAAGTGATTTTTTTCTTATGTCATATTTAAATATAACAATGATGTTAAAAAAAATTCAAGATTGATTTATACTAAATGAACCAAACAAATATCACCTACCAAAAATAAATAAATTTCATTTTAGAATCATGAATGAAACACCCATAAGTAGATGAAGTTATTATTATTTTTTTGTAATAGTAAGACTGGTTAAACCATTGGACGCACACACATGAGAAGTAAAGATTTAATCTTGGATGCAGTGAAAAATAGAAAGCCTTCAAGAAACATCGAATGTAACTTGAGTCAAAGACTCTTAACAAGCAAATAATGTTATTTTTATACCAAGATCGAGATGATGCATAATATTAAGCTTAAGATGGAAGACAAATAATATATTTCAATATGATTTTCATTAAGAGCAACAAATTAGATGGCTGAGAAATTAACTCAAATTGCTTACAGATTCAACCATAGGGTTCATATGCTGCATGGCCTACCTTTTAAACTTTTACATTTTTTATGTGAAGGTATGATGGATTCTAATCCTTTTATTGTTTCTTCTTCGTAGTTGTTTTGTTTCCCTTTGACTACCTAAACAAAATTATATTAAGAAGAATTTTTTATCATACGTGTCTACGTGATACATTCATAATTTTTTTATAATTTTTGTAAAAAATTGTTTTGTTAGTAGATAAGAATAATTGCACAAGTTATACTCTAGTTTCATATGTGTGTGTGTGTGTGTACTATTATAGAATTGCAAATAGATATTGGTTAAAATTAATTGAGTCGTTAATTTTGACATGTTATCATTTTTTAACTTAAATGAAAATTTAAGATTAAGGGTTATATATATATAATTGATTTTTTTTATATACAATGATATTTTTGAAATTATTAAAAAATTTAAGATGTTAATTTAGTATCAAACAATGTCAATGATATTTTTGACATTGTTATCATTTTTTAACTTAAATGAAAATTTAAGATTAAGGGTTATATATATAATTGATTTTTTATATGCAATGATATTTTTAAAATTATTAAAAAATTTAAGATGTTAATTTAGTATCAAACAATGTCAATGATATTTTTGACATTGTTATCATTTTTTAACTTAAATGAAAATTTAAGATTAAAGGTTATATATATATAATTGATTTTTTTTATTTGCAATGATATTTTTGAAATTATTAAAAAACTTAAGATGTTAATTTAGTATCAAACAATGTCAAAATGTATAGCTTTTTGAGGTTTGTCACTTTAATACATTAATTTTTTATTTAGCTAACATATAAATATATAGTATTTATGAGGTTATGAAAAATTGTAAAAAAATTGAGATGTTTGTTTTGTGCATAACTGCCATGTAAAGGCATTTTAAACACATCATTAAGAACTATATTAGATTTGGACTTAACTGATATTTGATGGTACAATAACAGTTAACTTACTTTGAAAAGAGTAATACATTAGACATCAATTTTATGTTAATAAGCAATATTATTATTTTTCATACTACCTATAATTTTTTCTCCTTTCTATATAACATATTTTTTAGATATATTTATTGTAAATCTTGTTGAAGCATCTCGTCCAATTTCTGATATCATTTTTAAGGAATGGATGTGATGCTTTAGAGAGATTCACAACATATTTATAAATTTCAACCTAAACTCTTAGTGTATTATTGAGATTCAAAATTTTTTAAAATTATTATAAATTTTCCTCTTATTCTCCAATATTTTGGCTATAAATTTAAAAATGATGTGAATTTTGTAGAGCAATTTCACATTTTTTTTCAATAATGTCAGATAATGATTGAAATTACTACCATATGACCTACTATGTTTCTAAATGTGTAACAAAAATTGTTAAGTAATAGAGCTTTCAGAAAACGGATGAGAATCTCGCTAAATATCATATCCATTCTCTAGAGTCTTCGAAGCTTTGATAGAATGGATGAAATATTTTAACAATATTCATAATAGGATTGATACAAGGGATTGATTTTTTTCATTTGAAGGTTGAAATCTCTTTGACTCACCATTTTCAATTTGAAGTCTTTAATAATCCTCCACTTTTATCACCAAGGTTTGTATGGAAGAAATAAATTACTTTTGGTTCTTCCATTCATACTCTTTTAATTAAAATAAAGAAAATTAAGCAATAAATAGGAATTTACATTGAAAATGGTGATTTTAGTCCAATTAGGGCTCATTTAGTATTTTGATAATCAATATAGTTTTGTGTATTTTGTTTTATGGAATACATATATATGTAATAATTTGGAAAGAAATAAAATCTTAGAATAAATTTACATAGGTATTTATATCTTTTCTCATCTATTTGTACTTTAATAAAAAATTATTCAATGACAATTAGATTTACACTAAATTTGTAAAATTTACATTTGGATTACAAATAAAAGATATCAAAATACAAATAATTTTCTATTGAAAATAGTATTTTTATATTCATAATTTAATTCCAAATAATGTAATTGATAAAAACAAACTTCCTATTGATAAGATGTTAGTTTCATGCAAAATAACCAATATTTAAATAATTTATAACATCAGTTATTTATAGAATTATTGTCTAATGATATTTCAAAAAACTTTAGTGGAGATAATGTCAAACTTTAATACATTGGTTTTGAACTTTACCAACATGTAATGTTGTGGCATTTGCAAGATTATAGGAAAATAGAAAACTTAAGACTTTGGTTTGTAAATACTCATCATTTAAAGGCATCTCAAAAGATTAATTAGGAAATGTAGAAAGTCTACATATCAGTTTTTGCCTTAAATGATGTCTAAAGATATAATAGTAGTTAATTTTTCAAAAAATAGATTATATATAAAATGTTGATTTTTTTATAGTTGATATCTAAAGTTTTGCATAATACTTATAAATTTTGCTCTCATTATCCATTTGAAACATTTCAATGATTCTTTAACTTTTACTATCTAACTCTAAAGTTTAGGTTAAGTATTAAAATTGCTCTCTTTTCCATTTCATGTTGCACCTTTAGAGTCAATAAAAAAATCTTGTCAAAGGATTTACTTACTTTGGTATGTTTTGCTTTAACATATTAGCAAGTCCTTTTGATAAAAATACTTTTAAATGTGAGACTTAACAATATTAAAAAAAACAAAGATAATTTTTTTACAAGATACTTTATCATCTCCAAATGTGCTAGATGAAATGTAGAAGAAGCTATCTTGATAGTCCCTTAAAACTAGCATTCATAATGAAAGTAACTATATTATTTAAATTTTATGTGAAAAAATTTATTTATTTTTTATAAAATAATATTCAACAAAAAGGAATTAGTAGTGAAGATGAGCTAATATATGCATAGATTGATATAAGAGAATTGACAATATTTCTCATATGTTGATTGTAATTTTAATATATATATTATTTATTGTAAATGATAAATCAATTATTTATTAGAAATTGTAGTGTTTTCTATGTACATGTCAATGTAATAATATGAAAATAAATAAAATAGCTAAATATATTTTCGTAATAGATTATATCATTTCTCATGTTTCTTAATTTACTTTCAATCTATTAGTGTTTGTATTTGCTTGTATATGAAAAATGTCCACGAAAAAATGACATTGATGTTAAAACTAGTTGATGTTGTAATGTATAAAGGAATTGTAATGCTCTAGTAACTAAGATAGTGTAACTTGAAGAAAAAAAATTGATCACTTCTAAGGGTAACAAAGAAATGGTATTTGTATATGTTTATACGTAATTTTCAAAATTGTTAATTCCAAGGGTATTAATAAAATAAGCTTACACAAAAAGTCCATTTTTCACAAATAACTGATATAAAAGTATTATAACAACAATTTTTTAAACATTTGATGTTAAAATATTTAATATAGTAGTGTCATCTTATATAAACAACATTTTATGATGTAACTGATGTATAATAGTCAATGTAATTTACTTGATCTCAATGTTAATATTTTCAATAACTAACATGGAAATTAGTATGATTTCCTTCTATATGGTTGTTCAGCCATCAAAAATATAAATGGAATGGTGGGAGAATGAAAATAGACTAAAAATTGAACTGAAAAAAGGTAACGCTATTTGTAAAATTAGGATTCTTTTAACATAAAACTTTTTGAAGCCTAATGGTTTTGTTTGAATTAAGGGAAAGGGAAGGTTATAGGATATTTATTTCTTCATTTGGGAGTTTTGCATAATAAGAGAAAAGAAATGAGAGTTGATAACTAACCTTCCAAATCTTTTTACTCTTCAATATTTAATATTCCTCCAAATTAGGAGTTTGAAAGGTTATCTGCTTAATTTATAATTTTAATCATATCTTATTCTTTAATTTATATTTTTATTTACATTCTTAACATTTTATTATACATTTAAATGAAAAAAATATTTATATTTTTTAAAGGTACTTGTTTTGCAAAAAAATATACATTATAATTATAAATTTTTTATAATAAAAAATTAATTTTTCTTATTGATAATAATTAAACCCAACAATTGTGCCTCATATTTATTTATTCATATATATTTATCCTTATTTTAACCTATTTTTATTAGCTTTAGGGTGAATATGAATTAGATTATTATTAACCTTTTCAAATAAGGCTCATATTAGACTAACACGTGATAATTTTTTTATAAACCTTTCAAGTAATAATTATGACATTATTGTATGTTAACTTATCATATCATTTTTTATTAAGAATTTTTTTAAAGAAAGAAAAAATTTGGAAAAACTTTTTTTGGAAATTTTTTTTAAATTGTAAAAAATTTATTAATAAATTAAATTTTTAAAAAAGTAAATTTGTAAAATTATATGATAATTAGTTATATAATCTAGTTTAATCCTTCATTATCCTTTTTATATAATTTTAGACATTCAATCAAAAGGAAGGAAAATTATGAGTTAACTCTCAAATTCTGTTCACTTCCCATCCCCTCCCTTCTTTTACCCATCTAATATCCTTTTTTTTCTTCCTATCCCAACTCTTAAACAAACTATAAGAGAATTGCAAAGCATAAAATTTTTCTTCTATGCAGACAAAGACATTTATCAAAGCCTTTAGAATTTTCATTCTAGATGTGTGATTAAATCTTTTCATTCTAGATGTGTGGTGGTTTATTTGGGTTCTGTATTTGTGCATGCAAAACTTAGTATGATTAGGGTTAACATTAGGATGTATCTCCAAAATGTTTATAATGCTCTGTTGACTCATGAGTATGCATTATAATTCAAAGTAATTTCCAAGCACAATTTTAATATATTAATATTCTCATTTTTAAAGTTATGCTTATATATATAGTTGCTTGTTTATTAATTTTATGTGTTAATTGTTTCTATTTGGTTAATGCGAGTTGCGCATGTGAAATATACATGATAAAAGGACTAGGACTTAAATGTCCTTAGATAGAAAAATATATATAGCATTTAGAAAGTAATTTTACTTTCAACAATAAATATTTTTTTTATGATTGTTACAAGAAATAAATTATCAATTTTTAACATGATGTGATAATTCGACACAAATACAACATGTTTATTTAGGTTCTAATTGATATGCCAATCCATATAAGAAATTATTTTAAATTTTTAAAAAATTTATTTAAAAATAATTAATAATTTAATTATAAATAAATATATAATAAAGATATAAAATTCTAATTTTAATAAAGTGACAATAAAAGTATTATTTGTACTTCATTTGGGATTTTACATATATTTGAAATTGGAAGTAATGTAATAAGAAGTGTTCTGAGATGTTATGTAAAATTAAAGAGTTGAAGAGAGGGCAACATGATTTTTCTTTTAGGAAGAGGATATACTATATCAATTATTTAATGAAACTAACATGATACATAAATATTTCCTATCAAATTTTTAAAACCACTGACATTTATAGTTGATTTTCAACAATAGTTATATAGTAAGAGACGACATTTTTGTTTTAATAACTAATGTCTTATCTTATCATATAGTATGTATTACGAAAAAATGATGACAATTTTATTGATGGAAGAATTGATGTTATTTTTTTCTCATATCAATTATATAATCAGTGTCGTAAAAAATATATAATGATACTCAATTAAATACTGGTTAAAAGTTAATTTGTAATCAACTAAATACCAGATGTCTATTTGCAATTTTATAACAGAGTTGTATATATGTGTGTGTATAGAGTTGCAAGCATTTTACACATACACTTTATTAATAACATGTAGTTTCACTCTTTTTTATTTAACTCATTTACAATTTTAAATGTAAAAATTTACCGATATATGCTTTGAAATGCTAGCACCTTGTCTATGTAAACTATTTTTTTGCCAAAAAATTAACAAAGAATTCACATAAAATGTACATACATCTCATTCTCCTAATTTTGACTCAATTCGTCCCTGAATCAGAAATAATTCTCCTAGAATGAACTCTTAACTCCATTAAACAGCAGATGATGATGCAGAAGTCAGAGTGTTGGTTTATCTAGTTGACCAATTGAATTTGATACAAAATGAATCCATTTCTATATTATTACTTACATGATCCAAAAGATTCCCATCTTCCCTCTATCTCATCATCATAAGTACCACGTACCTGCTTTATAACACTGGAGATCCATTGGCAATTAATAATTCTTAAGTTGAGCAATGTTTCCTTCTCGTCTAAATATGATTGTTCTTGCATTTTGAACTTGTAAATTTAAATAAAAATTTATCCTCTCCTTGTAAATTTAAATAAATATTTCACCCAGCTATGGTATAGGTTGAGTTCAGTTTACCTACCGATAATGTCAAAAAGATTCAAATTCTGTTTTGCAATATTAAGATGCATTTGAATATGTTTTTATTTTTAAAAATTATCCTTAAAGTTGTTTATTAAAATTATTTTCGAATTAAAAAAAATAAATAAATACATGATGTTTGATGAAGCAAATTAGTTAAAATTTTATTTAATTACAAAATTGACATCAAGGATAAAAAAGTTCAAAAAAATATTTAAAACTGATTTTTTTAAACAAGAATTTCAAAAATAATTTTTAAAAATAATAAATAAACAAACCCTTAATATTTTATTCATCTATGTAATTTTTTTGTGTAAAATTGATAGAATTATCACATGTAAGGTGAGCAAAGTATTTAACAGGGCAAATTATAAATAAATAAATAAACTTACAAAATGATAAATTACAAAAATTTAAGTAGATGAAAATTGATTTAATTTTGGACAAAAAATTACACAGCCGAACAAATTGTTATCGGCACAAACCATATATTAATTTTGTTTGGGACACTTTAAATGTCTATCAAACTTCATCCATACCATAAAATGGCTAAAGTGTATTTTTTTCCCCCCCCAATATAGCTATTGTTCTTATTCAGCTTCCGGTGATTAAACCTGATGAACGAGCTGGAAGCGCTGCTCGCCGCAAACTTGAAAAAGGAACATGCACGCAATTTACTAATGGGCAAACTACGTCAAGTTTCAATGCTGGATATGAGAAAGTTTTAGTTAGTCGATATGTGGATAATTTATATACTCACTGTCAATAAATATAAGAAAAAATATTGAAAAAGCTAGTTATTAAAAAAATATTATTTTTATTTTTATTTTTATTAGTAATAATCACATAAATTATATATTTACTAACTAACTAGGAATTTTTTTTTTTGTTGCGTGCACATGTGGAATATGATTCCCTATTTCCTTTCTATGCATAACAACAAGCTCCTTGCCGGGCATGGAAGGTGGGTGCGTCAAAGCTCAATACAGAATACCCGAATTTGTTCTTTGTTCATTCAAACTTCAAAGGTTCTTAACTCACAATTCACAATTCATATCATTCCCTTTCCCACATCTTTGGGCCTTTTTCTTTCTTGAATTGGAAGTTTGAATTTTTGCACACAAATTAAAGATATATTAATAAATTTAAGCACTTTTTGACAAACAAGAAAACATGTAAAAACATTTGTTCCCACTCCTTTTTGTGAAGAATCTTTTCTTTTTGACAGCTTGATATAACTTGCAATAAATTAAGTGCCTCTCATCACTCATTTTCTTTGTCATTTTGATCCATTGAGTCTCCGTCGAATTTTAACATCTGACACAATATTCACCGCTCATGCATGTATGGTTATTGCAGCTCAGTATCTGATTCCTGCGTTTGATGTTGGAACCAAAAGTCCAAACCAACGTTAGTGTTAAGAAAAAGGGAAAAATACCAATGGTTGCAACGGAAAACCAAAGCGTGCGTTTGGGTCTGAAAATGACAAATCTATGGGCACGGTATATATGGTGACTCTAGTCAATTAGTACTTTGGATTTTGATGGAACCAAATATTTTGATTCTCGTTTTGACACTGCAACAAGGAATCAGCGGCAGCAATTTTTTCAATATAAATGAAATTTTATATAATATAATGGCAAAACAGAGGAACAGAACAGGATCACTCTTGATTCCTGTGAAGATTATCGTAACCAAATCTTTTTTTTTTTTTTTTAAATATTCTCATTTTGACATGTGAGGCGCCCAATGCAGAAATCATCATGTTGGGTATAATGATTATAAATCTTGATTAACAATTATAAGGTTAATAATTGATTATTATTGTTTTCTTTAAAAAATGTTTGGTTGTATTTTTCAAAATTTCCAATGATCAGTTTTAGGAAGTTATTCAAATTTTTAACGATATAAATTTTAAATTTTATAGTTATATTGATTTCATTTTTTTATTTTAAATTATGAATGATATTAAAATTTTATAATTTAGCTATCTATTTTTTTAAATTTATTATTAGTATAAATTATATTTGAATGAAATTTAAATAAATAAATTTGATTTTAGTCTTTAGGTGTTATATTTATAGAATTAAACTATAATGAATTTATAGTTGTAAATAAATAACATTTGAATTCTAAATAATATAAATAAAAAGAAAATAAAGTATGAGAAATAGTACATGAAGAACAAAGTATTAGCAAAATTTTAGTTGATATGTATTTAATTTGACATATAATGCCTAAAAATTGAGATTAATAAATTGTTAACAAAATTTAAATAAATAAATTTGATTTTAATCTTCAAGTTTTTTATTTGAGAATATGATATTTATACAGTAAAATTTAAATTTATTTAAGATATTTATAAAAATTTAAATATAAGATAAAAAATATTAAGAGTTAATAATAAAATATACAATATAACAAATCAACTTATTAAATAAAAATTTTAAATTGTTTATTATTTAAAATATGTTATCATAAAAATTATATTATATTAAATTTAAATATTTTATAATATTAAAGATTAATAGTAAGGATATAGATTATTATTATTCAATTATATTATTAATTTTATAATATTATTGTTATTATATTATTATTATTATTATTATTATTATTATTATATCTAAAAAGTAAAAACAAAAAAGAGACAGTGTTGAGCGGGCTAATTTTTTTCTCCTAGCCCAACATATGTCCCAAAAAAAAAAAAGGTAGCCTTCCCCCTAAAAACTTTCAGTAAGATATAGATACATAGTGATATTATTATATGAATTATAAATAGTAAAAGTGAATATAAAAATTTTAATGAAATAAATAAAGAAAAAGGAAATAGTGTTAGAATTATAAAATTTTGATAAAATTTTAATTAATATATATTTAATTTAAAATATATAGCTTAACGATTGATATAAAAATTCATCCATTTACTTGATCTCTTTTTAATCTTTCCATCTTTTCTTGTTATCTTTCTTTTCTTTTCCCTTTAAACCTCCAAATGTAGCATGATGGTTTATATGAATGAAGGAGAAGGGGATGAAATATAAAATTTTAATAAAAAATGAAAGGAAATGATTATGGTAAATTTTTTAAAAAATTATAATTCTTCAAAAGACTAAACCCTAAACATTAAATTCTTTAAACGTCCCAACAATTTAAAAATATTTAAAGGAATTCTAAATATTCAAATAAAAAATTATAATTTAACCATTCATTTTAATCATTTCTTGTTGGCTTCTTTTTTTTTTTCACCTCTCTCTCACCAAACTTACAATTATACCGTAAAAAGTACTATAATGTAACGAGGTTGCTCCGTTGAAATTATCCACGATTATCTTGCAGGCACAGCAAAAATAATGGTTGGAATTGGATGATTTTGCTGGAGGAGCAAAGCCAAAATAAAAAAACAAAACCAAATCAAATTTGCCTATAATATAAATTTAATATTTTGTGGGGTAAGTTATATGCCTAAATGGGGAACACAAGGAGGGTGTTTGGCAAACAGTTTTTTCATTAGCTGTTAGCTGATTTGATCAAAGTCAGCTGGTTAACTTGACAATAAACTGATTTTGATATTTGGTAATCAGTTTATTGAATCAACTGATTGGCCCTAAAAAGTTAAAAACGAAAAAGTTAAAGGGAGTAACTTTTTCAATTAACTTATCTGAAAAATGACCAAATTATCCTAAATAAATTTTCATATTTTTCATTTTGTCCTTTCTAAAAATTCTTAAAAAATTTAATAATTATAAAAAGTAGATTAATTTAATTTTAAAAAATATTTAATATATAATAATATATTATTTATAATATATCTAATAAATTAATAATAAATTATAATAATTTTAAAATTCATTTAATAGAATAAATATATAATATTACTTATAAAAACTATTTAATTTTAAAAATATCCAATAATTTAATAATAAATTATAATAATTTTGAAAATTATTTAATAGAATAAATATATAATATTATTTATAAAAATTATTTAATTTAAAAAATATTTAATAATTTAATAATATATTATAATAATATATTATTTATAAAAAAATTTAATATATTGACTAATATATAAAATTTAAAAATATTAAAATAAAAAAATACTCAAATAATTCATAAAATATACTCATACCCTTATATGTCATTTTACATACAAACAACTAATATAAATAATTAATTTTACTAAACACTCTTATTCAAATAGTTAATATAATCGATTAATCAAATCAATTAATACAATAAGCTATCAACTAACAGCTAATCAAACCAGCTAATCATTACTGTCTTCAGCTGTTTCCCAAATAAGGGTGAGAACAAAATCCATTTGGATTGATATGCAAGCAATTGAAAGTGATTATGGATGGAGAAAGGAGCGCCAAGGGAAAGGACTTGGCCAGCGTACTTTTTTGTTGTTTAGTATCCATTTAACAGAACGTGAACAAACAATTTCAGCATATAAATGAATTTCATTTAACCTCAAAATTATTTTTACAACTAAAATAAATCAAGATTTCATTTATTTTCGACAAAAAATATTTATCATATAAATAAACTTATTTATTTGCAATTATAATTATAAAATATTAACTAAAATAATAAATATATTTTATTTATTTAATATTATATATAAAGATGAAAAAAATACTTAATTTTTTTTATAGACGAGATTGTTTTCTTCTAATGTCATAATACATTGCATTATCTTGTTAATAATTATAAGATACATATAATGTATGGAATCTTTTTAGTTATATAAAAGTAAATGAAATTGTGTGAACATTTTATTTTAAAAATTTTATTCTCTTTTATGTATGGGATTTGAATTCAAAATTTTGTGTATGTGGGCCTTAAATGATTTTACCATTATTCATAAAAATTAAAATTATATTAAAAAAATATCTTCTAAAAAAATAGAATTTAAGTTTGCCAGGGGACACATAATTTCAGTATTTATTATTGATAAAAATTGAAATAAGTACAAAATGTTAAAATAAATACCAAAATCTTTTAATAATTAATTATTCAATAACATAATTTTTATATTTATCTCAATATTATTGTACATGTTGTTGTCATCGTCTAGCTCTATAAAAGACTTCAGATACATAACTACTTATTTCAATTCTGCCTGCACTTCAACTCGGTTAGGAATAAGAGTAAACTACTTCCATTTTGTGTACCCTTGATCATTTATTTTATTTTCTGTGCAGACAGAACCTCACCCAATCAGATCAAACAGGAGTTGTTAACACCCAAAACTCATCCTAGTAGCAATTAATCAAGCGGCTCCAACAGCAACTGCCTCAGCATTCTACAATCAGAAGCCCGTGTAGTTGTCACATGAAAAAGAAACCAACTTGATAATTGGTCTTGTTTTAAAGTTGAATTCAAGGATATTGCTTCCATTTAAAGCGATTTTTATATTCTTTTCCAATCGGTCTTCATATGGTTATTTGATAATTCCTTTAATTCTTATATATATACTCTACGTTACAGGAAAAAAATAAATATATATTTTATCGAATTATTTTTTAATGTTATCATATTAATATCGGTTAATGTAAAATCAATATATATAATAATATGATAATATTTTTTAAAAATAAATATAATTTATTATATCAGTTCTTATAAATCAAAATTATCTATCATTAGGGGAAAAGTTGGTAATGAATTGAGAAATAAACATTCCACGGCGATTGTCGGTTCCTATATGTAGTTGAAGTGGAAAATTAATATGGTATTCTATGTCACCAAGCAATTAGATAGGGAGTCATCATATTAAACGAGATGAATAACCTAAGTTGTTTATCTTATCAATTCCTTTCAATTCCAAAAAATAAAGGTGCAATTTTTTATTTTAAAGCCCACAATTTTTAAATTGAAATTTACTATTTCAATAAAAAATATTTAGATCTATTTCTCATAAATTCTTATCATGTATTTAATGGTTATATTCTTTTTTTCTTCTTTCTTCACCAAGGAATCCTTATATCTTTTAGTGTAAGATTAATTTTTGTTTGGAGTAGAAATAATAAATGATAAAATCTTTTTCAACAATAGTGTTTCTAAAAATTAAATTCAAAATCCTTTATTCGACCTGAAATATCTTGGAAGTCAATCTATTACTACCAAGTTAACCATTTATTAATTTAATACATTCGTTTAATATTTTTAAAATGACATATACATAATTTTATTTAGTTGGTTCATTCTCAATCATACAATCCCATTTAAAATAAATGGATTCCAATTAAAAAAAATACTTATTTACATGGATTTGTATATTAAGTAACAATTTGTTTAGATAGAGGAGAATAGAAGAAAAGGAAAGGTTGAATGATAACCTCTTTTTTTATTTAAGATTTTTTGCATAAAGAGGAGAAAATGAGAATTCATAGTTAATCTTTTAAAACCTTTTAACTTTCAATATTTTATGTTTCTCCAAAATGAAATTTTTGGAAGGATAATCTACTTGATTTACTACTTAACCATCTTTATTTTTTAAGTTACGTATACCTATTATTAACCTACTTGATGAGACTTGATTATAGGATGCAAAACAAGTTTATTAAGAAAAATATTATTGTAAATTTTTTCAATAAAAAATGCAAAATTATTATTTTCTTATTAATATAATGTGATGATTGTAACCTATATTTATTTATTTATATATATCTATCCTTGTTTTGACTTATTCATATTAATTTTAGAGTGAATGTGGGTTGAGTAATTATTAATCTTGTCAAATAAGGATCATATTAAATCAACCTATAACAATATTTGCTTAAACATTTTAATTAAGAACTATAATGTTATTCTATGTTGACTTACCATGTTATTTTTTGGAGGGAAATTTTTTCTAGAGAGAAAAAATTGAAGAGAGATATTTTTTATGAAAAAAGCTTTTCATAATTGTAAAAAACTTATTAATAGATTAAATTTTTAAGAAAATATAATATTATAAAAATGCATTATAATTATTTATATTTTTTTAACCCTCAATTTTCTTTCTTTATATTATTTTAGACGTATAAATAAGAAATGAGGAAGTGATAACTTAGATTTCCATTCTCTTCTATTTTTTTCCCCATTTCTCTCTGGTAGTCTTTCCTTCCTTTTCCTCCTATTTTCCAAACATACCTTTACATTCTTCTCATTTGATCACTTGTTCACTTGTTTTATTTTCTTTTTTAATAGCAATGGAGTTAACACCCCCAAATTATGGGTTCATGTGTTCTAACGAAAAATATATTCCATAAAAAGTGTATTGAAAAACAATATCTCTTAAAAGGATTTTTTTTTCTAACGAAAAATATATTCTATAAAAAGTTTTTTTTTTCTTAAAAAGGAAGTTCCAAACATACCTTTACATTCTTCTCATTTGATCACTTGTTCACTTGTTTTATTTTCTTTTTTAATAGCAATGGAGTTAACACCCCCAACTTATGGGTTCATGTGTTCTAACGAAAAATATATTCTATAAAAAGTGTATTGAAAAACAATATCTCTTAAAAGGAAGTTTTTTTTCTAAAATTTGATTTATTTTGATAGAAAATATTTTTTATAAAATATTGTTAAAAAATGTTACAATGAGAATTTTTTTATTTATATAATATTAAATATGAAGAGTTTTAATAAAAATAAATTCTCCTTTTTAAAGAAGGAATTTAATTTCTTCTAGCACTGTAGTTTTAGATATCACTTTTTTAATTATAAATACAAATTTGCTTCCTATGAAAAATATTTTCTAATAAAACAAAACGAAATCTAAATATCATAATTTTTTTAATTAAGTTATACAAGGGACATGTGATTCTCCTACTTTATACAAATAAATGAATTTTTTCTTTTAAAAAATTATCTTAAGAAAAAGGAGGTTGAAGTAGTAATATGCCTGCCAACTATGCAGCTAAATGTATATGCTCAAGTGCATTTCTCATTTTTATTGTAATGCTATCCATTTCTTGTCTGGCATTTTGTTACCTTTGTGAATTGTGATGCAATTATTTCCCACAAATTAACCATATTCCCAACATCTCCCATCAAACTCCGAACCCTCTAGGAGCCAAGTGCACCCCCCAGGCATTCAACATCCCCATCCCAGCTGGCTAGCCAATCATCTCAAGTTGTAAAAGGCTAAAGGAAAATTAAACACGATGAAATCATATTACAAACTCGACCACATGAATGATTTAGAATTTCTTTATTTAACATGTAGAAAAGTACAAAGACAAATTATGGAACACATTTAAATTAGAAAGCCCAAAGTTTCTTTCCCTGTTTTCCCCCCTTCTATCTCACATCTCAAAATATCATCATAATTTTTTTTTAAGATCAAATACTGCAAGGTACATTGTATACTGCCTATTCATCCTTCATAGCTCTAACTCACTGCAGAAAGAAGAAACAGAAGTTAACTATGACTATTTTTCAGTATTTTTGCAAATATCATTTGATCTTCTCTTCGTCTTCATCCTCTCCTTTGCAATTATCCTCAATCTCGGACTCTTCTATAGGACTCCCCAATGCCCTTTTCTCCTGCTCTTCTAATTCACTTTCATCCCCGTTTTTTTCCCCTGGAGCTCCATTTTCTTCATTATTCTCTGCTTTGGTCTTCATCACCTCCAACAAGTCGTTAATAGCCTTTTCCTTACTTCGCCTGTTCTTAAGCAAAACTTCACTAATGTCAGCAGGTGTCATCTGAGCCTTGTCAATGACCTCTTCTAATGACTTCAGCACAGATTCATCCAATTCACCATCTTCATATCCCAAATAGTTCTTCAGCAGAATCTTCAAAGAAGGGAAGGAACAGTAACTCATGAGAATGTGCATATCCATTCTTCCACTTCTCAGCAAAGCAGAGTCAAGCTTCTCAATGTGGTTTGTTGTGAACACAAAAATCTTCTCACTGCCACAACATGACCACAATCCGTCCGTAAAATTCAGCAACCCAGAAAGTGTAATTGAATTCCCGCCATCTTCACCATACCCACTTCTCATTTCAGGAATACCTGAATCATAGTAATTCCTTGACCCAATATGATTGTTCTTCTTCCTATCGGTCAAGTTGATTGAGCAATCAATATCCTCAATCACAATAATTGATTTTGAATTAGTTTTCATTAAAAGTTTTCTCAGTTCTGAGTTATTATGAACTTCAGTCAGCTCCAAATCATAAATATCATAGCCCAGATAATTGGCCATGGCAGCAATCATGCTAGATTTCCCAGTTCCTGGTGGCCCATAAAGCAAGTAGCCTCTCTTCCAAGCTCGTCCAGTCTTCTGATAAAAAGCTTGGCCATTTGCAAAATCCAGCAGATCTTCCATAATCTCTTTCTTCTTCTCTGGGTCCATGGCTAATGTATCAAATGTGCTGGGATGCTTGAAGGGCACAGATTCCCATGGGTTACCCCTCGAATCCAATGACCCACCTCGAGAATTTGTGTACAAAAGCCTGTCCTGATTTTTCCTTCTAATATCGTTAGCTTTCTCCATAATGTAATCCAGATACCAATTCAAAATCAGAGCTTTGTCCTTTTTCTTGATACGCAGTGTGAAACCTCGCTTCTCATCAGGTATCGGCCGCCATGAAAACGGCTGAGCTTGCCTCTGCATAGTCACGTGCTCCCACAACACATTGACACCATTGAATGTCTCGGAGACGCTGTCGTTATTGGCGAGGCCAAAGGTGAAGCCGCTGGAGTTGGCGACGCGAGTCAGGCTGAGGCGGTTGCCGGTGATGGAAGCGGAAGAGCTCAGGTAGAGCTGAACGGCGTTGTAGAGCTCGTTTGTGCTAACGCCATCGATTTCAGTGATTTCGAAGTAACAGTAGGAGGAGAACCAGTGAAAGATCTTGCTGAAGAACTTGACAAAGGCGAAACGGAGCTCAGGTGGGAAAACTGTTTGAAGGATTGTTTGGCAGAAAACAAACACACCCAGCATGGATGCCAAAGAACTCCAATACTTCATTTTCTAGGCTCTAAAGGTCGAAACTTTGTATTTATTTTCTCTTTTGGTTGAGATTTTTGAATGTTGCAGAACAAGGTAGTGTGATAAGAACGTGGGAGATAGAAAGAAAATGAAGGATGGTTTTTGTTTGAGGAAGGCGTAATTAAAGCCAAAGATCTTTGCTGTATTTATAGAGGGAGTGACGAGGGTTTGGCATTGGTTTTGAGGGGCCAGAGAACCGAGGAAGTTTGCGGAGAGGAGGGGGAGGGGAATAAAGCAAGCAAAAAGCTTAAAAGGCCAGAAAGGCTTTTGATTCGGAAGGATTGGCTAGCCAAAGAGGAATATAAATACAAGAAAAAAAACGAAAAGAGATTTTTTGTGTTAATTTCCGCTAGAGTTTAACATGAAAATAGAGCGTGCACAACAAAACTTTTACTTTTAAAAGTTTAGATTTATAATGGCGTGCTTGATTTGAATTTATGCCAACAAAACTATAGTGGACGGCTTATGTCTAATGTTATTGTTGTGATATATATATATACATATATATATATATATATATATATATATCCAATTCCCCCTCGATATATTATATATTATGTATATTAAGTAATTTGCCAGCTGTATTTTTTTAAAAAAAAGTAATAATACTTTAAATTTATTATAATTCATTCAATTCCGTATACTAAATATCTCATAATATTGAATTTTGAGAACATATTATGTGATCTGATTATTTTTGCAAGAGAATGAGATAAATAAATTATATCCATCAAATTTTGTATTGATGAATTAATATTAAAATAAAAAATCATATAAATTTTTAATTAATTATATAATTTTAATTCTTAATAAAAAGCTTAATGACTACGATTTATTTTTTTCTCCTCTTGTATTAAAAAATTCATTTCACTTTTTTTTTTTTGGATCAGATTTGTGTTAAGTCAGAATCTAATAACAATGAATTACATTTCACTCTTTTTTAAATTATATTGGATATGTTGTTAGTCAAACAAATCTAGTGAATTGCAATGAGTCTAATAACAAGTTTGGAAGACATCAGAAATGGGGCCCATCTAGGTGGGCTTGGATTGGTAGGACTTGAACGAATTACAGTCCTTTATTGGATTGTTTTACTTTCCTGTGTTTAATTAGGCAGATTATTTGAAATTTTAACATGTTGCCGCCATGACATTGGGAGAAAAGGGGAGGGTGGAGTGAGGGTTGGAATTGGACAGGCCACAAAGGATTTACAGCTGTTTGCAAAACAAGGTAGGAAGCAAAAGTGAAAAAGAAATGTGCTCATGATCAGATCAAACTTAGAGGTACATGGTCCTGGAAGGGATCTATGCATGTGAGCACTAAATTCAAGAAAATCCAATCATTTGCCCAATGGATTTTCTTTCCACTGTAAACAATTAATGGTTTGCTTGGTTAGAGTAAAAAATAGGAAAAAAAAAAGAAAATAGGTGAAAAAAAATAAAGAAAAAAAATAAAATAAAAAATTATTTTTTTAGGTATGTTTGGTTAGAGGAAAAAATAGGGAAGAAAGAAAATATAAGAGAAAATGTTGTATAATTATGAGAAAAGAGAGAGGAGAGAAAAATAGAAGGATTAATTTTTTTTATATGATTTAATTGTAAAATATAAAATTAAGAGGAAATAAAATTTGTTTGTAAAAAATGTTCACATCACTATCTCCACAAAAAAATTAATATTAAAAACATTATCAATAATGTTTGCATTTGTACAAAGTTTATATCAACCCACTTATTAAATAAATAATATAATATTAATAATTTCATACAAATTATTTTATCTATTATGTAACCTTCTTTTTTTAAATTTAGTAGTAATCTTAATTAATAAAAATACATCCAAATAATAAAAACTAATAAATAGGCCTTCAATAAAATAGATTACATTACATATCCCAATAGATAATGGGAAATATAATTAAGGTTCACATATATATAAATTTTATGTGACATGTCATCGGTAACAATAATTTATGTATTGTGATATTGTTTTATAAATTGTCCAAAATTAAATTACAAAAAATATAAAAATTTAAGGCTATAATAGTATTAGTTGCTTAATATCAAACTTCATTTACAAAAAATTCATGGGAGGATCACATAGAAAAATCCTTAGGAAAGTGTAATGCTGCCGTGAAAATTTGATTATCATACAAATCAAACATTTCTACATTTCTTATTGTAAACAACAATAATAACAATACTGATAATTTGTACTCAACGGGAGGTAATCTCAATTGCTAAATGGCTTGTTGCAATAAAAAAATTCAATCTCCAAGGAGTGTCAACACATGGCACAACTCAAACTTATAGCAAGGATGCAAACTTTATGATGTTAAGCATGCTGACAATTACTTTATAGCAAACTCTCACCATCTAGTTGACAAAACAAGGTCAAGTGCCCACAAATTACAATAATACAACCTTTTTAGTCAACATGTTTAGAACTACAACCACATTTTACAAATACAAAAATAAGGTAAACAATAATGAACAATTTGTTTAGCATATAACTTAATGTTATGAAGAAACATAGTGCTCAAGTGGTAACATAATTAAACAACCAATGTTACAGTAATCCAATGAAAGGTGTCTTCGTACTTTATAGTAAATATTATATCAAATGAGAGTTGTGAGTGAATTCACAATCTTTGCAGCAAATTGACCTTCCAGAATGATTGAAGCAATTGGTTCTTAATAGTGACCTATCATGCATAGAACAACACAATCAATGCATCTAATAAAAGTTATGGTTAAGAATTATGGTGACAAGCACAAAAAGTAATAAAAAAATTAGAAATGTTTATGCTTGGATTACAACACATGAAACGTGCAAGTACATTAAAATAAACATGCATCCTTCATATTTTCATAAAGAATATTCCAACGCAGCTGTTCTGGCACGACAAAAAATTATTGCTTGGCATCCTTATTTGAGCATAGAAAATGATAGCATCGAGTTTGGAGTTCTGGCATCACTCCTATATTTTCCAACTCACTCCAAACATTTACAGGGGTATAGTGTTGAGGTTTGCTCTTTCAAAGAATGGAAATACCTTTCTTGGCTATTTGTACCTATTCTTTTGCCACTTCAACCCCTTCCCGCAGTACCTCAATTAAATTAGTTATTCCTAGATGCATTTTCTCGTATCCACTCTTAATCACATCAATTTTTGCAACTTTCCTTTTAGTATCTTTAGAAGATAATGTTCCCTGTGATTGATTTGAACGACCACCTATGGGATTGTAGGTGTCCATGTTGCCTATAAAGTTTGATCCTTCATTTCCCCAATGTAAGTTTAATTCTGACATGCCATCAAAACAGTCATTTAAGTCAAAGTTTTCCTTCTCTCAACATTGAACTTTGTCCCTTGCACTCTCAGCTCATTCACCAGTTGCTCTATCTTTGCTAAATAGATCCATCAATTTATCATAGTTATTTATTGGGGTTCTCTTCCATTTCTATGCTTTAGGTTTTTCCTGCATTTTACAACCATAATTGGTAATGTCAATACTTTAGGAATAATTTAAAACTCCTCGACTATTAACGATAAACATATGATCTAAGTAGTAATTCATTATGAACATCCTTTACTTCACCTAGATAATTACCTTAATGATCTCCTCCCACACCTTGGGTTTTGCTTCAAATAATCAAGTTGTGGGATTCCACCCAACTCCACTCCACATGTGAAACAAGTCATAACATTCATTAAATGTTGCTTTCAATGTTTTCATTCTGTTTTTAATATGTTGCTTTGCAAAAAAGGTCCAATCTTGGCCTTCAATGTGTTCACCACTATGGCGTATGCATAAGAGATAAAGGTACTATCTGGTCTATTTCCCTTATGAACTTCCTTTGACAATGCATCCAATAATATAATGTTCATCTCTGCTATCCATCGTAGATTATCTTTAGAGAAACTCCCTCCTTTCTCTAATCTCCTACTCTTGGTATGCAATTCGTGACAAAGTAAAATGATAGCAATCAACAAACTTGCATCACTCACTAATTACAAACCAATATATGTATATATAACATCTACCATATGACGAAAATGTAATAGTCATAGCTTGTGATAAAATTTTAGTGTACACATAAATAGATAATACAAATGCATATAAGTGCAGTTAGAACATCAAGTTTTTTAAGAAAACAATTGATTACATAATGTTACATGGATAACAAAATAAATTTATGCAAGTTTTTTAAGAAAACAACTGATTACATAATGTTACATGAATAACAAAATAAATTTATGCAAAATTCCTATTCTTCGTAATCTCTCCACATTTGATTTGCTATGATTTCTCTCAAGATGAATCCTTGTCTGTAGTTTTCCTCTGAGTTCTGTGCATCATTGTCTCTATGCTCATTTGCAACATTTTAGAATATCTCACAGTCCACTTCCTCAATCAAATGCTCATCGGGATCAACATTCATTAGGAAGTTATGTAATATGCAATAGGTAATAACAATGTCGGACATGGTCTTCAAGGAGTAATGTGGCTCTGTGCCACTGGCTATAATTAGGAACCTTTTTTTTAAAACCCCGAATGCTCTTTCAATGACATTTCTTAAATTGCTATGATGTAAATTAAAAAGTTCCTTTGCATTTCTAGGACCACGTGTTGAGTATTCCTTCAGATGGTAACGTACACCTCTATACGGGGTGAGAACCCCACCTTTGAGTGGATATCCTGCATCACCTAGGTAATATTTGCCTAACACATATGACAGTTATATGAATAAATATAATAACATATTTTTTATGTAATTTCATTAGCTACAATGTTCCTCCTAATATAGAATACTTACTTACAGGTATTCTAAGCCTATTTCCTCTCTTATTTAAGGCATGCTGCAGAATTCTAGAATCAGATGCAGTACTTTCCTAACCAGCTAGCACATAAGCGAATCTCATATCAAACATGCAAGTAACCAACACATTTTGGGTAGGAAAGTCTTTCCTACCTCGAAAGTGAGAAGCATCCATATTTGGTACTTTCACCCGTACATGCATCTCATTTATAACTCTAACACAATCCTATATTTTTAAGTTAGAGTAAACCTTATGATGTTAAAGAAAGAGAAAACCTAAAATTAGCAGTATACATCGGTATATTATTTCCTATATGTACTATTATCTTACCTTGAAATAAAGATAGAACCTTTTATTATTAAATATTTATTGAGGAACTTTTAACCCAGAAGGTTGGACTAGATACTTACTCTCCAATGAAATAATGGCTCATAGAACATTATGAAAATGATGACTTATTGTTTCCTTCAATCAGTAGAAAAAGAAAGATACAATTCTATACTTCACATTGTGGGATAAAATATGTAAGAACTTAGCAACTTACTCCTCTACTGTAACATGTACATTATCCCTTACCTTCCCAGTTCCTCTCAATTCCTCACACAAATAAAGGAATGCATAAGGACTCATACGTATCACATCATGACACTGATCAGTTGTTAGTGTTGGGAATTCGGATTATCACATGCAGCGAAATTTTAAAATTTTGATCCGAATTCTACCTAGGATCCATGCAAAAAGCATAAGTCAATGATTATGGTTTTACCTATTGGGCACTCGTATTTCTACTGATCAAAACTTGAGAGTGGATGAATCAAACGCCAGCCGGAAGGTACAGCGTCTCTACGGTATCCACATGGAGTGAACAACGACCTCTCACCCTCCACGCGTCTGCTAGGATGCGTTTTTCTCTTTAAGAATTAGGATTGGATGTTTTCTGAGTGATCTAGGGTTTATATGGAAGCTTAAAACGTGATCATTAAGTGCTACCCTCAAGTCCCTTTTTATAGAACTTAGGCAAGCCATAATCCTAGTCCAACTAGGATAATGTTTCCGTAATCCTAATCACACTTAACAACTCATCTTATCCTTATCCTAGAGATAATGGGGAGAGATAAGACTTATCTATTAATTATCTAATATTAGATAATGATATTATCTCATAATATAAATATCTTAATATTAGATAATTGCATATAGTTATCAAATATTAAAATAATATTATCTCATAATATATTTATCTAATATCTGATAAGATAATTATTTGATATTTCTTTAATATCAAATAATATCACATAATATATATATATATATATATATAAAACATGAATTATTATTCTTAATAATATATATGCACAAAAATAAGTCAAATTAATTGGATATTAACATAATTAAAGTCCAATTAATTATTGTCTTATTCCTACTCCTTTTGTGTGACCCTGTAGGTTCTTACTACGTTGACAATGACTTATTATTGAGCCATAGACAGTGAGCGGTATCTAGCAATACATCACTGCCACTCAAGTAGTAAGAATGTCTGTGATTCGACATCCACCTAATACATGATCAACATTTTGCATCATAACCCTTTTGTAATAATATCCAAATTGAACTGGAGGCATGGAATGTGTCATCCTCGTCAATGTTTAATTTATATTTCTTGATACTGAGTAGACTTAAAATAAATAATTAATATCACATATTAATTCAACTGAGTATGACCATGCATTTCTAAGTCTCACTCAATCAAGGGGCCCAAGGATATTTCTCTTTTATACAAGAGTAACAAAATTCCATTTACATCACTCACTTCCCTCTGCACCATTTATGACACACCTAATCAATGCCCTACTTGTCATCTTGATTAAAGGTGACATAGGACAATATTAAAGTGAGTAATTCCTCATGTAGGGAACTGTAGTGACTTCAGGTCAAAGGTTTATGTGTATTTGTGATCATATGAGAATAACTTATGACACGTTTATCCATGCAATATTCTCATAGTGGGTCAGTCCAGTACATTGTTCACTAGCAATGTACTCATGTTTTGACTTGATATCACATATCCATGATTCGTAATCATCAGTCACTATACATGCTAGTCTCGATGTATTATTACTATCCTTTTCATAATAATACTTGACTAGGGGCATTTTAGGAATAGCGAAGCTATTCCAAGGATAATTATTATATTAAGTTATAAATTGTGCATAATAATAAAATTATAAAAATAAAATATAATAATTAAATTGCCTAAAATAAAATATAATACATTGTGTATAACTTCAATCATCTATATGATTAGTTCTAGGACACACACCAACAGTTAGAAGATTATGCATAAGTTGTTATCACATTTTATCCCTTTCGCTTTCCCATATAGCACTTGGTGCATGAATAAGTGTTGATTGCACAGTTAATAAATGCATAGAATGCATAATGATGCATATTAGTTCAACAGTACACATTTACAATCACATTCTCCACTCCTTAAACATATTTACATTAATCAACTGCTTTAATTCAAATTTCTCTTCAAATAAATTATCGTTTTCACCTTCCATTATTAATCCTATGAGAAGTAGAGACTATCCATGTTAGTTTTGAATCCTAGGCAGGAAAATTACTAATAGCAAGTATGATAGGATTTCAACATTTAACTAATGGATGATAAATTTATATGCAAAGGAAAATCCCTTCTCCCTGACAACTATGGTACAATTTGCTATGTCTTCTAGTGCACCATGACAGCAAAATAGAGTGAAAAAAATTACGCTAAGTTGCAGGAATGTTCAAAAGATAAGCTCACTAGGAGAGTGGAAAGATATTCCTCATTTCAATAAGACAACCTGCACTAATGTAAAACAATAACAAAAGGAAGTAAAGTACAATGTAGTAAATGTAGTTGCTATCAACTCTATATCAATACTATAAATAATAAGTAAGGATACCTTTCAAGTTTTACTAAAATTAAGAGTGAACACACATCATATAATAATCGAAATATGCATTTTAGTTTCCAAAGGTCTTGTGCAACTTCCATTGTTAAAATTCAATTAATTATGAATTACGGCCTTACATAATGTGATGACGTTATAATGTTTTAAAAATTATTTTTAAGCTTCAAATAGAAAATGAGTATATTAAATTACTATAAATATGTAAATAATGGATTCCATCATTTACATTAATAAAAGAGATAAGGAGCATATCAAAAATTTGACTTGATATATTAATTAAGTAAAAATATGTAATTTATCTTGATTGACTTCTTGGAAGTAGTAATTAATTATGATCCCACCTCTACTTCATTTCAATTTACAATTTGCATAATACTCAAACAGAAATTATATGAAAACATACTTAAACATTTAGGTGAAATTGTGAAAATATAATAAGCATGTATGTGAGGAAAGGAAAAAAATTAAAGGAAAAAATTCTATAATTTAACCAACATTTATTACAAAATTCTTAAAAAAAAATGGGGTTTGGGACTTACCTCTCGAGTCACCCATGAATTTCGGGTCGGATCCACAAGTGACCTGACAGTAGGTGAGACCTGACCTCCCTCTCTTCTCCCGACCAACCTCCCTGAGCTAGCCAGCCAGCCAAATCAACTTCCATTTGCTGCTGGAGCATCGCCAATGGCTAGGAGGCGTTGAATGCAGCAAATAGAACCATCCACAGTAGTCAGACAACATGGATTTTTCAAGAGGAAAGTAGGAACAACAAAACCACAAAGATGATGTAGATAAGAGTACTCACCAGATAAAAAATAGATCACCGATTCTATTGGTGGTTCCAGTAAGCAAGCTTGTAGTTTCGACAGATGGAGGCCCTCGGTGCAACTCTGCTTCACATAGAGGAAAACCACGGACTGAGTTACTACTGCTGGAGTGCCAAGCATTGCATTATGCGTACTTTTGCCCTATTTTCTTGGCACTTCTGAGGAGAAAAAACAAGTTGGGCCCTATGGTACGACTTCTGCCCCAACTTCTATTACTCCCCAATTTCAACAGTCATCCAAGCGGGAGAAAATGGGAATTTTCCTATACTTTTCTGCTCATTCACTTCTTTTCCCTTTATTTTACTTGAAAACAAGCAAAGGGTAAGATTTGTAATTGCCATCGATACTTTTTTTAAATTAATAAATAAATAATAAAAATTTTTATAATATATTATTAAATATATTCATATATTATTAAATTTAATTATTAATATATTTTTATGTGACTTATAAATTTAATCTTAAAAAAATAAATTTAATATATATTTAAATTTAATAGTATGTCAGTATATTATTATGTTAATAGTACATTAAAATCTCCTCCATAAAAGATAAATAAACTAATTTTATGTTTAATGCAATAAAATAAAAGTAAAAAAAGGAATGAGAACAGTGTAAATAGAATGAAATAATTATTTCATAATTATATTTGATATGATAAGAAATAGATATTTCATTCCATTTTTATATTTGAAATAAGAAAATAATTAAAGAAAGAATAAAAATGTAATTAGTGATAATAATATCTTTATTATAAAAATAATAAATATTTGATTAAACAATTTAGTATTATTATAATATATAATGTAATTAGTAATAAAATTTCCATAATTTAAATTTTAGCATCAAAATTATAATTAATAAAAAATTATAATAAAATTATAAAAATTCTAATTTACTAAATTTTTATATTAAATATATTTGACAAAGAATACAAAATATCATATTTTAAATTTTATGATTAAAATTACAACTATTAAAATATTTTAATAGAAAAATATTCAAAAATTAATATTTTTATTATATGTGTGTCTAAAATGGTTATTCTATGAATGATAGAATTCTTTATTCCATCACTTTTATTATGAGAGAGAGATTTCATAATTTGATAAAATGATTATTCCCATTTCACAATGTATATTAAATGAGTTTTTTTTACCATTCTCTCTTTGATATTCATATCATTTTATTTAATTTCCATCCAATTAATATATACTCTTAAGGATGTTCAGTTTGTAGGATGTTTTTTACATTTTTGGAAATATTTCATGAAAATTCTATATTTTCATATGTAATTTAAAATTTTAAAAAATTTATTCAAAAATATAAAATTTTAATAAATATTTTAATATTTAATTTTTTTAAAATATTTTCATAAGAGGAGATGGATATTTTAAATTTATATAAGATGAGAATATTGATGCCAAAATACAAGAATAATTTTACCTTCATCTTTTATCGGAAGGTTTTCATGGTGCAAATTAAACTTTATTGCATGTTATAAAATATGATAATAAGTTTTTGATTCTTAACATTTGCCATCTATTTTAATCAAGAAAATGATGTTATGAGAAGAAAAAAAAATTCTTAAGTGCTCTATGTTAATTTAATGTTATTAATTTTTACATTATTTCAAGAGATTTTCATAAAAAATTAATATAAAAATTATAATAGTAATTTTTCCATATTAAATCTTAAAATTTTTTATAAAATAATATAAATTTATTTAAATTTTATATGCAATAAATACATGAAGGTGGAAATTTTACTATTTAAAATTGTTTAAAAAATTCTTCAATAATTTTTCATTTTTATATAAAATTATAACTTTAAAGAAAAATGTTAATGACACTAATTTTTCTTTTTTTTTCTTTGCAAAACTTGTAAAAGTGCAAATTGGCATGTACTTCTATAATTCTTTAAAAAATTATATTTTATATATTATTTTATTAAAAGTTATAATTTTTATATAAAATTTTTTTTAAAAAATTATACAAGTTAAATGATAAAAGTTTAATTTAATTTTTATATTCTTGTTAGGAATGACAGATTGTATTCATATGTCAAATTCATATTATATAAATTAATAATAAAATAATAATGTATTATATCGAATTAATACTTTTATTATATATGTTAAGACATATTAACTCCTTTAACCCATTTAATGACTCCAATTAATAATATAAAGAGATTTTAATTGGAGTTTGGATTATTGCAACAATAATTTGGATTTTGGGATGTGGAAGTGATTTGAAGAAGGTAAGAGTAGTAAACCTATAACATATTCGTGAAATGGTTAGTCAATTTCTACTCATGGTGGAATCATAACTTTATTAAAAATTATGCTATAACACAAAATTGTATCATTGTAGACAAAAATTAATTGATCCTATTTGTAAGATATTGAAAAATTCTATAACTAATGAGAATGAAACCCTTCAATGAAATTTCATTGAATTTAGATTATTTGACTTAATTAATTATATTAAAATTTTATATTCTTCATAACTTTAATATAATGCACCTTATCTTTGATAAATTCGTGAGGGAACATATCTCATATAATATAATTGGATTGTATTGCGTTAGCATTTGAATTTGACATAGAAATATATTATGTGAATTCAATAGATTGACAAAATGCAAATACTGATTATAATTGTTAAGTGATATACAAGTTTAATTCCTATCAAATTCTTAAATAAAAAATTAGATCAATTTTCTTAAGAATAAATAATAAGTTGCTTAACACTAACACAATATCCTAATTTTATATCTAATTTTATTTAAAAAGAAAGTTACAAAAATAATCATAGATATCATTGTGTTGTGACTAAGCTTGCGTTTGGAACGAGAGAAGCAAGGGGCGAAAGAAGTGGGAAGAAAGAAGTTAGGGAGGCCATACAGAATTTCTCCTATTTGGAACGGATGATAGAAATAGGAAAAGAAAGAAGTTGGAGGCAGACAGTGAAAATGGGGCCCACCATTGTGCAGCATCAGACTTCTCTCCATTTTTGGAGAGAAGTGGGAAGAAGTTCGGATTGCATTTCTATCTTTCCATCCATTGCCCTTGGAGTTCCAATGCAATAGGAGATCCTGCCCACTGCAATCTGACCACCATCATTCACGCTTCAACTTCGTCCACAGGCGGCATCATGCTATTGTTCTACTCCGTTCAAGGCTCGCCATTGGTTAAAGGTTGGACGGACAACTCCACGGCCAGAGGACATCCACTGCGGTAGCTTCCTCCACAGGCGTTGGCAGTCGAGTCCGTCACAGAGCGTCCGAGGATGCAGATCGAAAAAGGTATTTGGGGTTGGGACTTTTGTTATTAAATGCCATTTGTTTGTCATTTCTTTGTGCAGGTTGTCTGGATCGGATGGCCGTTGAAGAAGAATGCCACTGACGAGTTGTAGTTTGCCTCTATCGCCGATCTGCCATCGTTTTGCTGCTCTGAAACCCGGTTGCCTTTGTCATGGCCTGGGTTGCGGTTTGCCAGGTCTGGGATCCTGGACACCAGGTTGTTATGGTTCGACTCGGTCCAGTTTTGGCTCGGTTCTGACCCGACCCAAGTCCAAAAATTTTCAATTTTTTTCATTTGTTGCATTTTTTTCTGTTGGTCTTTTTTGTAATTTTTTTAAATATTCTTCATTCCTACCTCCCTTCAAAATTGAAATGTACATAGTTGAGTTGATTTATTATACCATGTAGTAGCCATTTTGTTGATTAACAATATTGAGCTAAATTTTGATAATTAATAATTTTTTTAATTTTATCAACAATCTTCATATATATATGTGTGTGTGTGTGTGTGTGTGTGTGTGTGTGTGTGTGTGTGTGTGTGTGTTAGTTGATTAATTATCCGGTGCAATGCCCAAAATATTTTTCCTTTCAACGAGTAATTGAAGATTTCTTATATATTATTAACACTAATAGTATAAAAATTAACTAACTATATTTTTAAAATTTGTCCACACTTTATTCAGTGTATAATCTTATATGTGATATACCTAATAATTTGTGTATTTAATTATTTGTTAAATTTTCATTCTAGCTTCATCTAATGAAAATGACCAAGAGTGTAGTTAACTTTAAATGCAAAATATTTATACACAATAGGAATGAGATATATAGTCACTTTAATTTTTTTTATTACTATCTAATTAAAAAATATTTTCATAAAAAAATTGAAAAGAAAAGGAAATATATATTGGACTTTAAAAAAGTTAATTTTTTTTAATATCTATCGAACAATATTTATTGTGCACACTAAAAATATAATTAAAAATTATGTGTAGTAATTAAAAATTAACCGCAACTACATCTTAATTTTAATTTATTTCGAATGAAAAATATTTTTATATTGGAATTAGATGAGTAAATAGTAATTATAGAATTTAGTATTAAAAGAATAAAGGCAAAATATAAAATCATACAATTTTTTAAATAATTATATTATTTTTATATAATTATATATTTTTAATGATATTTTAATTTTAATTATCAAATCCAAATATTTAATTAATAGATTTATTTTTAATTGGGTCTTTATCTTGGAAATTAAAATTGTATTTTTCAAGAATATAAAATTTAAAATACACACATCCATTCATATTTTACACATAGGGGTACAATAATTATTTTACAAAAATATAATTTCTTTTTTTTTAACTTCTTGCTTTTCAAATAAAAGAAATAACTTTTTTCTTAATTTTTTTCTTCCCTAACTTCTGCTTTTCCAAAAAATACAAAAAAAAATACTTCTTTTCTCCCACTTCTCTCTCTCCCAAATTTTTTTCTCTCCTAATTTCTTTCTCCTTCTACTTTCCTCCTACCCAAACAAAAGGTAAGAGACCTAGCAAATTAAAAACCTTTGGATAAGATAAATGGTACTCATACTATAAAGTGCACGTTGCTAATGTTATCATTACTGCCTAAACAAAGGGGGTGGAGAAAAAGACGGGCCTAGTCCAAGACAAAAATTGATTACAAAGGTGACATGCCCCCACTACCCTTTTGGCTCTCAAAAGTCCAAACACGTTTAACCTGATGTTTCTTCTTTGTCCTTCTTTGAAAATGCTTAATCACATTTAAATAAAACGTGACTTTCTCACAACTTCTAATAAAAAATGCGAGGTTTAAAATAGATTCAATTTCTTCTTTATAAAAGTGTAAGTGAAAAATATAAATAATATTGCTGATTCTTTACATAAATTGATCCAAGTTTTGTTTCTTGCATATCCAACCTTGCAAGGGTCCGATTTGTAAAGTTTACGAAAAAATTTCCATTTTTTATAAATTTTTATTAGAGTTTAAATTTAATTTATTATTAGTATTAAATATTTTACACTATTAGTAAGCAATAAAAAATATGTTATAAAAATAATAATAATTATGAATTTTCAACTACAATAAAAGAATTTTAATAATTTTTTATTAATATAATAATATATAAATAAATAATAGAATAAAGTTAATTTATATTCACAATAATCAAATTTAAATCTTTTTTATTATACTATTTTATAAAAAAATTATGACTTTTATATGAATTTTATATGCAAAAAACATGAAAAGTTTTGTTAACAAACGTTACCTCATAGCAAAGTTTCAACCTTCTATAAAATATAAAATTTGTTACAAAATTCACAAAATTAATATGGAGACATAAATTCTTGGATTTAAATTTAAATCATTGCTATTGAAAATTAATATTACACTATCATATATTCATATATCGTTATATTATTAAAAAATTATTCAAATTCTTTTATTATTATTAAAAAATTTTAATTATTATTTTATTGACATGTTCTTTTTTTATTGATAATATAAAATATTTTATATTAATAATATATCAATTTTAAGCTCTTATATCTTTTAAACAAACCGTTCATTTTAGTTGAGCAAAAAATTCTTGAAAACGATTGAGCATGCATTGAATGGGGAATCAAAATTGACAGATTCTTTGCAACCTCTTTATCAATCTGATGGCTAGCTGTGTGTTAGAACCGTATTATTGTGTAATAGGTGATGGATAGCTGGCCCTTCTAGACGGTAGTACAAGCCATCAAGTTTGTGGAAGTTTAGGGTTTAGGTTCTTGCAAGAGGTAACTGCCTGCAGAAATTTGGATGTTATCATGTTGTTAATAATCGTTAATTAGTTTTATACAAAAAAATGAAAAAAATTACAAAATCATGAATTTAATTTAATTATACATAAAAATATTGTATCAATCTTTCTATAACATGATCTATGTTAGAATAATTTGCACTCATCTTCTTAAATTTTTAACATAATTATATTAATATCCTTCTATTTTGAAAATATATATACTTACCTCATTTGTTTTTCTTCAATAAGCGTGATGAATGTAAACTTAAAATAAATAAATCTATGAAAATAATCATATATTTTTAAAAATATAGGTGATGGTAACTGGCCCTAGATCTAGTCGGTAGTACCAGCCATCAAGTTTGTGCAAGTTTAGTATGATAGACTCTTGCAAGAGGTAATTGCCTGCACAAATTTGGATGCTATCATGTTATTAATAATAATTAATTAGTTTTATACTGAAAAATAAAAAAATTCAAAATCATGAATTTAATTTAATTATACATAAAATATTGTATTAGTCTTTCTGTGACATGATCAATGTTCGAATAATTTAAACTAATCTTCTTAAAATTTTAACATAATTATATTAATATCCTTCTATTTTGAAAATATATATACTTACATCATTTGTTTTTCTTCAATAAGCGTGATGAATGTAAGCTTAAAATAAATAAATCTATGAAAATGATCACATATTTTTTAAAATAAGATGATACAAAAGTAATTAAATTAAATTTTATTTTTTTTAAGAGTAGGAATGATTAAATTACTAAATATATATAAAGATTAGAAATCAAATTTTAAATATTAAAAAAAGCATAAATTTAAAAAAAATTAAATAGCATTTAAATTAAAATTCTTTATTAAATTTTGTAAATTTGTAAGGTGAGAGAAGTGCTTGAATGATTTTATCCTAACAAACTCCGCACTAACTAGTTTCTTAAAGGAGAGGGCAGGTATCAAATGTGGTAGATTAATAAGTAGAGAGGACCATTAGTCCCCTTTTTAATTATAAACCTTTTTACTTTTTTTTTTTTTCATTTTTCGTTGAATTATAAACTTAACTTTTAGGAGAATAGCATAAGCATATAAAGATGCTATTTACGCGTACTGGTTAACTGGCATCGTCAGTGAATCAGATTCGTTCAGTATTTTGTAGCATGCAGTTTCTTTCCCCCGCGAACATCACATCTCCTTGAGTGGTAAAAAATTTAGTATTTTTTAAATGAAATTTTAAATTTAAATTTTATAAATAAATAAAATTATTATCGAAAGAACTTTATTTTTTAGAAAGAAATCAATTCAATTTAATTTCAAATTAGTCAGGATTTAATATGATCTATTTAGAAATCCATATAATAATAATAATAATAATAATAATAGCGATACAGACTTCGTTTTGTTTTTCTTCCTTTGCCAAGCAATAGATTCCCAGGCTGGTGTGGAACGACTGTCTTCAAAATTCTCATTAAAAACAATAATGGGAATTCTACTGTGTATCAAGATTTTAAAATTTAGAATGTTATGGTAATTTTAAAAATTATTATATTAAAATTATACGACTATATTTATTATAAAATAAATAATTATAATTAAATCATTTTAATTTAAAAATTTTAAAGCTTATTATATTTTTTAAAATTTTAAAACGCTTCAATTATTATATTACATAGCAAATAGCAAATATTAAATGGTTGAGCAAATACAAAAATGCATCTGCTTATTTAATTTGACGGTAAATAAATACTTAACCTTTATTTGGCATAATAAAAAATAATATTTTATTTTATTTTTAAATAAATTTCTTTTTAAAATTTTGTTTGACAAGAAATTTTATTTTATTGACAATTTTTATTTTAATTATATTTATATCATCATAAAATTCATCCAATTTAATAAGGATTTTACTAGAATTTGTCTAATTTGACTTAAAAAATATTATATAAAAAATTTACCATTTCTCTAACATTATATTTATCATAATATGATTAAAATTTATTTTTTAATTAAATTTCATACATTTTTCAATATATTCAGAAATAAAATAATTTATTCATAAATAAATTAAAATTATTAATTTTAACAAAATTGCCAAACAATAGAATTTATTTATGAATGAATTGAAATAAATTCTATTAAAATAAAGTAAAATCAATTCTAAAAAATTTATATGTCAAATAGACCGTTAGAGAAATGCTATGTGCGACCCGAACACATATACTGAAAAAGAGTTCCAGAATCACTTGCAATTTGCGAATTTGATTAGATGACAGGGTTCAGTTTGGAATCAAGGGTCAATCTTTAATATCAGATAAAACCGCTGGGTACTATAGCAATTTTAGAAAAATTAATGGAATGAATATCTTGAAAAACAGTTTAGTTGTTATATATTAATAGTTGTAATGAAAGTAGAATTTGAAATTAGATTTCAAATATAAATAAAAAATTATTAATAAATAAAAATAGTGCAATAAATTTATAAAATTCAATCTAATAAATATAAAATATTTAAAATTTAATTTCAAATCTCATATTTTTATCACGTATATCATTTTTTATATATTAAATATTTAAATGTATGAATATATATGGCAGAAAGGACCTGCGAGATAAACTCTTTATTTTATTTTATTATTATTTTTTGGGATAGGGAATGAAGGAAAAATGAAAGGAAAGAAAAGTTATTTTAAAATATTTTTTTCGAAAGTTTTAATTGTGGAGAGAGAGAAAAAATTAAATGTTTGTAACTAACTTTCTGATATTCTTTGTGACCCTTCATCTATTATTATTTTGGGTTCTTTTAATTTAAAACTTTTAAAAAAAAGTTCTAAATATCTATAAAAGTCTTCCTTTAACTATTCACTCTTCTTTCTTTCTTTTCCTTTTATTC
This sequence comes from Sindora glabra, assembly GCA_020226215.1. Classification (NCBI taxonomy): domain Eukaryota; kingdom Viridiplantae; phylum Streptophyta; class Magnoliopsida; order Fabales; family Fabaceae; genus Sindora; species Sindora glabra. Next base: position 20,799,566 of record CM035232.1, on the reverse strand, counting down.
TCTAATTTGATTTTTATTTTATTTTTTTCGATTCTCAAACATATCATTAATAAACACATGAGATTTACAATGATTTATTTATTTATTTTTAATATTTAGAGATAATCCGGCAACTAATATTAGATGATCATGTGTTCTCCGGAATTATAAGTGATGATTGAACATCTTTCGCACATCGTCTATTTTAAATCAATCTGTGTCCCCACTATCCAACAAATGACAAAACGATCATGTGATCTTATGCGTACACATGCCGGTGGCTTCATTTGGGTAGTATCACTAGTAAACAGCGATCTCATGTGAATATTTTTTTAATAGAAATTAAAAAATATTTTTTTAATAATTTTAATTGGCCATGCGTCGAGTCGTCGAGGTACGTCCACCAATATAGTTATCTGCACAGTGTATTTTCTCAATTTTTTGTCCAGTGTGAAAATTTTACCTGCTGTAACATTTCATACTGTATTTATTACTTTGTAATTTACTGTGCATAAGGAATGGTTAAAAATTGAGTTGCGAAAATTTCACTGCAACGTACGTAGCATGGCCATTACGTAAAGCAACTTGCTCCAGAGTCCTTCTGGATTCAGTTTTGGTTTCACTTACCAATTCACGTAAAACCAAAAGATACATAGTGACAGGGTTGGGAGAATCTGGTACTGTTGGCCGTACAATTTTTGTTGATGCCATGCCTTGCCTACGTAAAATCAAATCGTTGTTGCCACAAAACTGTTGAGTTGAGGCATGCCAAGCAGGTCACTTGTCTATTTTGTAGAGAATTCCCTGTACTTCTTCTCAGGCTATCCAGAGAGGAGAACAAGGAATAGCAAATTTAATTCACTATGGAATTCTTTGCCAGCTTTGCCCCTTGATTATTTGAAGAAATATACATTATTTCAGAGCAAATAAATTCTATTTGTTTCGTCAAAATACATTTTTTGAAAAAAAATATTATTTATATATATTAAAAAAGAAATAACATATTATTTATATCCTTTGTGATAAAAATAATATTTAAAATTATAATAAAAAATAAAATTTTATTTGAAATAAAAATTGTTATTTTTTTAAATTTTTTTATATTTAATATGAAGTAAATAAAATATTTTTCTAAGAGCATCTATCTCAAGTAGCTTGTGATGCTTTACAAAGGTTATATCTTTCTCTACATCTCAAGTTTAGAAAACACATCCTGAGTTCAATTTCAAAATTTAGTGTATATAACTAATAATGTAATTACTCACATCATTAACTTTGTCTTAATATTTTATAATCATATTTTTATAAATAAACATTTTTTATTAAAATAAGAAGACTCGTAATCCATTAGTTGATTCAGTTACTTTTATTTGATTGGCCAATGCGTTTGATAATACAATATCACCCATTATTACTTTATGAATTTTACTCCTAAGGTGGGAGTATGTTGATGAAGTGAAATACAAGTTCTATTATTTAAAAAGAATATGAAAAGGTGAATGAAGGAACTTCTCTTTTTCTGAAATTTTAAAGTATTATCTATTTAGAGGACAACAGATGACAAATGCTTACAATTAATTTCAGGAAAAAAAAAAAAAGAAATATGAACAATTCGTTCCTTTATTACTTTTAATTAACCAATAAAAAAATTTTAGGCCGAGAGATAAAGTTCAATAGACGAATAATAGAAGACAAGGTAAGAATAAGTTATTTTCATTCTTTTTTTTTGAAAATTTTATTTCTTAAATGAAAGCAAATCTACACAAAGAAAAGGCAGTCTGGATTCCACTCTCCTACGATAGAGAAGCCCTCCGTTCGTTCCTCTTATGTCTACTTTAGATGGCTACAGAGAATTGCTTGCTTATTTACTTTAAGAATAATAAAAAATAAATAAATACAATTTTGCTCTTTTTAAAATATAAATTATACAAATTTGATATCTTAAGTTAAAATAATATATTTTGATATTTCTAAATTTTGATTGATATACTTATAATCCATTAATTTCGTTCAAATCTGAAAAAGATGGCACCAAAGCAACCTTTTCTCATCCCAAACCCAACATGCAAATTCGTTGGTGCTTATAATTATAGATGTTGACGATGGAACAACTAACGTCCAAATACTGATACAAAGGCTACCACAAATCTCACAACCCCCATCCAGACATAGCCATCCTAATTATTAAAGCCACCTGCTCTCAATTTGCTTCCAATGCCATTCTATAATCTATATCATTACTGTCTCTTTTGTCCACATAGATGCAATTAACGAAATGCAGAATCCCACATATTAGTGTTAGTACTCAAGTAGCATTTAATATTTTATTAAAACTTTATGATTTCTACAACATTTAGGTCCAATCCATAGCCAATGAGCATAACAAATTATTGGCTCACGATGTCTAAAACGAACAAGCAAATCAAATCAATGTTGGCCCACCTATCACAGTCATTTGAAAATTGATGGGCAAATCACAGACATTCTTATTTATGAACATGGACATGGAGCACACTGATGGCCGTCCTTCTGTCAAACACACCTCTGGGTCCCAGAAGTAAGCCGTCGTACGAATTTTATGTGGGTAGACACTGATATTGGATCCTTGGCCCCCTTTCGATTTTACAAGTTCTCAATGTCTTCTAACAATGGATGTCGAATCCACAATTATAGATCGTCATAAATTCACATTCAGAATAGTAATATTTAGCTACAAATGAGAATAATAAGAAGGGTTATACTTTGCACTACTTTATTTTTTTTAAAAATGGTTTATCTAAAAAAATTTAATATTTTTAATATAACTTTAATCAAGAATATTATAATGTTTTTATGCATTTGTTATACTTAAGTTTTATATAAAATCACAATTTTTAATAATATTTTAAGAATTTGTATGTAATAGCAATTCTCTATTAAATATTATATAGTATTGGCTAAGATATATCAATAATGATCTTATTTTGTAAAAGGAAAAATTATCTTATTTTGTAAAAGGAAAAATTATGACCGAAAAAATATACGTGAGAATACATTCCTCTGACATAGTATAGGTAAAATTTTAAATATTATATAGTATTGGCTAAGATATATCAATACGTTGATGCTTCCATAGATCTTGCTTAAATAGTGCATCACAGAAATTCCTAAACTGTTTCAGTTGTGACAAAAGGGCGTGCTAAACTGTTCAGAATGAAATCTTATCAGGTGGGATGCAATGTCGTTGCTGGATTCAGTTACCCATTTGATCAACTCGTATCCACCGGGTTGAGCAGGAGCGCCTGGGGTAACCACCAATAACTAAATTTTAATTTATCACAAATAGAGGGTAAACGTTTTCGTGCTAATAAGCTGATACAAGGAGAATATAGCATCATAAGAAAAACTCCACTACAGAGAGAGACCTCATTCTAAGTATGAAAGCAAACTTTGCAGCCATATATTCATACATTTCATTGCCGAGGATATGTTAAAAAGGAAATGCTTCTCTCCTCCGGTAAGTAGTAGGATTATAGAATTATGAACCCTACATTTTGTTATGAGATAAATAGTAGAATTCATAGAATTTTGAACTCTATATTCTGTGAAGGGAGAATGAATTTAAAAAAGTGAGAATAACACTATTCATGTCTTAAATGCAAATTTGGATCCTCTCTTTTTTGTCACTTGGTCATGTTCTTGTTATATATAAACACAAATTTTATATGTAGTGAGACTCAATTCTCTTTTATGAGATCCACATTCTCTTTCTTTTTTTCTTTTGGTCATTATCCGGAAAGGGAAATACATACATAACATTATATGTGTATGTGTGCATGTGTGTGTGTATGCGCGCCCCTCTCACTGTACATAAAAATTGTGTCTATATCTCTTTGAAGACGACAAAAGAAAAAAAATCCAAATGAGAAAAGAAAGGATCCAAATTCCTTTTCATGTACAATAAAACTCCTAAAAATATGTCTCCCTAAACATGATAGAAAAATAACCAAAAAGAAAAGAAGAGAATCCAGATCTGTTAAATGAAGGCTGTTCAAATTCTCACCTAGTACTCAGAGAGAAAGAGTAAAAGGGAATTTCCGAGAAATGATTTTTTTTTTTTTAACCCTATCAGTATTTACACACTTGGACGGAGACAACAAAGTTTTAACAAGAAACTACAGTAATGTTAATTCAATGATACACAAGTTTAATTTCATCATTATACCTTTCAAGAGAATTTTATACACAGCTGTGTCCGAATATATGTGGAATTAACCAAAAAAGAAAAGGGGCAAGGGGCTCCAAAGGGAGAAAAAAAATTTGAAAAATTATACAAAAAAGGGGGTTTATGTGGTTGATCTTAGACAAAATTCCTATATAAAAGCAGATTCCAATTGCTTACGCGAATCCAGTAATCGAAAGTCTTAAAGCCTTTAATCAATAGCAATGATGAGAAAACCAACTGATACATACATGAGAAAAACAGGGTACAGTGCAAGAGCCTTTCTCCTTGGGTTAACTGCGGAACTCATGAAAGGATAAGCAGCCCAACAGCTCCAGGCCAATGTCACGCTCACTACGACCATTTTCACTATGATACTATCCTTCAACATACAGATTAATGCACCAACGGCCAGAGGGAACAAGCAATAACCCAGAAGACTCAGACTCTGGAAGAAAATGATTTGTCCACCCTGAAGTTTTGGAGCAATACATTAAGACAAGATCGATTATTTACCAGCAGAAATGGAAAGCTTTCCAAACCATTTTCTCAAAAGAGACATGAGGGTACAGTTTTATCTTGTTTTATACAAATTAGAATATATATTTTGCTATAATTGAACATCAAATCAAACGCATAGAAAGAGAGATTTAACAATAAATTTTATATTGACACAAGACTAGGCATAGAAGGGGGATTACTACCAGAAGCAGCACATTCAATGTCAAGATCACAGCGCCCGCAGCTAGTAAAGCAAATGCAACAGCAAAGACTTCAGACTGAAACAAAATCAGAGTTAACTGTTACTGGGAGCATAACTAAAGTAAATTTGTAATATACATACATACATACATACATATATATGTATAACCACAAAGATGAGAGCAAGGCACAAAAGTAAATAAAAAAGAGAGGTGAACCCCAAACCCTAAACAACTAATACAAAAGCAAACAGGAATTCAGGACTAATACAAATATGGAGTATTAAAAGGGGAAATTCAGTACAAGGGAACTAGGGAATGGCAGGTAGAATTTAAAAGATAGATCTGTTTAAAAAATTATTTATTTTTGCATTTTAGAGGATCAACTTAAGCTTTGTAGGCTAGTCAAATATGAATATTATAAGCCTTCATAATCGATACCAACATCTAACTTTCTTATGACCAAAAGAGATTAAAAAGGGAAAGCAAATCTATATCCAATCTCCTTGCAGTTCTGGATCCCATTGATGCATGCAGCTGTGAAACCCAAATTTTTAAACCACAAGCACCTTACAGGGTCTCTGCCATTTTGAATGAACCCTATCCTAAAATTTGGACTACACTTTGACAATGGCAAGAATACTTTCATAGACATCACCTTCTCTTGTTGTAGCTGTCAAGTCAGATTATTAGGAATATTGAAAAATGAAGGGGAAGTGTATGAAACATGCAGCCCCAAGTTATGAAAACAATCCACAACCATGTTGATTGTTCAGTTCATATAAAGGATTTGAGCAGGAAATATAAGTGGATCTAAAGGATATGACATTGGAAGAAACAACAATCTCTCAGAAATGGAACAAAACCTAAGCCCAAAAAAGAAATCCTAAACTGGACCTCCAATCAAACAGACGCTCCTAAAAGTACTATGAGCTATTTAGTGGATTGCATGAGATAGGATGAAAATAATCTCAATCGTAAGATAAATAGTAAACTAGTGTATCATCAATTTGTCAACTAATCAAAGCCAAATGGACAAGTGCAACTATTCACTATATATTTAAGCAAAAAGGAAAGGCTTAACCACAATAAATATTTGCTATTTATTATCTCAGTTTCAAAGCAAGTTTAAATTATCTCCGTCACCACTCTCTTGCTATTATGGATAAGAGCACAGACATTGACGAGAGATTCTTGAAAAGACTAATACCATTCCCTTTGACCAACTACATAAGTCTACAATGATCCTTGAATGCCTAAACAAGCACTGCAAATACTGTATCTTGCCCAAGATCAAGGGATTACGATAAACTATCCATGCATAATTGAAACTCATAACAGTAAAAATACCAAAATTTGTTGCAGAACTGATTCAGATCAAAGACACGCAAAAATTGACTGCTAAAAAGGCGACTCATTATTCAACCCATAAATATTCTAGGTCCTCATTTTAGACGGAAAGCACCTCCAATTCCATTTTAAGTTAATTCATACAGGATTTGCGCAAGGACCACCCATAGACTCCATTCCAACTATCCATTTTTGAGGGGGACGAATCAATAGCCATTAATCAATTTCTGTGTACGAAGATAGAGGTGAAGGCTTGTATGTTAATGTCGGTGGATGAAATTAAGACGACGCATTAATCAGCAAATTTGTAATTCACCAGGACACTATGATGACTTCCACATTAACATCTGAAAAGATAAACCGAGCCCTCAAGTTCTTACAATAGCTCAGTAATCTATATGATCTAGCCTTTATGGTCTCGATTCAAGAATGACTTGGACAACACTCAACTCAACTGTTTTAGCTACATGCATGACTCCTACTATCATTGTTTATGAACCTAAAGTTGGCAACAACACCGACATCCGATACTAGAATTTAAACGATTGTTTGAGCAAGAGCCAGAGGTACCATGATAAAGGGATCCATTAACATAAGAGACGTACCTTCTTAACAGACGCAGACCATGAAAGAGTAAGACCAAGAAACACAATAAAGAAAAAAGGTCCCCACAGATCCCAATCCCTCAAAGCCTTTCCGGGGTCCTCACGAAATGGATTAGGAAACACAACCAGCTTCAGATTACTAACGATCCTTGACAGATCCCTCTTCACCGTGTCCCATACCGGCTCCGTAAGCGTATTAGGAGCTGAGCCAAATCCACTTGATGCAATATCTGGCCGAGCATTGCCCGATGAAGATGGAATCGGTGGTGGAGAAGGGGCTGTAGGAATAGTTGGGGGTTTATGATTGGATGATCTTGGGGGTGGTGGAATGCTAGATGGCATGAACGGCGAAGACGAGACTGGAATCGAAGGTCGCGGTGGACTTGGTGGTCTGGCGGATGGAACGATGGCAGGACCTGATTGGACGCTAGCATGGATGAGGTTTTCGATCTCGTCAATGTCGGACTGGGATGATGGATGAAGAGGTATGGTGTCGCTTTGTGACATTTTCCAGGGAAAATTTCTCTTCTGCAGAAATGGGATTTACTGGGATCCGAAAAGAGAACGGGAAAACTGGGAATTGGAGGTGCGGGATCAGAGACCGTGAAATTCAGAACCAGAACAAGAAAATTCAATTCAGTGATCGGAGGTGGAAGGAGATGCGAGGGTAGAGTTGGGATTTCACAGTCAGCTCTCTCGTTTCTTCTTGCACGTCACTGGGTAACATCGAAAAGTTATGCCTTTTTTTTTTTTTGGTAGTAAAGTCGAAATGTTATTCATTGATTACCCACTGTCTCTAAAAATTTGCCACCCTATTATTATTAAAAAAGTTAATATCATAATTAGTTTTTTAACTATGCAATAATTTATATTGGTAGGGGTACATAAATTGTGATTATTGACTAAATAAAAAATTTTCAGATAAAGTCATATTTAAAGAGATGAATAATTATTTTAAAATTTAGAATATTAATAAATATCCTCTTAATAAATATCATATTCGAAGTTAGATCTCTATCCGTAGATAAAATCCGTTCAGGGAACAAACTTTCTATTCGAGTAACGCCTTATCACATGGTAAAGTCATATTTTTTGATGCCTTACTGGACAAATCGCGGAGAAGCCAAATAAATTCAATGGGAGCGGGATACTAAATGGATTTATAGAATATAGAAGAATTTTTTTTTTTCTCTTAGACAAAAAGAAGCAACCGATTATTCTCTTTATACGTTATTATAAGGATACTCGTCTTTCAAATATATGTCATGAAAAGAGTATTTACTCACTATAAAATGTTTAATTTAAATTATAATTATTGTCCAAGAGACAAGTCTATTATCATAATTCTATTAAAGTAGTAGCAATTTTACTAGTTTTTTATTTTTTTAATTAGTCACAAATTAACACTCTATTATATCATACCCATTACTTCTAAAATGAAGTAATAATCCCATATTACTAAGTCAATTATTTTGGTGGATATAGAATATAGAAAAATTGATTACACAATAAGATAATTCAAGTTGCTCACAATTACATAGTTAATTACTAGTCTTAAATTTGAATTCGTGAATAAATTTGTGAATTTATAAAAAAAATATGGATTAGAATCTATAAAATGTGAGTTTGTTAAGTGTAAGTTTAAAGCCATCTGGTTGATTGGATTTGACGTTTGCACCAACCGAATTAGATGAATTTATAATATTTTTATATTTTTATTTTCAAACTAAAGTAATAAATTCTACAAATTTTTATTCAATTAATTTAATACTCATTTTTAAATTCAATTTTTTATCTTTTCATTCAATTTTCATTCAATTTAATCTAAATAAATTATTTTAAAATTAACAAATTTTTATTATAATTTGGATTCCCATTAAAAGAATTCACAATTTTCATAAATAAAATCTAATTCGATCTGTTAATGATGTGCTCGCAGGAAGCTATTCGCGAGCTTGAAGCCCATTATGAATTATACCATCTGAGTAGGCAACATCACAGATGCACTTTGGGTTCAGGTCGGTGGGCCATTTATGCACTTTAGGCAACATCACAGATGAATTATACACACAATTAATATGGCATCGCACAATTTATTTATTAAATTTTTTGTTTAATCGAACAATTAAAAAAATCATTAGTTGATGAATTAGAAGTGAGAGGCTGAATAATATGTCTTATAGATTCAAATCTCTTTATCATCACTAAACTAAAAAATATCCTAAGAATTAAAAGTTGTGGAACTTACATAAAATATTAATAATTAGCTTTAGGATGTATTTAATAATTCTTAAATTTTTAGCACTTAAATTAAGCCCTGATTGTTTAATACTGCATATATTATATTCAATTTTGTATGATTATTCAAATTTTATTTCAACCAGTGAACTTTGTTTAAATGGTTAAAAACTTTAAAATATATATTTTATTTTTACAATTAGCTTAAAATACTACATCAAAATTTTCTAGTTCCTTTTTTTTTTCTTTTAGTTATTCTACTTGTACAAATATTTTATGTACTTATCATATTGAAATATAATGGTCACATCTATTTTAAATAATCTTTTCCAATCTAGCTCAAATGATACCGCTTATACTAGTGTGAAAATGTTCTAAACAAGGAATGTGCGAATAGTGTTATTTTTGTTAGTACTTTATTATATAGAAATTAATATTTTTGTTATATAAAAATGAAGTCATACCTAGATTGACTGGACACCATTCAAAGGGTATGTCATACTCATTTAAAAAAGGAAAAAAAGGTGCTCAACACATTTGAAAAATTTTGCTTTTTCTAGGACACTGGAGTAACTTTGTATAATTTCTACGATCAATATATGTAAACATGCACATCTAAATACAAGTATCATTTTCATAAAACAAATAATATAATGGAGTCTTGATATCCAATCTAATTAAATACTAAATATGGCACTCTATCGCGCTAAAAAATGTGAAAACTTCTACTATTGTATAAAATCAATTGTATGGTACAAAAACAAAGGTCCAGTACAACGGAGGAGAAGGAATTATACCATTGCAACTTAAAGAACTTGGTTTGGCTTGTATGTTGGCACTTCGATACTTAATATTTCTATGGGTCAGTAATTTTTCAAACAAAATTAAAACTGCACCCTAGAATTCTTCAATTAAGCACAAAAAGCGAAAATTCAAACACCCTCTCACCCTAAATTTTACTCTTCAAAATATTCATGACCAAGAGTCATCATCTCAAATAATCGATCGAATTTGGGCAACGAAATCAGATGCCAGACGTAATTAGGCTACAAAAATTCTCAAAAACGTATGAATTTTTCAAAACTGGGTCCTCCTCCCCCTCATCGCTTTGGAAGATTCCACAAATAATAATAATTCCTTTGGTTTCCTTTATGATATGCTAAAATATAACCCAAAATGGGTATTTGGAAAAGATAGTGAAATGATGCAAGGACGAAGTTGCTGGAAAGGATCAAAGTGGGGTGTCAAGGCTTGAGACTAAGGGCAAGACCGAACTTGGCAGACGCGTTAAGGTGCTTTGAGGAGTCATATTCAGCAGAGAGCGTTATGTGTGATTTTGGTCTCCACTCTCGTTGGCATAGGAAGGCAGCTTTTCCATCATCAGTCAATCGAGTTTTTAAAACCGTCAATGGATTTATATACTGTGAGCTTCCAATGGTGAATCTGTTCTCAAAGGTGGAAAATCTGTGAGTCAATTCAGCAGCAACTGCAAGTCCATCGCCGCGATTCACATAATGAATGTAAGATGCTTTTAGGGTTTCTCCCTTGTCAGCCCTGCATAAACCAGAAAAAAAAGTTAGAACGGTTATGATAGAATGAAAGATACCTCATCAAAGGAGATAAATACACACTAAACTGGCTCCTACAAAAGTAAAACTGTAAACAAAGAGAGAGAGAAGAAGAAGAGGCAAAAGAAGTTCTTCCATAAATATACTTGTTTAGATTACCCCTTATCATATATAATTTCCAGCACCATGGCTATTGTCCCCACCAGTGTAACATCTAGAGTTTAGAAATACCGAAATTTTAATTTGTAACGGATGTAGGAAGTTTTGCATAGTGGAACAATTTCCTCTTATTCATGGATAATAGATATGACAAAAGAGATTATAAGAAATAAGAAACTAAATGTCCTTCAAAACACTTTACCCATGCTTTAGACAAATCACCCATAAAATAAAACAGTAGTATCGAATGCAACTATGAACAAGAAAATACGGCCTCAACAAAATTTACAGCATCAGGGCAGCAGATAAATCAGGTTGATCGAAGGCAATCCCAGCATTATATTTTGTAAAAGAGGCAGAAGCCGTATTGAATCCAACTTCAGCACCCAGATAAAGATCTTTGCTACCAATTGTTGCCGAGAGCTCCAGTTGAGGGGAAGGATTCAAGCCAATACTAGAATCAATGACTGCATGAGGATGATGGTACTGCACATCCAGCTGAGGCAATAATGCAGAATCAGGAGCACGCTCAAATAAAATAAGTTTCACACATTATCATTCTGATTCAATACAAGGGCAAGTTTTTCCACAAGAGACAATCTCTATTCCAATCATCTCCGCACACAATAAGGGTTCTGTTTTATAGTCATTATTTTTTTGACAGGAAATTTGATCCATCAAATTCTAATCACATAATAATCTCTATCACATACCAGTAAACCATAGTCATCATGTAGCAAACGACTAATTATTCCAGTACCATTATACTTATCATATCATATGAATGGTTAATGCTACCCCATAAGTATACCTTTGAATGATTGCATTCTTCTTTGGTGCATCATCAAAATATAAGCTACTAGGTTTACTCACACACCTAAACTGGAAGCAACAACTCCAACACCTCAATCAACTATCTTTACTGCATCGCACATGGTTATTTCAACTAGCTTCACAAATAGACACCCACCAAAATAGGAGAAATATTTTATTAAAGCTTTCATTGTTTCACTTCCTTTATCCTTCTTGCCTTTAGGAGGATTTCTTATGCTCCTTTTCATTGTAGTGCTTCTTTCCTTGTAATAAACTTTGTACTCTTATCCAAAGATAAAAACATTTAATGTAATTGCAGGAGCAAATATAAAACATCACACCCAACATATTTACAGTCAAACTATCGTCATTGCATATTACAAAACATTAGATTATACTCACCTTTCCAGATTTGTGATCAGGTATATCGAAGCTTATGGCTGCTTTTGTAGTAGATAAGATATCATTCACAGTCACTTTTGTAAATATCTGAAGAGAAGAAATCAGAGGAAACATTAATGTACTAAAGAATTGAGATATTATGTTCATGAAGCATCATAATTGCCAAGTTGCTACCAAATAATCTCTAAATGCTAGGAAAAGCAGAATAGTAATTAAAGAACAAGCTCTTCATTTCTTACATTACAGTAGGTATCAACTTTCACATCCACAGTAGTATTTCCAGCTTTGTAGAGGGAATTTATGTCACCAATAAAAACATGATCCCTCTTTGAACCTGTAGCTGTAAGGCCCTGCCACAGGGAAATTTGAAAATTAAATTAGGCACATTAGACAGCAGGATCATGTAAAGTTGCATTCTTATATATAAATTACATTTGACATTAATGTAATTTGCCAATTGTCATACACAGTATTCATTCAATCTGCTCTCTTTCTTATGAGAAAATATAAGTAACCTATGAATTTATGGCTATGAGTCTATAGATTTGTAAAACCCTCATAGTCAAGGAAGAGGAGCAAACAATCTTGATACTGCCCAGCAGTGGCAGCGCTCAGATCATAAAATTTTGGAGGCAGGGTTTAAGTAAGACTGAAATGTTTAACCAATGCACTTGTAATCATGCATGAAATACATCTAGTTACAGATTTGCATTGTTTCTTCAGCAGAATGCAATTCTAAGACATTCCTATTTAAAAAAAAATGACATTTAATAAATTATGAATTATGATTTTTTTTTATGGGAGGTGGAAGGTGGAGGGTCCCCCCTCCCTTTATATGCTTGCTTTTCAATTACAGATGAACCTTATCCAAACAAAAGGGAAGGGAAGAGGGAAAAACCTAAAATATTGGAAATTGTTACAGGTGAAGAAGAACGCAAGTAATTTATAATTAGGAAGATAAAAATGCTTAATCAAATTTGTCACTCTCTAGCATGTTATTTTAAATACAGAATGCCCAATATATAATTAGTGCGGATAAGAAATAACCATAGCATATTAATGCACAGTTTTAGTCTCACTAAGCATTGCCCATAACAAAAAAACAAGAAATTCTCAAATTAGAAAATAAAATGATAGCAGAAAGTGGGATAAGCATTACCAGTCCAGTAGAGCTTGGAATTGACAGACTAAACTTTTGATCATAGTTGAAATCCTTGGTCAAGAGGTCTGCGGAAGGATCAGTACAGTTAAAAATATAAAACGATACAAATCTTGCAGAAGTTAATATTTTCACATTAGTGCATTTTAACAAGACATAAATCGTTGAAAACAGGAAGCCATAAATCTAGATGGAGGTCATCAATGGCATCTAACTTAGGATGATCAAAAGAGGCAGTGTCCAATATCAGTTTGGAATGTAAAGCAAATTTAAGATTCATTAGATAGCTAAAAAAGGTGTCATGCAATACAGCGCACCATGCCGTGGGAGGACTCATTTAGCATAGAGATTGTAGGCTTAGAATGCTGTTGAACTTGTTCATGGAATTTGGGTTTAGTAACAAATGACGACTGTTAGTACAGTACAATTGGAGATAGTGGTGGTGGATGATTAACAGTCTTATAGCAAAGCAAGAAGTTGGAAAATAAAAATTATCGAACGTTACATATAAAGGCCATAGGAAAATCAGTTCAATGTTTACTATGACAGTAGTAATGAAGTATAAAAGTGTTGTGCACACTTTATGTTTAATTGGATATGCAAGTAAGGGAAATAAACTATTAAAAAATTCAAAGGATTTTCCAGCTAAGGAAACTTTATTTCCAACTAAAACCTAGGGACAACTTTGCATGTTCATATTTGTGTATTTAGTAGAAAGTGGCAATTGATATATTCACCAATAAAGATCGTTTTAAAAACGAGACAATGAAGCTGTAAACACAACAAGAGAACTTCAAGGTGTCAAAAGCAGGTTTACCCTTTGCCCGCTTGCCAATATCGGAAAATGGTGCTGGACTGTAGGCCATAGTTTGTTAGGATGAAATATGATCCTGCACCTGTGATGCCAAAATTATAGTATTGCCAATTCAGCAAAAGAAAATCATGAAAGTGACAGAGAATATTAATGAAAGAAATTGACTAAAATCTACAATGTTAGCACCATGCATATAAATGATCATACATGCAACACCAATAATTTCTACGCAAACCAAAAAAATAAATGAATGAATCATCCATCCATCCAGGTCATTCTCAAATATGAGTTCCATTTTCAAGTAAAACTCTATAAGAAACATACGTCACACAATTTTCTCTACAAATGAAGCGCAGCAAGTCGCATAATTTTACTCCTAAACAAAATCAATGCACCTTGTTTCCTCCTAATCTCCTATATGAACAAGTTAAGTGCACAACTGGAGTCTATTTTGCACATCAGTTGCTCGACGAATTACCCCACAGAATATGCCAATGAAAATGCCACTTTTCAAATTTCTAAACACACAAGTAAGCAAAGACCAATACCAAGAAAAATCAGAAGGAATAAAAAGGATGATACTCATCAAGCAAAGGTGGAAACAAACACGTAAATGTACACTACTTGCTATTAGGAGTCCTAGCGATGGTCTTCACCATCGAAGCTTGCAATGAAGATGCACCAAAAACTGTGTGAGTCGACAAATAATTCTAACCGGGAAAATTTCTGGCGGAGGAGAAGCTGGGATGGGATCGCCGCCGCCGTGAAAACCTGATTGCGGGTAGCAACGACCGCCACAAGCCCAAGGCGGAAGTAAATATGGCAGAGTGCGTGGAACGTAGGCTGTTTGGTGGGAAACGGGAAGCGAAGGCCCAAGTCAAAGTGGTGGGCTCAAACCAACTGTGCTGGGGCGAGTACAAAATTCAGTCACGACCTGGTGACCTAAGAGATGGACGAATGACGAGCTCGTGGGCTCTGTTTGAGGACAACAATCAGACTCACGAATTTGATTGGTTGGTGAGATCGTTAAGTCAACGCGACTGAGAGTGATTCAATAGGCTGATCGATGAAATGACGACTCTACCATTACCTCGTGGATAGGCCCGTAGACATTATCGTCTTTTTGCGTCTTAGTTGGCATGGGCCTGTACGTGGAATTCGTTGTAGGCCTAGTTTGACCGTGGGGCGGGAAACCCGGTACTTGTAAAACTCATCACAAATATAATGACCAAAGAAAAAATAAAATTACATAAACGGCATTGATATTCAGTATCTTTATTATATATGCGTCACTGTTTTTCTTAATTGGGAAACTGACTCGTCCCCCGATCATCCTAATTAATACTAAATTTAGAAAGAGACATTCTTAATTTAAGAAGGAAAAATTGCAAATAATTCCCCCGGACCATGAGATATTTAGATTTTATTTCTTTAAACTATAAAAATTTAAATTTTACCTCTTAAAACTATATAAAATTTGAATTTTATCTTCACCGTTACTAAGCGATTGTAATACTTAGTGATGATTATAAATAGTTGTTAATCACTTAACGGCGATTTATAACATTAACGACTGTTTATAACTACTAATAAGTAAAAAAAATTAAAAATAAGAAAATTTAGCAACAATTTTTAATTGTTTGTAAATAAAATATGATACTGACGATTTTTTTAATAGATTTTGTTAACTTAGTAATGGTAGGGTTAAATTCAAATTTTATATAGTTTAGGGAGTAAAATTCAAGTATCCATAATTCAAAGGGTAAAATTCAATTTACCCATAGTTCAAGGGGGTTATATAAACTTAACCTTTTTAAGAATTATACCATATCATATTTTATTGTATAAAACTCTCCATTTAAGGTATTAAATTATAATAAATTCAATTTTTTGAACAAAAAAAATATAATACATTGAGAAATATCTATCAAAACAAATAATAATGAGATTTAAAATATTGCACCATTATTATTAAGTTGTTTTCTCTATCTATACATTCTTTCTTCCTTGATTAGCATATTAATTAGTGTTTTTTTTCTTTTATTTTGTGTGAATTGTAAATTTAAAGATGTGAAAAGCTTTATCTACAACCAAAATTTACATTTAATAATGCAATTGCACTTATCAATTTTTTTGGTTAATTGGCTTATACATTTAACAATCCATCAAAAAATCCAACTAACAATGTAAAGATGAATTTAAATTACATGGTCATAATTGGACATAGTTCTAATGTGTTGCTCCTTCCGAGCTTAGCGACGGAATGTGGTATAAATGTGAATTTAGATTTTATAGGTTCTAAGTAATGTAATAACACTTAAAAAAACCTCTCTCCAATGACTACTATATGTGGCTATATGCTCATAATTTTTAAATTTTCTTTTTACTCTAAACCTCAATCATATTTGGGAGATTTTTATTTGATGACCTATTATAATTTTGTAAAACCGTTGTAAGTGCATTGGTTAGATGCTTCTATCATAGTATTTGTGAAGTTTTCTTGATTTCTTTTATGTAATCTATTACAATTGGTGAGATTAGAATTTGCTTTCGGATTTTCTATTATGAACCTATTAATTTAATAATGAAATAAAATGTAAAAAAATTTAGTACAATATTAAATGGACTAAATAATTTAGGTCCAATGGTAATTTAACGTAACCAATGTGATCATGGTGATTTTTAGCAATAGGTCAACTCATCAATGTTACTAATATAAATAAAGGTCACTACTTTTAAATATTATGATTGATTCTACGTACTCCATATCAATGTTAGAAAGTCTCTCCAATCAAGTTCTCACCTATAGTTGATAAGAGCAGTAAATCTTTATTAGATTTTATAATTAAAATTGATCGTGAATAATTCGTAACTTATAGTAAATCCTGATTTCATATTTGCTCACAATGTTACTAATATAAATAAAGGTCACTACTTTTAAATATTATGATTGATTCTACATATTCCATATCAATGTTAGAAAGTCTCCCTAATCAAGTTCTCACCTATGGTTGATAAGAGCAGTAAATCTTTATTAGATTTTATAATTAAAATTGATCGTGAAATAGTAAATCCTGATTTCATATTTGCTCACAATAGATTTATCAAATAATAATACATTTTTTCACATTTAATATTATTCTTTTCATATGATTTGATTTAGGATATTATTTTTATAAAATTTAATTTTAATATTTACAAATTATTAATATAAACTATATTTAAAAATATTAAAGTGGAGTTAAATTAAAATTTTATAATAAGAATATTTAAATTTGTTAATGTGGATTAAAAATCTTATCATGAGTACTAAGTGATTTGAATTGAATATTTACATTCATGTTGAACCTTTTATAAATTATGTGAGCATTCTAGGCAATGTTACAGTAGTATAAATGATTAGTGTTAATTAAGGATTGAATTTGATATGTATGATTTTCTTAAGATGAAATAAGATGGTTATATTGAGAAAGTTTTGGAAGAAACCTATCACTTTCCCTATTTTGTCCTTAAAGGAAGTTGACCCCTTTTTAACAGAAACCTTTACCCTTTTTCACCATTTTTATCCCATCCTTTTCATCAAGAATTCCCAGGACATTCCTAAGAAAACAAGGTAAGGATTTCATAGCCTTTTTAACCTTTAGAGGTTTTTTTGTTAAATTCTTTTGATTACAAGAGAAATAGGTGAAGGATTGGTTGAAAAAAGTATATGATCTAAAGATTTATACAGGCTCAATTTGCAGCGAAAATCTAGATTATCGTAACTCCACTTAATCTTAGATTTGAATTTTTTTTCCACATTAGTTATTTTACTTATTAGATGAGGATTTTATTTTGAGATGGGGATTTTATTTTGCATAATAAATAAATAAATTTAATTTATTAATTTATTTAATAAATTATTAGTTAACTTTTAAAAATATTTTTCATACTATCTTATTGAACAATTATTTTAATTACCATCTTTTTAAATTATTTGATTTAATAAATTATTTTAATTAACTTATCATTTATATTTTTTTTAATTTTGTAAATTTATTTTTATTTTTATTAATTTTACATCCCATATCTTTTATTAATATATTTTATATTATTTTATAATTTTAATTAATTTAATAATTAATTTTATAAAATACTATTCATACAACTAACTAATCTATCAATCATCTATTAATTTATCAATAATTAATTAGCCAACTAGTTGTATAAAACAAAATCAAGAGTTCCTATCATTTCTGTTATATATAAAAAGGAGGGTGTAGATAATTTTTTATTCAAAAAATAGAATTCTGGACTCACACCGCTTTATTTTCACTCATGCTTACATAACACTCATACTTACAACGTAAGTGAGATTGGGTTTAACTTATTTTGCAAGCTAGACTAGAGCCATGCCTATTTTGCGAGTGAAAGTGAGTTAAATTCTGTATAGAGGGTAAGTTTAGCAAACTAATCTTTCATATGGTACGGAAGCATTGGGTTGCGGGTTATTGCAGTTTTTTTAACCCAGGGTGCTACGTCTGATCCTAACCACGATGATAACCCACAACCCAATGCTTCCGTATCATATAAGAAATAAGTCTGCATCTTCTTCTCTTTATTCTTATTCTTATATTGATTTGATTTCGACTTTTTATTGAATTTCATACCTTGGACTGTATTGCAAAAATGCATTACCTTCGGATCGGAACTGAGGAAAGAAGGGAAATGGAATCTACATGAAAATATTGGATTACTCCTACATTTCGTTAAAATACCCAACATATCCCACTGCCAGAGCAAAACAAGGAAATTTGATTTACGAGCAATTGTGTAACTTGTGTTCCCTCATTTTATCTCAAGTTCCGAAGCTCATCTTCCGATACAATCTCGCTCACATCATAAAGTGAAAATGTCACTTATCCTGACTTTCTTCGGCAGCAGGAGAAGCAACGTCTTCGATCCATTCTCTCTAGACGTCTGGGACCCCTTCAAGGATTTTCCTTTCCCCAGTTCTCTATCCCCCTCCTTCCATGAATTTTTCCAAGAAAATTCCGTATTTCTGAATACCTGCGTCGATTGGAAGGAGACTCCCGATGCCCACATGTTCAAGGCCGATCTTCCAGGGCTGACGAAGGAGGAAGTGAAAGTGGAGATCGAAGATGACAGAGTGCTACAAATCAACGGAGAAAGGAACGTCGAGATAGAAGACGAGAACGATAGATGGCATCGCGTGGAGCGCAGTAATGGAAAGTTCCTGAGAAGGTTCAGATTGCCAGAGAATGCCAAGATGGATCAAGTCAAGGCATCTATGAACAATGGAGTTCTGACTGTCACTATTCCTAAGGGAGAGGTTAAGAAGCCTGAAGTTAAGGCCATTCAGATTTCTGGTTAGATAAGCAAAAAGTTAAATTCTGCTCAAAGGGTTAATGAATGATTAAGAGTTGTTTGTGATTGGTTGTTGAATCAATCTAGTCATTTGCGTGGGTAATGTATAAATAAATTATCAGAATGTCTAATCTAATGTTTGTTGTGTGATAAATTTGTCTGTCAGAATAGCTTTCACTAAATACTCTTAGCTGTCTATAGTACATGTGAATTCCGTATTTCATCCAAAGAGTGTCGAAGTAATGCTATGTTTGGATTGAAGAGAAATGAAGAAAGAAAGAAGTAGGAAAAGAAAAGTATTTTCTTTGTATTGTTTGTAAAGTGAGAAGTTAGGAGAGAAAGAAAGTAGAGAAGTAGTTATTTCTTTTGTTTAGAAAGCGAGAAGTTAGGGGAGAAAGAAGTTGTATTTGTATAAAATGATTATTATATCTTTATATGTAAAAGATGAATATAGATATGTATTTTAAAATGTACTTTAGTTATTTATTTTTTAAAATATTTATTAACAAATTATAAAAAAGGAGGATACAAACTCCCCACATATTTTAAAAAATAATTATTTTTTAAAAAAATTTAAGTATTTCAACACAAAATTAATTTTTTGTAGATAAAATACTACTTATAAAATGCTATCTCTTTATCAAATCTAAAAAGAAGTATTTTACATTATACAAAAATAGAATAACACATAATACAAATGTGCAATTCATCATTCAAGTTCCCAACATCAAGTACAATACATAAACAAAATAGGTTCATGTTGCAAGAGCTAATACAAAGTCTACTGATATACAAGGTGATGAATGTTAAATCTTAATTTTACTTGCAAGTCACCTTCCATCCCACATTAACCACTCCCTGTAGCTGTAACTTGAGTGACTTCATACTATGTCAATATGGTGGCAACAAGCATCATTGATTCATTCAACACCTGTGCATAAAAATAAGCACATTAAAGTAGATTACAACATTACATTTTTTTCATCATGATGTTATCTACTTGTAGTGATATAATTACAATAACAAGTACATTCAAAAAAATTTCCTGACTTGGCTAAATACATAGTACATGTAAACAAAAGACATATTTCTACTTTCCTGTAAATTCTCATACAACAACCCTCATATACATAAACAACTAATACTCGAGTTTTTTAAATTTTCATCCAACAAGGTCATTATCATTCTCCCACTGAAGTTATTATTTGATCACATTAAAATATTTACAAATAGTAAGTGTCATTGTGTACCTAAAATGGGGTCTCAACCTAAATCTGCACTGGCCTTAAGCTGATACAACACCTGTAATTTTAAATAAGGCGGAACTTCAAAAAATTGCTTCTTAGCTCTTTCATTTTTGCAGAGGAAGTTATAACATTTTAGCTGATATTCCTTAGGTACTCCTATTTTCTCCAACTTTGTCCACACTTCTGCCTCATTATAGTGGCGAGGTCTACTGCTTTCCATGATGGATAGTTATCTTTCGACTATCTGAGAATATTTTTCAGCTATCTGAGCATGCTTCTCTGCTATATGAACATGCTTTTCTGCCATATCTCTCATAACATCAGTTAGGTTATTGATTCCCATGTTCAACTTGTCATATCCTTTCTCAATTAAATCAATTATAGGTGTCTTCCGCTTTGAACCTCTTGATGATGATGTACCCTGAGATTGATTTAAGTAGGGATACTCCCAGGAGTGGTGGGAAGGAGCATATTCAGGATTAAATGTGTCAAATTGCCCAGCATAGTTGGGGGTATCATTTCCCCAATTAATATCAGAATTTGACATTTGTTCAAAGCTATCATTCAAGTCTAATCTTTCTTTCTCCCATCTCTTTAACTTGCTTGCTACACTCTCAGCATATGTCCTTGTAGCCCTGTCTTTTCCAAATAGCTCCAACAACTTATCATAGTTATGAATTGGTGTCTGCTTCCACTTTTGGGCCTCGGGCTTAGCTTGCACACATATATACAATCATATCAGTACATACTATATATTGCAAAAATGCATACCTAGAATTCAATGAATTAATACATTAGAATTCATAAATATGGTTTATGTTGATATCACCTCACGGATCTCACTCTATACTTCTGGTTCAGCCTCAAACATGTGCGTAGTTGGGCTCCAAGCAATTCCACTCCATTTCTGGAATAGATCATAGCATTCATTGAGGTTCTCCTTCAATATCTTTATTCGATTTTTGATATGCTGTTTTTGGAAGAATAAACCTATTAATTGTTTAAGCTCTACCACCATAGTGGTGTAAGCCATGGAGGTGAATGTGCCATTTGGGCGGTTTCCTTTTTGCACCTCTTCTAATAACAAGTCCAACAACATAGCATTCATGTTGGGCGTCTATCGTAGTAAATCCCTAGAAGAATCCTCTCCTTTGTTCTTCAACATATCAAAATCTGCAAAGAATTAAATAACCAAGTAATATTTAATAGTATAGATACAATAAAAGTGTACATAACATTCATGATATAGAATTTTTTTGGCCACAAACAAGCCACAAACGTAATCTTTTCTTCTATATACAATGCGATTTGAGGGTTTTATACATTACCAATACTTTTAGAATATGAAATGATATAGAATAGTACATGGCATATGAGACATACATACACAACACAAAATACAAGATATAATAGGCTATGCTTGTGTATAGATACACACTATGCAACTCCCATCTTACAATCATGGAAATTCAATTCACGTTACAAAAGGAGGTGCAATAGTTCGTAAAAGATAACTCATACAAATCAAACAATACATACATTTGACAACCACATCAATGTCACAAGGTTCATAAGCATCAAACATGATTATACACAAAGTTGTTATGTAAGTAACATAAACTATGACAAGTTTCGTTGATAATCATTCCACATGTTAGTTGTTATGTTTTCTCTCATATTAAACCCATGCCTATAGACTTGCTTTGTAGTTCGTGATTCATGATCTCCTATATCTTCTATATTCCTTTCTATCAGCTCACGGTCGACCTTATCCATCAATCGTGGATCAGAGTCAATGTCTATTAAAAAGTTATGCAATATACAACATGCAATCATAATATCCGTTATGGTCCTAAAGGAGTAATATAGTTCTGTGCCACTAGCAATTATTGAAAACCTTCTTCAAAACCCAAAATGACCTTTCTATTACATTTCTCAATGATGCATGCCGATGGTTTTATATTTCCTTTGCATTTTGAGGTCCACGGACACTGTACTCCTTTAAATGATAACGCATACCTTTGTAAGGCGAAAGTACACCCCCCTTTAGAGGAAAACCTGCATCTCCTAAGTAGTATTTGCCTAGGATTTACAACAATATTAGACATACATGTCAGGAAATGTAATTATAAAAAAGAACACTATATACACTTGGCCTCTTGACTTATCATTGTGCAATCCAATACAAATATGATGCTTACCTCTTGGAATTCTCAATCTATCCCCTCTCTTAGATAAAGCATGTTTAAGAACTCTAGAATTAGATGCAGTTCCCTCCCAACCGAACAATACATAGGTGAACTTCATATCAAAAGAATATACTGCCAATACATTTTGTGTTGAATAATTTTTTCTTCCTTGAAACCGAGGAGCATCATTCTTTGGAACTTTGACTCGTATATGTATTTCATCAAGAGCACCAACACAATCCTGAAATTCATTTCCTTTTAAAATGAATACATAATATCAAAACTAATCAATTTCAATACAAATGAGAATTGCACTCTACACAATTGATTATATTACCTTGAAATAGGGATAAAATCTACTGTTATTGAGTATTTGTGTAGGAACATCTAATCCAGAAGGCTGCACAAGATACTCACCCTCGAGAGATACAATAGCTCGTAAAATGTTATGAAAATTACGGCTAACTGTCTTTCTCGATCGATAGAAAAAAAAAGATATAATTCTGTTTTTTGCATTATTTGCTAAGATATGTAAGAACTTAGCAACTTATTCCTTTACAGTTGAATAAGTGGAATCCCTCACTTTACCCGTTCCTCTTATCTTCTCACACAATCGTAGGAAAGCGTGAGGACTCATGCGTAGTACGTCACAACATTTATCTGATTGAAATAGGTTTTGTAAGAGTTGTTGTCACATCTGATCTCTTGCTTTTCTAACTCCATCAATGGATCTAAGAACAAGATTTGCTTGCAATTCCAACAGATACATATAATAACCAATATAGCATACAAGTTGAACCATACACATTTGACATAATTTATCCCATTCCTCCATCATTTCAAACACAAGCAACTAGTCTGATTGCAACTGCTCCGGGTATAAATCATCCACATTATCTTCCATAGTCACTTGTGAATTACCTGTAAATTATAACTATTAAATATTACAAACAACAGACATGCACGAACATAGACATACGTATCGACTTCATTGTAGACAAGCTAGGAAAAAATATTAATAGAAATAGAATAAAAAAAACACATAGGAACGGGGTGCACAACCACGAGTATATGCATAAGGAACAGTTAGTATGCTAAAAACATACCTATGTGCTTATAAAAGGATTATGAAGAACAACTGGAAAAGTGGGGGAGATGTGGGACCTCTGAGAATGTGTATCTTGATACGTGCCTTGAACACAGTACCTATTAATAAGAACAATATATGAGAATCATAAAACCTTGAAAAGTTTTCAATGTAACAATACATTTCTCCATTCTTATATCTAAAAAATTATTCAAAATTGTCGCTTCATTAGATTAACAAGGTGGTATCTTAACAAAGAGATTGTTAAATTATATGTTGCAAACGTAGAAGGAGTACTTGTCAATGTTTCTAAATATCTAAAATATGTGTAGCATTCCTACATCATTTATATTACTTAACTTTTAAAATTAACTTTATGACCTAACTAATCATTTGGTGAGACAAACAACGTCATTAAACTTAATACTTAAATGATAAATACTAAGTAGCTAAAACAATTAATAAGTTTTTTTAAAATATATTTACATTACAATTTTTTTTTACATACATCAACTTGTAGAATGATATTAATTTAAAAATCCTTCTTAAATACATCAATTTTTCTCATTTTCCTTTTACGCTCATTTATAACAATATAGTGTATTTTAATGAGGTAATAACACAAAAAATTTCAAATAACTATGGAGGAGAGTACTATTGTATATAAATCTATTATATTCAAAATTAATTAATTATATGTTATTTTCATTAGTTGAAGTAGGAGAAAAAATTAATGAAAAACTATTTTTGCAAATTTTTATATACTATTGTATATAAATCTATTACATTTATAAGCATGTTGATTGCATTTGGATTGGAACATTACTACCGAATAAGAATGCTATCCCGATTAAAAAAGTGTATTCATTTTCTCTTATATTGATTAGTGTGTCAATGTTGGTATTATAGGCATTTACTTGATTTAAAAAAAAATAGAACATGTATAATCGAAAGCGTAATTAACTAAAAATATACATAATAGTATTGAGAGGGCAAGGAGAGGATGAACATTTTTCAAATGATTAAAAAAAATTTACAAAAATGAAGGAAACAAATCAGCAAAAAAAATTCATTTTCGGGCTCCGGGTCGAGTTTTGAACTATTTCGGGTTGGCCTCAATTGACTCGGACTCACATCTTCAACTCGAGTGAGGGGACCCGATTGTGTAGCATTTCAGATCGGCAGTCAAGTAGAATGATGGCACCTCCAACTCCCCACCACAGCTTGCCGACGGCGCCTCCACTTCTTCCATTACTGGCGCACCTTCCCTATAACTTAGAAACAGCAGAAACTAGGAAATTCCACTCTGGGTGGCTTACCTGCGCGAATCTGCAAAATCGATGAGGGGGGCTTCAATGCGAGGAGGCAGCAGTTGGATCGGGTCACCAACGCCACGCTGGGAGGCCTCTCTCCAGTCTCGAACTCGGAAGCTTGTAGACGGAATCGACAGTCCAAGGGGAGGCTGCTTCACGCACTGCAGGGAGAGGAGACAAACTGAGGGCATCAATGGGAAAAAAACTAAAAAAAAGTCCCACTTCTTCCCCTAGCAAGAGAGAAGTGTATCCGTGGGGTCCACTTTCTTTTTTTACCCCCAACTTCTTCCCATCCTGATTTCACCCCACCTTCCAAACAAGTGAAATCCTCAATTTCTCCCCTAACTTTCCCCCTCCCAAGTTCTGCCATTCCAAACAGTCCCTAATAATGCCAAATGCATATTTGGTTTTTTAGCATGCATTGGCCATGTCTATAAAATTAACTATTATTACAGTACTACTGAAGGAATCGAGGAAGAAAAACAAGACACGGACACTCATTCATTCAAAAAATATTATCTTATTCTCAGAGTAAGGTATTATTCCTTACTTTGCCAGAAAGAAAGACACAAGTACGTAAGTGAATTTTATTTACTATTCTATTCGGGATCTACCCATTACATTTTGTTCCTTTCACTCTTTTTCGGAATAAGGAGCAATGTCTTATTACGAGACTAGCATTTCTCCATTCGGAACCAAGAAAAACTAGGATTCAGTTTAGCAGATCAGATGATGTCATAGACCCATAAGGATGTACCTGTTGAGGGTCTACGATGAATAGTTCTGGCAACAGTAGTTATAGGATGAAGATGCTGAAATCCGTCATACGTTAAGGGGTGAGCTTTGTTTGCCTCTTCATTGAGAGAAAATATGGCTAATTATCTACTTTCTAAAATCTAATAATAATATTCACAAGGCTTGACGACGGGTGCAAGCAACGAGAACGTAATTATCTGAAAAAAATATATGATCCAGGGTGCAACCAAATTTAATTACTCGAAATTAAGTGAATAATTGGTATTTTTTACTTAAATATAATTGGCGTATCTTACTCCTTTTAAAATGATTTTTAAAAAAATTAAAAGAATTTAAATTAAAAATATTAAAAGTTATATTTATTTAATCAGTTAAATGTAAGACAGAGACGATTAAAAAGAAATTTTAAATAGATACAAACATTGAAAGGCTACAGTGCTGAAAAGTACGCATTATCACGTGAGTTATTAACCCTTGCTTGGTATGAGGGGAAGAAAAGGAAATAACTGAATTTTTAAATTTTGAAAAATTTCCTTAGTTGATTGGATAGAAAAAAAAAGAAGATTAATTAATAATATTTTTATATATTAATATATTAATATTTTTTATTTTTCCATTAAATTAATTTTTAAAATTTTCTATCCGTTTTTGCTATTTTATTTGCAACCGGTAAAACTTGGCCTAAGCTAGCGAAACCCCGCACGCAAGGCACAGCAATGGACAGATGGCATGGTTTGAGCCCACGTTACAGCATTTGCCGTCGAACCAATTTTCATTCCTAACTCTACACTTGTCACCAACAAATCCTAATTAGTTGTATATTTCCTAAACCTAAATAGTAATTATACGGTTGAGTGAAGTTGTCGCATATATTTGGAAGAGACACAAGCAAAATCAAACTTCATTGTCCCTAACCTCGTGTATTTATCCGACTTCTCCCTTGCAGACAGACCCAGCCCAGCTGATATATACTAACACAGAACAATCCATTTCAAGCAGTAAAGTCGGACATTAATGGAGTCTCCTCCTCATCATGAATTCATCTTCCGTTCCAAACTCCCGGACATTTACATCCCCACTCACCTACCCTTACACACTTACTGCTTCGAAAACCTCTCCCAATTCAAAGACCGCACATGTCTCATCAATGGCGACACCGGCGAGACGTTCACCTACGCCGAGGTCGAACTCACCGCCCGCAGGATAGCCGCAGGGCTCAACAATCTCGGCATCCAACAAGGCGACGTCATCATGCTTCTCCTCCGAAACTGTCACCAGTTCGCCATGGCCTTCCTCGGAGCCTCCTACCGCGGCGCCGTCGTGACCACCGCCAACCCGTTCTACACTCCCGCCGAGCTCGCCAAACAAGCCGCTGCGTCGAAGGCCAAGCTCGTCATTACGCAAGCTGCGTACGTTGAGAAAGTTAAGGAGCACGCCATAGCAAATGACGTCAAAATCATGTGCATCGACAATCCGCCCGAGGACAGTGTCTTGCATTTCTCCGAGTTGACGGAGGCCGACGAGAATGACGTCCCGGCGGTCAAGATCAGCCCGGACGACGTCGTAGCACTGCCCTACTCTTCTGGAACTTCCGGGCTACCAAAAGGGGTCATGTTAACGCACAAAAACTTGGTCACAACTGTCGCACAACTGGTTGACGGAGAAAATCCTAATCAGTATCATCATTGCGAGGATGTGCTTCTCTGTGTGCTTCCCATGTTTCATATTTATGCTCTTAATTCGATTTTCCTGTGTGGGATTCGGGCAGGAGCTGCCATACTGATTATGCAGAAATTTGAGATCACAACGTTGTTGGAGTTGATCCAAAAATACAAGGTGACCGTCGCGTCGTTTGTGCCTCCCATCATTCTGGCCATTGTCAAGAACGCGGATGTGGATCGCTACGACCTGTCGTCTATTAGAATGGTGATCACTGGTGCGGCACCTGTGGGAATGGAGCTTGAAGAAGCTTTCAGGGTTAAGCTTCCAAATGCAGTACTTGGACAGGTAAAGTCGATAGAATTCCATATTGTTGAACAGAATTTTAATTTCTTTCCTGAATAATTCTCATTATACTAATATTCATTATATTATTATAAGCTATTGAATTTTGAGTTATAAATTATGAGGAATGTGACTTGGGATGAAAATTATAGACTGAGGTTGCTATTAAAAAAATAAAATATGAATAAGTGACCTATAATAGTTTATTAATTATTAATTTTGTGTAAAAATTGAATGAGGCGAAATTTTGATACAGGGGTATGGAATGACGGAGGCAGGGCCACTTGCAATAAGCTTAGCATTTGCGAAAGAGGCGTTCAAGGTGAAATCAGGTGCATGCGGGACTGTGATAAGAAATGCTGAGGTCAAAATAGTGGATACAGAGACGGGAGCCTCGCTTTCCAGAAACCAGGCCGGTGAAATTTGCATCAGAGGCAACCAGATTATGAAAGGTAATTATCAAATATTCTCTTTTTATTGTTTTTCTCTGTCCTTATCAATTATATTGTAAAATGGTATTTAATATAGGCCCCGTTTGGTTTAGGAAAAAATAAAATTTTTAAAAAATACTTTTATGAAAAAATATACTTTTAGAAAATGAATTAATTTTTTATTATTTGGTGCATAAAAAAAATATTTTTTAGTATTTAATACACAAAGAAAAATTAATTCCATTTAAAGCAAATCAAAATTATTATAATTTTACTTACCTTTTAAAAAAAATTAATATTGTTCTTGATGTTCAATAGTTTAATAATGATTGATTTTTAATAATAAAATATATATTAAAAGTATTACAAAATCATATATATATATATATATATATTCACATAGTTAGTTTAATTAATTATTATAAAATATTATATAATAAAATATCTATTATAAGAAAAAAAATATTTTAGTAAATATTACATAAAAATGTGTACTTAAACTTTAATAAATAAATTTTTTTATAAAAATAAAAATAGAGCATCCATCATAAAATATTTAATAAATAAAAATAAATTTTATTTATGATCACAATTACGTAATAAAGTGAGAAGGTAAAAAATTTGAACTCGGGTATAAATATATTGAGTAACAAGAAAAATAAATTTTATTTTTTAAAATAAAAAAAAAATTTTAAAAAAATAATATAATTTTTTAATCGATCAGAATTTATTTTTTTATTAACTAAAATTTTTAAATATTTAAATAAAAAATTAAAAATTTATTTTTCTCCCAAAGAAACAGACAAACAAACAGACCCTTAATTTTGCTTAAAAATGTACCACGGGAGAAACGTGTGGACGGAGGTCATCGTTTTCTCTTATCCATGGATCGCTTAAAATCGGAGCCCATGGGTTGAGTGGTAACGAGGAGAAAATAGGAGGGCTCCAGGGGGACAATTAAAGTCGTAAGCACCAAAACTGAAAGCTCATAGCCTCATAATGATAGAATTGCAACGCAGGAAACGTAGGTAAGGTGGCCCTATCCGCTGGAGAGTAAATTGTGATGTGATGGTGGGTGGCCCCCACAAGTCTCTGTTTGTAGCAGGCTCCCGTAAATCTTTTGTGGGTGGCGAGTCCTTAGTGCGGTAGGAGGGATTTCATCCGAGCCTTTAATTATTTCAAAACGAGGATAAATATGACCCTAGGAAAACAGCCACCACCAACCCCCAGTCTTATTTCCAAATAAGAAATTCTTAAATATTGTTGCGGTTAGTGAGCATTTCGTGGATATTACTTTCTTGGATATTACTTTCTTGGGTTTCTTTCTTGAGGACTGTGCATGGAAAATGAAACTCGCAGCTCGAAAAGGCTTCGATCTTTCAAAAATTTTAAAATTTAGAGTAATATAATAATTTTAACAGTTATTAAATTAAAATTATTTAATTATTTTTAAAAAATAATTAATTATAATTAAATAATTTAAAATTTTATTATATCATTTTAAATTTATAACTGTAAAAATATCATACAACAAATACTCACTTTATCTTAACTCCTCAACTTTGAAACAAAAAAGTTATTATTCATCAAGGTCATTTCATTTTGTGAATGTGAGAAGTCCACATCTCACCAACCCCATGCCACTTTTTCACATTCATGGCAGTGCGCGATCAACTGGAAACTTAATCATCCGCCCAAGATTCTGGTTGTAAGGGATAAAGAGGGTCTTACAATTACAATCAAATATTAGTATAATAAAATATCGTTATGTAATTTTTTTTAAAAATACCTTTTACATATATTATTTGACTCCCAAAATTTTTTATTCTCTCAAAATCTTCCGTCAGAATCCACACTGATCCGCCAACATCACTTATTATGCTTCGTTCTTATAATAACTCCATAATTATAAGAAAAATACTTATCGTGTTATTTAATTTTTGGGCCTATTTGGGTATCTTGTGTTAATGTTAGGTATAAAGTTATATGTTACATCATTTTTGTATTTATTGTATTGTGTCATTTTTGACTTTATATTTGTAAATTTCCGCAATTGGTGCATGCATGATTATGTAAGGGATTTGATTGGCTAGGTAGCTAATATTAAGATGGTGGAATGGTTAGGTTACCTAAATGACCCAGAAGCGACCAAGGGAACCGTAGACAAAGATGGTTGGTTGCACACAGGAGACATAGGCTACATCGACGATGACGACGAACTGTTCATCGTTGATAGGTTGAAGGAGCTTATCAAATACAAAGGCTTCCAAGTGGCCCCTGCTGAATTGGAAGCTATGCTCATTGCACACCCCTCCATTTCTGATGCCGCTGTTGTACCGTCAGTTGCTGCTTCCTTCTCTTTTTCAACGCCTTACCTTAATTTCCATGATTAAAAACAAGATTTTACTTTATTTTTAAATTTTTTTTCAGAAAATAATGTTTAATTTTAAATAAAAAATTATTTAATTTCATTTATAATTTTTATTTTAATTATATTTTTGCTAATATAAAATCTATTAAATTTAACAAGAATTTTACTAAAATTGATTTGATTTGGCCTAAAATACATTATAAATTTATTATTTTTTAATATTATATTTATCATAATATCAATAAAATTTAATTTTTAATTAAATTTCATATATTTTTAATATATTTCAATCAAATGAATTCATTTACAAATAAATTTAAATTATTATATTTGATAAAATTTTCAAATAATATAATTTATTTATAAATAAATTAAAATTATTTTTATTAAAATAAACGAAAATTATTCATAGCGAATAAACAAACCCAAATTAACATGCAATGCTTGCTGGTACGCTGCTGTCATCTCTCTTACTCTAATCATGAAAAACTGGGCCCGCAGAAAGAACGCAAAGGGTTGTTTTATTTCACAACTATTCCTTGTTTTTACATTTTATCTTTTACGTTCACTCTTTTCATTAAAAAGTAAATCTTATTAGAAACTATGTACCTCGAATTGAAAGATAAAATATTTTCACATGCATATTTGAATATGAAAAAGGAAATCCTCCTTAATAACTATGGAATTAAAAAGTGAGACCAATAATGCTATATATATACATATGGGGTGACTAAGCATCATATTTATATTTAGAAATTAGCAACTTTCACTTTTTTATTTAAATTTATTTGAATAAAAAAATATATTTATTTATAATAAATACACTTATTAATGAAAGGATTTCATGATGATAAATTGATTATAACATTTTATTTTTTTATTATTATTATTAATTTAGTAGAATGATTATTTTTATTCAAATGAAAAAGTGAAAGTTGAAGTTAACTATATATATATATATATATATATTTGTCCTACTGTTTGTAAATAATTTCTCTTGCTACTATTTTTTTTAAATTTGAATTAAGTTAGTTTATATGTGTTAAAATAAGTGAAATCAATTTATATTATATGATTATCATCATCTTCATAATCATTTTATAACAAAAGTAACTACAATTTATTTAAGGCACATGTATGTTTTGAATTTGAATTAAGCATATCAAAAGAAAAATAATACAAAAATCAGGAACAAGTGCTGTCCCTGTATTATTACGAATATTAATTATATTATTCAATAATTATACGGAGAGCTAAAAATTGAAAGAAAGATCCATATATCACTGCACGATTATGGCCTGACGGCTTATGGCTAAATTTTTTTTAATTATTATAAAGATAATTTTAATTAATACTATGGTAGATTGGAGCACTGATATTTAACACCAATAATTGGCGTCGTTTCAGCATGAAAGATGAAGTTGCAGGAGAGGTGCCAGTTGCTTTTGTTGTGACATCAAAGGGTTCGAAGATAAGCGAGGATGAAATCAAGCACTACATTTCACAACAGGTATAACATCAACGTCCATTCTTACATGAATTGTATGGTACTTTTATAATTTTGAAATTCAGAATGAAATAATAATTCTAGAAATCATTAAATTCAAAATTTTTAATTATGTCTGTTAAAAAATAATTGTAATTAAATAATTTAACTTAGTTATTTCAAGATTTTTAAAAGCTATTTTACTGTAGCAAGCACCCCATTATTAATAACTTTCATTTCAAGTTGAGTAGAAAATCAACACCTGCTTCTTTTTCATTATTAGCACAAATTTTAAAAACAAGAGAAGATGATAAATCCAACGCATATTTTGGACGTGAATTTGTCTTATTTTCTAGGAGTGAATTTAATTTGATATTTTAGTAGTGTATTAATGTTTAATATTATCTTAAAAATTTTACTTTGAATTTAATATTATATATGTATTAAGTAAATTATTATTTTACAAAATTAGAATACAAAAATTTTTTTTATAAAGAACTGCGAGTGAGAAAAGTGAAAATAAGAAAGAATGAATTGTACCGTTGAGCTCAAATTGGACCGGAAATTATCCTAATTTTTTTTGTTCGCTTTTTTTATGTTACTTTCGGCACCACCAAACGTCTTTTGATTTCTTTGAAAGGATATCTAAATATTTAATTTAATAAAAAAAGAGTTAACTTTAAGCCCATGAAGTGGTACCGATTAAAGAAATAAAAAATTCAATAGGAATGGTAGTGCAAATTTAATAATTGCTTTCGGTGGCAGGTGGTGTTTTACAAAAAACTCCATAGGGTTTTCTTCGCCGACAATATTCCAAAAGCTGCATCGGGCAAAATTTTGCGGAAGGACTTGAAAGCAAAGCTGGAGGAGGGTCTGCTCAATTAAGCCAACTGCAACAGAAGCAGGGAGAAAGTATTTTATAAATAGCTACTCTACTATTTTTCTGCATTTTAATATAATTTCCTTATGTCGTTTATATGTACAAGGTCCTGTAAAAGTTTATGGACCATAAGTAAATTTTTTTTTTTTTTTTGGGTAAAAGGACCATAAGTAAAATTTATTGTATAAATTTGCCCACCATTTGTGTGTTGTGAAAGATAAGGATTGCTCAATTGATAATGTGATAAATCATATTTGAATCATATTATGTGTAATCGGAGGTGTCGTTAATGGGGCGGATCGCTGGCCTTTAAGTTAGATATTTTATGTATAATGTCTAAAATACAATAATCGGCACATTTAATTTTTGAAAAATTTAATCCGATTTGATTACAATTATACATGACATGAAGTTTGGTTAAAATTTTGATTAATTTAATTTTGATTAATATTTTAAGTAAAATAAATTTTTATATAAAAAAGCACATAAATAGATTAATAAAATATTTAAATATATACAATTTACTTATATCAAATTAAATTTTTTATATCAAGAATAATGGAATATAATTATTTTTTACAATATATAATTATATTAATAAAAATATATTTATATAATTAGATTGAATCAAGCTGATCTAATTTATATAATTATAACTTAATCCGGATACAAAGATTAATCGAATGATAAAAAATTATTCAATAAATATTTATTCCACAGAAAACACCCTAAACCTTGGCTCGGCCTATGAACAATTGCAAAACTATATTAAAAATAAAAATTATAAAAAAAAATTCAACCCAGAAAATTTGCTTCTGAAATTTATAATCTTAATATGGGTTTCATCATGACAGTCTAGTCTTAAACATTTGGGCCTGAGTGCCTAGTCCAGTTTTGAAACCATTATTTGTTCGGGTGCAATGTTGGCAAAAAGGAAGGAGGGGTGAAAGTGGAGATAAAAGCTCACTTGTTTTTGATAGAATTTTTTTAACAAAAATATCGTTATAATTATAAAATTATAATATAATGAAAAATAATTTATAAATTTAATATTAAATATATAGAATTTCATAAAAATGACTTTTATTTTGAAGAAATTATTTTCTTTTATTATTAGACTTCTAAATATTATTTTTTTTATCATGAGATATAAATACATGATACTTTTTTATCCATATAAAAAAATTAAGACTTAAATTAAAAAATATATTTTCAGAAATTTTCAATTTTTCCCCTCTTTATCTTCCTTTTTCTGGTCCACTTGAAAACTAAATAGGACAAAACCTGATGGACTTCAGTTATATATTGCAAGTTAGCTCTTCCCCCGTGACTTGAGAATTAAAAAAAAAAGCGAGAAAATTAATTTTATGGTTATTCTCAAGCATATTTGATGCGGTTTGAAACATAAATTATAAATTATGTTGCTTTTATTTAATTTATCTTTAATTTAATAAAAAGTTTTGAGAATAAACTAAATAGATGAACACAAATTTTTGAAAAAAAATTCACAAATTTTTATATTTTTGACATAATTAAATAATGCTAAATATTGACTAATAAATATATAATTTTATTTAATTTAATCACTTATAATTTTTGTTAAAATCTAAGGCTTCAAAGTGACCGGAGGATCACAGTGTGTAAGGTGTACTAGCCCATTGTCTACTTTAACTGTTATTGATTTAATTTGGCATTTAGTTTGCGAAATTAAATATTTTTAAAAATTTTAATATTATTGGGAATATGAATTTTAGAAATTTAATTTGTAAGAATATGACATTTTCATATTTGATTTAATTAGAAATATTTATAGGAATATTATAATATTATATTTTAATTAATTTGAATATTTTTAAAAATATCATTAAATTATAAAAAATATTTTCATTCAAAATTGAATAGTTACCAATGGTGGATAGTCGCTGACAATAATTACCAATGATAATTAGTAATGGTGTTAAATAATAGCTATGGATAATCAGTGGTAGCTAGTATTGATCAATAACTATAATTGGTAGTTAGCAATACTTATTGAAAATGGATGGCATCTGACAATGATCATCAATAATAAATAATAACTAATGGTAATTATCAATGATAGGTGGTAGTCAACAAGTGTCACGAAAAATAGATAGTGGTTGGCAGTAATCACCAATAATAGGTTGTGGTCGATAGTAATTACTAACGATGGGTAATAATTGATAGTGGATAGTGGTGAATAGTAATTATTGGTATTGATAATAGTTACTGGCAATAGATAGTAGTTGATAATGGTTACCAATGATGGGTACTGATAGATAGTCACGGATAGTGATAATTGATAATATGTGGTAACTAATAATAGTTACTAAAAATGTGTTATTGTTAACGTTAGTAATTGATAGTCATTGATGATAAAAGGTTGTAAATGGTGAACATTGGCAATGGTTATGATCAACAATGGTAAAAAAAAGGATATAAGTTAGTGGTAGTCACTAACAATGAGTAGTATAGGCAGTAATAACTAAAGATTGGTGGTAGTGGTGGTGGTGGATGATAATTGATCGTAATGAGTTATGGGATGAGTAAAATAATCTTTTTATATCAATTAAATATTCTCATATTATAAAAATATGTTATGCCACCTCCCTATAAATTTTTTTTAGAATTTGAATTAAATATTGGAATATGACATTATCTTAAAATATGATAAAAATATTACAAACCAAATGCCACCTATTATTTTGAAACCTAGCCCATATCCATCATTTGAGTCTATATAATAGAAATAGATAAATTTTGAAGATTAGAAGTTATAACCATTAACAAAAGTTGTTTCAAAGTTTAAATTTTAAAGAGAGAACTAATTTGTAATTTTTTTGTCAAAAATGACCAAAAAAAAATATCATGCCTAAGAACTCATATAAATTTATTCCATCATGGTCATCATTTTTCATCTTTTCTAATGTTAAGAAATACATCTTATCCAAACTAAGCAACCATAAAATAATTAAATTAATCAGAGTAGTATAATGACATACAAATATATTTAATGTGAAAAATTTTCTAAATTAAAAAAAATAAATTAGAATAGATCTATTATATCTACTACCAAAAAAGCACTAAATAGTGATAAAAAATCTATCACCAATTCAAGAATTTCCATCACTAAAATATTTGGCAACAAAATTAGTGATAAAAAGTAAGATATTAGTAAATTATGTGTTAGTAAATATATTAGTGATAAACAAATTGTATCCATTGCTTAAATTCATCGACATTTCCATTGCTAAATTCGCTGCCCCATGATAAGGAATTAGGAATGACAGGAGGAATTTATGACACCTTAGTTTATTGCTAATATGGATGTTAACGATGAAATATCCATTGTTAATTTTTATTTTACCAAAGGAATTATCCATCACTAAATCGGGCAATTTCTATAAAATTAACATTGTCGTTATCATAAATTTGTTGCTAATCTAATAAACATTTGTTTTAGTTTGACTTATTTTGCTAATGAGGCAAACAATAAACATACAACCTTATATTTGAAATTTTTAAAATTAAATATGAATTTTATTTATATTGAAGTTGAAATTTGTAAAATAAAATTAAAAGGTAAGATTTTATCTATATAATGTAAAAGAAATAAAAAAATTGAATCTGATATTTCTAAAAAAAATTCTATATACATATATAAATAAAAAATATGTAATCTTATATCACCTAAAAACTAAAATTAGGGGTGATCATCTTGGTTAGTTGATAGAGGTGAAACAGTTGAATAACTTTACTACACTTTTTTAGACATATCTTCAATTATACGCTCATTCTATTCAATCAAGCCTAGTATATCCTGAAACTACTGTTGTACCATTGTATTTAAATTAGGAAAAAAATTACTTTATTTTTATCTTAAATTTTATTTATATTTTTGCATAAGTGAAATTTATTTAAATTTTATGGATGTGTTTAGGATGAATTTCTATTTAAGAAAAATGTAGTTTTTTTATATGAGTAGGAATAAGTTAAATATAAATTATGGTGTAATTAGATTTAAGTATATATGGAAGAGATTTTGAATTCATTTTTCTAAATTGATCCTCAAGAATATAGGAAATACTAAACTTATCTTTAAAAATATCTAGTCCCTCCTTATATCTCCCAAATGGGTAAGTAGAACTCATTTTTGCTAAGTGAGGTAGCCAACTTCCTTTTTTCCTATCTTGCTTCTTAAACTTCTTTTCTTTCATTCTTTCAATCTTTGGTAAATATAAGTTAAGTAACTTTAAAAGAACATCATTTTATTTTTTTAATTAAGATAATTTCCTATTGGCTTAAAGTTTCAGTGGAAAATCTTCTTAGGTTTTATTTTAAAAAAGGACTTAGGGGATTCGACTAAAAACTTCTTGATTTTTATGTTGTTAGGGAAAGTCAAATCTTCCTCTAGCTTCTTTTCTTTTTTTTTCCTGTGTTATAATAAGTAAATAATTTACTTAAATCTATGTTTAAATCCATATTTTATGATTGTTCCAAGCTTTAATGTGGAAAAGAAAGAAAATTAGGGATTTTGGTGACATATGTTATAATAAATGATGAAAATGGTCTTAAAAAGGTGTTGGAGGTTTGTATTAATAATTTTATGAAGTTTAATTGGAAACTAGAGGATTAGACACTTGTTTAAGGTGAAAAAATAGTTTTTTCAAAGAAAATTATGGAAAGCCTAGGGTGATGGTCGACTAATAGCTTGCGAAAATTTAATTTATGCCTTTCTAGTATGTAATAGTCAACTAATATACCTTAGAACATAGGCTATTAGTATATATGTACTAAACATGGAAATGAACAAGTAACACATTTTTACATTGAAATTAAAGTGTAATATATATGTAAGGTTAATATGTCTTGAAATAAGTAAGTAGTTGTTTTTAAATATTATTTTTATGTATTCTTTACATCAATTCCCTTTATGTATGTATGTAGGCCATATGCTTATATTGTTAGCTTCAATATGTTCGGTATAGAATTACATAATTATAATTATTGGCTAGTAATTTGACTATTGTGATGTTTCATATAGTCTCTTATGAATAAAGTCAACTATTTTTGTGGAATTATGTATATAACGTTATCATTTTTATTGAATTAAGTCACATTTACTTATGTGATTTATGATTACTATTGAATAAATAGCTTGTGGTTACACATGAAAAGCATGGAATTGTTGATTGATATTTATTATCATATTATAATGGAATTAGTATTATTAATAATTTGTATTATTATTACTTATAATATGAACAATGAAATGATATGATATGGAAATGCCATTGGGCATCCTTAATGCAATGACACAGGTGATAGTGAATATGTGATTAGTACTAAATTTTGAGAAAAGGTTTATGAAGGGATAAGGTGAGATAACAAGAAGGAATAAGAATAAAAAATTTTGTAAGGGGGTAAGGTAGGATAATTAGGAGGAAGAAGGAGGAATACATGTTTCTTTAATATTATAAATTGACAATTATTCCTTTTGAGATGTTATCAGTATTTCTATTGAAATCCCTTGAATATGAGTACTTCATGGATAAAAGAGGGTATTATAATACTTATATTTGTTTATTATTTATATTTATTTTGTTAAGTTAATTGTTTAGTCATAGATTCACTATTTTTATGTTTATTTTCTTTTTAAATATGATTATTGAATTTTCTCCTTTACTTTTAGTTCATAAGTAATAAATATACTTGTTATTTTGCTTGGTAGCCATAGTTCTAGGAAAATTTGTAATAAAGATAACTGGAGCCTTGTATGGTATTATAAATATAACAAAAAGTGCACTTATGTCTATGTGTATAACTTTGATAATTTCTATATGTTCGCATGATGGAATCTATGTAATAATCTCAAGTATAGAATTAAAATATGTTAGTGGAAACAAAGAAACGAATTCCATGCTGGTCATGACTTGGATAGGTCATAACAAGTCCCATGCAATAAATGTGCCCCCCCTTTTTTTTTAGTCGTAAGCTACCTTCATTAAGAACAAGGTTTCATTAACTTGTGTAGTAGATGCCTCACTACTATTGGTATATGCTTAGGAAGACTACGCCTCTACTTCCCTAAAGTACTAGCATATATAAAGAAATAAAAAAACCTACCTAGGTTTTTTTAGATCTTTTATCTACAAATATTTGGTAGCTCTCTTAATTGAGATGGGTGTAGGTGTAGAGGAATACCTTCATATTTGTAGGGATTTGGCCTAACGCCTTTGTCTAAAATATGATCATAATTAAAATAAAGTTAAGGCATGTAATGAATAATTATGCTAAAACTAGTTAGCATTTTAAGCAAAAATTAATAAAAACTTACCATTTTTCTTTTATTCTCTAAAATGGAGATAGAAACACCAATATGCATGCTTCTTTTAGTAGTAGATGTCCCGTTTCTTTTGTTAACCTCTTGTTTTCTCTTGAAGTCAGCATCTTCAACTCACTTTTTCTTAAGGTTCTAAAAAATGTGCTTGAGCATTTACTTAAGCTTCTTTAACAAGCTTTTCCTCATCTGATCGATCATGACCTTATAATTAATTGTAACCTTGAAAGCATAATTTTTTTAATCATGTATGTGTCCTCAAGATGCTACTTGTACCTAGCTTATAAACATTGAATAAATCATACTCAAATACAAATAACTAACAAATTAAATTATAAATACAAATTAACATATATTATTAGAATATAAAATATAAATGTAAATTAAATTATAAAATATAAAAATAAATATCATTATTGCTTGAATAAATTATCTTTAAGTTACTACAAGAGGCTAGTATAGGTAAAGGTCGGCTCTATGAATTTCCCTTGAATCACCCTGGTTATCTTCCTGATAGGACTATAGGCGGACACAATAATTAAACTATAACTAAATATAGTAGGGTAAATTTACTACAAATGTTAAACATTCATACAAATCAATAGAAATGAATATAATTATTTATTACATGTTAGTAATTGAATGTGTAAATTATTTATAAATTATCTTTTGGATATACCCAAATTTAATCATCAATTGGGTCTTTACCTTAGGAATAAATTAGATGATGTCTCGAATAAGAAGCTAGGTGTTGTGTAATTTATTAGGTGGGGTCCACAACTTTAAGATCATTGGGGATATGCTTATAGGTTAGAGGCAAGGAAGCTTAAGACTCTAGCCCAAGTGATTGCAAGGATGCTTATAAATGAGGTGTGGGTATGAATAGGTGCACACTAATTGTGGTGGGGGAAAATAGATTTAATGAGCCTAAATTGTGGCCTCTAATAATACAGTTACTATCCTTGCTAGGAGTGGATTTATCAAATTTATGTGAACCAATTAATATTATATCTTACAACATTATATGTCACATAAGAGATAAATTTTGCAATAACATAAAAAGTAACTTCTTGTAAGCTTAATATTTTATTTTGACTTTTAGTTTCACATACTCTTATTAGAACCAAAACCTTGCATTAAAAAATTGTCATTTTAAATCTTTTTAAGAAATAGAAATAATAATTTTATTTAACGAGAGGCTACAATAACAAAGAAAGGGCAACACACCTCTTTTCACAACATGTGACAGCAGGACAATACTATATAATAAATATAAACATCATGGACATAAAACCCTTTAGTTTGCTTATGTCTCTTGAGTAGTATAATATCCACTAACTACAAACCTTAGACATGAATTTTATAAATCTTATTAGCATAGGAAAGTCATTAGTAATTTCGAATCTTAGTGTTTCTAAATTATCAATCAATGTGTATTGAATAAAAGAATAAGTTCTTCAAGAAA
The DNA here is from genome assembly GCA_020226215.1 of Sindora glabra. Taxonomy (NCBI): domain Eukaryota; kingdom Viridiplantae; phylum Streptophyta; class Magnoliopsida; order Fabales; family Fabaceae; genus Sindora; species Sindora glabra. The sequence continues at coordinate 20,758,623 of CM035232.1, read as the reverse complement.
CTAAATTGCAATTGTTATTTTCTATGTTTAGCTACCTTTTTACAAGTTTTGTTAGTACTTTTATTAAGTGTATTATATTTAATTAGGGTATTTTTTGTGTGATTTAACTTTATTTTACTTGTCCAAACTTAAATATGGGAATGTGATGAAAGTATTCTTTACCTTGAAAAGTAAGTGTTCAAGGTACTATCCATGCTATTATATATTATTTTTTAATCTCAAAGCATATAGATAACATAAGTCATTAGATAATAGGTTAGTGATAAGTAATATAGATAATATAGTGAAGGCTAAAATTCAAATTCTTCCTTATTAATGTAAAAGAAAACACACACACACACACACAAGTGACATAAACTTCTTTACACTTTTATACAAATAAATAAAATTTTCTCGTTAAAGATATCTTCTAACAAAATATCTAAATTTGCTTTCTTTTCTGAACTTAATAAGAAAGCTTGTACCATTTCTAAGATCAAGCAAGTCAAAAATATTTTTTACAGCAATACTCAATAATTTATAATTTATGGTAAAGGTATTCCAAATTAATTTTACGCTCATTTATATTATGCAGAGCATACACTAATAAGAGTAAAATCTTTGAATAGTGGTTAATCTATAAATTAAAAAACTTTTATAATATACTGCTTCAGAAAAAAGGCTTTGTTTATATATTTAAAAGGGGAATCAAAGCAAGAGATTTATGTATTAGTATACATAACAATATAATTCAAGTGACATTAATAATTAGAATTTGGTTAAACATTGAGTGTTAGCATATCAAATTTTTAGGCAATAACAACTTTACAAAAGGATTGGGGTAACAATCCTAAATCCTAAAATCTCCTAAAACCATAAATTGACTAAAGATCAAACCAAACAAACAAAACTTTTTGATTAAAAGTAATAAAGGGTAGAACCAAATTTTACAACAACTAAAGTAAATGGTGATGATGGTGAAAATAAGTATTGAAAATGAAAAGTAAAAGCACCTATGGTGAACAATGAAGCATTAAAGAAAAAAAAGAAAAAGGAAAAGTAGGAGTTTAAATCACAAACTAGTATAAGGTCTAGTTTAGAGACAAACTTAATGATGGAATATTTCTTTGCTAACTCATTTAAATAAAATATTGCATTTGAATTAGCAATGGATATTGAAAGTTTCATCAGTAGTTCTATTGCTAAATGGTAAAAATTTTTTTTGTACTGCCAAATAAGTTTTTAAATATTCGTATACATGTCCATTGCTGAGACTAACATTAATTCAAAATTAATGATTTTTATTCCATCATTAATTCTATTGATAAAATTTACTTACGAATCTTAAGATGGACGTGGTTATAAGATGCATTATTATAGAAATCTCATAATTTAGCAATGGAAATATCAATAAATATTTTGTTATCTATCGTTAATTCTATTGTTAACTTCATAATATATTTTAACTCCTATGTTTTTATTTACTGACAGATTTTCCATTGCTAAATCTGTCTCTAAGAATTCATTATAATGTTTATCTTTAAAACTAAGTTTTCTTGTAATGATTAATAAAAATTATAGGATAATATGTGTGAAGGATTTCACTATAACTTCTTAGTCACCATCTCCACACCTATAATAAACTTTTTTTGAGATTTCTCATATAACTATCATAGACATTCATATCTTTTTATACCTCAAACCTTTAACCTAACTTAAATATTTATAATAAAAAAATCTACTTATTAAGGAATCTTAATTCTATTTTAATACAAAAAATCTAATTTAAATTGAAAAATGACTTATAATAGAAAATAATAATAAATTGATGATAATTTGAATTTGGGTTAAATCTAGCATGTTAATGTTAAGATTCTTAATTGACATAAAAAAATTAAAGTTTGTTATTAAAATAGAATGTAAACAAGAGTTGACATCGCCAATCAAAATTAAATTTTTTTAGAATTATTTTTATTTTAATATAAATAATTTTATTTTATTTATAAATAAATTTTATTATTTAAAAATTCATCACTACAAAAAAGCTAATTATCATTAGGTGTTTAGAGAATTTCTTATCAAAATATGACCAACATTTTATTGAGTACCATAATAAATATTTTATGATTTTAGTTACAAAATCATTATGAAAAAGGAAAATAATATCAGTTTCTATAACAAAAAAAAATGTTGTTGTTTCTTGTAAGATAGAATATGTAGTAATTAGTGTAGAGTTAAACACTTAGTTTCTAATAAATAACCAACATGAAATATCTGCTACTTATTTTTTTAAATTAGTTTTTGGATTCATCACCAGAATATTTACAAGTAAAATAGAATAAATTCACCATCTTGTGCAAATGTATACATTTTGAGCTAAAAATTTTGAAAAGTTATGATTTCATGCTTGGTTATCTGTTTAGGAAAAATTTTATATTAATTTTATATAATTTTTTAAGATATATTTACTTAGGTTTTGCCCTTCCCATAATCACTAAAAATGGTTATTTTCATGAACTTTTTCCATTTTTCTCCATGTTTTATCATTATTTAGTTGCTTTGATTTTAACCATAATATTTTATTAAATATATAATACTTAAATATAATTTCAAAATTTATATAAGGGAAACACAAATAATTTTTTTTAAATCTATGTAAAAAATTACAAAAATAAAAAAGATAAAAAAATTGAGAGAAATAGAAGTAAAAAAAGCACTTCTTATATTTTAAATTAGTGAGAAATTTTTTTCATAATCGATGTTAACTGAAGAAGTATTGGTAGCTCACTAATACGTGGTAGAGGATGAAAAAACATCTAAAGTTCTATAGAGAAAGTTAGATAGAGATAGAGATTGAACTTGAAAACAAATAAAAAGGAGAGTAAGAATGATAATGATGAATAGAATAAAATATATTTTATTTATAACATAAAAATATTACTATGTCAAAAGTTCTTACTAAATCTCAATACTTTTAGATATCGGTTAATTCTAGAATTGACATATTAACTTTTCTTGTTTTCCCAATAATCCTTAAATATCATGCATTTTAGCCTTAGTTACATAAAAAACTAATGTCTTATTTTTTTTAATAATTTTTAAAATATTATTGCATCCAAATGGATGTCAATTAATTTTCAAATTAACATCTTAAGTTTCCTTATTTTCTCAATAATATTTAAATATCATATATTATGACTCTGATCAAGTTAAAAATTAACATTTTATGTTTATTCATAATTTTAAAAATATCCCATAAATGTTGGTTAATTCTAAAATTAATATCTTAAGTTTTCTTATTTTTTTCAATAACTTTTAAATATCATATATTATAATACTGGTTAAGTAAAAAATTATTTTCTTAAGTTTTTCAATAAATGTAAAAATATTGTTACATTTGAATAGATATCAGTTAATTCTAAAATCAACATTTTAAATTTTTTTTATTTTTCCAACATCTTTCAAATGTTATGCCTTATGACATTAGTTAAATAAAAAACTATCATCTTATGTTTATCAGGAACTTAAAAAATACTACCATATTAAAATAGACTTTGGTTGTATTTACAAACTATCACCTTATTAGTTTTAATAATTTCAAAAATACCAACACATCATTACATGCTTTGATTTTGCCTTTTACCAATATCTATCAATTGACATAGAATTGCAATTTTGTAATAGTGACTATGTCAAAAATAATTATTTTAATTCATTTGCAAGTTAATTGTTTTGTTTGGAATGTATTAAAAAATACATGAAATTTAATTAAAAAATAAAATTTGATAGTATGATGATAAATACAATATATGTCTATTATTTGCTTCTAATATTTAATTTCTTTTAAAATTTGACATTGTTATTCCCGAGAAAAGTGCTTTTAGGAGCTAGAATGAAGTCATGTTAAATTAGTCTCATCTTAGATCTAATTTGATTTAATATTCTTTAACTCATAATTTAATTTGAATTCAGTTAAAATTAATTTTTTCGATTAGAACTCAATTCAAATATTGAGTACACAATTAGCTTAATGCGATAAACTCAAATTAATGTTTAAAAAATCAAATTGCATTGGTTGATTCAACAAAAAAATTTATAAATTGGTCACATATCTAACCTAGTGTATCACTAATACCAAAAATACTTAAAATTGCATAAAAAAATATTGAATAAAAAATAAATATGAATCAATCATTATCTTATAATTTTTACAATTTTAAAATTTCACATTATTACTCTCATTTTATAGTAAAAACATTTGTACTCATCCTTTAAAAGGATTAAACTCAAAACTCTTCATTGGACTTACAGTGTCTTTAAACTCATTCTGTTACTATTCAACTTATCATGTTACCACTAAATCAGTTAATTATTGATATCAAACAAGTATTTAATTTAGAATATATATATATATATATATATATATATATTACAAAAAGACTTATAATATATATAAATATTTTAATTAATTATAAATTATATATATTATTGAAGCTAATTCATAATATAATTGTATCAAATATTTGTGAGTTTAAATTCACTTCACTTAATATATATGCCAATTATTAAGATCGTATATTACTTATTTGATTCATGAACTTAGTTCATTAATTGAAAAATTGAATTAAATTTCAAGTGCCTCGAAATATGACTCAATTTATTAACTACTTATTTGAGAAGTAAGATGAGCAAAATGTGAACGTCAAATTTTATATTGATAATTAAAATTAAAAAATAATTAAATATTGTATAACTATTTAAAAATATTATATGATTATTTAAAAAAATCATATAATTTTATATTTCAATCTTTATTAAATTCAGTATTAGGAAACTTCCCGTCTCTTTATCATCTACACTTACTATTCACGCTCTCTCATATTTATAACTGAGTTCCACGTACGTGTTTCCCTATAGACTGCACTATGTCTATCACAGATCGTCCAAAACTCATTTATAGAATGGATGCATGTTACTCATTTTTGCTTGGAATTAAGACGTACATATTCATGATGCGCCAATAATGGTCTACGTGCCCTAAGTTGAGGGAAGCCACCCCATAGATGACCCAACTTCCATCACAACAATTGGGTTCCTAGTTCCTACTCTTACTTCTCTACAGTACCACAGTCGTGTTTTTTCCATGAATCCTCTTTTGAAATTAATCGGTGGCAGTTGGAGTGGTAACACTTTCATCTTCCAATAGGCGTTGCGTCTATATCTTGGAGTCAACTAGTGTTTCTTCGATGTCTGCCACCTTTTTAATCTCACTAACCCTATTACTTCCATTCCAGAAATTCTTCAATGCTCCGATTATATATAATGTTTTTAATTATAATTAGTAAATAAAAATATTAATTAATTAATTTTATAAATTTCTTATATATTAAATATATTTTTTAATTTTAAAGTATAAAAAATTATAAAATTAATAAATATTATTTATTTATTAATCATAATTAGTAATATGTGATGTAATTGAGCTATATGCACAGGAATTTCTCTTTCCAGTCTTATCTATCACCATTTCTTTGTCCTTATCTCATCTCATCTCTTCCGGCCTTTTTCACCCGCCGCAGACAAAAGTTATTTCCACTAGTCGACTCATTCCACAAACAACCTCATTTGGTCCGTGACTTCTCCGCATATAAAAGTAATTTCTTTTCTGTCTTGTAAATATTTCTGGTTGTGTGGCAAATTTATAATCTAGGAAATATTAGTATTATTATCTTTTATATTTTGATAATTCAGTAACTTATTTCTTAAATTTTAAAATGCACTCAATTATAATATTAAAATTTATGAATTTTTAAAATATATGAAAATAATAATATTAAAATTTTAGTGTTATAATAAAACTAGAAATATGTTAATATCTTTTTGTCCCTCACCCCAGATGGCACGGCTAGTTCAAAATATCAATCAGTAAAAACAGATGAATCGTGAGAAAGAAATGACAGCCTCATAAACTTGTCTTCATTCTTCAACTCCCAGCAATTACAAGTGGTGAGATATGTTACCATTTGCAACAAAACTGTTCGCAACCATTTAAGTTATGACAAACTACTACATTGGACAATGCCAGAGTGACTGAGCAAGGAAATAGCCGTGAATAAAGGAACTATAGTATATCATTATATTATTAAATTTATTTTTAAAAAAAATTAAATTTAATGTATTACACGATAATAAATTAATAATTAAATTTGGTGATATATTCATTGTAATCATTTCTGTGAATAAAAGTACATGTATCTCTTTGTTATCTTTTATAGATTATTATTTATCTTTGACAATATAAACTTCGATCTAAAATGTATAAAAACGTAAAACTTCCTACTAGTGGCTTCGGCCATGAACTCATTTCTGCAGATTAGAGGTCATTGATTGTCCACCTTTAAGCGGATAAAATAATTCAAAATTGTGAAGAGGTCCTCTTGGTCACCTACTTTGTATGTTGGAGGAATTTTTACATATTCTAATTTAATTATGATGAATAAATATTTTTATTTATTAGATATAATTAAATATATATAGTATAATTAGAATATAAAAAATTTATCAGTATTTTGATTATAAAAGCCGACAAAACACCAACATGTCCACGACCATTCTTATCCTAGTCTTCTCATAGGGTATATTCCCTTGCTAGGGCCATGACACGAGCCTCACTGATCCATCTCGTCATTGGTCTTACTAGACGTTGCATTTTCCCGGTGCATGTGCACTCCCGCTCTAAACATAGTCTTTGCCATCTTTGGTCCAGATTTTTTTGGTTATTTAACTCTTTTTATATTACTTCAATGATAGCGTTGCCGGGGATGTGGAACTTCTGCAGAATCTACACTTGTTTTTCATATACCAAGGCATAAATAAATGACTGAAGTTTTATGACTTTGCTACCATATTTCAAGATCAATTAAATTAATTACATCAACAATTAATAAATCAATTGGGCTGAAATTCTCAAAGGGAACCTTCACATTTTCCATTTTCTGTGCATATTCAGTTTCCTTGCATAATTGTGGCCTTTTTAGGACATGAACTTCACCAAAGAAGACAGTATATGGCGAAACATGTTGGTGTCAAATCAAATGTGACGGATAGGAAAATCAAACACAGAAGAAACAGAAAAACGACTCGTGCTGTTATGCAAATATAAAGGAGTTTTGATAAGTTATTTTATGACTTTCTTCTTTTTTTTTTTGGAAAATTTTAAGAGATTATACAAAACTAGAACCTAATTAAAGTTAGAAACAATAACTCGCTTAACATTTTGTATCAGCAAAGAGCCGCAACCCTTGGGTTGTAGTAGCTAGCATATGATTATTATGCTAGGTTAAAGTTATATCTTGAGTCCATAGCTATTTCTATGCAAACATCGTTGGATTTCATGAATTGGAATATTAAAGATTAGTTAAAGGCAGGGTGAGGCATTTATTTCTATCAACAACTGTAGACCGGATAATATTTTTTCTGCTCATTGATTATATATATTGTTTGTCAACATCTTTATTATTGCAGTGATATTTTATATTATCGTAGATTTTTTTTTATATTTTAAGTTTAAATTTCAAAATATTTTTCCATATGTGTTAAGTAATTTGTAACTTTCTTTATAAGAAAATATTGGTCTAAATTATTATTATTATAATTATATACTTCTCAAAATTTACAAGATCATATGATCAAGCTTTGGCTTTAATTGCATAATTCTTAAATACATGACAATGTGATACCTAAACATTCCGATCCATTGGTATTATGCATGATATATTTGTCAAATTTTGAACATCTTTGAGATTAGCAAATGAGCAAAAGTAATTTAATTTTTTTTATCAAATATGAATAGAATTAATAATTCTGAATCATGTGCACTGAATACTATGAACAATTGAACTTTGAATTGCATGGGTTACTCAGAACATGTTAAATTCTGATATTTTTGGTCAGTTAAAGCACTGATTAATTAGCAGCAAAACATGATAGCAGTCAAAGTGCGGGCTTGTTAATGTACAAAAGAAAACACGTTACTGAGAAGATATTGTTTAGTTAAGCACAAGAATTATTGTTTCCTTAGCTTAAGAATCTTGTGATTAAGTGACCAAGTATACGGCGACAGAACGTTGTTTCCTGGTTCGTTATGTGTCTGTGATTTACAGACAAACCTCGCCGAAATCATAGCCGATCACAAGATTATGATCTCCCAATCATACTTTACCATTAAGTTATTGTAACGTGTGTGTGTGTGTGTGTAAAAGAAAGAGAAAGATTATAAATATAAAAAATGATATTCAAATTTAAATTTTAAAATTTTTATATTTATAAAATTAAATTTTAGAAATTTATTATACTATTTTATATTTAAAATAATATTTGATAATAATGCTTAATTTATATTTAAAATATAATATAATTTTAGACTTCGATGCATATAACATGCAAAAATAATAATTCAGGTTTGGGACGGTTCAAGTTTAATTGGTCTGCTTCTCTCCAATTATTAAAATGCCACCTTCCATGTGCCTCGTCCTGCAGTCAAAATATGTGTAAAATCACAGAGACAGGCAGGGAAAAATGGGTCCTAAAGCTAATGCGGGCCTCAGACTCTCAGGCAACTTGAAGAGTAAGAAGCCAAGAACCATATGTTTCACAATTCTGGCTCTGACCATTCAGTTGGTGGAACGCAAAGTCATCATCACCGGATTGTAGATAGGTCTGCGACTAGGGATAAGAAAAAAATGCCCTCAGTCGTATATATCGCAAAAAATAATAGTTAATACAATTTATATTTGTTCAATGTACAATGTTGACACTTACATGGCTGCAATGCAATTTACAAATTAAAAATTCGGGTATAAATATATTTTTTATTTTTCAATTTTATTGGAAGTTGCAATTTTGTCTGCCAGGTTTTTTTAATATGAACAATATTATTTTTCATCTTTTTTCAAGGTTGCAATTAACTCATTTCATTGTGGTTATTGTTTCAAAAATTGGACAAAATTTGATGAATGGATGCTTATTTAATCGGCATAGCATTTATGTGATATATTACTTTGCTTATATGTCCATAGAGTTATTTAATTTGTACGAAAATAAATTTTTATAAAAAATTAAACTTCTCAAAAGTTTAATATTATTTAATTGATATTGAAGAAGTAATTATTTTAAGGAAGTAAATTTTTAGATTTTATTTAATTTAATTTTAATTTTTTTAAAAAATTAACAAAATACTTATGATATCTTTAATATTATTATAATACAAGTTATAATAAATTTTAATTATTATTAATTAAATTTAATAAAAATAATTTTATTTTTATATTTATAAAAATAAAAAAAGTAGAATTTATCTAGAAGAGGTAAATAAGCAACTTTTTATATTCTATAAAAAATAAATTTTTTAAAAATATTATTTTTTTTCAATTTATTAAATAATGACTAATCAATTAAAATTTTTTTTTTATTTCTTAAAAAAAATAGAACTTTCCATCTCCCCACCGAACGAGCTCCATAGTTTGAATGGGAAGGTTGAAAAGCACCTTAAATTAATGGTTATGTACAATGGTCATTCAAGTAGGGGCACTTAAGCATTCATGAACTTCTCCCTCAAGTACAACTAACATGATTGATGATATATCTTTTGGCTTTTTACTTACAGACTATGGCCACATAAGTAAAAAGTGTATGCCACATAGAAAGCAGGTTAATTGAATAGGAGTACATGTACATATTAAATTATATATGCATATATATTTACACTAAAGCTAAGTAATTTCAACTTTGAAAAAATGTGCAGGGCAACATTTTTCAAAATTAAAAATAAAAGAATAAAATTATAACTTTTAATAAAATTGAGAAATATTTAAAAATGTATTTATACCAAATTCTTAGTTACAAGATAGTAGGGAACTGTCACTTAATTTATATACTAAAATTTATATAAACAATTCAATTAGTATTATTAGATTGCGACAAATATGTAGTTGAAATATGACACTTACGAAGATCAAACAAATGAGTCGTTACTCATACATTTTTTAAGGTGATGGCTCATGAAGATCAATCACCAAAAGTTGGGGTTAGTGATAACTCTAATGAAGAGAGTAACTGCAAGTTATTCTTTACCTTATATTTGGTTTATATATCAAAATACATATATAAGTTTTTTTTTTTTGTTGGATAAATTATTCATAAGTTGAACATGAAAACTAGTGAGAATTATTGCGAAGTCTGCCATTATTAGCTAAATAGAAGCCAAATGTTTGAGATAAGTACTTAAATGTACAAGGCCAGACGGATATATGGATTATACCGTAAATAATAATATTATATATATTAAAAATATAATTTAAAATTAAAATTTAAATATCAATGAAAGATTATTATTAAATATAAAATAATAAAATATATTTATAATATTTAATTTAATAAATATAAAAAAAATAAATTAAATTTTAAATTTTATTTCCACTACATATAATATTATTGTATGTCAATTAAGCTTAACATAAGACTGTAACTCATAAAAGCTCTGTGAGCACAACGCTTCCATTATTAAATCCGAGCCACCGATTTTGTCACAATTGGATCGAAGTCCAATGACCCAGGACAGGTAATAAACCATACAATATATGTCTTTTAAGATAAGGAAAAAAATATTTATATGCATTTAAATTTGTACATTAATTTGTACTCGTTCGTACACAAAGGAGGTTCTCCTGAATATATAACAGTCTATAATTAATAATTATTTGATATTTTAGTAATGTAGTGATATTTTTTATTGTATTTGAAGCTTTTTTTTAAGCTTTCAATTTAAATTTAAAATAATTTTTATATGTTTTGAATGATTTGTTATTTATCTTAAAAAATAAACAAACAAAGTGAATATAGTTAATTTTTAAGAAAAAAATGTACAAGTGTCATCAATGATGTCAAATATTTAGTCTAGTCAAGGTGGTTTAACTTGGCCATTCTGCAATGCCAAAATAGGAAATTTGATAGAACACTGCATGATACTCTAGCTTGAACTCCTTGTCCATTAGGCCGACAGATCAGATCAATCAACATACAGCAACATGGGTTAGAACTTGTCATGATATTAGATGATCGAATTGCAAACATTCACTCAATGTCAAAGACAAAACCAATGATAAAATACCATTCAAACCTCATTATCAAACACTAAATACAAAAATAAACCTCGTTCCTCATTCTCAATAGTTGCTCCCTCACATACCACTATTATTATAATTTGCCATGGAACCGACAAAGCTTTCTAGCCCTGCCATTAATGAAGGCGACAATCTCTTTGATTCCCCACTGATCTTGCAGATATATGTCCCTCTATCTCACTAAAAACTATCTTTTCTTCTCCAATTTTCTTCCCTCAATAATGTTTCTACATACTTTATACTATTTGTTGTTGCAGAAACAGTGAACCTGATTTCAGCCTCTTATATCCGCTGCCTATATCTCTTCCTCTCCATTCCTTCTCTTCCACGCTCCCACTTTCCACTCTAAACCACCCACTAAGCAGTGTGTTTTTTTTCCTTTTCTCTTGTCATGAATTTCCACCCAAATACTTCTCTTCACTTAAGCCTTCCAGATGATAGCAATCTTCCACTGAATTTGGATCTTCTTCTCGAGCCATCTCCTTCTTCTTCCTCGTCTTCACCGACGAGTTCAAGCATGGAACCTCGGATGTTCTCTTGTAACTATTGCCAGAGGAAGTTCTACAGTTCCCAGGCACTCGGAGGCCACCAGAATGCCCACAAACTGGAAAGGACGCTGGCTAAGAAGAGTAGGGAGCTCGGTGCTGCTTCCATGCAAGGTGGTCATGGAGGATCCGAGCAGCGTTCTGGGTTGTGTCGGTCGGGGCATACGGAACGGGTCGGGTTTGAGAGCCAAGTTCAAGGTGGATGGAGAGAGAATATTATTAGGTATGGTTCTAAAGAAGGAGGGGGCTCTTGGTCTAGGGGTCATGCTTCTGAAAGCGTTCATCAGGATGATATTAGCCAACTTGACCTGTCTCTGAGGCTTTAAATTTTAGCTTATATTCAGATTTCTGGTGTAAAAAAGAAAAAAAGAAGAAATGATTGTTTGGATTTCTCAGATTCTGTCAAGGGGATGAATATTATTATTCTGATGCTAGAATGAAAGGATATTATAATGTGGGAGATAAGGTTTTTGAATAATGTTATTGCTTGGTTCAAAAATTTGAAGTAGCATGTTGAGGAAGAGGACGTGTTTACTTTTTCCTTAGAGGGTAAAAGGGAAGCTGATTTGTTTTTAATAGACTGATATATTGGTGACTGTAGCCAATTTAGTGTTGAGCTGTTTGCTTTCTTTAATTTTGTTGTGCAAACACTGATCTAATATTGGGACATCTATGTTCTTTAAAGAAGAGAAACCTGTTTGATAAAATATGCAAAAGTAGCAGTGCAACACATATAGAAGCTAAGGAAGTGACTATCTCCCTACTCCATTGCTCCTCATTTGCGTTTACAATTGCTATCACACTATGGTGTGTGTGTATTAGTCCCGCAAACATTTTTATTCACATAAGTCGAAACAGAATTTCAGAGTTCGTCTGTTTACTATTTTTTTATTTTTAAAAATAAAAAAAATTATTTGACAATCTGTTTTTAAAATTCATTTTTAAAAACTGTAATTTTAAATTTGTAACTTAAAAATAAAAAAAGAAATAACTTTTAAATATTTTTAAAAATTATTTTTTTTCTTAATGTTAATTTTATAATTAAATGAGATATTTCTTTATTTACAACATTGATCACCTTCTATTTTTTATTTTTTTAAATCAAAAAATAATTTTTTAGAATAATTTTTTAAAAATATAAAAATAAAAACATATCTAAACATACTCTTAATACTCCTTGTAACAATGATACTCTTCATTGCAATGAAGCAAAAAATCAAGTCATAATTTTAAATTGCAATTATATTTGTCTTATGATTATCAAAATTGCAAAAAAAAAAGGACAAGAAATTCAAATGTTGCAATGCAAAATTAAAACAATTCCATAATATTATATTACAATTAAAGACTAGGAATTTAAAACCATGCATCATAATTTTATACTCCTGGAATGGAATTGACATATAGGTTGCACTACACTAAAATTAGATTAATGTTAGTTTGCTAAAAATAATATAATATAGGATATCAAATCAGATCATATTCTTACTAATCCTTTAATTTATTTTTTTTAAATTACTTACTAACAATGATTACATAATTATTTAATTAATTATATACTAAAAATAATAAAAAATAAAACCAAATAGAATGCTAAAACAACTCAAATAGAATGTTGGACAGAATGTAATAGAATGTAGTATGCAAAACTAACACAAAATCAAAGTTGGGATGGTTTATGAATTGAAATTGAATTAAATGTATTAAACAAAGCAAAATACTAAATAAATAATAAGAATAAAAATTAATATAATAAAATAGCTAATTCAAGAAATTAAAAGTTTTAACTTGGATTAATTATAGATCAATTGATATTTGACTTTTCTAATTAACTTTTCAACCTTAAATTACTTGAAACTATTGCAATAAATCATGAATTCTATGTTAAATTACTATTTAATATTTGATCAATTAAAATTAGCCGAATTAAAGAACTGTTATAATCCTTAAATTAGATCAAAATTGATTTAATGATAACATTTAATTGAATTGAGAAATTAAATTAAAACTTTCCAAATTAATCTCTCAATCCTCTGTTCCTATATGTAAAACCATGATTTACCAATCAGAATTCAATATAAAAATAGCAAAAGATAAAAAATGACAATGATAAATATCAATTATACCAAATTAATATGTAATACATGTAATTTCAAGAAATAAATATAAAGTAGCAAGGAAAGAGCAAAATTAATTAGAGAAAGTTGATATTATAAATTATGATATCATAATCTAAAAGAAAAGAGTCTCAAAATCCTTGAATTAACTTCAAATTTAACCTTTCATAACTAGAGAACATAAGAGCTAAAAGAAGAGAAAAAACAGTAGTGTTGAATTTTGTCTACAGTGTTTTGCTTAATGATTTCTCTACCTCTTATTTGACTTAATTAACCTAAAACTCTATTGAACCTAAATTTTATGCCTTTTATGATTATAAAAATGAGGCCTTCCTAATTTTTAGAAATCTAGAATCTATTCTTATAAAATAATTAACTTTAAAAGTTATAATGGTAAAAATCCTATAGGTCTAACTTTTAACCAGTATAAAATCACTAAAACAATATAATTTAGGTAAATTATAAACATGAAAGTCGTAAAATTAGGTCCTACGAAGATTTAGGTATTAGTTCAACATTAATTGAATCTTTATAACTCTAGATATGATCCAAATACTGAAACTAGCTTAGTTGGAGCAAAAACAAGACTTTAGTTGCTTGACCTAATAAGGGTTTCAAGGAATTTGAATTTGACTTTAACCAAAATACTAAGCTTATAGATCTTTCTTTAAAATTTTTAACAGTATAAAAATCATCTTAATCCGACATCCGGAGCCAAGATATAGCTAAAAAGTAAAAATAGTATTAAAATTTAATATTAATTGAATAAATTTAAAATATTATAAAATAAATCCTAAATCATAGAATAAGGCTAATTATATAAAATTAAGCATAAATAATTCACTAAAAGATATTTCCTCCGTTTCTATTTATCTATTGCCATTAACTAACTTCACACATATTAAAAAAGTAGTTTAATTTGTTTATCATTAGTAAACTTTACAAGATTATCCTTTATGTACAAAATTTAAGATTGTTGAAAATAGAGAGAAATATAAAAAAATAAATGCATGTAGGTTAATAATGTAGAATAATAAAATATTTATTAATGAAAAAAAGGATAGATTTGAAAAAAAAAATTTAATATTTTATTAAAATTCTAAAATAACAAATAAAAAAGAATAATTTTTTTTTAAAATGTGACTAATAAAAAATAACGGATGAAGTATAAAATAAGAGAAAATAATATGGATAAAATTTTGCATATTAACAATTATGGAGCCATTATCACTCAATGCACTAAATTATTCTTTTTTTTTCCCTCCTTGAAGATGTAGAAATTGTGTTTGTAAGACACACAATTCCAGAGAATTAAACTTTGGTAACTTATTTTGTGCCTGCATGTACCTTTTACCACTGCTTTCCTTCTGTCTCCAAGTAGTATTGGCCAATAAGTTACAGAGAAGTTTTCACTGCGGTTCGCAGCTGTGGTATTGCATACACTATTTGTACTGTGGATCATCAAGTAATTAAAATTTTTCTTTTATGATTGCGATTGCAATTACAATTTAAAATTAAGATTTTACATTTGCCATGCTTTGACCATCCGAGAACTGTATTTTCTTCATCATTTCAGGCTTTGGTTAATTGATTGCATTGTGTCCCCAGTTGGATTTCGATTCTGGGCTGCTAGATCGATGTAATCGACAGATGATTTGTCGGAGAAGATAAGCCAATACTGCATTAACATGTGTGTCAATTCATCACAACGGATTGATTGATCATTTATTGCCAATCTAATTAAACTGTGCTCCTTTTTCGCATTTAATTCCAAACATCCTGTCAATGTGTACGAGATCTAGACAAGAATTGGATAGCCCATCTCGGAACTACGCATTACATCTTCGGTGCATGATTTTTCGTTGTAATCAAGTTGCAACAATGCTGTACTTTGTACTCCGACTAGTATAAAATTTTTAAAATTAATTTTCTATTTTTATAATCTATTTTTAAAAATTATCATTTTAAATATATAATTTAAAAGTAAAAAAATAAAAAGAATTTTAGATTTTTTAACAATATTTTTGTTCTTGATAATAATTTTATAATTAAATAATTTTTAATTTATTTCAACAAGTATTATCTATTCTTTATTTTCATTAAATCTGAAATCAATTTTTTAAAAATATAAAAATAAAAACATATTTAAATGTATCCTAAACTTTAATGGTTTATGATCTTATTTTGTAGCAATGGTATTTATTCACAATTTTATTAATTATAATGTAATTGTGATTTAAAATTACGATTATTTTGAAAAATAATGCTTGTTAATTCATATAAACTTTGTCCAAACAAGAGTCTTGGGATATTAAACGGATTCAAATTCACGTGCCTGTGAACTTATCCGGATTCATAATAAATTTTAATAGACTGAAACTTCTCAAAATTTGATTTTTTTTTTTTACATCGTTTAATACTCCTAAAAGAACCCTACGTCTTGAATTACTTTCAGCTTTACTCAGTGATATATAAATCTATTTATCTTTAATCAACTCCGCCATGCAACAAAAACGTCGTCAAAAAACA
The DNA here is from genome assembly GCA_020226215.1 of Sindora glabra. Taxonomy (NCBI): domain Eukaryota; kingdom Viridiplantae; phylum Streptophyta; class Magnoliopsida; order Fabales; family Fabaceae; genus Sindora; species Sindora glabra. The sequence goes on along the minus strand of CM035232.1, from coordinate 20,742,273 downwards.
GTTTTCTAGTTGATATATCTCGATTAACTCTGCCTTCTTGGGTGAAGAAATTCTAGTATTGCCCGGAGGAGCAACTGAGCACATTCAGATGAACTTCGAGTGTCGAAAGGAGCAACCAGGATACATCATTTTTGAACCAGACAGGGATGAACGCCAGGTGCCTTGAAAGCGACCCTTGTGGGTACGGTATATGGTCCGCCATGATTACAATATATATGGGACAGGGATATGTCAGGTGACTCTTTAAGGTTGTAATCCATACGCATACGCTGATGTTGAAAAATTCTTAGTTGCACTTGGTGAATTTTTGTTGGAAGCATTTAATCAATCAAAGTAAAATGTACTATTAATTAATTTAGAAGAAATAATACAACGATGTATTAAAAAAAAAAAAAAACTACACGTTCCTTTTGTATGATTGATTTTATGTATACAACATTCACTGTAACTAAAATCTTACTGGAATCTAAGAATGATGATCATGAAGTAGAGTAGAAGCAAATCAATCTCTTCCTATTCCATACTTCGGATATAAAATATTAACTCATCCTATATGTCTTTTATTATTAGAGAAAAAATTTGCCTGATTCTACTGGGCAACAAAAGAGCTCCACGAGAATTTTTAAAAAATTAAGAAAAAATACAAATATTATAATTACGTATTGTTATTTTACATGTAATTATTAAGTAGTTTTAAATACAAGTATATAAAATTCTAAATACATATATAATAAAAAATTATCTTAAATAATTGATCATAAATTGATGTACTTTTCGATCATATAATTACCTATGATATTTGATATATATAAAATATATAATGTGTTCATGAGTAAATAATTTTAACATACTTAAATATTTTTATTGAGAAAGTATAATATATTATAAAATAAAAATAAAGCAGTAATTTTAAAATCTCTAAGCAAGGCTAAAGGATAGGGTAGGACTGCACGCTCAAATTTGGAATGGCTGAAAATTTTGCCCTATCCTCTGGCTCCACGAGGAAACCCGAGGGGTCTCCAAGTTCGGAATCCATTATTGCTGAGGAAAATATAAGATATTATTTATTGGATAGTGTATTAATATATTATTACATTTAATTATGTATTAATTTTTTAAAATTAAATTTAATATATTTTGTAATAATATATTAATTATTAAATACAGTGATACATTAATTAATATATTTGTATAATAATATACAGTAATTTTCTCCCATTGTCATGCCATGTATTCATAAATTAACCCAAATATCCACCGTCATTATCTATACGGTTGCAGTCCATGCATTAATGTTGACTATTATCAGTCTTTTTCCGTCCTGGACTTTTTTCTCATGTGGGACATAATATGTGTGAAAAAATTATTTGCTAGATCAACCACTTATTGTCGTTATTAAGATATATATAGACGTATGAGGAGCTTTTCATTTATGTTGCTTTATCAGAAAAGAAACAAATGATTAATCTTGAGTTTATATTATGAGGATTTTTATTATTGGATTAGTTGTTTTCATTAAAATTGGATATGAATTAAATGAAAATTAAAGAAACACAAATATTAGTATATTCAAATAACATATTATATTATTTGAAGATTTTTTTTTCCTTTACATTCTTGAATTTTGTATATATGCTCTAATGATCTGATCATTCTCATTATTATTTAAAAAATACTAATTTTAATGCAAAATAGATAATATAAAAACGAAAATAACAAGGAACTTCTTCGATAGTAACTGCTGATACTTTTCCTCCGAGAACTTAATGTCTTCCAAATGAGGAATTAATCTTAACCTTTAAGAAACAATAATGTTATTAATTTACAAGAAGTAGGAAGCTAATTAATTCTAGCATTGAGAGAACATTATATAATAAAAAGATCACAAAATTATTGGCAAAATAATTGATTCATTATAATATTCTACCAAGTATTTATAGGAGATACAATAATGTGGATGCTAACCAAATAAGTTGAATAAAATACATCAATCTTCTCATCATGTGATTTCTAAAACCTAAAGGACCTATCTGGGAAGTCTATGCTGCTACTAACTTATGTTAGGATTATGAATTTAGGCTGACGGAAGTAACACGACATTTTAGTTTGAATTTCATTGGAATCACTTAAGAATGACTAAAAATGGGTTCAAATGAAATAAGTGAGCAAAGCAAGTTTTACCCTGCATTTTATGTAGTGTTGTGACTGAAACTAACTAAAGATAATGTAAAATAATAATATTACTACTAGTATTCTTACCAGCGTGGTAGCGAAACTTAATATTGTTTTTATAAGTTTTTTCACATATTTCGAATTTAAATTTAAAATATTCAACAGGCGTATTAAGTGATTTAACATTCTTTAAATGGCAATACTTATATTCTTACGTCTAATTTATATTTACTTTCTGTTATGGTCAATTGTCAATTCCGACAAAGTATGTAAATTAACGTGGAAATACGTAAAAGTGAGAGTGTCGGAGTAGGATGCTTTAGATCTCATCATTATCGCAGTAACGTGTAATTGCAATCGTCTAAACCCTAGTGCTGGACGGTAATTTTGTGTTCTGTTCAAATTAGGAAGTCATCTGAGAATTTGCCTGAGACAAGAATGTTTTCATTCTGCAGCACTATATGAGGGCTTTCATTGAAAGTCCAAAGGAACTGCTGCTAATTATTTCATAAAATAACTACTCCCTTCCTTTTTATTTATCTATTAGTCATTAATCGAATTCATATATATTAAAAAAATAATTAAATTTATTTATTTTTAATAAGCTTTACAACATTATCCCTTTATATACAAAATTCAAAATAATTAAAAATAGAGTGAAAAATGTAAAAAAATAAATATAATTTGACAATAGTATAGAATAATAAAATATTTATTAATGAAAAAGAATGATAAATTAAAAAAAATATTTAATATTTAATTAAAATTTTAAAGAGGCAGATAAAAAAAATAAAAATTTTCTTCAAAATGTAACAAATAAAAAGGAACAGAAAAAATATTAAATAATGAGAGAGTTCATGTTGTGTCATTGGCATATAATTACACTACTAAATTTGATTGCATATTAAATTAATAATATCTTAAAATATACTATATGATAATATATTAATTATTAAATTTAACAGTGCACAATTATACTGAAATACACTATAAATTTCTCCTTAGACAATTTCACACGCAACAAAGAGCCTTATGGATTCAAAATCATGACGTTGAGTGAAGCAAATTATAAGTGGTCTCGGCAAACTAATTAAGTGGTTTCCACTTGGATTAGTCTGTCATTATGTGTCTTAATGTGAAAGATGATCAGGAATATGGAATAGATAGGCTTCCACCTCTGTCGTTGTCTCCCGATTAGGGATCTACAGCGATGTTTGATTTTTTTTTTCTTTTTTTTTTTTGACGTCAGCTGATATGTTGCATTAATTCCACATAAGAAGAGACATTTGTAAAGTAGGAAAAAATATTGTGGCCCATAATGTGAAACCTAGCTTTTGGTATCGAATAAAGATAGCTGAGGTGAAGTTAATAATAAAGAAAAAAAAAATTCATGATTGAAAAGATGTTAGGTGACATTGACGGCTAAGCAAAAAAAAAAAAAGTTGAACTACAACTTATTTACTTGTATTTTGAACTATTTTGATACGTTTAAAATCATTTTAGATTAGAACATTAATAAATTTTCCTTCCCAATAATTTTGTTTAAGATTCGAATTTCTATACATTTGAAGGTCAAATCTATTTCAAATTAACATATTTTGTTTTACTAAATAAATACTTTATCGGCCACATGATATTATTTTTATCATAAACGACTTATCTGTACGCTTACGTTTTCTCTTTTCCTATAATCATAGGGCACGTCAGGCTCATGAATATATTCCAAGTAATATAAGAATTCGAAGATCCTAAAAATGAATGTGGTCATAAAATTAAAAATGCATAGAGAATGATGCCATAAGATTCATTAGAAAAATTAAATAAGGCAATGTATGTGTAAATTCTACCAAAAATTTTAAGAAAATTGATTATAGATGTGTAATATATTAAATAAAGCCCAAAGATGGTTCAAACTACATGTGGTTGAACTGTAATTTCCGGAATGGTCCAGGCATTCAACTTGAGAACCAACTCTGAAAGAAAGGCCAGCAAGATGTAAGGATTGTATATATGTTGGGTCGAATATCTGATTTGGGCCTCCTCCTATAGTCCATTTAACTGTACTGTACTCCATAATACCGCTTTAATAGTTTCCTAAGGTCTGTTTGGTCAAGGCCCAAAATGAGAAGGTAACTCATCTCTGTCTTTTTTAGTTCAACATGGGAAAAAGTAAACGGGCCAAAGCCCAAACAAAGGAGAGAATCACAAATGAAATTGATCGTTTAAATTATAAGGTGCGCACCTAATGGTGCTGCTGAAAGTATCGAATCACAGTCCTCAGTTTTATAAGTACGTAAATCTAATGATAGTAGATAGTTGCTGAAGACCGGTAAACATTATATTGTTAAGAATAATTATTAAATATAGATGTTTATAGGTTAAATGTTATATTTTCAATTATGATTAATTATATATCTAATTATGATCCTATTATTAGGTTTCAATTTTGATCAATCACACTCCCAATTATGATCAATCATTAGAATTCAATTTTATTTATGAATTATTATTATAAAATTATAATGTATGATCAATTTGTCCTATAAATATGAGTTGTACAAATCATTTTATATACAATTAAATGAAATATTTCTCCTCTCTTTGTATTTCTTTCTCTTACTTATTATTCTCCTTAATCTCTTTCATCTCTTTCTTTTATCATTTCTTAGGTGTTTAATATTTTCATAACATATTATCAACATGAAACTCTAATCCACTAAGTAATGGTTTTATTTGAAGAAATAATAATTATAAAATATTGAATAAGATAATGCATAAATACAAATAAAAAATGAATTAAATTTAGAAAAAGTAAATAACATTAAATACACATAAATGACATATTATACATTTGAGAATTTATTCCTACATGAATGGATTTTTTTTAATTGCATGTTAGTTTTTATAAATTGTATGAGAATTATAGATATAGTATATGATTGTGGATATGTAGTAAATCCTTAATTATGTTATTATTTCATGATTTAAAAAATTGCTATATGAAATAATAATATATGTTATGTTGATATAGAAAGAAGACTTATTTGCATTATAAGATTTGGCTTTACATAAAGATGAATGCAAATATACAAGAAACTAAGTTTAGAAAAAAGGAAAAGAATTATTTAGAAGTAATCGGTGTATAAATATACATATGCCTTTCATAAATTTAATAATTTTTGCAATGTTTGATCACCACATAGATTGATGATAAAATAGAAGATTGAATTAATAATTATATGATTAATATATTAATTAATAATTTTTTCAATATTCAATTTCTATTATATTAGAAATTTTCTCATTCAATTTTTATATGTTTATAATAGTATTATGACAAATCTTGCAAATCTTGATTTGTGACTCTTAACATTATAGAAAAAATTTAAAGGATTAAAATTGAATATCTCATGGTAAAAGATTCACTTATTCTTTATAATAGTTTAAAAGGAATATATAACAAAAGAAAAAATCTCCACATTTCATGCGTCCAATTTGCTCTTGCAGTAACAATATTAAAAAAAAAAAGATTTCAAGAAATATTCTAAATTAATTTCTTATCCCCTTAGTAGCTAAATAAAATAATGAACTTTTAATGAAAAAAAAAATAATGAGTCCTACCTAATTGGCTCTGTTCCATTCCATGAAATGAATATAACAACACATGACCATTTTACTTATTATCAAATTTATCATTTTAGATGTAGTCTTGATCATATTTCTTATATCAAGAACTCAACTTCCCACCTAGAAGTGAAAAACTGAAGAAAAGAATGATAAAGAAAAAGGTAAGCAAAATAACAAATATATTGAGAAATATATATTATCATTGCGATGACAAGAGTCATTAGTCTTGTACCTATCATACACGAAAGCATCTTGTTGACCTTTATCAAGAATCACTTAAAAGGAAAAAAAATAGAGACAAATTTTGTTTAGGAAGACGATAATTTTAATGAAAGCTAAATAGATATAACTCATTTAGACTTCTTCTCTCACCCTGAAAGGTAGAATTAATCATTTAATTAAAGATAAGAGTGTGAAAAAAATAATTTCTTTTCTTACAATTATATTGACTTTTAATATTATTTCCATAAAAATTATTATATATATTTATGTTTCATTATATATGAGATATTTCTTATATTAACTTTAATTTTCTTATATTAACCTTAAAGCATTTTATGTTATGTATTTTATGTTAACAAAGAATATGAGTACTTCCTTGGATAGGATTTGTAATCAATAATGAAGATACATATTTATAGATAGTACAACAATATACTCCATACTTAAGAATAAGAAATATTTCTCATATTTGAAAATGCAAGAAGCCAGTATTAGTACTATATCTGGTACTACAAATATAATTGAAGGCTCTAGAAGAGTTAATGTTTTGTTACCGGGAGGAACAAAATTACACATTGATAATGTATTATATTCTATTAAGTCTCATAGAAACTTATTGAGTTTTAAGGATATTCATCAAAACAGATTTCATATTGAGATAACTAATGAAGGAAATATTGAATATCTTTTTATCACTGGTATGATCTCAGGTAATAATTGCATACTTGAACAATTACCTGTTCTTTCATCTGCTTTGTATTACACATATATTAGTACAATTGAAACACATGCTATAATAAGCAGAAGTTTATTAATTTAAAAATATTTGTTATTTGACATGAATGATTAGGACATCTTCATATCATTAATGATGGAGAAAATTATTGAAAATTCACGTAGGCACCTATTGAAAAACCTAAAGAAATTTAAGTCTAAAGAATTCTTGTACACTGTATGTTCTCTGAGTAAGTTGATTATTAAGCCATTACTAGCTAAAGTTGGAACTGAATCTCCAATATTTCTAGAATGTATACAGGCTGACATATATGGGCCTATTCACTCATCATGTGGAATTATTTAGATATATTATAGTATTAATAAACTGCATCTAACAGATGGTCTCATGTATATTTACTATCAACTCGTAACTTGACTTTTGTGAGATTGCTTACTTAAATTATTCAATTAAGAACACAATTTCAGATTACCCTATCAAGTCTATTCATCTTGATAATACTAAGTAAATTCTTTTGTCATACTTTTAATAACTATTGCATGTCAATAAGAACAAATGTTAAACATTTTGTAACTTATATTTATACATAAAATGGCTTAACTGAAATCATTTATTAAATGATTTCAATTAATAGCAAGACTCATGCTTATAAGAATAAAACTCCCTATTTTCTGCTTAGAGACATGCAATTCTACATGTAGGAGCCGAATATTTTCCATTTCAGAATTTTTAGATGTGCAGCATATGTTCCAATAACTCCACCATAACGTACTTAAGACGGGACCTCAAAGGAGATTAGGAATATATGTTGCGTATAATTCCCTTTCTATTATAACATATCTTGAGCCAATGATAGAGGACTTATTTACAATATGTTATGCTAATTGTCATTTTGAGGAATCAATTTTCCTAACATTGGGGGAGAAAAGAATAAGTAACTGGTTAAAGAAATTATACGGAATACTTTGCAAAATATTGATCTTGCATGAAGCAATGTGAACTTGAAGTTAAAAAATAATCCACTTATAAAGTATAAGTAATCAACTTGTCAGATGCATTTACTGACCTAAAGAGAGTGATTAAGTCATATATACTAATTACTAATGTTCCAATAAGGATTGATATCCTCGAGGGACAATTCCATCAATGAGAAAGCTAATAAGTTTAAGGCACACCAAAAGCGTAGTAGACCAATAGGTTCAAAAGATAAATATCCTTGTAAAAGAAAAGGAGTAATTATTCAAGACAGACCCATTAAAGAGATAAATACTCCTAAAGAGTCTAGAGATATAACGAATAATATAATTCTAGAAGAAGTTAAGATACTTGAAAATGATGATAAAGATAAAAATAAGGAGATCTTAATAAATTATATCACCATGGGGAAAAGATTGAATCGCAAAACAATAGTTATCAACAACTATTTTTGCATATAATATAACGCTTAATATTATGAATGATAATGAGAATCATGAACTTTTATCCATCGATGAATATCGATGTAGATATGATTGGCCAAAATGGAAAGACACAATTCAAGTAGAATTGAATTCACTTAAAAACATAAAGTTTTTGGATCTATAGTCCAAATATCCTGAAGGTGTAATACCCATTGGATACAAATGGGTATTTGTGCAGTAAACTGAAATAAGAAAAATAAAGCTTGTAAGATATAAATTACAACTTGTTGCCTAAGGTTTTATACAAAGATCTAGAATTGATTATAAGTTCACTTATTCTCCTATAGTAGATGCAATCACATTTCATTATTTTATTAGTCTGGTACAGTACATGAAAAACTTGATATGCATCTTATAGATATTGTTACAGCTATTTTATATAGGCTCACTTGATTATGACATCTATATGAGAATCTCAGAAGGATTTAAGATGCCTGAAGCATGTAATTCAAAGTTCTGATAACTTTATTCAATTAAATTACAAAAATCTTTATATGAATTAAAGCAATTTAGACGAATGTGGTATAATCGTCTTTGTAAATACTTGTTAAAGGAATGGTATAATAATGACTAAATATGTCCATGTATTTTCATAAAGTGAACAAATTCTGAATTTACAATCATTATTATATATGTTAATGATTTGAATATTATTGGAATTCTTAAAAAGATTTAAAAGATAGTTAATTGTTTGAAGAAAAAATTTGAAATAAAAGATTTTGAAAAAATAAAATTTTGCCTTAACTTGCAGATTGAGCATTTAAAAGATGAAATTTTTATATATTAATCAACTTATACCTAAAATATCCTTAAAAGATTTTACATGGATAAAGCACATCTATTGAGTACCCCCAATAGTTGTTCAGGTCACTTAATGTGAGAAAAGGACATCTTTCGACTTTGAGATGCTAATGAAAAAGTTCTTAGTCCTAAAGTATCATATCTTAGTACTATTAGTGCATTGATGTATCTTGCTAACAATACAAGACATAATATAGCTTTTGCTTGTGAGCTTGTTAGTAAGGTTTAGTTCCTCTCTAACCCAAAGACTTTGGAATAGGAATTAAACATATCTTTTGATACCTCTAAGGATACTATTGATATAGGGCTTTGTTATATGCAAATGGATCTAAACCACAGCTCATAGGTTATGCAAATATTAGATATTTATTTAATTTACACAAAGCTTAATCTCGAATAGGCTATTTATTTATAAGTGATAATACAATTATTTCATAGGCGTTCCACCACACTAAATATTTGCTGCCACTTCTGTCAATCATGTAGAGATTATAACAATTCATGAAGCAAGTCGAGAATGTGTTTGGTTGAGGCCTTATGACTCAACATATTCAAGAGACGTGTGGGCTATCTTTTTGTAAAAGAACTCTAACTATACTTTTTGGGGATAATACTACATGTATAGCTCAATTAAAGGAAAGATATATCAAAGGAGATTGAATGAAATATATTTCATCAAAATTCTTCTTCACTCATGATCTTCAAAAGAAAGGTGATATTGATGTTTAACAAATTCATTTAATAAATAATTTAGCAGACCTATTTACTAAGCTATTACCTACCTTCACATTTAAAAGATTAGTACAGAAAATTGGAATGTATTAACTTAGAGATCTTAATTTAGTCATTATGAAAGGGAGTTAATATGCATTGTACTATTTTTTTCTTTGCTATAATTTTTATCTCACAAGATTTTTTCTAGCAAGGTTTTTAATGAAGTAGTATTTTATTATGTATTTTATAGACATTCAAGGGGGAGTGTTATGAATAATTATTAAATATGAATATCTATATGTCGAATGTTATATCTCCAATTATGATCAATTATTAGGATTCAATTATGATCAATTATATCCTCAATTATAATTCTATTATTAAGTTTCAATTATTATTAATTATACCCCTAGCTATGATCAATTATTAGGATTCAATTCTATTTATAAATTATCATTATAAAATTGTAATGTATAATCAATTTACCCTATAAATATATGTTGTACAAATCATTTTATATATAGTTTAATGAAATATTTTCCTCCTCCTTATATTTCTTTCTCTTCCTTATTATTCTCTTTCATATCTTTCATCTCTTTCATTATTATTTTTTAAGTGCTTAATATTTTCATAATATATATTCTATTTTGATCTCATTTCTTTCATAAATTTATAAAAATTTCCATCTTTTTTTCTCTTCCTTTTCCTTGATTTTGCTTTCCTTTCTCCCTTTCATTTCTAGATATGTTTATTCCAAGTTGCAGATCATGGGTAGCTTTAATTTCAATTGCAAATTGAAATAAGAAGGATGACTAGTGATTTTTGTAATGTCATCTTCTGAAAGGGTTTTTTTGAAAAAGTGAAGTTATAGTATAACGGCAAGATCCATTTAATTATGTCGGCAGAGACCTTTACAACTTATTAGTTAGAGGAGACAACTGGGCCTTTGACAACTACAATTTTGCAAAAGAATGAAATGGTTCTATCAATACTTGTCTCAAGAATCAAACATAAATTTGTTCATATGGAAATTGGAATTTCTCTCCTCCATCAATGTTACCCCACTTTAATGAACTTTATCTCTTGAATTCTAATTGCCTAGAAGTTATCAATGTCAGCAGCTAAACTCCAAATAGTTCCTAAAATTACTTGGATTCCTCAATTAATTCCATGTTAGCTCATTAAAAATGACGTAAGATAAAACTAGAAAGAATAAAAAAGAAATCGAGAATCAAAGAGTAATTCACATGGTTGTTGAATGAAATCAAAGAAAGCAATGAAAGAGTATCGCTCGATTCTTAGCTCTCTAATGTTAGACTCCTACGTCCAAAGGGTACTAATTTCTTTCTCAAAATTTAAAAAAGTTGCTAAAGATTCTATCTTTTTGCCTTATTTTAGGTTCTATTAATTGGATTAAAGTTCTTTCATTCATTGTGCTATCTTGATTTCTCAAAAATTTGAGGCAAGTTCTTCCACCAATTCTATAGTGGATTTGAATTTGACATGCATGCAAAGATTTGTGTACCTTATGGCTTGGTAGGGGATTTTTATGAAGGCCATTGTTTGGGGATTATGTTGAGCTGGAGATGGTTTGACCCAAGCAATAATATAGATCAATGGAAGAAAAAATAGAAAGAAGGAGATAGTGACTATGGAAGTTCAATGGAGATCGAGAAAGATCAATGGTGGAAAAGTAAAAAAGAAGAAGCTGCTGGAAAATTAAAATATAATTATTGGGGTATATTTTGAATTTATTTTAACTTCCTCCCTTAAAGTTTTAAAAAAGTTATAGAAAGGTAAGAGTTAACGTATGGAGGGCTCTTATTGTAGGCTATTGATAGCAATTTGGCTAAATTACTATCGAAGGTGCCCTGATTGAATATATATATTATATCAAGCACTAAAAAAGTTATAACAACTCAATTAAGGACTATGCAAAAAGTTCTAATATAACAATTAGGACTATGCAAAAATTTCTAACTTATAGCAACTTCAATTATTAATAATTGAATTAGGCAATTGGAGGCTATGAAACAAGTGCAACGATTGGCATCAAAGAAAATAATTGACAAAATTTAATTCTACGATTTACAAGCAATTATGTGTGTTTTAAATTGATAGAAATTGAAATTGACCATTGTTCACTATCAAGATAATATCATTTAGCTAACAACCCATGTTTTAAGTACTCAATGAGTCCATTGTTTTAAGTACTCAATGAGTCCAGTTGAACACTAATCCCTTCCCATTTTGATCTTTCTTTCTCTCTAAAATGAAAAAATAAAACTTAAAAAAGCTCTTCCTTTTTGCATTTATCTTTATGTTGCTTTAACAACCAACATTGTGAAACCAATTATTAGGTTAAAACCTACCCTTATTACCATCAGAAGTTCAATTAATGACAATCTAAGATTTAATTGAACTACAATGTTGTTGGAAGGTAATTAACTTGTTGGGTGATTTTGATTTTACATTTTTTATGCTTCATTTGTTTTAACTCTTCAATTTTATAGTTTAATGATTCTATTGTGTATTGTGAATACAAATTTTAATGTGCTCTATGAGTGTGGATTTATGATTGTGATGTTAGCTATATGCTTAATCTTTGATGCATTCATTTAGGATTTTTAGGTTTGTGACTTTATTGTATGATTGCATTGTATGTGTTTGTTTGATGTTTGTGACCTAAGATTTTTTATGCGTGTGATATCGTGGATTTTGGTATGCTTGGCTCTTTGATTTGTTATATATTTTATTCTTTTGTATTAGTTTTAGAGTCACCCAAACCATTCTACTCAAAATTAAATTAAATCATAATTTATGATTACAATCGATTAAGATATTTCAAGTAGTTGGCATCGAGTTAAAAAGTAAGAGAGTAATTGTTTGCAATCAGTTGGCCAAAAGGCATTAAATTAGCTATAACTAACCGCTGCATAGCCCTAGTAACCATAAATTTTAAAATAAGATGATTATTAAATCAAATAAGTCATTAATTTACCAATTTACTGATTTAACTACTAATTCATAGGTTGAACTGGTTTTGAATTAAAAATATAAATTATATACATGTACATAACTATATATATTATATATATTAAAAATATTAATTATATATACATAAATATATATATGTATGTATGTATGTATGTATGTATATATTAGTATTATACATTTATAATAACAAGTCATAATAAAACTTAAAAAATAATATAATATTAGTAATAATATAAATAAATAATTAATAAAATATAGGTAATATATCAATAATTTATGCTAAAAATATTAAAAGAAATAACATAGATTCAATTAATATAAAATTATAAGACTATTATACTTCAATTATTGTGGAATTGAAAATTTTATAATTTAAAAAAAAAATTTGAAATGAACCAATTCAAACTAGTTTTGGCTGATTCAACTAGTTCACATAATTTTTGATCTAATACTTTTAACCAAACTATACTAGTTGTTTATCAATTTGATCGATTAATTTAGTTCAATTTTTAAAACTATGCTAGTAACAATAAAAAAAGGTTTTTCTTTCATTATTTTTGTCTAGAGATGCTTAATAGATGAGTAGGGTTAAGCCAAGTCAAAATCTGTTTAGGACTGATATATTAAGATCTATTTTTAAATAAGCTCGTTTTACCTAATCCAATTCGGTTTATAGGTTAACCTTTTTTATTTAATTTATATTTTTATATTTATAATTTTTTATATTTTTATATTTATTTTTATATGTATTAATTTTATTATTTATTTTTATTATATTTAATTATTTGGATTATTTGTGTTTAATTTTTTAATAATTGAATTATCTTTTATGTTAAATTATAATATAAATATAATCAAAAAGTTATTTTTATTTTTTAAATATAAATATTATTTAAATTATTAAATATAAAAATTAAAAAAAATAGACTCATTTAAGCCTGCAAATTTGATTCAATCCATTTAGGATTGGCTCACTTTGATTTGCAGTTTGCACAAACCATTCTTTTTAGGCTTATTTTTTTGACAAGTTTAATTTTTAAGGCTCTCTTCACAGAAAGTCCATAAATTAGTTCATTTGACTCGTTGGTTTGCAACTCATTAAACATTCCTAGTTTTTTTCTTTAATGTAGAATATTTTCATTTTTTAGTAGTAATAATAATAGTGTCTAAACTATAAGACACGCATAAAAATTTTAAATTAAATCTAAAATGTATAAAAATGTAAAACTTTCAATATTTAAATTAAATATTCTCCACTATTTTTCTTTTTATTTTTATTTTTATAACATCACAAAGAGGTCAAAGTATACAAGTTCAGAAGAGGAAAATGAAATATATTGGAATTTCAGACAGCTTCACCACACCAGAATCTTAAAACTAGAATTGGTATCACTTGATATACATAATACATAAAGTACCAACAATAGTCCATTGCTTTAGATGCCTCATCCTATAGCGGTCTTGAACATTCTTTGACAAAATACAGAAACTAATTATACGGTCTTCAGGCGAAGGAAACGGTTTGGCGCATAAAACCTGAAGAGATTGTAAGCAGATAGGGAGGATATGATGGCCATTAGGATAGAGGCGACATAGCCAAACAACAGAGAAGCTCCAATTTGGCTGCAGAATCTGCGGAATTTGTCGCACACTTTGATCCATTGAAAGGGTTCTGCTCCTGATACTGCAAGCGCCGACGCTTCAACAGCCGCTGAGTTTGCTGCGAATGTCGTATACACTGCCGCCTACATTCACATTATAACTTTCCGGTATCAAAGGTGGTGGCTTTTAAGGGGTCGGCGGAGAAGTCCTATGGCTGCACCTTGCTGTGTAACTTTTTCCCCACATAGCATCTCTTTTTATTTTTATTTTTGGAAGAACACGAGGATTCTAAATAAATTTTTCATAGTAAAAACAAGAGAAATATCTGCGTATTTCAGTTATAGCACATGCTCTTATTCTTATTCAATGACAAATTTAATTTCAATTTAAAATATCTTCATTTATAAAAATAATAACTATAGTCATAATTTTTAAAATTAGATTGATCATTAAATCGAACAAAGTATTAATTCATCAATTTATTAGTTCAATTACTGATTTATTGATTAAACTAATTTTAACTTTAAAAATGTAAAGTATATATATGTATATATACTAGTAATATATATTTAAAGTAACAAAATACAAATGATACAATAATAATTTATGTTATAAATAATTAAAAATATAAATTTAATTAATATGAAATTAAAAAGGTATTACACTTTAATTATTGTACAATTATAATTTTTAAAAAAATTAAAAAATTAATTTTAACCACTTCATATTGATTTTAGTCGATTTCAACTGGTTTACATATATTTCCAATTCAAAAATCTTAAATGGATCAGCTCACAAATTCATTAATCCAATCGACTTTATCTAATTTTCAAAACTATAACTATAGTTTTAGAATCAAACCAATTATTGAATTGAATAGAGTAATGATGTACTAATTCATTATATTGCTAATTCACTAGTTAAATTAATTTTAATTTTAAAAATATAAATTATATATACACACACTATTAATATATATTTAAAATAATAAAATACAAGTGATATAATAATTCATATTAAAAATAATTAAAAAATACAAATAATTGATACGAAATTATAAAAATATTATACCTTGATTGTTGCAAAATTATAATTTTGTTTTTAGAAAATTTGATAAACCAACCCGATCTATTAATCATAACTGGTTCAAATCAATTCTGATTGATTCTCATTGATTACATATCTTTTTTATCCAAAGACTTTAACCAAACAAGCTCCTTTGTTCCTAAGTTTGATTATTGATTTGGTCTAATTTTAAAAATATAATAATTTTCAAAATTGTAGTGAGACTATTATATTTTTAAAATTTTATAATTAGCATTTTAATCCTTAATTTTAATTTTTGTTATAATTATACATTCATGCGCGTACTTGTAATGTAAAATAAATGAGAATTGTGAAGTTAATTGCAAAATTTTACGTTAACAATATTAAATACATACTTATTTTTTAATTTTATTGTTTTATTTCACCATTTATTTGATTATATATAAAGAGAAAGATGGATATTAATAATAAAAATAATAATAAAAATTAATAATATTAATTATAAATTTTAAAAAATATAATAATTATCATATTTATAAATAAAAAATTAAATATCATATTTATTCTTTAATTTATTATACATGTGTATAACATGAAATTAATAAGTCACTTTTTTTTCCCCTTATCGAGTGGAAGTAAGAATCTGTTCAGGAAGAGTTTAGAGATATTTTCTTAAAAAGGAAAAAGCCTCGTGTTGCAATCATACTTCCTTTACCAAAAGTAGTGGCTTAAAAGGCCAGGAGGAAGTAAATGTGTGCGGGGAAAGTACTAACAGGTTCGTATCGTCAATATAGGCATTAAATATTTTCACTTTTGAATAATCTTATAAATTGTTTATGGAAAAAAAAAAAAGTGGGCCAGAGAAGAAGTACTAGTCGAACTTTGCTGATTTACTTCTCGATATAGTATCATTATGGTTTCTATTTATTTTACAAAAACGTAAGAATTCCTCATAAATATCTATTCATAAATACGAAGAGATCTAAGTGAAGATATTGTAAGAAGGATTTTGTGCAATCAATACTAGCTCCACTCGGGGTTGGAACTGATTTGTACATCTTGTACATTGGATTAGTATTCCTCATGTTATAAGATTCACGGAAAAACACAATTTTATTTTATTGCTAAAAAGGCTGATCACTGTATCACAAAACGTTTTCATTTTCTCTTGGTGATATAAAATTAACTTATACCTGACATCCAATTAATTTATATGATAAGACTTGGTCAAGGTCTAGGAAAAAGAAGCTTCACTTTCACGAATTAAGAAGAAATATAATATAATTTTTATTTTAAAATTTTTAATTCTTTTTGCTAAGATCGATTCATTACTTTAATATAAGGAATTTTTGTATTTAATCTTCTCTTGAGTTTAAATTTTCAACTTTTTTTTTAAAGAATTAAGGCGATCTATGCTTTATGAAACACTTAGACTAAATATCCTGCCAGTCTCTATCATTGTTGAACATGTGCGATGTGAAACCACGAAACTAATTAATAACTTTTATTTATTAGCCGGAAAATACAGATAAGCTCCAAAAGTATAAAGTAAGATCTAATGTTACATAGGCTTTTAAAACTTAGAAGTAACTTTTTTAGATTTTTTTAAAAGTTAAAAATATTAAAAATAGTAATATTATATGTATTGAGAATAAAATTTAAAATTTAGTTTCAAATATAAATTAAAAGTTATTATTAAATATATAATGGTAGGATAAATATGTGAAATTCAATCCAAAAAATAAAAAATATTTAGAATTTAATTTCAAATTATATTTTTATACTCATATTATTTTTGCATTAGCCTTATTTGATAATGAGCTGATAATTATAGCAGTTAGTTAATTTAATTAACTGTTAATTGATGATTAATTATATTAATTAATTTAACTAATTAATTATATTAATTATTTAAATAAAAATATTTAATAAAATTAACTATTTATAATTAACTGTTTAGATATATAAAATAATATATAAGGATACGAATATATTTTATAAGTTATTTAAGTATTTTTTATTTTAATATTTTAAATTTTATATATTAGTTAGTACAATAGATTTTCATATAAATAATATATTATTATAATTTATTATTAAATTATTAAAATTTTCAAAATTAAATAATTTTATAATAATTTATACGTTTATTCTATTTAATAATTTTTAGAATTATTATAATTTATCATTAAATTATTAGATATATTATAAATAATATATTATTATATATTCACTCTTTTTTAAAATTAAATTAATATGATTTTTATAATTATTAAATTTTTTAAGAAGGATAAAATAAAAAATATAAAAATTTATTAAGAATAATTTGATTATTTTGACTAGTTAACTAATTGAAAATATTGCCTCTCAATATTTTCAATTTTGACATTTTAAAGATAATTAATTAATTTAATCAATTGATTGTCAAGTTAATCAATTGATTTGAGTCAAACCAGCTAATAGTTAGTTATAAAATATTGTCAATCAACTAAACTAGCTAACAATTATAAAACATTGTTAATCAACTGAAATAAGGATATGTGAACTACCATAACTGCCTTTAAATATTCTCAACTTAAATTCAATGAATCTGTGAATGAACTTTCTTTTGAAATAAAATTATTAACAACAAAGTTGAATGTTTAATGCATTTATTTCATAATTAAATATAAATATTTTGTATAAATTATTATTAAAATATGATTTATCTATATTTGGAGAGGCACCATATATATTTATTTTATTATTTTTATTACTTTTTTTATTTTATTGTACTAAAAATAATTAAAAATATAAATAACTCATTTCTATATTTTTTATTTACTTTAATTTAAATTTAAATATATTTATTTTTTAAAAAAATAAGAGAATTATTTGTATATTTTAAAACTTCAAAAAGTTATAAAATAAAAACCTTAATTTAGTGAGGTTATTTGTATTTTATCCGGTATATGCCGTGACCCCTTGCAAAGATTAGAGAGGGTATATTTGTTTGAGAAATTTTAATATGCTAACGAAATAAAAAGGAAGAAATGACTGCAACTTATTTTTCTTAATAGTATAAGTTTATATCATTATATTAATAATTATAATTTAAAATTTTTAAAATAATAATGATTCTCTCAAAAAATTAATTGAATTATAATTATTAATTTAACAATATAAATTTAAATGATTAAAAAAATAATACATAATACTAAAAAGAAACCCTTTCTTAGTATTAAAGCAGTTGAAACAGAGTGTCCTAAATTTGTAAAAAATTACAGGATAAGATTTGTAAAAATATAAATCTATGTAAATAAGAATTTAAAATAATCCAATCTATTAGGATCTTGGTTTGTATTTTTTATATATTTTTACTTTCAAATTAAATTAATATTTTATATAAATTGTCATTTAATTAATTTAATATTCATTCTTAAATATAATTTTTTATCTTTCAATTTAATTTAATCTAAATAAATTATTTTTAAATTAATAATTTAAAATAAATAATTTTTATTATAATTTATTTAATTTTGATTTGATTATGTGAATTAAAAATTAATTAAATATATAATTTTTAAATTTAAAATTATTTTTTTAAAAAAATCGTGAACCAGATCCTTAAATTTTAAGACTCAGAACTTTTATTGAAGGAGTCTCTCATTTTTTCAAATCGAATCGAAATGACCTACCATGGAACGAGCCCGTTTCGGAGGAGCCGTATGCACTGACGGAGAACACAAGTGAGGTCAGCCGGAATAAACTCCCTACCTTTATGTGGGAACTACGTAATGTAAGTGCGAATTCGACGTTCTTAAGGAACACATGGTGAAATTTCCCCCGAAAATTGTGCCGTTATTTAAGGAACACATGAAATTTCTCATATTTCTCATATCGTTACAGGACAGGGATGGTGTCAGAACTCGAGATTGAAAATAATTGCATTTTAATATTTTAATAAAAATAAAATTTATATATTAATAAAAATATTTGAACTAATATAGATATAATTATATATAAAATCTTAAAAAATTCAATAAAAATAGACATTCATATTAAAATACATATAACTTATTACTGTATTGTTAGGATGCCCCGGTTAGTTGACTTGACCTGTGAAGAAAAACAGATACATGTCCATCAATTAATTAAATGTACCGTACGACTTGTGTGAAACCTGAAAGAGACAACTCACGCCACTACTGGTTTGACATGTAGGGGGTCTCATTTCCCTTCAAAACGTGCAACTTCGCTGTAATTTTATATTTATTAATTTATTTATTTCTATTTAAAAAATTATAAATTTTTACTAATATTTATCATTATAATATAAAAATATATTTATATTTATTTCTCTAAGAAAATCTAAATTCTTTTCACAAAATATTTCCCTTCAAACCCATAGTTTACTAATAACTTGGAGCTGACCCTGTTATCGCCACTCACAAAATATATTTTTAAATTAAATATGATTGATTAAGTGTATATAGTTAACATACATAAGCAAAAGGTCTTCCTCTTTAATATCAACAATTTATCTGAATTTTTTTCAAGAAAAATTAAAGAAACTGGTATGCTAAGCTATATATAACGATGTTAATTATATGCCAGCTTCAAGTTTTCTCACCTCAAATCAGACAAGGCTATTAATCGAAGGCACAAACTGTAATTTACCCAAAAACGTAAAATTGTAGATAAGTTGAATAGGGAGCTGGCTAGTGAGTATTTTGTTTTGTTTTTGTTTTTTGTTTTTAAATCAATTTACAAGGTTATCCGTAAGTTATTATACCTATAGCGGGAGATGACTACTGAGTGATTTGAGTTTACCTGATCCAGCAAGAAACATATCCAGGCCATGCATATGTAAGGGCCTGAACCTTTCAACTTTGCTCCATGAGAAGACCAGATATAGTGTTGGCATAGTTGAAGAAAGTTATAACCAGCAGCCGCACAACAAACATACACCAGTACTCTACAACGTCAACAATTAATTTAGTTACTATCTCAAAGCTCTTTTTTCCAGGCAACTATATATATATATATATATATATATATATATATTACCAATTTAGAGTTTTTAATTCAAATAGAATTTGATATCTTTTTTAAAGCTATATTTTTTTTTGTATTTAAAATTCGATTCATAATTTTTATATCAAATTCTATTTGAATTAAAAACTCTAAATTGGTAATATATATATATATATATATATATATATATATATATATATATATATATATATATATATATATGGTAATTTTGCCATTTCTATTATTGAAAAAAATTAAAAAAAGTAGGATTTCTTTTCTTTTTAGAATAATACTACCAAGAATTTTACCTTCTAAAAAGTTGAGTATTCCATTGTTAAATTATTTTTTTATTTTAAAATAAATAAATTAAAAATAAAAATCTGAATGCATTATATATATCCAATGATGAGAATATTTAATTTTTATAAAGTGGAGCTCTTTATAATATCTTCTATTTTTTTATTGTATCATTTCTTTCACTTTGAAGAGACATAAAATTTCTTGGGTATCTCGTTGCATATAAAAGGAAAAATAATAGTCTCATTCTCACTGTAATATATAAAAATTAAGCTTTGTTTCATTTTCATTTCATACAAACGTTCTAAACATAGAACTGCAACTTTTTCATAAAATCTTTTAATCTGAATAATCATACTAACGACACAAAACTATTTTAAAGTTGCGAGATATAACCAATCAATAATTATATTTTACAAAAAAGTTTACATAAAATTGGATTATAATACTCCCTTTCAAAGTAAATCCCAACAAATTTATGAGCCAATTTTTTTTTATCACATGTTAAAAAATATGAACAGAAAATTAATCATATGAAGAAGGAGACGGTTTCTTACTTGAGAACTTCCATGTCTCTGAAAGTAGCCTGCTTCTTGATTGCTAACAGAACAACCTTTGTTTGCTTATCAAAGCCAACCAGACAAGCTGTTGTCACCAAAACCAGAATTGCAGAAAACCTGAGAAAAACTTGTCCGTTTGCCATGGATTCCAACTCCATCTTCTCAAGCTGCTGAATAATGTTCAATATAAAAGTTTGAGTTCATTTATTGATCTGCAGCTAGGATAAGTGGACAAGTCTAAGATGGTTGGGTTGGGTTGGCCAGCGCGACTAGACACTGCTGGTAGAGAACTTTCCACGGGCAAGGCCCGAATTAATAATGATGCCAACGACTACCAAACCTATTTATTTTTAGATCCATCTTTATTAATGGATAAATTTGATCTTTTATATTTTATTGTCCACTTAATTTGTCAGTTATCAAAAATTTTTATAGCAAAATTGAGACAAAATCCTTTAGATATTTGTCATAGGATTCGCCAATCACACTATAACATTTATGTTAATTGCTCTATTTAATTATTGTTAATAATTACAGTTTTATAGTTCTAATAATTATTAATGTGATAATCATTTTCTTAATAGAACAATTTACATGAATGTCGAAATATAAACTACTTTTTAAGCCCATGCATATCAATATTTAATAAAAAAGTATAATAATTTTTTTAAAAATATGATAATTTATTTATATATTAAAATGTATTATTTAATTTATAGGAAAGAATGAAATTTAAGAAACATAAATTATGTTCTTTTTTATTATTTTAAATTTCATTGTACGTGACTTATACAATTATAATATAATGAAAAATAATAAAAGAGAAAATGTTTATATTATGTTTGACACGATGAAATGAGAATAGAATAGAAAAATATTTTTATAATTATGTTTATATGAAAATGATATATGAATGGAATGGAGAATAAGTTTTTAATGAAAATATAAATTTAATTTAAAAATATAATTTTAGCATAGTCACATATTATTAAGTTGTAAAAATATTCCTAAATTTTTTTATTTTTTGTAAAATTTTTTAGTTATATTTATATTTTAATAGCATAACATCTTTGTACTCATTAATAATATAAATAATTTTTATTTTTGAATAAATAAAATTAATTAAAATATACATGATATCATTTGATTAATTAAAACAAAGTCATCTTTTAGGTGTTCTTATGTCAATGTATTTCAATATAAGTTTTTTCAAACTTTACATTCAAATAAAAAATTTAAATTCAAAAGGAACAAATGATATAAAATATTTTAATAAATAATTATTATTATTTTATTTTTATAATTTCTTACTTTTTATATTGATGAATTTACCAATTTTCTTGATAAAAATAAAATAATTTTAACTTATTTAAAATATTTTTATAATAAAAATACTTGCAAATTATATTTAAAGAAGAATTCGATTTAAGGAAAACTTTTTCAACAGACATAGAAAGACAACATATAATAACAAAAAAATATTAAAGAATTTAAATTAATAAATTTAATTAAATTTTTAAATTTTTTATTACAAATAGAGAATCTAATTGATTCATTCCTTTTTTATATTTTATATTAAAATTTTCATTTATTTAAAATATTTTTACTATAAAAATATCTGTAAATCATATTCAAAGATGAATTTGATGTAAATTTTTTTTCTAGTAAATGTTAATAATTTATTACATTTAACGGAGCAAATATAAATGATGATTTTAATAACTAACTAGTGTTTCTTTGATTATATTTATTAATGTTTACATTACGTATTTTAATAAATAACTTTTAATTCAAATAAGAAAATGTTAGATATTATTCTATCATTTCTAAAAAAACTATGTCAAATTAAATACAATATGCAATGTAATAAATGAAGAATAAAGATAATTAATATAGATAAAATTTTATTTATGTATATTTAATTTAAACTATAATATTTAAAATTTGATATCAATAAAATATTGAGAAATTTTAAATAAATAAAATTAATTTTCAATTTTGAAATATTTTTATTGATAATAGGATACATAAATAATTTATTCAATTAGTCTTTTCTATAAAATTAACTTATTTAAAATATTTTATAATAAAAATAAAATATTTCATATTATATTTATACTATTTAGTAATCTTAATGTCTAATTTCTAGATAACATCAGTGAATAGAAAAGGAAAAAATATATAACAAAACAAATTAGAAAAAGAAGAATAATGTAGCTATAAGGAAATAAGAGTTAAAAGTGAAATATGTAATCAATTTATTTAATTAAATAAAATATTTAATGTATTAAAAATAATTTTTAATAAAAATAAAGTGTAATATATGTATATTATTCAATAAACTTTTAATAGTAGCCATGAATAGGGAAAAAGAAGAAAAACAAATGAAGTAGACGAAATGAAGAAAAATAATGTGTGAATCGTAAAACCTTGAGGAAACCTCATTTGCTGTATTTTTTATTCAAAATATAATAGTTGAAAATTATTATCAACAAAAAATGAAAAAAATAAATAAATAAAGTTTAATTTAATTATTAACTTCTATTTTTTAAAATAAAATATACAAGTAAATAATTTTAATATTAACGTTTTAATTTATTTAAAATATTTAAGTAAGTTAAAAACAAAAAATATAATGTATTTTATTTACGTTATTTTATGATATCAATATTTAAACTATAAACAATAAGAGTGAACTTAAAGAAAGAGAAAAATATGTAACATATCAAATAAAAAGAAAAGGAATAATATGTGAGATTTAAAATAATATACAAAATTAAATATATAATAAATTAATTAATTAAATAAAATTTATAACTTAGTAAAAAAATTTTAAAAAAATAATTTGATCTATCTGTACTGCTAAAAATATAAGCATTTAAGCCTTAAATATCATTAATAAATAAAAAAAGGATAAAAAAATATACAATAAATTAGGTAAAATAAAAATAAATAATACATAAGATATAAAGTCTTAGCAAAATCCTCTCGATTGAAATGTATTTATTTTGACATATAGTACTTCAATATTAATATCAAAATAATGTTGAAAAAATTTAAATAAATAAATTTAATTTTAATATTCTAATATTGTTATTAAAAAAATAATATATAACTAATTAATTTAATCAATAATTTTAATACTAGAATTTTAATTTTTTTAAAATATTTATGAGAAATTAAATATAAAATATACAATATTATATCTATACTATTAGTAGTATTGAAGATTGAGTGATAAGTAATATTAGTGAAGATAAAAAATAAAAAATATGAAACTAAGTAATATAAAGAGGAGAAACAATATTTAAGCAAATAAATAATTAGAATTAAAAATCAAATATATAGAAATGTAAATTAATTTAATTAAATAAAAAATTTAATTTATTGAAAATATTTTTATGATAAAAAATAAATTATATTATGTTAAATTTATATTAATAAATAATATTTAAGTTGTAAATAATATAAGTAAAACAAAATGACATAGTACATGAATTATAAGAACTTGACAACGCTTTAATTGATATATATTTAATTTGGTATATAGTATTTAAAAATTGATATGAAGGAAGCATTTCTAAAATTTAAATAAACAAATAAATAAATTTAGTTTTAATTTTTAAATATTATTATTGAAAATAAAATATTTAATTAATAGTTTTTATACTAAAATTTTTATTTACTTAAAGTATTTATAAAAATTTAAAAATAAAATATATAATATTATATCTATCTAATTTAATGATATTAATATCTAAATTATAAATAATAGAAGTGAACGTAAAAAAATGAAATAAAAAAAAGAAATAATGCTTGAGTTATAAAATAATAAGAATTAAAAATTTAATATATAATAAAATATATTTATTTAAGTAAATAAAAATTTTAATTACTTAAAATATTTTTATCTTAAATGAATTCATTTTATTAAATTTATAATATTTAATATTGTTTTAGTTGTAAATAGTATAAATTAAAAAAATAAAAGTAAAAAGTAAACAATGCTGGGCGGGAAAATTTTCTTCACCGTATATAGTTGTAAAAAGTATATATATATATCTGTCCAGTCAACTGTGCATTCTTCACCGTATCGATAGATATAGATGAAAGAGTATTATGATAAGCACATGAATAATTCATCAGTTTTCAATTACGATAATTATTTTGTTTAAATAGGATAATTCATATGCATATTATAATATAAAAGTAAAGCATTACGGTAAACACACGAATAACTTACCTAAGTTTTGTCTATTTTTCATTTCCCCCCCTAATCTTCCTCTTATTTCCTGTAACACTTGTGTCATAATTCTAAATTACAATTACTGACTACATTTTTGTTGAATTAATAAAATTATGGATAAATATAAGAATGTGTTGCTGTTATAATATAAAATCATGAAAAATTATGATATGATACAATACATAAAAATATATCACATTCAATAATATGACTACAATCCGAAATTTAGGTTCGCACGTCGGAAACTACAGTGCTAGAAGAACTTTATTTCCGGACCGCCCTGATTTTCTGTATAATCAGAACTGAGATAATTATCTCTGCTATTTTTATGTTTTATATTTTATATTTTACTTACAAACTTATAAAAGCAATGAATTTATTATGAGCCACACACTATCTATTTGAGTGCGTATTCATTAGAAAATATTAATTAGTAATGGAAAAATCTATTATTAATTAAAAAAATTCTGTCACAAAAAAAATATCAATGAAAAAGAAGATATATATAAATAGTGTATTAGTAATTTAATTAGTGATAGATTTATGTTATATATCGCTAAGTTTCACCACTAATTTGGTGAGTTAACAACAAACAAAATGGACAATAGATTGAATTAGTGATATATTTATTCATCACTAATTTTATATCCATCAATGGAATTTCCATCCTTGAACCATGATTTAATGATAGATATTTTCTTTGCTAATTTATATCTATTGCTAAATTTACCATCAAAATTTTCCATTACTAATTTTGTTTTATCAATAAAGATGTTGCTAAATTAAGAAACTCCTATAAAATTAGTAATGTCATCTCCAATATTTTGTTACTAATCTGGAATATATTTATTAATATGATGTTTATTTTAATAGCAATCTAAACAGTAAACATCCTATAACAATCAAATTTTATAAAATACTATTCACAATCAAATATTCAAATTGAAATTTATAAAGTAAAATTAAATGTGGATATTTTATTTATATTAAGTAAAACGACAATAATATCAATAAATCTCAATATATATAAAAAAATTATATCTAAGGTCTATACATATAAAAATAAGAAGCGTAAATGATTAGCTTTTCAACAATGCATTAATGTTGTGTTTGTATTGCTTGATCATCAACTATTAAGATATAAATTGTTGTTATGTGTTGTCATCCTTTTTTCACCACAATTTGTGTCAAATTATCATTTTAAAATAAACAAAGATGACTTTGTTTCTTTTTTCACATTTCTAACTCAATAGAGTGAATCTGAAAGTACTAATAATAAGAAAGAGTAAGTATTTTTATAAAAATTAGTGGATAATAACCTTAAGAATATCTATTTGAAGGTCATAGTATAGAAATTTGATCCTTGACCTACTATTAATAAGGATGCAAATAAGTCAAATTATTCATGATTAGTTTAAAATTAACTCGTAAAAAGTTTGATTCAAATTCAATTATAAATAAACTGAGTCTAAATGTGCTTGGCTAGATTAATATACTAACCAAGCTTGAGCTTCATACAACTTAGTTCAAACTATTTGCAAGCTTAATAATAAAATATATGCTTTTATTTTTTATACTACATATAAATAATATGATGTATAAAAAAATTTAATCACATTAATAATTGACAAGGTTGCATGAAGAAGTATAGTATTTTAGTTGAAGTGATTAATCTTCCAATACATGTTACTTTTTACTAAATGTAATTGTTATTATTATATGATATTGTATTAATGTTTTTAATAAATTTGATGGTTATAGAAAATTTATATTGATAAATAAAATAAAGTAAAAAAAATAGTGCCTGATTTATTTATGAAAAATAAAATTTTAAATTTATATGAAATAACAAACTATTTATGTAAGATTGTATAAATTTGAATATTTTAAGTTTCATTAAAAATTGAGGCTTAATAATATATTACTCGAATAAGCACATATAAACTCATTTAAACTTATGTTTGAGTTAGGTTTACATTTGTGTTCAAATTATTCAAGTTTAATGATATTTAGCCTAAGTTGGAGCTTGTTTATTTTTAATGAGTTCAATGTTAAGCATATAAGTGTTCGACTTAACTTGATTCGTTATTAACATAGGATATTAGTATTATTAAAGGATTAAAAATAGATTAAACTTCAAAAACTAAGGAACTACTTCAAGGATAGCATAAGGACAATTTTTATTATTGTTCATTTCCTTTATTATATGACCATTTCTAATTACCCACTTGTTTGCACTTTTTCTTTAAATCTATGAGACCTACTTTAAGTTACTTTGCTGCTGGTGTTATGAGCATGTAGAAGTACTCAAATATTATCTCTCTTCATCAGATAATAGCAAAACCATTAAGAAATGCCAATAACATAGTTACATATTAGAAGGGAAAATTTTAAGTGCAAATGTCTCTACAATTATAAACTAACTTTGCTATTACCTTTAAACCAACAAGTGCAATCTTTTTTCATTATAAAATTAACGAATTAAGTGTTCTTTGTCAAGTGCATTTAGTTTTTTTTTTAATTTATTCACTATTGCTTTTCTCACTTTTTACTTACTTTTAGGAGAAATTATTTTATTAATACCTAGTATTTTCATATTCAAAAATATAAATTCTTTCTTATTTTAATTCTCTTAAAAAGGAAGTAGCGCCTTTGTCGATTTTGGTGGTGACAGGGAGAAAAGCTAACTTAAGATCCATTTTTGGCCTACTTATGGATTGCACTTATTTTGTTGAAAACAAAGTGCAATCCACAAGTGGGCCAAAAAAGATCTTGGGTTAGTTCGTGTCTCTACCACCACCTAAATTGACAAAAGTGCAACCTTTTTCTTAGGAGAACTAAATCCAAAAGAACTCATATCGTCAAATGTGGAAATGTTAAGTATTGGTAAAATAACTTCTCTTAGCTATAGGTAGGAAGTAAAGGAAGCAATAGTGAATGAATTGAGAAGGAAACTAAATGTAAAATGGTCCAAAAATGCAACAAAAATGATTTTTCATGGAAATACTTTTGCAACTTGCATACATAAAAGTTGAAGAAAATAAAATCTAACATGATTCCTAAAATAACAAACTTTAAAATATTAAACTATAAAAAGCAACTTAAATTAACCATTATAAACAAGGTGTTAACTAATAAGGATAGTTGTAACTTAGAATACAAATTATGTGGAACACTAACCTTTACATAAATTTGAATAAAGGCAAATATAGATTACCTTCTTTAAGTTTTATCAAATAATATAATTAATACATAAACCTTAAAATGTTACATTTTGCCCCCTTAATTTTTGAATTATGTTGAAACTATTAATTTTTTTATTAATTTCAATAGTATTTGCTTATGTGACACTCTTAGCTTGGAATTTCTCCCTTTGTTTTTTTTAGAATTTACTAAACTCAATGTAAATAAGCTAAAGTTTAAATAAAAATAAAATCAATCAAAATAAATTATCCAACTAAAATTATCAAAAACATAAACTAAATCTTCATTCTACAATATAATTGTAGTGCAAAATGGTACTTTATCAAATATATCCAAGAAGTATACAGACATCTATAATTTATTAATTCATAAAAGTTTTTTGTTGAAATGTTAATGTAAATATTGACTGCATTATAAGTACTATAATCCTAGAGTTCTATTCCTTCCCTTCAATCACTTGAATGATAGTTTTTTATTATAAGCTTTTAGTATAAATTCTTTTGTTACTTACTAGTGCTATAATGTATTACTTAGACTTTGAAGAGGTACAATGTATTTTTTCCCTTTTGAATAAAATACTAAAAGTTTTTTTTTTTTGCATAGAATACTATATTATAACTAAATATTAATTTAGACACCCAAATATTGTTGTAATTGTTGTGAGTTAAATAAATAATATATTCTAGCAACAAAAAATAAAAGAAAAGAAAATCCATTGTTAAACCTATACCAAACCTATATTAGGACATTTAATGATATAATATCCCAAAAATCAACACTATAATTAACAATTGGACAAGTTACAAATCCTCAGAGGCAAAACTAGAACTAAATTGTTGTTCTTGATAATAATAACAAAAAATAACTTTACAACAAAAATAAAATTAGGTAACTTAAAGAAAAAAATAAAAATAAAAATTCACATGAATAGAAATCTTTAGCTTTTCATAAATATAAGATTTCAACACTTAATATCCAATCATAACCATGATAAAAATATTCTTGAAAAACAAATTAGAGATTATAAATTCCAAATAGAGGGAATTAATTTAATTTAAAAAGAAAAATATACAAATTAACATAAGGATTTACAAAAACTCATTGATTAAATTGTTGAGCATTTAGTGGTGAAGTAAACTATTGCAACCTTTTCCTGAAGCATGTAATCGATGAAGGAAGTTGCTATTTGCAACTGCCTATTAGCCTTGCCTAAATGCACTAAACTTATGTTTCTCATACAACTAAACTTTTCATGAAAATGAACATGTGATATTCATCAAAATCCATTCTTAGGATGTGAAAATGATTTGTCATGCATAACTAATCTAATTATTTTAAGTCTTACCTTAAATCATAAGTATCGAGTGAACCCATTTTTATTCCACCAAATAGTAGTTGAGAACTTAAAAGGGAAGGATCCCTAGAGAAGGAAAAAATAAACAAATAAAGAGAGTAGGTTTTCAAGGAAACTCAATGAATAGACAAATTTAATAAAATTACTAAGATACATAACTACATTAAGAGATAAAGAATTTTAATTTAGTAACATGAAAGAAACCTTTAAGTACTTCTTTCAAGAAAACAACCTCACATTTATACCTTTGCCTTAAATAAGAAATGGATCTAGGATATGAACCTAACTTATCAAAGGAAAGCTACAAGTAAGTACATTCTGAGTTTTAAACATGGTCTTATTATATATTTCTATATTTAATAACCAAAAGGGGAAAGTGATCCTTTAATTTAATATTATCTAAAAGAAATTATATCATATATATATAAATAAGAAAAAATATGTAAATTTGCTTATACTTTTTTGTCATCCGTATCCTCTTACAAATTCAATTTTATCTCTCTAAAGTCCACTTTATCCCTTCATGAGCAAGTTACATGGATCTAGTGCATTAAATCATGACATATGTATATTCACTCCTACCATAATCCATCTCATAATCACATTTTTATCTAATCAATAATATATGCCTTACTAGCATTACTATTTTGTTTCTATAATGCAAATTTCCATATATAAGCAATACCATAATAACAATTGGAAATAGCATAAATTAAACATAGTAAACTATATTAGTTATTATCTTAACTTTACAAGTATAACATCTCAATCAAAATGAAATCATACATGTATGTTTACAAGTATACATGGGCAAAGCTTTACATGTTCTACTATTTTTAAGCAAAATAATAAAACACAACTTTCCCAAGTTAAATAATATCATAGTTATCCAATTTATACTATTGTTTTTACTTTAGAGAAATATAATACTTGACTGCTCACTTATAAAACACTTTATCATTTGTATTTAAGCTCATTTATCTCTATCATACATGTTCAAAAGGATTCAATATGATATACTACTATAAAATGTGTGATACTATAGTGGGACAAGGTAGTAATTAAATATATAATTAACTATAGGTGCCTAAAAGCAAATCTAAATACTTATAGTAGATTATGTAGTTAACTATTAGAGCTTCAAAGTAGACATGTAAAATGGGTGGGGCAGGCTTATGTAGGCTAAGCCTGCATGGGCTTACTCATATAAGTCCGCATATAAAAGCGAGCAAAAATTTTTTTACTTACACCACCCCACAGACAGTGCAGGCTTGCCTATAAGCAATCTACATAAGTGGCCTAAATAATTTTATATTTTTATTAATTATTTTATTTTATAATTTATAATTTATATTTTAATATTTTAATATTTATTGAATTATTTAGGTAAGAAAAATTAGATTAGAATATAGAAATTAAATTGGATTTATTAGAAAGTAATTAGGTTGTATTTTTTTAATAGATTAGGGTAAGTATAAGGAGAAAAAATAATTAAAAAAATTAATTTTTTGTCCGCAGTCAAGCCAATGTAAACTTGCCTGCATTAAATGTAGGCTTTATATTAAGTTACTTGCATTAGCCCGTGATTGCGGGTTACTCGCATTACTTGTGGTTACAAGTTCCATTTTACATGTCTACTTCAAAGTATCTTTACACACTTATAATTGACTATGA
This sequence comes from Sindora glabra, assembly GCA_020226215.1. NCBI lineage: Eukaryota > Viridiplantae > Streptophyta > Magnoliopsida > Fabales > Fabaceae > Sindora > Sindora glabra. Next base: position 20,710,544 of record CM035232.1, on the reverse strand, counting down.
CCATCTAAAGAGCAAATCTTGGATTGCATAGCTGACTATGCCAATGCAAAGAGCATTCTGAATGCATAGTTGACTATTATTTTACAAATTGTAGATTTTTCTACAAAAGCACTGTTCATATAACCTTTTCCACCCTTAAATCCTAATATTTTCATATAATACCCCTACCACACCTTTAAAACATGTAATCACAATTTTAAAACAACATAACCTATGAATTCAAACTTATTTCTAAAGCATAAACTATGCATTTCATTTATACCCATCAAAAGTTTCAACTAATCAAAACTTTTAAATTTAAGGAGGGATTTAATAAGATTATTACTCATCTTGCTTGAAAAAGATATTTGGAAGTGAAGATGAGGATTTGGTTGTCCTTAATAATTCAAAATCATTTAAATTCAACAAATTTGATGTTAGGGTCCCATTTTCCTTTTTTTGCATCAAATGCTAAAGTTCTACCTATTCCAAAGGCAAAATTAAGGAAACACTTGAGATTAGTGATGATTTAAATGCCATTATCTCAATGATATGAAGAATTTGATGAAATCTGCTCCTTATCCAACTTCGTTACCTTGGAGAATAAAGGAGAAGAAAAAGATTAAGGAGTAGAAGAGTTGGTATTTTAAAGGCATTAGGGCAAAAAATAGGAGAGTGGAAGAGGGAGTTGATATTTTAAAGGCATTAGGGCAAGAATAATTTCAAAAATCCCTTCTAAATTGCCTTTATATTCATATATTCACATCTAAATACTTTATTCCAAGTTCAACCAAACAATTAATTGATTTGCACCTAAAAATTTTCTATGCTTCCTTATATTAATTTATTATTTTCTTACAAAAATAATATAAAAACATCTTATTCCTTTTTAATGGGTGGAACACAAATGGCGGTGACAGTGCCAAAGGCTCCTAGGATGTAGAATAAACAAGGCAGAACATAGAAGAGGAAGAGAAGGAAAGGGAAAGAATAGGCTAGCGGGTATCTAGCATTGAGTTCTAATGTATATAATAGGTTAGTGATTAATTAATCTATCACTAACACATTTTAATAAAATGATGTGTTTTAATTAGTAACAAATTTAGCAATGGATATTAAGACTTCTAATGGTAATCTTGTCACTAATTGATAAAAAAGTTTATTGCAGCATTAAACAAAATTTCAAATTTTCATGTATGATACTAGTGCTAAATCCATCAATAATTTAAACTTTAAAATTTTTTAATTTCATTACTAACTCTGTTAATAAATTTTTTGGTGGATTTAAAGATAGATATACTTTTAAGTTGAAAATTTCTACAAGTAAAAAAATTTACAAAAGAATTACTGATGAATGATGTGATATTTGTTACTAAAATCATAATATAAATATGATTATTGGAGTCTTAGTTACCAATAATAATTTCATCATTAAATCGATCATTAAAATTCAATTGTTGAATATAGATTTTCTTCCGACAGTTTTTTGGTAGCCAAAATGGATATTAGAATAAATATATTAATTTTTTATCATGAAATTTAATGAACTGATTTAGTTATAGTAACTTGTTAATTATTTTTTTTATTTTTATCAATTATTTATAAAAACACACAAGGGTTAAGAATATTATTAAATAGTTTTAATTTTAAAAGAAAAAAAGATGAATTTTAAGTGTAATTTTTCTCCTTGTTAAATGTTAATTAATGTATGAAATGATTGAGTATTTATCAAAGAGAATAAGGTTAAAATTAAAAAAAAAAATTTTGATAATTTAAAATAAAAAACAAAAAAATCTAATAGAACAAATAAAAGGAAAAACCTCCGCAACTTAAAGCGTGGCTTTCATTGATTTGTCCAGAAACAGAACATGTGATTTAATTTAAAATGCAATGAATGAAAGAGAAACTGCCTTTGATCGATACATTTTCATGGCACTCTTCATTAGGTAGTGTCGGGCCATGCTACGGTCTATTTTATCAAAGGGAAATTGTTAATTTGACTTTTTTGCCAGTTCCTTCACTTTACTTGAACGCCGACTCCAAAGGTGAGGCCAATTTAGGAAAGTAATTTACTAGTACTTCCAAATGAAATTAAGAAACGAAGAGTTGGACAAGTATGTGAGGAAATTTTTTTTAGCTAAATTCAATTCATTTACTTGTGTATTTTGTCTCAATTAGAAGAGGAATTTGGCTAAAAAATAAAAAAGATAATCATAATTATTAAAAAATTAAAGGTAAAAAATTTGATAAATAATAAATTACTAAAAAAATAAAATTTTACTTAATAATTATTTTATTTTTTATTTTCTAATAACAATTGTGACTATCCTCTAAAATTTTTCTTGCACTATAGGGAACTTGGATTCCTTAGAAGAAAAACATGCCCTTTTTTTATTCCATTTTAATGTATTATCTTTGAGTTATTTAATGATGTATTTATAATAGTACTTACAAATTATCTAATCCTATGAGATCATTAATAGTGAGAAGTAAATTTAAAATATTGATGAGACAACAAACCTCATCAATTGAGCTAACCAAGAGGGTTGGATGATGTATTTTCTTTAATATTTATAATATTAATCTCCTGATCCTTCTTGCCTAATCTATCAATGAATATACTAGATCATCATTTTTTTAATAAATATTCAAAGTTGTTATAATTATAAATATTATATCTCTATAAGTGTCATTGATAAAATACTTATTTTTCAAGATAAAAATATGTAGCATCAAGAGATGTCTTGATAATCTAATTTGATTTTATGTATGTCATTGTTAGAAAAATATTACGATACATAAGTTATATTTTTTTTAAAAAAAAATTAGTTAGACAATGTCGGTTAATTAAAATTGACATTTAGAAGAAGATATATCATAATTGATGTTTAAAGGTCTACAAATAGTCAACTAAGATGTAATAAATATTTACTTATACACCAACCACCTAACTTATATTAAATGATAAGCATTTATCAAGATAGCATTTATAAGGTAGAAAATAATTAAAATTTATGATGTTGGTCTTTTGAAGTTGATTAAACTAATAATTTGACGTCGAAAGTGAGATATTAAACTTTTACATGTTGATTTTATTTTAATAATGGACATTTGTTTGAAACTTCCTGTCTATATATTTCTCTTTCACTCCATATTTTGTTCAGGTGGCATAAAAGAACAATACACCTATTTTTACTACATATTTAAAAAAGTTTTGAATCTTATAGATGGTCATAAGTAGAAGATATCCATGGTTTGATGTGATTGCCATGATTATAAAATTCGAAGCATTTTTACTTGTGTAGAGTGGAGAGTGTTGTTATTCTCATATTCCACCTAATACTTTAAAGAATGGATAATTAATATCTACAAAATTTGGTAAAGGATTTCAACACATAAGAAGTTTCTAATGAGAATTTAATTTAGGATTATATAGTGATTATACTATATATTGTAGTAATTTTAGTTTATATATTTTTATTAAATGTTACAATGCAAAAATTTATATGGTAGCCTTTGTTAAATGAATCTTAGGAATGAATTAAAAGTTGTATTTAAAAAAATGAAAGAACAATCAACTTGGTTATTTATTAAAAATTGAAGTGATTTGCCAAATACCATGTTGATTTTTGGTCGAACCAACATCTAAAGGTATTTTTAAGAAATTAAGAAATAAAAAGTTGGTTAGAAAATTGATATACATTTAACGTGTAATAAATATTAAACATTTACTAATACAATATATTAGAAAATCACCAAAAACTTATAATGTTTCAATATATATCAATAATCAAGTTATATGAAATAATAAACATCTATAGTCTTGCATGTTGTTTATAAATTTTATTTGCACTCTTCATTTGAAACATGCTTTATGATGGAAAAATTGATGAGAAATTGTAGTGAGAAGAAATAATATATCTATTTTTGTATTAGAAGGCTAGAATTCATTGTAAAACTAGATATACTATTCCTTTTCACTATGATTTATCATCATTTTGCAATTATCTCATCTTTGTTCATTGTCAATTTATTAGTTCATAAAATAATGTCAGTTCTCATAAGGTTTATGCTAAAATTATAAAATTATTGATTAAAAAATAATAGAAAAAGTTAGGACTTTTTTTATTTATGATGTCGGTTATTAATTTATAATCGATATGTAAAATATCATAGTAAAATGACATCATTTTATTATAGACATCAAGTTTTTAGTAATTAACTATCATGAAAACTTAAGTAGTAATACAGGTTGAAAATAAAAAAAAATGAAATTACAATGACATTTTAAAATTTTATCAAAAAGTTTTTTTAATATTGAAATGATTCTTTTTCTATTGAGGTATACTCACCTTTCAACCTTAAGATGATTTTCTTTAGTTTTGTATTTGTACTCGTTAATTATTTTGTAATAATATAGATCTATTAGCCTATTAGTAAATATATATGGTTGTGCACTCCTTGAAAAAAATATAAAATATAAAAGTAAGAATTTTTTTAATTTTTATATTTATTCTTACCATTTAATTTCTAATTTCATAATTAATTATATTTTATTATTAATCATTTTGATATAATTTTTATACGTTTATACTAGTAAGAAACTTGATTTCATTTATTTTTTTTGCCATTCGATAGTATTATCTACTATTTATTTATATGAAATATATAATATTATACATTATATTTAATAAATATTTATCCCATTTATAGATATTGAATTTGAGTGTACTTTTCTGGGAAATGTTAATCTTACATATTGAATAATGAGCATTAGATAAAAACTCTCATTAATTTTATTTTTTTTGTTATAATCTTTAAAATTTTTAAAATTGAGAGTTTATAATGTCATTGGAGATATTAGGTGTTAGAAAGAGTCAAACAAGAAGGAACTGTAAGTGAGCTATGTTTAGAGGGTGAGAATGGATTGCCATATTGGTTATTTAAAAGAGATTATAGTGTTACACACATACACACACACATACACACATTCTTTAATAAATAATTGATGTTTAATATTGTAATATACATATAAAAAAACTTCTAATGAAAAAAATAATGATTGTTCTTATGTATATAAAAATTAATAATATTTTATATTTTTTTATGTCGATTGTGATATTAGCGTGGAATCATTTGATATATAATAAATGTTGGGAATAAACTCATAAAAGCAATTAATTTTTTTGTGAGTTATTCAATTTTAATATAAATAATGATAATTATTTTCAAAATACTTATTTTGTATAAAAATTAAATAAAGGTTTAATTAATTGTATAATATGTACTCATATGATTATGATATGAATTTACAAAGGATATGAGTACAAATTATTTACAATTAATAAATTATTATTCATAGTGTATTAATAAAGTTGGACATTTCATTAGTAGTGTTATAAATTTTGGAATATATAGCTTGGTTATATAAAGTTTAGAAATGTATTTAATATATCAAATAGGAATATAAATGAAATGCATATGATCATTGTCAAAATAAATGGAACTTCATATGCATTAATTTGCTTTACTTTAAATTTTGAATTATATATAATTATGCTCTCATATATATAATTACATTTAAATTACAAATAAGTGAGACTTAATTAATGATTAATATACTCAATAATTTGTATTGATATATTTATTATGAATATAATTATGATATGATAATATAGAATAGTTTTAGTGGATTTTGGTATTTGATCATAAGTATCAAACCTAAGCATGTTAATTTTATTTAAATTAGAAAAAAAGTTAACTAATGATTATAAGTAAATATTAAGATAAATTAAATTGATTTTATTAATTTAATTAGATGATATGCAAAGGGGTATAAGCTAAGAATTAATGTGGCATGGAAATAAAGTTTAATGAAATTATCAATTTATTTAAATTTTCATCTAAACAAAGGCGTATATAATTAGAGTGCAATTTCAGTTCCATGATGGAAGGATAATTGAAATTAGATAATTAAAGTATTTAATTATTTAGGAGTCAATTATATACATACCTATAAAATTTTTAGACTAACTCAAGACCCCATATATATATTGCTATTGGATCAAGCCAATTGGAAAAGATTATTGGACTTATATATGGAAAAACATGCATGGTTTAGTTATTGAGTTCATTTATATGGCCTAATATAATTAAATATTGGGAGTTAGCTTTTACAAATACTAATTTCTAATATATTCTTTTAGATAATTATCTAAAAGTTAAAGATATCATTTAGATAAAATCTTATCAAATCTAATTTGGATTATTTAATTTATTATATAAAATTATGCGTAAAATTTGATAAAGATAATATTTAATTTTTAAATCTTTATTAGAGATATATTCTAAATTAGAAATATCCAATAAATGAGTTTTAAATAAATAAAATATATTTCAAATGTTAATAGAATACATATTTTAGATAGGAAATATCCAATCAGCAATATTTGAAAATTGGAAACTCAAAGTTAAGAGTCTTAATAAGTTATCATGGACTTTACTAGGCATTATTGGCCTTAATGAGTCATTATTGAGGCTTAACGAGACATTATGAACTTTAATGGGACATTATGAGACTTAATCTATCATTATGAGTGAATATATTTTAAGATATCAATGGACATAATTTTTTTTTCTAATCTTTGTATATGTAAAAGATCTTAAGGTTCTAGTTTTTATAGAAGAAATATGGAGTGAGTTTTAAACTTAGTGAAACTCTAGGTTCTAATTTTCATGGAAATATAGAAAGAATTTTAGACTCATCAAGATTCTAAGGTTCCAATTTTCATAAGAATATGAGATGAGTTTCGGACTTATTGAAACTTTATCTATTTTCCGAGAGAAATTTAAAAAGTTGAATAAACAATGTATTTTTTAAATTGTTCTTAGTGCTTAAGTTTAAATTGACCTGTCCTATGATCTTTTTGTTCTTCTTGTATAGTATTCAAGGGTTTACACCCAATATGTTCATACTTAAGGCATAATTTGGAAAATCTTCCAAGCGATAGTGAGAAAATCTTACATTGACATATTCTTCAAGAACAATAAATAATCTTCTTAATATAATATTATTTATATATGATTATAGATATTTGATCCTATCTATTTTCGCTGCCTTATATCTTAGAAAAATTAGTTAGAAGTTTTTAAAGGAGTAAATTTTTAAAATTCATTTTCTAATCAATTAATTTTTAAAACTATTTTTGTAAATGGTCACTAATAATTTATATCTACATCGGTTTGTAACCATCATCCAATATGTTAGACAATCAATTGACAATTCTGTAGTAGTGTATAAATGCTTGCCTAAGATGATAGTCAAGCTATAATTAACAATTTCTAACTAATCACATTTAAAATTAATTGTATAATTTTATTTAATATTTTATTTCTACTTTTAATCAGATAATCAATATTAGAATCTTGTTTAATATTTTATTTCTATTTTTATTAAGATCACATTCGGGCTATGTTTATATAAGTAGTTGATAAACTAATTTATTACTGATAACTGATAGTTGATAAAATTACATTCGGAGTGTATAATAAAATTAATTATTAAACTAGTTAAAAAATATAAAATAGTATATTAATATATAAATGAAATTAATTTATATTTGTTTTAAGATCAAGTTATATTGATATATTAAATATATTTAAAGTAAAAATATAATTACCTAAAATTTAAGTAATTATAATATTAAAATTAATATTTATTCATTTCTATACTTATTATTTATTTATTTACTTACTATTTAAAATAAAAATGTAATTACTTAAAATATAATTATGGACATATATTGTTATTTAATTAACGAAGAATGATAAATTAAAAAATAATAAACTATTAATTATCAGTTATAAATTATCTTGGATAATTTATTAAATCAAATCTTATTTTTTCTCAATATAGTAGTGTGTTAAAATATATCTAGAGATTAACTTATAATTTATTGATCATATCATAAGTTATAACTTAATTTATTTATTATGTTAAATACAACCTTGTATACAATGAAATAATTACAACTTTGGTTATCCAAATGTATGATACTCCTACATTTTCATGGGTTCGTACTAATTAACAATTAGATGTTGCATCTAGTTATCTAAATACATTGGACTCTTTGCATTTTCATAAGATTTATATTAATCATTAGTTTAATGTTGCATCTAACTGTTTAAATGCATGAGATTCCTGCATTTTCATGAGGTCCATATTAATCAATAGCCAAATGCTGTAAATGCAATTGCACTTAATGCATAAAATCCAAAATCCAATTTAATGTCATTTACACTTTTAATATATTTTTAATTATTAATAATTTCTTTTTCTATTTGCTTATTTAATATTTTATTTAAATAAGATATTATATTAAATTGAGATTCTATTACTTCCTTTATTTTTTTAAGTATCGTTTAAGTTTAATATATAAAAACTAAAAAAGATAATAAATAATTTTAATCTTAAGAGAGATAAGTTATAGTTTATTAATATATCTTTTATTAAAAGTCAATTAATGAGTATTGTTGAGAATTTATTTAGATCATAAGGATAATATTTGAAAGAAAATAATAAATGCATTCATTATTTTCTAAAATGACATATAAATAAGAACAAAAATTTTTCTCCAAAACATTAGAAGCCTTTAGCTTAAGTGATACTCAATGTCTCTTAAAAGTTTTATATCTTTCATTACATTTAGGGTTCAATTCTTATTCTTTGTGTGTATATATCAAGTGGTTTAATCATTTCTTTATTTATTGAATTTTTTTCTCTAAAGTAACACTTTAAAAAAATAAAGGAAATAATACATTCTAAAACAAAAATTTGAATATATCACGTGTATAGTTATCATCGCTAATACCATCCCATGTAGAAATATAATTTAAATATATATTTATATTATATATTAGCCATTATATTCCTTGCTTTCTATTATAACAATTTTTATTTTCATAATTTATCACGTGTCAATTTATTATTCCTTTTCAATGAATACTCACACTTATATTAAATTGACAAAAAACTACTAATTCCTTTCTTTCATTTATTGTATTTTTATAATCTCTCTAATTAATTTTTCTAATTTATTAAAATTTTTAGCTTTCATGCATTTTCTTCTACTTTGAAATAATCTCTTCAATTTTTTTCCTTATCTATTGTATATTCATAATCGCTATAATCTCAATCACATTTGATTTGCATTAATAATTTTCATAATCTTCCTAATTCTCCTATTTTCTTTTTGCATTTCTAAATTTCACTTTTCCTTGCTCTTTTGATTTGAGATTCTTAATTTTCATGACAACTTATTTTATGATTCCATTTTTTTTTAAGATATTGCTTCTATGTAAGATCACATTTTTCAATCTTCTATATTCTAAAATGTTAAATCAGTTTGTATTCCTTTTCTGTCTTGACCAAATTTTTAATTTCTTATATTTTTTTCTTTCTCTTTCTTACCTTTCTTTCTCTATAGTATTTTTCTTCTGAAATTTCAAGTACATTCCATGATTATTAACGATGATATAGAGATTTTGTTTGATTTAATTGATGTGATAAATTTTCTTTTATTTGTATGCATACAATTTGAATCTTCTTCCCCACTATTTCATTCTTTCCAAGATAGTATTTTTATTAAGTTTTTAGCATATTTTATATTTTACTTTGATTTTTATAAGCTTTTTATGTGATTTTATTCAACAAATTTTGTCAAAATGGGGTCAGAAACAAAACCTAGAACATTATTTTTGTGGTTTTTTTTTTTCTAGATGTGGTCTTGAAATTGGATTATACTTCTTTAGTTATAACAAAAACGAATGACTCTAAAAGAGGAAAGATTTAGAGAAAGAAGACAACCAGATAGAAATGTTATGATTTTTGTTCTTTAATAATATTTTTCTCAAATAAAGATTATATTTTTATTAATATTTTTTGTATTCTATCTTTATCTCAATACATCATAATAAGATTTTTTACCCTTCTGTAATTGTTGATTTTTCTTCCTTTTAAATCATTACATATTTATTGTAATTTTATGGTGTATTTATAACTTATAATGGTAATGTTATCTTTTTCTACGGATATCTAATTTTCAAAACATCACATATTTATTGAATGAGTTCAAACACAATGTTATATGAATATTGTTTCTCATTAATTATTTGCATTTTATAATTTGTGATATGATTTTCAATTTCATTTCAATCACTTTAAGTTTCTCTTTATTTCCTTTTTGAATAAATTTTAAGTTTTGACTTTCCTTACATTAATGCAATATATAATTGAATTAAATCAAATTTGTGGATTTTTTTTGCAAATTATAACTATGAATTAATATACTAAGTTAAATATTCTTCAATTTCTTATCTATATTTATTGAACATTTTTCAATTTTAATCATATTAATTAAATCAATGCTACCTATTAATTTTACAAATATTTATAATTTTGCACTAATACTTACCATTAATGTTAATATAATTATTACTAGCAATTAATTTCCATGAATTTGTTACTTGTTTAAATGCTAATTGAAATTAATAATTAGCATGTTGTAAGGAGTTTTCTATTTTTAAATTTTATATTTTCTATACTTAAGGAATTATATCTTTTATTGAGATACCATTTATTATATATTATATAATTAAAGAGGATAAATAATAGTTACATATCCCAATAATATTCATCAATTTCTTATCTATTTAAATATTTATTGAATTACTTAGCACATCATGGGAAGTTTTCTATTTTTAATTTTTAATTTTTTGTATTTAATAATTTATATCTTATATTTAGATATTACTTATTATAAATTTTATCATTGAAAAAGGTAGAAAATAATTATTAATTTATTTAAGTTATTGATTTTTTTACAAACCCGCATGGAATGGGCTCAAAAAATGTGAGTAATATGTAACATTTCAACTTAAATATAAATCCTCATTTTTAATATATTTCATTAATTTTAAAAAATGTGATTACTTTTTAAAAATTTATAATATAAGATGCTTGGGTACTAAAAAGTAAAAAAATTTAATATATACTTATATATTGAATTTCAATTAAATTATTAAAATAGGATAAAAAATTGTAGTAATAAGGTCAAATTTAACCAATACATCAAATTATAATAAAAAAAGTTATAACAATAACAAATATACATATATACACCCATAAATTTTATGATCATGCTATTATAAAATAAATATTTATTTAATTTAATATTATTTTTTGGAGTAAATGAGAATTAATTGCCGTGAAACTACACAATTAGTAATCAGTAATTAATTTCAAATAAATACATATGAAAATTAGTAGTTAACTTCAAATTGAAAGATAATATTAAAATATAAACATTAAACACTTTTTATAATTGTATGCACAATATTTATGTTATTAATAATGATATTTCATGAAACAATTTTTATAAAAATGTCAATTAGAAAATAATGTAAAATTTTGAAGTCCTTTGATATATAATATTATTTTTATACTATATTACATGAATATTTATAATTTAATATATTATTTTAATTTTTAATTTATACTATCTCATTTTTTTCTCTTTGCACTAGTTAAATATAATTAAGAATATCAAATTATTAATTACCCGCCTGCCCTCACCAAATATATTCAACTACATAGGGCGACAATTAATAGTGTCTATAGAGTTTAAAAATAATTTTGTGCAACGTTATCTATCATTCAAGTTGTGTGAATAATACGATCTTATTTGAATATTAGATGCATATGCACCGGTAAGCCTTGAATGCATTGATGTGCGTGCTTAAATACCAAAGTGACTGTCAGTTTTCGCAAGTCGTATGCAATGAAGTCTTGGCTCTGTCGCCATTCAGTCGCTTTACGAGTTCCGTGGAGCCATTGATCTTCAGCAACTTCTAACAAGAGGTGGACCGACACTCAAGTCATTGTGTGCAAATGGAGATATTAATTTTTTTTTTCTAAATATACATTAAGTAATATTGTGTATAAATTTATTAAACTTTACAATCTGAACTTATTGAAATATACAATAATATTGAATTGAATAACAAATTATACATTCTTTTTAATTTTGAATCAATTATAAAAATTATACGTAATTTAAATTTAGTATTATTCGGTTAATATTTATATAACCATATTATCAATTAGTAATATATTTATTCTAATCCTTTTATTCTCTCTACACATACAAAGGATAACAATACATAGATATCTTTAATTTTTATTTTCATAACTTTATCCTTCATCTCCTAAAAAATGCCAATGAAACGCCTTTTTCTTTAAACAACTTACTTAGCAAGGTGCAATTAAATTATTGAAATAATTCAAATAACATTTCAACAAGTCCTGTTGAAAATATTAAGGAGCAATGATCAACCATTTTGTGAGTCATTAACCTTACCCCGATGGAAGGCAAGTTCAATGAGATGCTCACTCTCAAACTTCCCTATTTCCATGAAAAAGCTAATAATGCATTTTCTATGACACTAGCAATTAGTTTCTCAAAATCAGAACTTAGAGGGTACTTCAATCTCTTTTCTTTCTGCAGACGCTCTTCTTATGCTTTCTTATATGAAAAGCCTTGTGACAAAATTTTTTTTTTTTTTTTAATCTCAAATGATTTGATTGGGTTTCCATGCTAAATCCCTCAACAAAACAGCACAAACAATGATATAACAAGCAGGTTCAAATTTGACAGCACCTCTGTGAAATTTGCAAAGGTGTTGCTTAGCCAAAGGTTAGGGTGTTGTCCAATGATAGAATGGTGAAAGACTCAATTAAGTAACTGGAGTGTTGATATGATAACAAGAAGTGGATCAAAATTGATAGTCACAAACTAAGCATATTAATACTCCACACAACCAATAGATTCACACCATAGGTGAGATCAAATTTAAGAGGACAATTTATTATTACCAATACCTGAGCTCTATTACTAATTGCCTTCCGATATTAATTCTATTTTATAAATATAAGCAACAGTCTAAATTAACCCAACTCAACCAAATTTCGCACTTGAATAGCGTAGTACTTTGGAAAGCAACGCTGGACGCTGATGAAGGCAAAGTACTCTTGAACTACTAAAGAGGAAGGTCGTTGACTCAGTGTATCTCTTAAATTGGAGTATGGAGCCAATATTCTATGGGTACATCTGTAATCGTCCGACAAGTAAAAGGAACTGAAATTGCATAATACGAACAAGTGAAATGGAAAAAAGGAGGAAAATTATAAAATTCATGATGTCAAGAAGGATGTGGTTGAAGGAAAAAAAGGGGGGGGGGGGGGGAAGACTTTGGCAGCAACCGCTAGGCAATACGATCTAGATGACGAAGGAGTTGGTGTGCTAGGGTTTCTCTCAGAGGCAACAAAGTGTTAACAACTTAAATTATAAGTTGGCCAATTTTAACTATTTAAACAACTAAAAGACAAAATAAGCTCGAGTTATCTATTATAGACGGATTTTTTTTATTATTTATAGGTTTTTGCTACTAGCATCTTAACATGTTTCTAAAGAAAGATTTACCAAAGGAATATATGAAAAATGGTAGACATAAATTTTGAACTATTTTATCATAACATCATAACATACTTTTAATTAAAAAGTATACACTACAAGAAAAAAGAGCAACAACAACAACAATATTTTTAGCAACGACAAAATTTCGATCGTCACAAATTATCACTAATGACAAAGTCTTTAGTGATGCCTAAAATGACATTTAGAGGGATTAAAAAAAATAGTAAGAAAATAAAATTTTTAACGATGATAATGTCGTTGCTAAAGAACTTAAAAAAAAAATTGAGCAAAAAGATATACTTTTTAACAACGACATTTACCATCACCGAAGGTTGGCTACCTTTAGCGACGACGAATGTCGTCATTGAATGCTTGGAAAAATTTGCAGGAAATTGACCTAGACTTTTAGTGATGACAAAAGTTATCGTTAAAAGTTAAACTTTTTAGTAACGACATCTGTCGTTGCTGAAGGTATGAGCCAATTTCCTAAAAAAACTTTCACTGATAACAAAAGTCGTCACTAAAGGTTAAACTTTTTAGTGATGACATTGTCATCGCTAAAGATTTGTCAAGGAAATTGACCTATATCTTCAACGACAACATCTGTCTTAGCTTTCAGCGACGACTTTTGTCATCGCTGAAAGTCTGAATTAATTTCTCAGATAGACTTTCACCAATGATAAAAGTTATTGCTGAAGGGTCCCATGTTTTACCGACGATCGAGAATTTTGTCATCACTAAAAAGTCTATCTATATATATGCCATCGACACCTTTCAACTCTCATTTCGCACGATTGCAAGGAAGAAGCAATGGACATGAAGTAAGTTTCTTTTATAAATTTCTTTATAATTTAGTGTACTAGCTTTTAAGACCCGTGCATACGCACGGATGTCTAATTTTTTCAACATAAAAATATATATCATAAAAAATTAAAAAATTTTAAAATTTAATTTATCATTTTTATTTCATAGTTATATATTTAGATTTGAAATTAATAAATTTTAAAATATGACATAATTGTTAAAATGATATATAGTAAAACAATTCAATTAAAATTAATATTTAACTTTTAAAACTTAATTTATAATGAAAAGTTTTATGCTATATTCATACTATTTAATAATATTAGTATTTAAGTTATAAATATATGAAGTAAATAAAAAAAATATACAATGAAATAGCTAAAATAAAAAGAAATAGTTTGTGAATTGTAAAAGAATAAAATTTTAAATGACGTATATTTATAATAATAGTCCTTGTATTAACAATCAAAAGATGATATAATAAAAAATCTTTATTTGATGGGATTTCTTCTTATACTTGTGAATTTTTATCTTAAATCAAAAGATTTAAAATGTAATATTTAAAAATTAATATAAAATATAACAAAAAAATGATTAAATAAATTTGAATTTAATTTTTATATTTTTGTTAAAAAATTAGAATATATAATTATATACTTCGCTTAATAATATCTAAATTAAAATTTTAACTTTTTAAAAATATTTTTATAATAAAATTAATTATGACTAATGTTACATATATATATATATATATATATATATATATATATATATATATATATATATATATATATATATATATTATAGTGATATTATCATCTTATTTTTAACAATAGTAATAGATATAAAAAAGAAAAATATGCAATGAAATAAGTAAAAAGAAGAGAAACAATGAATAAATTATAAACTAACATAAGAATTAAAAATATAATATAAAGTTGAGTAATTCAATTAAAATAAATTTTCAATTTATTCAAAACAAAAATAATAAAAAATTAAGTATACTATATTGTGTATACACTTCTTATTGATATTAGTACCTAAATTGTAAAGAAAAATAGTGTTTATGAAGAAAGGAAAAAACTACAATAGATTAAATTAAAAAAAATAATGAAAGAATTGTAAAGTAATATAAGAGTTTAAAATAAAATATTTATTTAAAGAAATAAATTAAATTATAATTTTAATTTACATAAAATATTTTTATAATAAAAATATATTGTATTATATTTTACAATATTTATATTGTTTGATAATAGTTACATTTAAATTGTAAATAAAAAAAGCAAAAAAAAAAAAAGTGTAATGCAATAGATACAAAGAAATAAAATAGTGCACAATTTGTAAAGGTTTGACAAATTTTACATTAACATATATTTAATTTAAAATATACTACTTAAAAATTGCTACGAACCTATTAATAAAATTTAGAAAAGTTTGATTTTAATTTTTAATTATTTTTGCTAAATAATAAAATGCATAATTAATTATTTCAAATAACACTTATTACATTCATTTTTAACATATTTAAAATAATTTCATAATAAAATTAAATATATGGCTATATTTATACTTTTTAATAATATTAGTGCATAAGTTGTAAAAGAAAAAATAAAAAAATATGGAATTGAGCTAAGAAAAGGAATAGAAACAATGGTAAAATTGTAAAATATATAATATAAGAGTTAAAAGTAGAATTTGATTAAATTAGATCTTTAATTTATTTTAAATAATTTTATAATAAAAATAAAATTATTATATTGCATATATACTTTTTTTAAAAATTAGTGTTTGAATTATAAATATTGGAAATGAATATATAAAAAAAGAAAAAGATACAATGGATCAAATAAAAAGAATAAAATAATTATAAAATTATAAAATAATATAAGAGTTTAAAATAAAATTTATATACATTATTAATTCAATTGAAATTTTAACTTATATGAAATGCTATTATAATAAAGATAAAACATAAAGTATTATATTTATTATTGACATATGAGTAGTAAATAATAATATGAGTGAATATGAAAAAAATAAACATTTAATAAAATGAAAAAAAGAAGTTTGAAACAATGTAAATTTGGTAAATTTTTATAAAATATTAATTGAAAATTAATGTGAACAAATATTTAAAATGTAAATAAGTAAATTTAGTTTTAATTCTTAAATATTTTTAAACAATAGAATATATAATTGATAGACCATAAATAATAAGAGTGAGTAAAAAAATATGTAATGAAATAGATATTAACATTTAAACTACAATATATATATATATATATATATATATATATATATATATATATATAATAAATAGATAAAGAAAACTACTTGCCTTGCATAGTAAGAAGCAATAGTGTGAATAAAGAGAAAATAAAGTGTTAAAAGTTCGAAAATAAAATATATAATCAAAGTTCATAGAATTAAATTAAATTTTAACTTATTTAATATTTTTTCTGATAAAAAGAAAACAAACTATATTGTATTTGTATTACTTAATAATATTAGTATGATATATCTATATTATTGAGTGATATTATGATCTAAACTATAAATAATATAAATAAGTATAAAAAATATAAAATAAGGTAAATAAAAAGGGAATGAAATAATGCATAAGTTATAAACTATTAACAAAGTCTCAATTGATGTATATTTATTTTAAAATATAATATTTAAAAAATTATTTTAAGATAATATAGACAAAATTTAAACAAATAAATTTGGTTTTAATTTTTAGATATTTTGATTAAATAATGTACTGTTCAATGAATACCTTTTATATAAAAAATATAAGTTATTTAATATATATTTACAACAAAATTAAATATATCATGATATATATATATACTATTATATAATATCAATATCTAAAATGAAAATAATAGCGGATATGAAAAGAAAAGAATAAAAAAACAAACAATTGAGCAAATAAAAATAAAAAATAGCAAATAAGTTATAAAGTAATATAAAATTAAAAAGTAGAATATATAATTAACTAATTCAATTTAATTAATTTTTTTAATTTATTTTAAATAATTTTATAAAAATAAAATATATACTTCTTAGTAATATTAATATTTGAATTGTAAAATTAGGTTTAAACACGGTTAAAAAAGGAGAAAAGAAAAAATCCAACAAAAATAAATAAGTAATATAATAATATAAAAGATAAAAATAAAATATTTAGTTAAATTAAAATTTTTATTTATATAGAATATTTTCATATTAAAAATATAATGTAGCATGTTATATTTATGGTATTAGTATCAAAATTATAAATATACACAAGAATATATAATTAGATAAATTAAAAAGATAATATTATATAATATAAAGTAATAAGGTAAATTAAAAAAGAAAAATTATGTAAGAGGAAGCAAATGAGTAAGAAACATTTGGGTAGGAAATCAAAATATCTTTAAGCCCTAGATAAGCCACACGTCATTTAGAAAAGTAATAAAAAAATAAAAAATAGAACTATGTTTTTGCTGTTTAATATAGATATTGATTAGCATTTTAATTACAAATAATAGGATTTCACATGAAAAAGGAAAAGAATAAAAATATTTTATGGAGCAAATGAAAAGAACAAATATAGATAGTAGTTTATAAAGTAATAATGAAATTAAAAATAGAATGTAAAGTTAAATAATTCAATTAATTTGAATTTTTAATTTATTTAAAATATTTTATAATAAAAATAAAATATATCATATTTATGTATTATTAAATAATATTGACATTTGAATTGTAAATAATATAAATAAATATACAAATATAATAAATTAAATAAAAAATATGTATATAATTTAAAGTGTTATAAAGCAAATAAATAGAGACTATGTAATAGTTTAAAAGTAATAAAAGTATGGAAATGAATTTAATTAAATTGAATCTTTAACACCTTTAAAATATTTTTATAATAAAATAAAATATATTATAATATATTTGTGCTAATATCTAAAGTGTAATTAAAAGGAACAAATATAAAAAAAATGCAATAAACTATATATATAGTAGAATGGAATAATAATGTAAATGAAAAAATGAAAATTTATTTAAGAACTCCAAAATAATAAAAGGAAAAAAAATAAAAGGCTTGGGTTTAGGCTGGAAAATGAAAAAAATAAAGGAAGGGAAAGTTGACATATGTCAAAGTTTAGGAGAAACAAAACCTTGTATTCTATGTTTAATATTGATATTAGTGTAGAAGTGAGAAATATGATAGAATAAATTTGTTGACATATTTTAAGATAATGTATAAAATAATGAAGTATTTATTAGTGAAAAAGAAGTGTAAAGTTGAAAAAAAAAAACAATGCTTCATCAAATTTTGAAAATGATAGATAAAAAGAGGATAATTTTTTTAAATTTGAAAAATAATACTAAATGAAAAAAAAAGTAATATAAGAGTTAAAAATAAAATATAAAGTTAAAAATTTAATTAAATTAAAATTTTATGTTATATAAAATATTTTTATCATACAATTATATTATATTATATTATATCTATATTATTAACATCTAAATTATAACTAATGGAAGTAAATATAAAAAATAATAGTATACAATAAAATAAATAAAAAATAAAATGGTACACAATCTGTAAAAGTTTGAAAAATTTTCAATTAATATATATTTAATTTAGAAAATAGTACTAAAAATTGGATATTAACGACTTATTGATAAAATTTAAATAAAAAAGTTTAATTTTAATTTTTACATTTTTATTAAATAATAGAATAAGTAATTAATTATTTCAATTAATGCTTTGTATTCATATTTTAACTTATTTAAAATATTTTTACAATAAAATTATATATATAGTATCTGTATTACTTAATAATATTATCATCTATGTTGTAAAGGAAAAAAAGCCAAAAAATATGGAATGGAACAAAGAAAAAGAAGAAAACTAATTGATATAAGAGTTAAAAATAAAATTTAATTAAATTATATTTTTAACTTATTTAAAATAATTTCATAAAAAAAATAAAATATATTTTATTGTATGTATACTTGTTTGTTAAATTAGTGTATAATTTATAAACAATGAAAGGGAAACCAAGAGAAAAAAAAAGAAAAATATGCAATGATCAATCTAATGAAATTTTTAATAAATAGTAAAAAAATATAAAATTTAAAAATAAAATATGTATTTAAATAATTTAATTAAAATTTTAAGTTATATGAAACATTTTTATAATAAAAAATATGTTATCTTGTATCTACACTACTAAATAATATTAACATTTGAGTGATATATAATAATAGGAGAAAATATGAAAAAAATATAAGTAATGAAATAGATAAAAAAATAAAATAATGGATAAGTTATAAGCCTTGCAAATTAAAAATTCATGTGAAGAATATATTTATAAAATTTAAATAAATAAATTTAATTTTAAATTTTAAATAGTTTTTAAATAATAGATTATATAATTGATAGTCTATAAATAATAGAATATATAATTTAGGAAAACAACTGAATTATATTTGAACATATGTAAAATGTTTTAATAATAAAAATATATTTTTTATATCTATACTATTTAATGATATTAATATATTATATTTATATTATTTAACAATATTACTTTCTAAATTATAAATAATAGAAGTGAGTATAAAAAATATAATGAAATTGATAAAAAAGTGAAATAATGCATGAATTATGAAGTATTGACAAAATTTTAATTAATATATATTTAATTTAAAATATAATATTTAAAAATTAATATCAAGATAATATATTCAAAATTTAAACAAATAAAATTGGTTTTATATTTTAGATATTTTTATTAAAATATACAATAAACAATTAATTATTTTAATTAATACTCTTTGTATCAAAATTTTAACTTAGTTAAAATATATTTATAATAAAATTTAAAATATCATGATATAAATAGAAAATAATAATAGATATGAAAAATAAAAAATAAAAAACATATGGTAGAGTAAATAAAAAATAATGAATAAGTTATAAAATAATATAAAAGTAAAAGTAAAATATATAATTAAGTAATTTAATTCAATTAAATATTTTAACTTATTTTAAATATTTTTATAATAATATATATTTTTTTAGTGATGTCAGTTTTTAAGTTTTAAACAATGACTTTTAAATACAAAAAGAAAGAAAAAAAAAGGAAAGACATGTAACAAAAAATAAATAAATAAAAGAAGATATTATCATTAATTGATACAAAAAAGGAAAGCATAATGACACTGTTCTTCGACAAGAATGTCAAGCAGAAAGCTGTTTGAAATGAAAAAGAAGCCTTCATGCATTAGCCCAGCCCATCAGCATGAATATCTGTCCACCAGACGTAGCAAAATGAAGGCCCATTCCATTTCTCCTTTTTAATCCGAAATCTGCCCACCGGTGAAGCATTGGACATAGAGTCAATTAGGCGGGAAATGAAAATTTACATTAGCTGAGAGGCCGACACGTCAAAAGCAAAAAACAATAAAAAAAGGAAAACGCAAAGGCTGTATTCTCTGTATAGATAGATTTATAATTTATATATATTTTTGTATGTATTAATTTTTTATATTTGTAATTTTGATTTATTAGTTATTGTTATTTTTATCATTATTCTAAGAAGCATTTAGAATATATTTGATCAGTAAATTTTTACAATTGAGGTATGTAAATTAAATTTTATAATATTTTTATTATAATATATAATCTGTGGAATGAATAATTTGTAATAAATTAATGGAATTAATAGTATATTTACTTTGATATAAAACTCCATCTTATTTAGTTTTATATGTTGTAAATATTAAATATGTTTACGCAAATTTGTTTTAGCATGAAATTTATAAATATAAATTTTGTTGTTATTATGTATCTCTTAAATTATAACTTTTTATTATACGATATATGTGTGGATTATTTAGTTAGATTAATATAAGACAGAGTTGTTATGATATTTTATTTATAAAATTTAAAATTTATGGTGTAATTTAGGAGATTTCAAAATTATTAGTTTCATTGAAGTAATGTAACATAGGAAATTAAAATAATTATGTAAATATAGTTTAGAAAATACATAATTCTAATAATATAATCTTTTTCTTAATTAAAATTAAAATTGAAACTTAACAATACAAATTATATTATTTACACCACATAATAAAAAAAATTAATTAAACTTGAACCTACATGAAAATTATTCCCTTTTTGAATAAAATAATTTTATTATTTATTCTTAAAAATAATAAAATTTGTAATTGACCTATTTTCAAAATTTATTTATCAAAATTATTTTTTAAAGCTAGATCCTAAATAGAATCAAAATAAGTAATATTTAATTATTTTTTAAATTTTATTTTGTTATTTTCAATGTTAATTTTGTAATTAAGTAAATTATTTTTTTATTTACAATTTCAACCACCCTTTGATATGATTTTTTCTTTGATTAAAAAATAATGAAAAGAAATAATTTTTAATTATTTTAGAAAATATATGTTATGTACATAATTTTAGTAGCTAAAATTACAATAACATTACATTAATGAATAACTTATGAAATTAACATTAAATATATGGTAGTTACCTACTTATTATTAGTATTATTATTGCTATAACATTACATTAATGAATTTATTTTATCAAATTGTTATACATTATTATTAGTATTGTTGATGTATTGCAGTTGTACAATTTACATTAAATTTAATTTAATTTAAAAAAGATAAATATAATTTAATTGAATTGAAATAAAGAATATTTTAGATTATGTTGTTAAATATAATATATCATTTGAATTATATTTAATTATAACTTCAATTTCAACTTGAATTTTTAAAAAAATTTCAAAACACTTTCAGTGACGATAATATTGTCACTGAAGGTTTGACTTTTAGCGATAACACTATCGTCGTTAAAAGTATTTTAAATTTTTTTTATTTTTTTAATTGGACCCGACGATAAATGTCGTCGGTAAAAATAAAAAATTTAAAAATTTTTAAATTTTAAAAATATTTTTTGTTACGACTTTGTTATTGCTAAAAATTAAACTTTTTTCGATGACAAATTGTCGTCGATGTTAGTGGCTTCACTTACGAACCTATGCCGATGACTTTTTCATTGACAATTTTCATATTTAGCGACGACCAAACTTTCTACACCAATGACTTTTGTTATTGCTAAAATTTTTTTTTATTGTAGTGATAATTTTTAACTATTATTCAAAATATTTAGTTAAGGTGATCATTAATCGGTTAAGGAACTCAAATCTAATCAATCATCATTGGTGGATTGTAAAATTTTATATGAATTAAATTGAATTAGCAATTAAAATTAAGCTTAATCGGTTTCATTAGTTGTAAGCGAATTCATTTAAATTTAATTGAATGACTAATACTATGTATAGACTAGAGTACTTTAAATATATAAAATAGAACTAAATTTAACTTTGACGGAGTAGAGTGCCATTAAGAAATAAAAAAAAAAGGAGAAATTACTTCAAGTAAGAAAACAAACAACACCGGTGGTTGAATTCTTAACCTTGATGGCTGATTCTTTAAGGGTTATGCACTTTGTAGTTGGCCACAGAGAGGTTGTGTAACAACTCACCCGCAACCATGATTAGCGTGGAATCATTAAACTTAATTTTTTCAATAAGATTAACAACAGTAAATATAAGATACTAGATAACAATGAACTCATAATCATAGGTAAAGGTAGAGCTGAAATGGAAAACTGCAAATTCCTTCCATTTAATTTGAATAATATCCTACCATGTAAGAGGGCTATTTCAAAAGGGAAGTTATACCAACTTTTAAAACTTCACTAAGTAAGGATAAGTTAACCTAATTAAAGCTCATGATCAATATATTTTACATAATTTATGCTAATACAATTCTAAATTTTATCATCTACAATTAAAACTACTACAAGAATTTTGAACTTTTGTAACAAGAAATATTTGTGTCCCCAAAAAAATTGCTTCAGTAATAATATTTTATTGCTATCATTAAATCATCATCATTAGCATTAGTAACAAGATAAATTTATAGTCACAAAAACAATTATTTTAGTGAAAATTTTCATTTTTCGTCATTTAAAAATATTTTTAAAAATAGATATTTACATTCAGTGATAGCAAGAAAATATTGACGCCGATTTGGTCACAAAGAGAATGTTTTAGTTACAAAACTGTTTTGCCGTCATTGAAAGTATGAATTACTAAAAAAAAAAGGGAGGGGGTTAGATAGAAGAGAAGGATTTCAATTTTTGGTATAATCTATTGATAAATTATATTGAATCTTTGATTAATTCAAATTTAAGTTAAAAAAAATTAATATAAAAAGAAAGTACTTCTAATAATAATTTTTTTATTTATAAAATTTAAAAATTTTATTTAAAAATATCTAACTCTTAATTAATTGAATCAATTGTCGCAAGGATTTTCACTCTTCGCCTTCATTCATTTCGTCGCCGATTTTAAAGGTTCGTTGATCGTGTTTCATCATCACATTTTGCTCGCTGATTGCTAAATTTCACTTCGCTCATCGGAAATTTGTTCGATTTCGTGTCTTCTATATGTTTTGCGTCGCTTATCGAAATTTCATCATCTCCAACGCTCGTTAAACTTGAATTTGAATGTTTCTCTCATATTATCACTTTGTTTGATTAATGTTTGAATTTGGATGGTATTTTCAACTCTGTCTACTGGTCCTCGTCTTTGAATATGAAACTATGCGAACTTTATAGCTATGAGAACTAGTTTCTGCACTTTATACCCTCTGCCAGTTATCTAGATGAATTTGGATTTTTTGATCGGGCAAAATCAGTTTTTCCTTTGATGTTCTTATAAAACTTGGTTTTGGTTATGGCATTCTAATTATGAAGGTGTATAGCCTTAGAATTTTGGAGATGACGTTCGGATGATACTAGTCTATTCACGTGATCCTCATATCGTTAGAATTTCGAAGATGAATGTATAGAGAAAGGAAGGACAAAACAAAGTTAAATTCAGCGGTATATCCTTGATTTTTATATTAGAGTGCCTGAGGCCAGAGGTTAACTCCAGATGCTTACTTGTGTCAAATTTTCATTATCCTTCAAACAATTGGAATGTCGATAGCATATCTTGAAAATTTTTGCATTAACATTGAAGTTTGGGTCTATGGTCTCTTTCTTTTTTTAGGAAGCCCATTTTCCCCCTTAAAACTATGCTTCCGTACACTTGAGCTTGTAGCTTGCAATGTTAATTAATTATATAGTTCTTGCAATGTTAGCAACTTGGCTGTCATCTGTACTCGTCAAAATTCTTAGGCCATAATTAGCAAACAAATATTTAAAATAGTTGTCTTATCTTTATATTTTCTCTTCTCCACTAGCAACTCTAACTCAATCTGATTCCGTTGATCTCTGACAATTTTTTTATGGAGTACAGTAGCTCCCCTAGTTCCAGAACTCTAGTGCCTCTGATCTTTATCTGCTATACACTCAGCAGTCCATTTCCTAATCAGCAGTTGAGTATCATGAATTTGAGGTTTTATTGCCTGAAAATAGCTTGATTTCAAGTATACCGTACGGTATGTAGAATAACAGCAACTGGGCAAATAAGATTTCTTATCATATCTTGCTGATTCATACTATTTTGCAGGCATGCAATTAACCATGCTGCAATACTTGAGGGTCGAATGAGTTCAGATTTCATGATTAGACTAGATCCAAACCACGCTGCCTTCGTGTAGGGACACTGCAGGAAAAGGTGATTTGCCATTTCCTATATCCTCATGACATAGCACACACTGAGGATCTACTTGAAGATTGTGGCTACAAAGGGCATCTTTCGTAAGTAAGGCATCTCAACACAGTTTCCGTGAAATTTTTTTGACTCTATTGAGCATAGGAAGTCTCCATAACTCCTTCCAATGCATCTGATTAGGAGCATAGGAAGTCTCCAGATTCTTTCATTTCCATGTAAAGATCATTTCCCTCGCGAGTACGTTCACCTACGCCGTCAAATACGGATACACCTCCATGAGTTTTGGCAATGTTGTTGATCAATTCCATAATGAGTACTGTTTTATCCACTCCAGCTCCACCGAAAAGTCCTATTTTTCCTCCACGGCGATAAGGAGCTAAAAGATCTACTATTTTAATTCCTGTTTCAAAAATGGATAATTTTGTATCTAACTGTATAAAGGTAGGCGCGGATCTATGAATAGGAGATGTTGTGCGAATATCTACAGGATCTAAATTATCAATAAGTTCTCCAAGTACGTTGAAAATTCATCCTAAAGTCGCCCCGTCAACTGGAACACTTAGAGGAGCTCCCGTGTCAATCACTTCCATTCCTCTCATTAGACCATCTGTAGCACTCATAGCTACAGCTCGAACTCGATTATTTCCTAATAATTGTTGTACTTCACAAGTCACCTTAATTTGTTGACCGACAGTATCTCGACCCTTAACTATTAGAGCATTGTAAATATTAGGCATCTTCCCTGACAGAATCTGGTAGCCCCTCTTGACAGTATAAACTCCTTGTGAGGAACCTTTTCAAGCTAGCCAATTGGGTATATTTGAATAAGGGATGGGTGTCATTGAAAGAAGATCTCCTTTTTTGCTTCATTATAAGCTACGTTAAATTTATTTGAATCCTTGTCCAACCCCTCGGTTAATTGAGATCTTCAACCACCTGCAGCTCCTAAGGCAAATGACCTGCAACATTTTTCAAGCATATTCCACCCTATCTCCTTTTTACAGTTTGATGTATCTCTTTTAGTTTCTTGAATTTGCAGTCTTGCTAAGCTATTTACTTTATAGTGCTGATTTAGGCCTTCTTGGCTTCCCAACAAAAGAGAGTATTCAAAGGTGCCTCTTTATTTTAGTCTTCACTGTGCATAAACTGCCTTCTCATTCTGGTTGATAAAACAATATTTGTTTTATTTTTCTGTTCTCAAGACAGTTGCAGTAGCTCCTTATTTCATCGATTATAGTGGGACTCTGTTTTGCCAGCATCCAGGTACTGTGTATCTACATGCATGCATATATGTTTAAAAGCAAGATCAAAACAACTTACGATTTTTCTTGGACCCTAAATTTATGCATCTGTTTAGGTCCTTGGCACATAATGCTTAAACAACCAGGTGGTTCTTATGCTTGCATAGCAGAGAGTGCACCAGGCTTCACACTTAGCGAGGTGAGCTCAAATTTTAATGCCTCATTTACCATTTACTCCTTTTGCTTTTAGATTAATCCATTGACTTATATAGGCCAAAGAAAAGCTGTTGAGGGTCCTGGGACTGCAAGAAGAGGAAAGTTCCCTAGAATTTCTTCGTAGAGGCTATAAGATGTTCCCCTTTTCATGGATTAGTTTCCTAAGATTTCATGCATGTTTTAATCTACTTTCCTGTGATGGATTTTTTTCTTTTTCCAATTTCTTAATGTTTTCTTTCTGCTGGTTAAATTCCGAGAACCTGTGTCGTGGCCACGCCTATGCGGTTTGCTCATGATAACTCTGTTCTCTACTTTGTCTGATCTGAATATTGGAGGCAACAACCTGGTGGCAAGAAGAATTTGAATTGGAAGTATCTTCTGCGTGGCGGAGTTGACAAGGGTGCAGTAACAAAGGAATTTATGCCTCTAAACATATTATTCTGGCAAGTAATATTCTTTTTCCCTGTTGTTTTCCTTTGTGATCTTCGGGAGCACTTCTATTCTTCATTTGTAGCAAAGAAATGTACTTAAGAATTTGCAAACTAACTGGCTAATTTCATTGATATACTTTCCTCATGCACAAATAATGATTAGTGAATTTCAGTTAAGTTGATTTTTTTGCGAATTTACATTGTAAAATTTAAGTAGTTATTTAACAATCATGGATAATTTCATGATCTTTTTTATTTACAAAGTCACAACTTGAATTACATTGAACGTGAATACAGAATACTTTCAGGTGATCATAAAATCTAAAACGAAGCATAATTCATCCTCGGTGACGAAAACTTTTCTCTATTGTAGCTGAAACTTTTCTCTATTGGTTCCAAGATATAATTTGGTTTACTCTTTCCCAGGGTGCTTTCCTCTCGATTGATACTTGATTTCGTTTAAATCCAACTTGTAAAAGGTTAAAATTGTTTCTAACAACTTTTTGGACAATACATCAACTTCTTGTCACAACTTTTGTTGTCACTAAACAAAAATTTTTTTGTAGTGAACCTGGGTAGTAAGTCAACAAATTTTCGTGAAGTTACAAAATGATTCATTATTTAAATGCAGCTTGACTTATAAAATAATGGAAAAGCCCTTAAGAGAGCAAGCCCCTTTTATAGCAATGGAGGTGGTGGTGGAGCATTGATTTAAATGTCTTAAAATTAGACCATGAAAAAATAAATCTAGAAACTTAATGGGTTAACATTCAACTCAAGTAATTACATGATAATATTAACTCAATAATAGAATAAATGTTCTCCCATTTGGATTTATTTAAGATTAGTCAAATAAGCTATATGTACAAATATCACAGAGTGGTATAATCCATTTGAATTGCCAAAATATCAAACCTACCAAGAAAGTTGGCATAATGTCTTTCAAATATAACATTTATAAATTGCACAATCAAATTATCCTCTTTGTGACTTCTCATTGTTCTTATCCCTTTACAAATTTAACTTTATCCTTCATAGTCAGCCTTATTCCTTTATAAACAAGTACTCTAATTCGGTGCATAGATCTCAATGTAAACAAAATCCCTCAATATCATCATTACACGACTATAATATATACATAAATAAAACATAATAATTTCTATTCCAAGTGATTTCACATGGAATACTAAGTCCATTCATAACCATTTAATTCATAATAATATGTTTATTCTCATACAACATTTATAAGGGGTACCATACAATTAAAATTCTTAAAAACATGTAAAATTCCAAAAGAATATAGGTTGAATCAATTGAAGCCTTATAGAAAGCATTTGTCAAAGATGAATTGATTGGGGGTGTCAATTTAAGCCTTATAGAGAACTTCTAAAGCTCACTGAATTGACTGGGGAATTAATTTTTCCCATTGAGTTTTAGTTAAATTAATTCACTAATCACTTTAGGCCGCCCAAAAACAATTCCAATTTTAATGAATTTATTGGTGAATTGATTCACGTTTAAATTCTTGCAAATTTTGTTCAAAAATCACTATTTACCTTATGCATCCCACCCTAAATCTCACTTATATTCTTAATTCTCTTAAACATATCACCATATTTCATAAGAGACATGCTATACCTTTGAGATTCATCATGAATTTCACCATTTACATATCAAAATCACAAGATCTAATCTTATTTTTCTTAGAACTCTTAAATAGCAAAAGCATCCAAAATTTCTTGAAATAAAGTGAAAGCTTAAGTAAAATGCTACTCAGTTGAAAGAGGAGAAGAAATTGAGATGGATTTAATGTTAGATTAAGTGATTACACACCAAAAAGGAGAATTTATCAAGTGAAGGCATAATTTTCCCTTTAAACCCATTTCCTCCTTTTTCAAACCAAATCATCAACAATTTATTTTATGTAAATAAAAAGAGATTCAATTATGAACTCATTGAAATGAAGGAGATTAGGAATTATTTACCTTAATAGGTTGATTAATGAAGAGAAATGGTGATGATTCAGAGAGATGAGTAGAGAAGTTGAATAATGGGAGGAAATTTGGTTGTGGAAAAGACAAATAGGGAATATGGGGTTTTGGCTTAAAGGGTGACACCAAGGGCAAAATAAGAAATAATGTAATAAGATTTTTTCAATTTTCTTACCCATCAAATCCTATATCATAAACTATGCATAATTGCATAATTATAATGATTCATTACCACACATTATATATATATAACTAGGCTATCATAGGGAAATTCATCTTAGCACAATAGTTTAATCATGGATTTACTCATATATAGTTCATCTTGCTACATAGTTGAGTTCTTCTCTTTTTGATTATTTGTAATATAAGAATTTAATTTCACTTTGCCTTAAGTTCTTAAACATGGGTGTAATTAATAATTTACTAGTCCTAATAATAATAGGTATAATAGCTTGTCTTTAGTTACAAAGTGTTGTAGAAGAAAAAGTTAGACAGAGGGAGTCAGAAAGCATTATGACCCACTTATCCATGACTAGTGTAGAATTCGTTTCCTGGTTTCCATAAGCATCCTAATTCTACTTTGGCATTATTACGTAAACACTAAAACATGAATTGATTCTTTTATTTCTATTATCAAAATATTCACAATAATATTTATAATTTCATATTTAAGTTGTTACGAGTTTTTATAACTTTCCTACAAATTCCAAAACATTCTATTTACAATTAAGCACTGATTATAATTGCATAGATACACTTTTGAGGATAATTTTATGCCTAAGGTATAGGTGATGGGTGGATAGGAAGTTTCCACGTGCATATTTTTAAAATAAATTAAATAAAAATAACAATAAGTTATAAACTTAGTCAGTAAATAACTTACTTAACCAAATTCAAATAACCATACTCAATCATCCTATATGATTTATGTATATCACTATAACAATAATCAAGCATAGTCATTTTTCTAGTGTGTGTGCACACATACATACATACATACATACATACATACATACATATATATATATATATATATATATATATATATATATATATATATATATATATATATATATATATATATCATATAACATCATTTATTATTAGTAGCAAAAGATAGACATTGAGACAATAAAAGATAACATTATTTAATCCACTTCACAAGGTAGTATAAAAATTCTACAATGCTAAAATAGCAGATAACACACAATCATAAATATTATATATCAATTAACTCTAGTGTCAAGAATTACTCTTATCCTGTCTACTGGGTCAATCGCCTTAACATTTTTCCTGCCTATTCTCATGAGCACTTAGGTGAGATGTGACATATGATGTGACATAAGTATTTGACTTGAGATATGAGGTGACAACCTTCCTACTAGAAGTGCTCCAACCTTTATAAGACAGAGCCTTTGAGCAGAGAATTATACTTCATTATTGTTCATAAGTGAAAGTTTCTAAGGCTTAATTTTCGATGCGCATATAAAAAAAACTTAGGCTAAAAAATAAATGATCCACCTTATAACTTTTAAGTCTCACTTTATCCCCTCCCAATATTTCCCATATTTGTATAATTTCACAATATCAAATCATTCTCAATTCAATTTATCAACAATACTTAACATTCATCACAATTCCAATCACATTTACAATTAATAAATAATAATTTATAATTAAATAATAATTCATACATAATCACATACATACATGTTCATAATTATTATCATACTAAATGATACCAATAAGCATCTATTTATATGCCCAATTATAATTTCATGTCACATCATAGCACTATTAGATATTTCTATCATTAATAATATGATTCATATTTATAATTAATAAATAATTATTTATAGTTATACAATAATTCACACATACATAATCATTCATAACAATATATATTCTTACTATATATACAAACCAACCATTATAGTGCAAATATATTATAAATATAAACACAATTATAAGTTTTAAAACACATTTCAATAATTAAGTATGCTAGGCGAATATAAGGTTCCAGCATAGAGATTATATTTGATTATCATATTCGAATATACTTATCTAAAAGTGAATTAGATGGCTAATATTTAAGTATAGCACTTGAATATTGGCCCTTAGAGAATAACTCCTTGGCCATATTCAAATATAGGCTTATAGAAGAAAAACTTGCTATAATATTTGATTATGGCATTTGAATATTAGTTTTTCAAGAACATGTTGCAGGGCTATATTCGAACATCATATTCAAATATGACTTTAGTTTTTTTTTCAATTTTATGTGAATTTACTATTTATTTGGTAAATTTCTACTTCACAAATCATTTAAAACTATATCCAACATTTGGTAATTTTCTACTTCATAAATCATTCTAAACCATATCCAACTCAAACTTTCAACCAACTTAACATTTACAACCATTATCCTACCCAAAATTACAAGAATCACATTCCAATAACAAGATTTGATGCCAAAATCATCAAATTTCTAATAACATATAGTATATAAACTCAATTGCATATAAATTAAGCAAACAATAATTTAAGTAGGTTATCTACTTATTATTTTGATAGAAAAGATGAGGAAGGGTCGTGAGGAGATTGGCTTGCCCTACAATAAGATTTCACACCAATTTAAAAAATGCTCCCCTAAAATCCCTAGTCCTTCTTTAAAACTCAAAAGCTTAACAAATATACATTCAAACAAGAAGATACTAATAATTAACTTGATATGTTTTAAGAATTGTGGCAGATTGAAGTCAATTAAAGCTTGTTATTTTATGAATGGTGAAGATTGAATTGAAGAAAGTCTTGGAGAGGAGGGGCTAGTGGAAACATCAAGAGAAAAAATGAAGAAGATATTAGGTTTTATAGGTTTTTAATAGGCTAAGGGTGATTTTGTAATATTAAGGTTTCATAAAGGCAAACTAGAAAAAAAATCCTAAAATTTTTTATATACATTTACTCTAATCTAATTTCATACAAAATTTTAATTAATTTATTTTACGTATTTGCATCATAAAATTCAATTCTTATTAAATGAATTCTTATCATACATATATCCGCAATAGTTTTAATTACCAACACATATATATATTTATTAATAAAATAATTATAATAGATTCTAAATTATTAAGAATGTGATAGTGAGGTTTGAAGTTTTATAGAGTTAAGGCTAATTTTCTATCACAACCTTCACCTAATTATAACAAGCATGGAATCCAATTTACAGGTTTCCACTACCTTTTTATAAATCATGCACAATAATGTACTTTTAATTTTATGACATAAAATAATAGTGTTGCTCTAAGAGTAACAACAATTGTTATATAATTTTTACAAAAAAAAAGGTTAAACCCACCTATATAATTAAGATACTAATAAAATGATCTAACTTAATCTTATAACTAAAAGAATTTCTATTTAGCTAACAAGTCCTATGAACGAAGGCCTAACTTATCATTTTATTTACAATAAAGTATTTAGTTATTGTCTAAAAGGTTTCTTGGAGAATCTACCTTTGCTGAAAAGATGATAGAGGTGCTTTAGCCTTATTATCTACAATTTAAACATGAAGCAATAAGTCTATGGCTTAATAAATCAACATTTTATTATTAATAGATTTGCAAAATGTATATATATATTTAAACTCTTATCAATTGAATTTACTCTCCTTAAATCACAACATATATCTTAATCAATGCCATAACTTAATTATTAGTAATCATAACATTGATTCACAAATGAGAATAAAACCTATAAGTTTATTTAATTCTAAACTTATAACTCAGCATACAATAACATTATCAAATCATAATACCTTTGATTCAGAGTAAATAGCTCAATGAGATATCATACATAGTTAATAAAAAGGAAAATGCGCATCCTTTTGACTCCCTATCATCTTTATCTTTTTACAAACCCAACCTTATCCTTCCATGGTCTACCTTATCTTTTTCACAAACATTTACTATATTTAGTTTTTTGATTCAATGATGTCATTAATGCACCCTATTTTAATTTCTCAATCATTAATAAAAATCCAGATCAATTATAACAATATAACTCAAATCATATCATAATGCATAAGCTAACACTATCATGCCTTGTTGTTTGATAACACACTACTCATCTATCATTATTTAAATGCTCAGCAATTCCAATTTAATACTTAGGAACTCTTCATATACTATAACATTCTAAAAGAAATCAATTATTAAATATATAAAGGTTATAGTCGATTATATATTTGATTATGAGCCTTCAAGTAGTAAGTCATAATCAATTATTGGATCTTTAAGGAGTAAATTATAGTTAACTATCAGCCTCCAAAGAATAATGGTCTATTTGAATAGTTACTATATACTCGATTATAACTATTTAGAGAGCAACTCTTCTTGCTATAGTTTATTATATAAGAGAATATAATCCTTTCGAGGCTAAGATTTTTACTGATAGTTAATTATATACTTAATTATGATTTTCTAGAGAATAACCTTTTTGGTCATAATTGACTACTGTATAGTTTCCTATTGATTCTAGCATGAATTCACTATTTATATAGCACAAATTCAAATTAAACTCATTTATAAGGCTATTAAACATCTTCAAATCATCATAACTCATTAATAACATCTTATTTATGTTGGATTCAACAAAAATTTCAAATCAAGTGCCATAATCTACATAATCTAACTTATTCCTCAAAGAATCATCAAAACTTAGAAAACCTAATCAATTATGAAACAATTTCAATTAAATTATAAAAGTGGGGCTAGGATGTTTATTCACTTCACTTGGAAGAGATATTTAGGAGATAAGATTGAAGTTTGTTTGTTCTTAAACATTCAAAATCATTAAACTTAATGTTAAGGTTTAAATTTTTCCTTTTTGAGTTCAAAAACTTGAATCCTACAAAACCTAAAAGAAAAATTGAATAAGAGCTTACTATTTATTTAAGTATAGGAAATCTTACCTTAATTGTATAGGAGCAATGATAGACTCCCCTAAAACTCAGTATTTTCTTTTATATGTGTGTTATTATATACTTTAACCTCCTAAAATTTTAAAACACACATAGTTATGATAAGAAAATTATTTATTTATGCAATAATAATAAATTTTATTAAAAAAAAGTATCTTTCTCTCTTGTTGCTAAATATGAATATTTTTTTTATATTACACTTTTTAGTTAAAATAAAAAACTTTTATGGCTTACAAAAATTTTTAGATGTTATTTATTTTTAATTTTATTTTTAAAAATATATTATAGGCACTAAAATTTATATGCATTTATTTATATTGCATAGAGTATATTTGCACTAGAATTATCACTTGCTTGTTATCTATTTTAATTTTATCATTTTAAGTTTTTAGAATGAAAACTTGTTATCTATTTTGATTTTATTATTTTAAGTTTTTAGAATGAAAACTTTATACACATACAAAAAAGGTATATATACATATGAAATTTATTAAATTAATTATCTTTTTGTAAATTTATAGATTTTTGTTGTAATTTTTTATAATACTTTGAATAACTTATATATGTGTTACATCCTTTATAAGTTTAACATTATATTTTTATTTACATTATATACATAATATGATAGCAATAGAATTATCACTTACTTTTATTTTGATTTTATCATTCAAAAATTTCATAGTAAATATGCCTAAAAAAAGTATATGTACATATGAACTTTATTAAATTACTTATATATGTAAGAAAATTTTACTATAATTTTTTTGTAAAAATATAAATAATATATATGTTACAACCTTTATAAATGAGTTTTTATAACTTTTTTCATAAAATTTTTTATAATTTTATTTAATATTTCTTAATTTTATAATTAATTTTTTCTAAAAATTAAAATACTTTAAATCAAAATTTTCATAAAAAATTATAATTATTTTATATTATTATTAATTTTTCAATAGCATCTAAATAAAGTATTACTTACTCATAATGGACTCGACCCTTAAAGTTGAAATTTTTTACTCTGTCATTGTATAGGAAATTTGATAAAAATTATTTTCCTTTTTACTTAATTGAAGGAAAAAGCAGAACAAAAAAAAAAGAAGATAAAGTGAAAAAAGGGAAGGGGAAGGTTTTGGAGATTTTGGAAAAATCAAGAGTAATGGGATTGGATTGAAGTTTTATAGACAAAAAGAAAATAAAGGAGTGACAAAATAGAAAAAATATCCTAAATCTCCTCCATTTTGCATTTAAACACTTTCATATTTCTTTATGTGAACTTATTATTCTAAAAAAATATTTTTAATTTTAGAAGGTCATAACGATTTATCACTTGAGAATTAAGTTATGCATTTTAAAATAAGGGGAGGGATCAATAAAGGGATTAAAAGCTATTGAAGAAATGACATCAGTTCTTCTCCGGTGCTTTATGTTGTATTACTTTTATATTAGGATAGGTAACATAGGTACTTGGTACAATTGCAATTCAAACTTTTACATGAAAGGCTTATATGATTGAATTCATACCCTAACTTTTTCTTATCCTAGTCCTTTATCGCTTCTTCTTTTTTAGTTGCCTATGGTTTCAATTAGATATAGGTTAATTTGGTTTATTTGACTTACACTTATAACCAACTAACACTAAGACTTTGTTTGGTTGTAGGAGAAAATGGGAAAGAAAAAAATGAGAGAAGAAAGAAAAGAGGAAAGAAATTATTTTTTTTAGGTGTGTTTAGATAGAAAGAAAATGGGAAAGAAAGAAAATAGAAAAAAAATTATATGTTAAATAATTTATCATTTTTTCCTTAAATAGACATTTTTTTCCTTCATATGTCCCATGACATTTTATACATATTCTCACGTGATTTTATTATCCATAAACATAACAAAAAGGTGGGGGACTATTTCATAATTGGAATGTGATGTTGGATTTATGTATGAGAAATGGGAAGGAAGAGGTAGTGTAGTAGAAAACTAGCTACAGCTGGCCTTCCTGTGACAACATGATGCAGATTAGCGATAGGGATAGGCACAGAGTAGATTAGCAGGCAACTAGGCTGAAGCATTGGTGATGGCAAGCAAATCGATGGTAATCCATCATTTTAGGCATCCACATAGCAAAGAAACTATTAGTAAAAGTGGAAAAAATAGTGGAAGAAATGGAGAGCAGTTAGCAACAACATAAACAACAAAACGAAGTTGGAGACTTACCAGCTAGTGGAAGTGGAAGTAGAAGTAAAAAGGCATTCAATGTAGAAATAGTAGTAATAGAAGCAACATATAAATAGCAACAGCAAAAGCAGCAAAGTTGTGTAGAATGGAAAAGTAGAAGGAGATGGTTCTGGACAGGAGCAACAACGGGAAAAAAATTATGCACAATGTGAATTTTCTTTTCTTTTCTCCTCACTATGGAAAGAAATAAAATGGGATGGGACCCATGTATGTCATCTGTTGTATTTTCTTTTCTCCTTGATTTTTTCTTACAATCAAATAGGAGAAATTCTTATTTTCTCTACTAATTTCTTCTCGTACTTTTCTTTCCCCTATTTTCTATGCAATTGAATTAGGGGTAAAAAAATTCCCACTTTTTCAAGCTACCACTACCTAAAGTACTTTACTAATTTAGCTTGCTCATCTAGGTTTGATTTTTTATGGCTGGTTTGTATTGATTATGCAATTTTTGCCTACCTATAGTGTTCAGCTTAAATTGTTAAGTTACCACAAATGGTACTTTTTATTGCTTTGCTTTGCTAGGGTTTTATTACACTTTCTTTAGAATTTTAGAAATATTATCTTTTAAGCAAAGTATTGAAATAATTTTAATGATAATAATTAAAATGGAATATGCATGAGAAATGAATTAAGTTATAATAAGAAAATATAAATGAGAAATTAGGTAAAGTAAAATTTAATGATTTAATAAGACCTAAAATGAAAACCATATGAGAAATAAAAGAGGAAAAGCTAATAGAATAAACAAAATTAAGGGTTTCAAATCATTAAAAGTGAATATATAAGTATGAAGGAAATTTTAGATATTTTTTTGTTTCATCCCCTACATTTTTTGCCTTGAATTAGCCATTCTTTCTTTATTTTCAACAAAGCACTCATTCAACCCTTACACTTACTCTTTTAACTTTTCCTTAACCTTATCAACTTCCTCTTCTTCTTCTTTTTTTCCAATCAAGGTAAGGAAACATTAATTTTTTTTCAAAATTTTTATTTAATTAAGGTAAGATCTTCTTTTTTGTTGGATTTTCCTTCATTTTTCTTGAGGGTTTGGTAAGGATTTAGGTATCTTAATTCAAATAAGGAAAATTGAATCCTAACTCAAGAAATTATTAATTTTTATATGATTAGGGTTAGGAAACATTAAATCTACCTTCTAATAACCTTCTTCATACTAAGTGCATAAATATTCTAGTCCAATCTTAAATATTTTAAAGGTTTTATTTAAGTTGAACTTAAAACGATTATATGAAAAATGCATGAAATTATGTTAATTTGTGACATTTAACTTAATTTGATGATGGAATTGATGTACATGAAATGTATTAATTGCTTATTTATGATGTGGTATGGTTTTGTAGTAATTTAAATGCATGATTTTGGTAGATAAAAGGTGAATTGTGAAAAAAATCTAAAGAAAACCAAGTCATAATCGATTATGCCCTAAAATATGCATTTTAAGCAATTATAGTTGATTATAAGCCAAAAAGTTAATTTTTGGATGCTAGTAATTAACTATATAGTCGACTATAAGCATCTACAATTACTTTTTAAATCCTTATAATTGATATATAGTCTATTATGGGCATCCATACTTGTTTTCTGAACCCTAGTAATCGACTATATAGTTAACTTTAGTATCCAAAGTTGCTTTCAAGGCTTCCATAGTCGAGTATATAGCCATCTAAACCTAATTTAACTAATAATTTCATGCTATGCAAAGACTTCAAGGCATATTTTAGTGTTTTTATATAAAACCAAATTATTATGTGATAAATAAAGGTTAAATATATGATATGTGACCATGCAAATAGATATTGTAGTATTATAATGTATAAATTATGTTATTAATGGATTGAATCAAGTTGTTTGACCATGCAATGAGGCATGAGTGATATTGTATTATGAAATACAATACATATATGAGATCAATGGCATTGAAATCATAAGAAATGTGACGGAGGCAATATAATATTGAAACATTAGATCTAATAATAGCTTGTGAGGATAAAAGGTTGATCAGGAGATACAAGGATAAGCTTGTGAAGGTATAAGGTTAATTAGGAGTCATAAAAAAGTTTAAATGCTTTCATTATCATTATTGATGCATTATGCAATAATGTTATAGGAAAATAGAAAAGTATAATTAAATCTTAACATAAATGAGCATGTTTAATTATAGACAAATATATGGACACTAATTAGAATTTTATTTTGAAATATATGAATTAAGTGTTAGGTATAAAAGGGTAAATCTAGTTGATAAACTTGTAATTATTATTTATGTTTAAGTATACTAGAGTATTTACTTATTAAGCTTCAAACTTAATCCTTTATGTTCTATTTTTCATATTCTTAGGTTAATCCACCTCCACCATTTCCTTAAAGTTAAGTTTCCTTTGAATTCTCTACTATAACTGGGTAGTAAGAGATATTTTGATGTAGATAGTTATTTTGGGCCTTATTCTGTATAGAATAAGGATAGAAGTTTAGAAACCTATTCATTTTGGGGTTAGTTAAGCTAACTTATCTTCTAAATAGGTTAGGTTATAAGCAAGCCTAACTTTTTATATATATATATAACATTTAAATGATGAATGAAATTTAGTATTTCCTTCTCATTGCATGATTTCCCTTTATAATAAAATATTAATGGCAAATATTGTAATAAGGAAAATATGCTAAATTAATAGACACCGGATAATGGATTTTAAATTAGTCACAACTAGAATTGTGTTGTGATAAAGGTGATATCAAAGCTTAGTTTAGGTTCCTATTAGGATGAAACATTTAGGTTATATATATATGCTACTCTAATAGATGTCAATCGAAATTGTACTTGTGGTATGTATATACATGAGATCACATATCACTAGTACCATTTTGATGGATCTTATAATGCTTCTAATGTTAATAATAAAGTTTACTTTTAGTAAATTATTTAGTAATCATTGTGTTAATCTAATTATTGTTTGAATGTTTAAATTATTCTTTAAATTAAACAATAGTGAACATAAATGAAAAGTCTTTCATAGGCTCACAAACTTAATGCAATGGAAATATGGATATGGAAGGAAATGAACAATAACTTTGTCTTTAGGCTACAAACTTCATGCAACATATATTAGACTAACTCAATAGGGCTTTTGATTAGAATTGAAGGCATGAACATCATATGGATTGATATGATTTTAAAAGAGATGCTGAAAATAAGTTCTACATAATTCATGAGTTTTTTAAGCTTAAACTTCTTAGATATTTTGGTACTGATTTAGTCTTAGTTCCTAACCAATTTTTACACTAAATCAAATAGTTTGAAAAGACATTAAAAAGCCCATAATCATTATTAATAGAGCTAGTGGGCTATTGGTTAAGTGATATAGCCTATCATTGATTCATTGATGTCATGGTGCATAAAGATATTTGTCTAGTGCCCTTGAATTGGGCAACTTTCTAAGAAAGTTTTATTAACTAATTCTTGCCCTTTGAAAGTTTGAGTACAATGTATAGTTAGATATGCTACATATTTGATCTTTATTAAAAGGGTTAAGGTTGAGATGTTTGTTTAAGGACTTTAAGGCTATTAGTTTGCGAATATTCATGTAGATGACATAACAACCTATCAACAAGCTTTAGACTAAGCCCTAAGGTGACAAAGGAAAGGCATGAATGTGAGTCTCACATAGGAGGATGAAAGAAGAGCTAATCCAATAGATCAAATCAAAAGTAATCTTCATCTTAAGCAATATTTATAAGAGATAAAAGGGTGTCTACATTAGGATCATCTCTTTTCCATAGTTTTTGTAGTGAATTCTCCATATAAAGAAATTCTAAAAGTTAAAAAAGTTATATAAGCTACCATCAAGCCATTATCAAAGTTGTCCACTAACTCAAGGTAATGTGAGGTTTAGGGCGCCTTGGTGCCCTTAATGTCGATCCCGCCATGACGACCTTTGTAATTATTTTGGAAGAAAGTGCTACAAATGTAGTAAAGAAGGTCATAAGGTTTAGGGGTGTCCTGGAAATGTCTTATGCAAATGAGCTAGCTATCAATGGAATTTTCTAAATCCTTCACCTATCAACCATCCAAGGAATTAGTCAGTATCCTCTAAAGGTGCCAACGTGGCCAACCAAGAAAGAGTGGTAAGTGGAAGTTAAGCCAATGTCAACATATTAACTCATTAAAAGGCCTAAGCCTTCGATGGTGTAGTGATAGGTACTTTCAAAATGGAAAATTCTCCCGTTAAAGTTTTGTTAGATCTTTGTGTTACCCATTTTTTATATTAAAAAGATTTGTTGCTACCTTAAGTAAATCTTCCAGATTAATAAGTGCACCTTTGATTGTAATGACATCCATTAATGAGTCCTTTATAATTACCCATAAGATAGAAACTTATTCTATAATTATCAATGAACATGTAATGCCTACAGACTTAGTTTTACTTAACATTGTTGACTATGATGTAATTCTAGGGATGGATTGGTTATCTAAATACCATGCGTATGTAAACTATTTTAACAAGTATGTTACCTTTCTTATAAAGGGTTCTTTGTCTAGTAAGTTTAAAGGAGATTAATTACCAAAAACTATTCAATTTTGAGTATCAAAGCTTAAAGGCTTATGAAGAAAGGATACATAACATATGTAGTTGTACTATAGGATATAAACCTACCAAATCCTGATATCAATAATATTCCTATAGTGAGAGGTTTCCTAATATGTTACTAAAAGAATTGCCTAGATTGTTATCGGATTGAGAAATAAATTTTCACATTGGTTTAATGCTTGGTATTGAGCATATTTCTCTACCTTTATATCAAATGGCCCTAATAGAATATAAAAATTGAAAGTGCAATTGTAAGATCTGATAGATAAAGGTTTTATCTAATCAAGCTCATTGTCATGGGGAGTTTCAATGTTATTTATGAAGAAGAAGGATGGTTCAATGCGATTATGTATAAATTGCTATCGGCTTAACAAAGTTACAATAAAAAATAAGTATCCTTTCTCTTGTATTGACGATCTTTTTTATCAACTCCAAGAAACTAAATATTTTTTAAAAATAAACTTGTATATAGGGTATCACCAATTAAAGATCTTTAAAGAGGGCATTTTGAAAACCATATTTAGAACTAACCAATGCTTTTATTGCCTTTATAATTTTGATGAAATGTGTATTCAAAACCTTTCTAAATAAGTTTATGATTACCTTTATAAAATATATTTTAGTGTATTCAAAAAATGAAGTAGAACATGTTCAGCATCTTAGAGCAATATTACAAACCTAGTAGGAACATTAGTTGCATACCAAATTCTTTAAATGTGAGTTTTAGATAACTAATGTTAAATTTCAAGGCATAAGTATCCCAAAAAGGAGTTTATGTGGATCCTTAAAGGTAGAAGTAGTAGAAAATTAGCCAAAGCCTTCCTTTGTCATTGAAATTTGTAGCTTCCTTAAGTTAGCAGGGTATTATCAGAGAGTCGTTGAGGATTTCTTTAAGATTTTTACACCATTGACCAAATTGACATAAAAAGAAAGGTCAAATTCTAGTAGATGAATGCATGTGAGAATTGCTACCAGAAATTAAAATTATGTTTAACATCTACATCAGTGTTTGTTGTATCCTCAAAAAATGAAGGATACATGGTGTATTATGATATATCTAGAATTAGCCTTGGGTGTAATCTCATGTAGCATGGTAGAATTATGGCATACATTTCTTGACAATTGAAGAAACATGAGCAAAACTACCTTACTCATGATTTGGAAATTTGTAGCAATAATTTTTACCTTGAAAATTTAGAAACATTACTTTGATGTGGAAACCATTGAGATTTATACAGATCATAAAAGCTTAAAGTATATTTTCAACTAAAAAGATCTTAATTTGAGATAATAATGATGGATAGAGCTCATCAAAGATTATAATTGTTCAATTTTTTTATCATCCTAACAAAGACAATGTGGTAGAGGATGTCCTCAATAAGAAATTTTCTAGCAAAATGATAAATACATAATCAAAAGATCAAAGTGCACTATTGGCTCACATGATAGTTTATCTATTTTCATGGAAAGAATTAATAATTCTTTGAAAAATTATTCAAGTTATGTTGCATTAATGAAAAAGGTAAAAAGGGGTTTAGAATCTAAAATAACTATTAAAGAAGGACTTAGATTTCATTAAGCGAAAAGAATGAATTATTACACTAAGCTCATAATTTTTCATATTCCATACACCATTGAATAGTAAAAATATATAATGACTTGAAAGATGTTTTCTGTAAGAAAGGGATGTACTCAATTATGTAGTGAAATGCTTCATATGTCAATAGGTGAAAGCAAAGCATTAATACTAAGTTGAAATGTATCAACTGTTTTCAATACTATAATAAAAATAAGAAAGTATCACATTAGATTTCTTGATTGAATTACTTAGGGCTCAGAAAGGGCATAACTGCAAATGGGATATCATTGATAGATCAACAAAGTTAGCAATATTCATAATGGCAGAGTATACTTAAGTATATCTTGACAATATAGTGCCTTTACATAGAGTTCTAGTCATGATAGTTTTGGATTAAGGCATTCAATTTACACTTTACTTTTAACAATCATTTTTGCAAGCATTGGAAACTAAATTGCAGTTTAGCATAACTTTCCACTTCCAAGTAGATGGATAATCAAAATGAAGCATTTAGATCTTAAAAGACATGCTACAGGCATACACCTTGGAGTTTAAAGGGATTTGCGAGAAATACTTACCATTGATCTAACTTGCTTACAATAATAGGTACTAATCTAGCATTCAAATGGCACCATATAAAGCTTTTTATGGTCAAAAAATGTTATTTTCTCGTATAATGGTTTGAATCAAGAGCCTAGGATTAGATATATTGATCGATGCATTGGTGAAAATTTAAATTATCCTAAATTAGTTGAAAATAGCCTAGGATAGGCAGAAATCATATGCGGATAAAATGAAAAGAGAGTTAAAATTTTAAATAAAGGACATAGTGTTCTTCAAGATTTCACATATTGAAGGTATAATGCAATCTAAAAGAAAAGGAAAGCTAGCACCCTATTTCATCAAATTATTTCTAATTTTCAAGCATGTTGGCATTATAGCCTACCATTTGAAGTTATTAGATAACTTATAGGTCATTCACCTTATGTTTCCTATTTTAATGATATAAAAGTACTTACTGGATGAATTTCACATAATCCAAGATGAATTATTACAATTGGATCCTAAATTAACATACAAAGAGCAACTAATTGAAATTTTAGACCACTAAATTTGAAAGCTAAGGTCTAAAGAAGTT
This sequence comes from Sindora glabra, assembly GCA_020226215.1. Lineage (NCBI taxonomy): Eukaryota > Viridiplantae > Streptophyta > Magnoliopsida > Fabales > Fabaceae > Sindora > Sindora glabra. Next base: position 20,667,074 of record CM035232.1, on the reverse strand, counting down.
CTATCCATGAAAGTTTGTTAAGGGACGTTATGGAATAGAGAAAGCCACATAGGAGTTAGAGTTGGACATGTGACAAAAATATCCATAGCTAGTTGGTGAATGCTGAGTCTAACCTTAACATGTTTCCATGATATCATTAGGATAACAAAAACCATAAGAATTTAAGGATGAAAAAGAGATAGAATAAAAAAATAGTATTGTTACATTATCTTTTGAAAAAAGGATAGAATAAATATGTTTCCTTGAATTCTTTTGAAAAAAGGAGTATTGTTACATCATCTTTAGAATTTTAGAATTTTAGAAATACTGTCTCTTGAGGAAAGCAATTGAAATAATCTTAATAGCAATAATTAAAGCTGAAAGTGTATGAGAAATGGATAAGTTGTAACAAGGAAATGTAAATGATATATTTAGGTGAAAAAAATTTAATGATTTAATTAGACTTAGAATGAAAATCTTATTAGAAATTAGAAAAGGAAAAATGAATAGAATAAAAAGACTAAGGTTTTCAAGTTATTAGAAATGAGCATATGAATATGGAAGAAATTTAGGACATTTTTCTTATTTTGCCTTAACATTATTGCTTTCTCTCTCTCTCTCTCTCTCTTCTGGCCTTAAATCAATCATTCCCTCTTTATTTTCACTAAACACTCATTTAACCCCTACTCTTTTAACTTTTTTTGAACCTTATTAACTTCCTTCACTTCATTTCTTTCAATTGAGGTAAAAAACATTAATCTTCTTCAAAAATTTTATTCGATGAAGATAAGATCTTTTTTCTTATTGGATTTTCCTTTATTTCTTTCTAGGGTTTAGAAGGGATTTAGATATTTTGATTCAAATAGGAAAAATTAAACATTAACTCAAGAAATTTTTAATCTTTGTGTGATTAGGACTAAATCTAACTTCTAGCAACCTCTTCCATAGTAGATGAGTAAATATTCTAATCTAATCTCAAAATTTTGAAAGGTTTTATTTAGGTTAAACTCAAGTTTTAGGTTTCTTAATGATTATGCAGAAAATGCATGAAATTGTGTTGATTTTTGATATTTGGCTTGATTTAATGATGGAATTGATGTATATGAAGTGTTTTAATTGCTCATTTATGATATGATATGGATTAATAGTGATTTAAATGCATGATTTTGGTTGATGAATAGTAAAAATCATGAAGAAATTTGAAGAAAACTAGGTTATAGTTGATTATATAGTTAAATATGCTTCATAATGTGCATTTTAAACAAGCATAGTTGATTATGATCTAATGAAATGATTTCTAGATACTAGTAGTCGACTATGAGCATCCAAAATTGCTACCTAGATCCTTGTAGTATATTATAGGCATCCAAACTTATTCTTTAAATCTCGATAATCAATTATTTAGTCAATTAGAGTCCTTAAAGTTGCTTTTGAGGCTTCCATAATTGAGTATATGGTCATCTATACTAGTTTAACAATGATCTCATGGCATATAAGGGGATTAAGGCATGTTTTCATGTTTTTAATATTAAGCCAAGTTATTATGTGATAAATAAGGATTAAATACATGATATATGGCCATATAAAGAGACATAGTAGTGTTATAATATATAAATTATGTTATAAATGGAATTGTTATGCTATTAATGGATTAAATTAAGTTATGTAGCCATGCAATAAGGGACATGTGATATTGTCTTGTGAAATATGTTGCATATATAAGATCAATGGCATTGAAATCATAATAAATGTGACAAGGATGATATGATATTCGAACATTAGATCTGGTAATGACTTGTGAGGGTATAAGGTTAACCGAGAATCACAAAACGGTTTAAATGCTTTCATTATTTTGTTATGTGTGCATTATACAATAATATTGTGGCATGGTAGATACGTAAAATTGGATGTGAATGAGCTTGTTTGATTATGGACAAATGTATGGATACTTATTGGAATTGTATTTTGGAATGTGTGTATTAAGTGTTAGGTACAGGTGGGTAAATTTGGTTGATACATTTGTAGTTATTGTTCATGTTCGTGTATATTAGTATATTTACTCATTAAACCTTATACCTTTCCATATTCTATTTTGCAAACTCTCAAGTTAATCTATCTTTACCACAACCTCAAAGCTGAGTTTCCTATGGATTCTCCAATATAGTTAGGCAACAAGAGATATTTTGATGTAGATAATTATTTTAGGTCTTCTCCTATATATAAGTTAAGGGTAAAGGTTTAGAAACATTTTCCTTCTGAGTTAGTTAGATTAGTTTATCTGCAAAATAGACTAAGTTATAAGCAAACTTAACTCCTTTTATATATAAAATTTAAATGATGAATGAAACTTAGTATTTCCTCTCTCATTGCATGATTTCCTTTTAAAATAAACTATAGGTGCTAAATGTTATAATAAGGAAAGTAGGTTTGACCGTTGAAATTGGATAATGAATTCCATGGTGATCATGATTAAGGTTAGGTCGTGACATTTTTTTCTTAAGTCTCTTCTCTCCACCACTGCAATGAGAGTCCTCTCTTAAGCTTGTCTTAGCTTGTTTTCTTTGCCTTGCTTATTTTTCTTTTTCTTCTTTTGCCTTTGTCTTTATCTTCTTCTTCTTCTTTTGTTACTTCATGTTCCTTTACACCATCTCTGCCTTGCTTATTTTTCTCTTTCTCTTTTTGCCTTGATCTATATCATTATCATCTTTTTCTTTGCTTTTTTTTTAAATTTTGCTTCATCTTTCTTTACATCATCTTTCTTCTTTTTCACCACCTCTTTCTTCCTTCATGTTTGTAATTTCTCCCTTTTCCATTTTGTTTGATTTTTCATTTTATTGCTTAGTTTTAATTGTTGTGTCTTCTTTAGTTTTGCCTCCTTCTACTATTTCTCCATTTTCATTTTTTCCTATCTTTATTTTTAGTCTTCTTGTTTCCCCTCCATCCTTACCCTTCAATTTTTATTTTCCATGTCCCTTTCCCATTTTGTTTGACTTTTCATTTATGTTTCTTTTGCCTCCCACTTTCTTTCTCATGATAACTACTTTTAGATTTGGCCTAACTTATCCTTTTTTATTAAAAATTTTTTGAATTAAGGTTGGTATTCCTTTTTATTTGTTATAGGAAGTTATTCTTAATAAGCAATCGAAGAAAAGGCTTAATTTTTTTTTCTTTTTTGGTTTATAGTGGATTTAATGATTCTCATATTTCTCATTAGGTTCTTCTACTACGATACGTTTAATTCCATTGTGATTTTCTCTTCTAGGATTACTTGGATTTGTTCATAAGAATAATACAATATCTTTTATATTAGGTCTTTAGACCATCAATTCCATACTCGTGCATTTGGCATCTATTTCACTGGTTGTTAGTCTTCTTCCATTATTCTTTTATTACTTTTATATGTGTTTTATTTCTTTTTTTAACTTATTTTATTGGCTATCTTTGTCTTTGTTGCCATTTCCTTATTCTACTAGTGATTGTATTGTTCCTCTTCTCTTTTACCCTATGCTTGGATATGGGCGGAAAGAAAGGAAAGATGATGGAAAATTTTGAAATTCAAAAATTTTCATTACTTGGATTAAAGGAAGCAAAGTAGAAAAATTTGTTGCTAATATTACGTTTCAACATAAAATTTTTAAAATTATCTCTTCTATCCATTTTCGCTCTTAACTAAAATTTAAAATTCTTTCTTTTCCTTCATTTTAAGGTTAATGATAGTTGTTACTCGCCAAAAAAATAAAATAATAATAATCTACTTGTCAAATATTAAGGCAGCAAAACGTTATGTAATTCATAAGGACATTGTACGGTAGAAATATTCTTTCGTCGCAAAAGATTTTTTTTTCCCCCTTAATGTACGGCATATTAAATTATTAAGCAGGAGATATAGATAATACAAATGTGTCATACATACTTAAGAGTTTTGTGAAGTTTCAAAATTTGTATAATATTTAACGTAAACGGCATAAAAATTACAATTTTTTTATATAATATAATATTTTTATAAAAATTATAAATGAATAAAAAATTTACAACTAATAGGTACTCTATGATTAAAAATTTCACTGAAATTATATTTTTAAAATTTTCATTTTTAAAAAAATTAGTGTTGTCAATAAAAAAAGTAAATATTTAAAAAAAATCTCACAAAAGTCACGAATGATACAAATATTCTCATGTATACGTAAAAACAAAACACTGTTATTGATTCAGGAATATTTATTCTTCTCTTTCTTTAAAATTATTGGTTTATGCGCCTTATTAACACAAATTTTCTTATTGAAGCATAACAATATTTACTTCTCTTTCTTAAATTTAAACAATATTATTGATGTAGTGGATGATATGGATTCATTAAGAGGAGTCCTTTGAGGCATAGTGGACAAATTTAAGATAGTCTGCAGACTCGTCGTAATGCCTTTTGAAGAGTGCTTACGCTGAAATTGATATTTTCAAAGTAACGAAAGTGTTTAAGATTTTCCTTTAAAAAAATTCTTAATTTCTGCTGTAATATTTTAATGAAATTTTTACACTTGAAGCTAAAATAAATTCATTTTCTCTAGACAAAATTCTTCAATTAATAACATATTTTTGCACTGTATGAAAATATAATTTTACCAAATAAAAATATTCAAAAAGTGAAAGAGAAAAAGAAGTATGATCAAAATTTAATGCTTCAAACAATTAGTTATATTCTTAAATTTAGCTATTTTTTTTAATGCTGATGGAAAACAATAAAAATATGTTGGATTGCATGGGATAGAGCCTAGTACAACATATAACACTGCCATTAATTCAAAAATACTTACTCATCTCATCTCCCCCTTATGTGAAAATAATATTACTTGAGGGCGAAGCTAGAGTAGGAAATATTGGAGGGGCAATAATATAATTTACTAATGGCTTTTATTACACTCTCTTAACTTTTTAGAATTAAGTGTTATTTTCCATTGAAAAATACAAAAAACTTAAGGAAAATTTTTAAGTACCGTTGCTCATGAAATAAAACAAAACCCATACGTTTCTTTCACTTTCAAATTTATTTCAACTAGAATATGACCACAGAGCAGAACTAAAAAAAAAATGATACAAGACAGGGTGGACATGAAGAATATACAAAATATTCAAAGGGGATCCATGGCTCTGTCAGGTTAATCCCCGATCACTTGGCGGTGATTGTGCATTCCACAGGGACTCCCTGAGGGAACCTCTTTGTGTCAGTGCAGTAATTGTAAATCATGTAATTCTTTTGCACCCATCTTAGCCTCCTCTTGTTTGCAGCATCGAGCTGCTCTGAAAGCCAACTAGAGCTATTATTGTTGTTGGTGGAATTGGATTTACATGAAGAAACTCCATTGGACCAAACGCAGCCATTGGCCCTGAAGTTCCTGAAAGAAGTACTGAATGGGGCCTGACTCCAATCTGTCTTTACAAGTCCTCCACTGGTTGCCCAATCATCAGCATTCCAAAGACTTGAATATAGCCTCATTGGCTGATTCTTTGGGTATGCAACCCCGGCTCCCTCCAAGTTCTTGAATTCTCTGATTGGCCTCCCATCAACATAGAACCTGAATTATAATATAAAAATCATCATCCTTAGATGAACAATATTATGCATTTATCACGCTCTAAGTCTAATCGATCCAAAATAATTATTAAGTCAAAACTATTTGCCTTAAAGATCAACTCGATTCGTCGAAGTAATTGAATTTAATATTTTATATATTATACTCAAATCTCAAATCTAGGGAACCATAGATGAAATTTACTAATCAAGATAAGCATGTGAAAAATAAGTCCAAGGACATGTACATGGCATGAATTTTGAATACTTACACAATATGTGCAGGATTCCAGAGAATGGAATAGGTGTGAAAATCGGCAGTTGGGTCGAACCATAAGTAGAATTGCTGCTCTCTGTCACCCTTGCCTTGTGTGTAAACATTGGTGTGAACTACGTAAGGATCACCACTCAGATTGCCCAAAAACTCAAAGTCTATTTCGTCCCATGATGATCCTTCTGAACGTAACTGCATAATATATACAAAACACCACATATTAGAATGAAGCTCCAAGAGCAGCAGGCTGCATATTTGGATAAGCAAATCTTAATAAGAAGGAAGTTCTTCAATAAAACTTACATAATAGGCTGTGACAGTGCCAGCGGAATTTCCAGCGACAAGTTTGATCTGCATGTCAATTTTTCCATAGAGAAACTGGTTTTTGGATTGAAAGCCAGAGCCAGAGGCCTTGTCAAGTGACAGAGTAAGAATCTGGCCATTGCCCAGAATCTTACCTCTGCCATCACCCCAAGTGATATCAACATCCTGGTAGAAGTTTCCAGAAGAGGCAACGATCAGAGGGACAGAAGTTAGAGACAAAATGAAAAGCACAACCAAAGCAGCCATTGAGCAATGTGACTGAAATGTTATGCTTTGATGTATTGGTTTTGCGAATCGAAGAGAGGGTTGAGGTTTCTTGCAGAAGCTGATGAGATTGCTGAGCTTGTGCTGTCCAATTTATAGGAGTCTCCTTGGGGTTTGAGGAAGGCATTGGAATTTAGAAGCATAAAGTATTTGATTAATAACAAAAAGTTAGGTTGGTGGCTTGAAATGAGAAGAAAACAGCTGGACAGCAAAATCAAATAAGAAGCCAAAACTGGATGCTATCTGGTTATGATAATAATAATAACAGGTCCATTACATGGTGCTTCTTGGGGGGGCATTATTTTAGGACAGCTTTCAATACCCTCCATCAATGAAAAGTTCCTCATTGCTTAATTCTTTTCCTTATTAAATAAAAGTTCTTATTTGTTGAAAAAGAAATAAACTTAAAAACACATATAAATCATCCTATTTGAGGAGATTCACGTACCTTTTTCTACGTCATTTTTATATCTATTTAATTTTTAATAAAATAAAAATTTTGATTTACTCATGATACATATTAAAGTTTTACAAAATTTTATGATATGCTACTTGCATGAATTCATTGATGGGTTACAGAAATATGGTGGTGCTAATTTTTCTTTCTTTTTTTTTATTTTAAAGCCACATAATGTTTGGTGGCTTCCTAGGTTGGCTCTACCAAACCAAAACGCCAAAACCTCGCCTCTAGGCACACTCCGAAGCGTGTGGTATCATTTGAGGTGAAGGTGAGGCCTGGGTGCTCGCCACTTGGAACTAAAATATATCGGTTGTCTCTGGTATCTTCCTGTAGGAACTCTCTGGCCGATTGGCGCGTCAACTCCAAAAAGAGATAGGTCCGCTTCTTTGAGTATGGGTTTTCAGTTTTCCTTTTCAAGCTTCTGGAAAGATCTCTGCCGTCAACTTCTATTGTATCTGGCAACTTCCGGGGTCGATCTTGGACTAACCAAACAAAATTGGAATAGTAAGCGCTACTTTCATATTGACGGTCACTATCATAATTTTACAAAATTGAAATAATATAATAAAAAGGGATTCTAGTTCTGCAAATGGGACCAATTTGGAAGTTATAGAATTGGTTGTGAAAATATCATTTTTCGCATCAATTAGTGCGTTTGTAATGCTTGTCTTACAACTATTTTTATATAATTTTGTTAACAATTATATATAGGTAATCAAATTTGTATTAAATTTTCTCTGAGGAATTTAAAACAAATAGGTCACAAATGAGGGGAGGGTCGGCTATGATAACGGGGAAGAGGAATTATCCAAACCAGTAAAGATCCCAAGGATAAGGGGGGAAAACAGATAGATGGCCATTAATTAATTGTGCAAATGGCTACTCTAATCCATTTCTGGTTTTTGCTTTTGTGCAAATTGCTACTCTATCTTAATTAATTGTGCCATGAGAATGAAAACGCATCCACTCCCACGTTATTCTTAAGTATTACTATTTAAATATTATTAATTATTTAAATATTATCAATTAATAATATATAAATTTATTTTATTCGACAATTAATTATAAATTAATTTAATTTTTTTCTCATTATTATTAATAATAAATAATTATTAAATTATTATTTATATTTAGTTAATTATTTAATAAAATAAACTTACACATTATTAATTAGCAGTATTTAAGTAGTAGTGTCTAAATATAATATAATAGTTAGTACTTACATAAATATTTCCCTTTTGCCATTAAAGTATTTCTTTGCTTGATTGAAGTGTAGAAAAAATTAATTTACTTGTTTTCATAGAAAATGAGAAGAAAAAATTAAAAAAGAAAAATAAGTAGAAAATAAGATTTTTTTTACTTGATTATAGAATAGAAAAAAGTTAAAAAAAGAGGTAGAAAAATTGAAAGGATCTACCAATTATGTTTTCTTTACAAATTTAGGAGGAAAGGGGGGGGGGGGAAGGATAATATTATGGCTTTATTTTAAAATTATCCCAAATTTTCTCTTATCACTTTATTATTTTTTAAAAGTTTAGTTTACGGATAATAAAATTGTCATTCAACAAAATATAATTCTTTTCTCTTATTTTTCTATACACACATATAAAAGAAAATCATTTTCTTCATTTTTTTAACCAAGCAAGAATTTTTTTTTTATTTTCTTTCTTCTCATTACTTTTCTTTCCTTTCTTTTTTTTTTTCCTTTTTCCTTACAAACAAACAAAGGAAAAAGGAGTAGAAAAAATTCTAGGAATCTACCATTTTTATTTCCTTTGCAAATTTGGGAAGAAAAGAGATAAAAAAATTATAACTTTAAACCTTTGTTTTAAAATTGTCCCCCCTCTCTCTTTTGTCATTTTATTTTTTTAAAAAATTAAGTTTCGTAATAATATTTTCATTCAATAAAAATTTCTTATCTAACTTTTTTATTCAAACAAGTAAAAAAGAATTATTTTTTTCTTCTTTTCTTTTCAATTATGCAAAAAAGAGATTTTTTTTAACCATTATCGGCTTTCCCATTTTCTTTCCTTTCTTTTATTCCTTAAAACCAAGTAAAAAGCAAGTTACGTAGGAAGAATTGTTGAGCATATACCGAGCCGCTTCTATAATTGATGTAAAAGGGTTCTAATATTAATGTTGGATGTTTTTCTCTTCACATATCAGATAGAAATATTGTAATTGAGATTTGATATAAGTGTCAAATGTCTTTTTTTTGTACTCTTTCTAATTATAAAATTAATTCAAGAATTAGAAACCTTCTTTCATATTTATATATTAACGTCTAACCTCTTTTATAATTGATATGGAATAATGTAACAAAAATAAATCTATTTTTTTTAAAAAAAGTAAATATGGAAGAATTATTTTTTAAATGGAAGACACAAGATTTAGAATTTCATTAAAAATGGATTTAGAATATATTTTGACTGATGTGAGAGAAGAAAGATAGAAGTTAAGAATAACAAAACTAATGTAAGAAACCAGGAATTTGGAAGGCAATTTCGTACTAGGGGTGGAACTTTGTCCGATGTTAAGGATAATTTAAAAATAAATTAAAATTACATATTTAACGGAAGATTTAGATATACCGTTGATAAAATGGCATATTGATGTATCACAAAATGAAATTTATTTTTTTAAAATCAGGTCTTACACATTATGATAATATATCAATAATTAAATCTCATGATATATCAATACATTACTTGTCATTAGCGTATCTTAAAATTTTCAGTTTACATCTTGTAATTTTGTTAGAAATGTGAGGAGATAGAAGATATATTTTTTTAAAAATTATTTTTAAAATTTATTTTAAAAAATATTTTTGAATTTAATGAAAATAAAGAATAAATGATGTTCCATGAAATAACTAAGGAAAAGCTTTATTTAATTATAAAATTGTCATAAAAAATAATTTAAAAAACTAAATATTATATTCATTTCTATTTTTAAACTATATATTTACATTTATAATTTTCAAAAATATATTATGAAAATAATTCATTAAATAAAAGTTTTTTTAAAAATATAAAAATAAAAATTATTTTTAAAAATAATGAACAAACATATACTTATTTTTGCATAATTGAAATAATAAGTAAGGCCAGAGAGGAAACAACAAGCCCCGGGTACCCTACAACATCAGCAATTAATTTAAGGGAGTATTTGATTTGTGAAATATTTTTCACATTCGCAGAAGTATTTTATAAGAATGTTATATTTCTATATTTAGTTTTATCCAGAAATATAATATTCTCATGGATATTTTAGAGCCAAATTTTCTCCATAAATATTCTTATGAAATAACTAAGAAAAAGTTTTATTTAATTATAAAATTGTCATAAAAAATAAGTTAAAAATCTAAATATTATATTCATTTTTATTTTTAAACTATATATTTAGAATTATAATTTTTAAAAATATATTATGAAAATAATTCACCAAATAAAAGCTTTTTATTTTTAAAATATAAAAAAATTATTTTTAAAAACAATGAACAAATATACACTTATTTTTGCACAATTGAAGGAAGCTATAATAAGTAGGGCCAAAGAGGAAACAACAAGCCCCAGGTACCCTACAACATCAGCAATTAATTTAAGGGAATATTTGATTCATGGAATATTTTTCACATTCCCAGAAGTATTTTATGAGAATATTATATTCTTATATTTAGTTCAAAATTTTAAAAATTTATTCAAAAATATAACATTCTCATGAATATTTTAAAGCCCAATTTTTTCTATAAATATTTTCACAAGGAAGGCGGGTATCTCAAATTCTCATCTCATGAGAATATTAATATTAAAATAAAAAGATAATTTTATCCCATTCTTCTATACTATAATTTATTGTTAAAATTTTTTATTTTCATTTTTTAATTTTAACTTATATTTCTCATTTTCAATTTTTTATGATAACAAGTATAATTACATTAAATAAGAAAAAGAAGTAATTTCTATATACCAATTCCAATTTAGTTTAAAAATTTTTCATTTTTATCTTTCACTTTTAACTTATATTTTTTATTTTTAATTTTTCTTGATAATAAGGATAATTATACTAAATAAGTAAAAAAATAAATAAGTAATTTTTAAATTTCAATCCTACTAATTTATATACAAAAATTTTAATTTAAATTTAAGCAATATTTTTCTGAAATAAATAGAAAATCCAAACGAGTTTTATAAATAAAATAAATTCTCTGTAATTTTAGTAAATATCATTTGAAATTAAAATAATTTTTTAAACAACAATCAATAAAAATAAACTTAAAATAGTACTTTTTAATATTCAATTATTCTATATTAAATTTTAAACTTTCACCTTAATATTTTTACTGATATCCAGAATGAAAGTTATGGTTGTGGCAAAGTGATTTACTCACTTATGATTCTATTTTTAAATTTTTAGATATTATTTTTAAATCATTAATATAAATGATATATCATCTCTTTATAAGTATATATAAATAATATTTTTATAAAAAAATATTTATTAATAAAATAAATAAACCTTTAGTTTCTTCTCTTATTTAAATGAAAAAAAGGAGGAAAAAAGAATATTTAAAGATAAAATATGTTATTATTATATTTAATTATTTAAAATTTAAAATTTTTATTTTCTTTTCAATTTAAATTTAAAAGGTATTATTTCTCTTCTTTTTCTTATTTTCTTTTCAAAGAAAACAAAAGCTTTTTGTTAACAATAGAGAAATTACTTGTTTATTTTATATAATTAATTATATAAAAAATTTGAATTTAAATTATTAAATATTTTAATATTTTATATATTATATTATTTATTACATTTTAATCAAATAGAATTCAAATTATTAATTTATTAAACCTTCAGAAATTTTTATTCATATATTTTTAATTAAATCTATAATTTATTATAATTTATAACAAAAAATTGATAAGGATATTTTTTAACAAAATAATAAGATTTCTATGAATATAAAGTGTGAACCAAACATGATAATATAATATATTCAGAAATGTAAAAAAATATTCTTAGGAGTATAAATATTAAACCAAATATAAGAATCTTACATTCTTAAAAATTATATTTCTAGGAATTATATTCCTAGGAATGAAATATAGGATTCCGCAAATCAAATATCCCCAAAGTGTAAGAAACACTTTATTCATGATGTAATTTCACATTATAATTTTAAATAATTTAAATGTATTCATTCGGTGACATTTTGTTTATCTAATAAATTAATTTTCATTTAAATTTAATTGAAGACAAAAGTGAAAGACATACATTCCTTATTCCCTCAAAATTTGACATAAGTTGAAACTTATTCTCAAAATTAATTTACTTTCAAATAAATTTCTAATATCCATTAAAGATTTGTTGAAATGTCTCCAACACAGCAAACACGATATTTCAAGCTACGAAATGCAAAATTGCTTAAATTTGCTTCAACAAAAGGGGGATAGAATTTTTCCTTCTAAAATTAGGTTTTAAATTAGGTTGAATTTTCAAGAATTGGAATTGAAGGGGACATATATTTTACATATGCAGGTAATGTTAAATTTTAGATTAAGGCTCCATTTTGCACAATAAATAAGCTAACTTAACTTATGGACCTTGTCAATAACCTATAAACTAGTATTTAAAAGTATTTCTTGCACTAAGTTATTAAAAAAAATAAGTTATGATTTAATAGATTAACTGAAGTAACTTGTAACTTATAAATATAAAAATATGGATGGAAATAAATAATATCATAAAATATAATTAATTAAATATTAAATATTATATTTTTAGTTTTAAAATTTTTAATTGTATTAATATAATTTAATTTTTAGATAAATATGAATTATTTTAATTATATATTTATTTTTATTAATATATCATTTTACGTTATTTCACAATTTCAGATAATTCGATAGTTAATTTTGTGAAACACTTTTTAAATAATCAACTAATTTATCAACTATTAATTATTAGTTATAAATTATTAATTATTAATTAATTTATCAACTATCAGTTAATTTATTAACTATTTACATGAAATGAAACCTAAAAAAATCTTTAAAAAGTAAAGTATTAATGGTAGAAAGTAATGTGAGTGAATTTGAATACATAAAATTATATATAAGTTAAATAAAAAATAAAATCACATATTTTACCCCTTGAATTACTATATCAATTGTCGGAGTTTGATATATAGATTTTTTTCCCTCACCTTTATGTTATGTTAAAATGAGATAAACATAGACTAAGGATAGGATGGCTCAATCAAAGTAGGATAAATCTTAAAGCATTTCAAATTTGGTAAGGGGTTTTGAATTTGATCATTAAAGGTATTTTTATTAGGAAAAGTTTACAATTTACTTCTTTTGCCCGAAACAAAAACTCAAATATCAATTAGTAGACTAGGTGGTCTTTACTGGTTAATAGACAAGGGGTTTAGAGATGGTCTTCATTTTAAAGAAAAAAATTTATTAATACTTTAATTTTCAACGTGGTTTCCTTATTTGGTGTCTCACTAAAAATGAAACAAACATACAATAATGATTTAAAGTTTATTCTAGTCTATGCAAAATATAATTTATATTATCAAACCATTTTAATATAAAATATTCTATTTTACTCTTCCTAATATATTGCTTTGCTTAATTTTGATTCTTACAGTGCACTTCTAGTCAATTAGTAATTTTTGGGGAGCCAACATGGAATCAAGCAAAATCATTTATCAATGTAAGTAGATAATATTTACTATTACAAAATTACAAATAACTGAGTGTTAGACAAATTATATATTGATTTTTTACTAACATTTAATTGAGTATCATTATATATTAATTTTAATGTACATTGTATAATTGATAAGTAAAAAATATTATTACACCGATTTTTAATGTACTAAAAAATTGATATCTTTTCTTATGTTTCACATTAGTTTTTTTACAAAAACTTTTTCACATTAATTTTTAGTAAAAAAATCAACACAAAATATTTACATAATATTTTTAATGAAAAATTTTAACTTTTTTACTAAAATATTTAAAGTAAAAATTGAATAAATTCACCAAAAATATTTATTTTGAATTAGAAATTTTCAAAGGTTATAATTTCATGTTTAGTTATCTTTTAAGATAATTTTTTGAGATTTATCTATTTGCAAACTCCCAAAATTGTAAAAAAAAAGACCATTTTTATGATTTTTTTCACTTTTTCTTTATCTTTTATTATTACTTATTTGACTTCAAACCTTATAACAACATTTTATCAATTAAATAATTGGCATCTAAAGTTTAGATACAATTTCAAAAATTAAATTCAATTTTAAATGCCTATTATAACCTTCACTTGTTTATCAAATCCTACCACTTTTTTTTTAAATGATTTGCCGAAGGAGCATGGAAGGAAAAAGGATAAACATCAATCTTGAACTAATTCATCATACCAAACTTACAAGCCTTACAAAGAGGTTGAATTTTGTAGTTAGTTTTAGATACTACTCTATTTTAATGTCATTATAGTCAGTAATAATATTCAAAATATAATAAATACCCAAGGCAATAATTTCATATATTAAATTAAGTCCAAATAATTGAAGATATATAATATGTGTATATTGCAAAAATTAGATTGATAACTCTAAATGCCAAAAAAGGAAGTTATATTGTATTATAATGACATAGTCATTAAACAAAATTCTTAGTGAAATCCATTATGGCTAAAGAAGGGTACAAGAACATCCAAATTGATGTTATAAGTGGAACATTACTACTATATGATTCTTTTGAAGGAAATTTTTTTACCCAATTTATGCATTTAAGCTTCAGTGGTATCATGTGTTGTTAGTTGAGTTAGGAAGCACCATTCTCATCACCAAATTTTAAGATAAGTAAGGGTTACATGTAAAACTTGCTTTATTTTAGAAGATCAAAATATGTAAACATGTATTAAAAACTAATAAACAATTCAGAAATGCTAACTATTATACATACAATATAAGTATAATAAATATGAGCACAATTACCTTTAATCTTTCTTAATACATTTAGGAGGATCTTCAACCTATATCTCCTTAGCATGATTATTTTGTATATAAAACTCATTTACATCATTTTCGTTATCGACATAAGGTATTCTTATAAAGAAAGAAGTGCCCTTTATATATTCCCCAAATCTTTCATCCTTATCACTGACAATTTGTTTTTCCTTAATAGAGGTACATACCTCTTATCATCAATAGGTTTGTAATATAAAACACCTATTTTGGTTAATATGCCATTATGAATGGCTTCTTATTATGATCTTTCTTATTAAGATCCACTAGCATGAATTTTAACTCATTGACCTAAAGCCATTTTTATTTTTAACCTATTTAAATTGAAACACATACGCCTTCAAAAAAATGTAGTCAACTTTCCAAATATCTTTAATGATACCATAATATGACATATTGGTATAGATAAGATTCCTATATTTAAAACTACTCACATGCATAACTTAAGCTATTAATGTAACCTTACTATTCTACATAATGCTCTTATTATCACAACCTTTTATATAGAAAGAATAGTTATTGATGTCATATCCACGATAAGAGATGACTTCCATAGGTGGTCTTTACACTAATCATCTAATGGTTTTGAAAATAGTATCTAGCCTTTATACCATTTGATAACAAACCCAACTCTTGAACCAATTGATAAATGATCAATTATGTTTAACTTAGATCCATTGATTATTTGTTCCGTGATGTTATCCCTTTATAAAGGTGGTATAATCATTCATATAAGACTAAACTTTATTACTATTATAGAGGATGTAAAGGTAGACTTATATATATATTTTATAACTTATGCTTATTACTTGTGTACATAATGTACCTTCACCTGTAATTTTGCCCTCATGACAAGATTTTAGAAGTTTAATGGTATCTATATTTGGTAAATAATCATTACAAAATTTGATGTCAATCTCTTATACACTTTTTTAAGATTTTTATATAACACTCAAAATGGTACATCTACCTCAAGTAAATTAGTTCATATAATTTCATCTTTTTCATCAAATGAACAATAAGATGCACCATGATATCAAAGAAAGAAAGTGAGAAGTACATCTCTAGCTAAAATAGCATAATCACATTTACTTTTCCAAGTTATTCAACTTTACAAGGTCAATGACCTTACTACGTATTACACTGAAGAAGAAATAAAGTCTAAAGATAGCATATTTGGCATGTTTAAATAAGATTGATTGAATAATCACTGGTAACAGTTGCAACATTAGAGCATGATAATTATAAAACTTCAAGTTAACTAGTTTCAAGTTTTTAATTGAGATAAAGCTTTTAATGTTTGAAAAATATCCTAGTGGCACCTTAACATCAAGTAGAAAATAAGTATTTTTACCTTTTCTTTCGAGTGGGAGTTCTTTCCAAATAATCATTTCAACCAAGTCCAACTTAGCTTTAACTTTATCTTTGCTATTTCCTAGTATGTTCAAGAGTTTTCTAATAAGATTACTATAAATATTTTTCTCCACATGCATGAAATTAATGTTGTATCTCACCAATAACTTTTTCTAATATTAAAGATTGAAGAATATGGACCTCTTCTTCTATGGAGTATCCTTACCTATAAGCTTATTGGGTTTGCCAAAAATAACATTAAAATTTTTAATCTATTCATAAACCTAATAAATAAATCAAAAACATTATTTTATTGTTAGTAATAAAATGAGTAATACTTTTGAAAATTCAATTATACTCATTTACACCTATTAAAAGAGTTAAAGCCATTTCTTTTTTTGGTAATCCATTAAAAGCTTTCCTTAGCCTGCAATATCGGTGGCTATAATGCTAAAATCTCTGGTGACCAAGATACACTATCTTCTTACCATACTTTAATTGAAAAGAATAGGTATTATTTTTATAAATAGGGTACGTTTTATACCCTCTGACATTGTAGCCAATCAAGTTGCTGCATGTTGGAAAGTTATTAATTATGCAAAACAACATGATATAAAAAATGAAACACTTTTAATGATATGTATTAAAAATTGAGATACCTTTTTCTTATATCATCTTTAGATCTTTAATAAATGATATCAATAAAACATTTATATCATTTTTTAGTTGTTTTAGCCCTAAAATTAAAAAAGAGAATGTAATGTAATTGTGCTTCATGCACAACCAATGAGGTTAATTGTAAATTATTAACATAACATGTTATGTATTGTGTTTACTGCTTATATTATTATAAGGGTTTATTTCATTAATGCAAAATGCAAGCCTAAAGTTTCTTAATTCACTACCAAACGTAAAGAACATTATATTAATTACTCATTATTGAAAAGAATTAGCAAAATGCTAAAGCTTGGTATCAAGTGGTGTTGTCTGCATGCCATGTTAAGTTATTAGCATCTCTTGCATTAACAAATATTTGTCCAAACCTTAGTATTATTAAAAGATACATAACATTTTAATCAAAGCCTATTTATTAATAATGCCATCATTCTTCCTTAATTTGTAACATGGTACCTTATATTTTGGAAACTTTTCTAAAGCTTTATTCTTATTCTTATACAATTTGTAATCATGAAGGCAAGCACGTATCTTCTTGTACTCTATACCTATTAGGTACATAACTTTCTTAGTTTTATAAGTATAATTTGGTAGTTTATTCTATTCAAGATACATTTCTTTCAATAATTGTAGTAATACCATGAAGCTTTTATTACTCCAATCCTTCATTACCTTCAAGTTAAACTATTTTTTTGCAATAAATAATTGTATAAGTTTGGTGTAATCCAAATACGAAGGTTTCTTTACGTCACTTAATAAGTTATAAAAGAGATGTAAGCACTTAATGAAATTATTTTCAATATTATGAACTATATCTTCTAATCAATCATCCACTCCAATATTTATATCATTATTTTTATGGATTCTCTTACTTTCATAAGTACGAGATAAATTACATAACTCACTTTTTTCATACCATATCCATTGTGTATACCTCTAATTAATGTCTTTGAAAAATAAATGCTCTTTTATCTTAGTTAGATTGATTATCCTAACATAAACATATTCCTCACAATAATACAAAATAAGCTCATTATCAATTTCTTCCTATTTGGCTTTACCTATAGCAAATCTAATAAATTTGTCAATCTTTTTAACATATTTAGAGGTTAAACAATGAGCAAACATCCATCCTCGATTTATGACTATCTAATTTGAAAATAGAATGCCATAATTACATAAGAAATCCACATACCAAAGAATACTTAATGTGAATAATATGAGAGTTTTAATGAATATTATCAACAAATGGCAAGTTTCTTACTCATGTCCATTTAAATTCTCAATAATGAATTGTTTGAAAATTGAGATTTAATGTTGTCTACTTCTATCATATTGTCATAATATTACTTTTTGCAATTTTGATGTTTTCAACACATTTTACAATGTTTAGAAAAAGTAATTTCAATATGTGTTTAGCTTTTCATCTTATGATAGTAGTGGTAACTACCATAATAGTGATTAATTAAACTCATTTCGCTCAAAAAAGCTATGGTCCAAATTAAAGGCAATAATCATATAACTACTAACAATAATAGAATTATAAACTTAAAAAGAAATAATCAAGTTCTTTTTATATTTTTTATATTCTCTTTATTTTTTTTGAGTGTATATTTAAAAAACAAAATGAGTTATATTCTACCATTCATTTGAGTTTCAACTATTGTATAGATGTTAATATATATATATATATATATATATATATATATATATATATATATATATATATATATATATATATCCACACATTAAAGAATACACAAATATATGAAAGTTATAATGAAGTTGTTAAACATATATCAACATTTAATCCACCTAAAACTCTAGAAAAAGAAATTAAACACACAAAATTCAAATAAAAATAAAGGTATATAATTATAATATTATATTATTCTCCTCTATGTTTAGTATAACTACTTACATTGCAAACGCACCTTAATGTAGTAAGGAAAACTTCCATGACTTAAGGGAGAAATAAGAAGTTGAACACAAGTTTTGATGAACTTTGGTGAAAATATCTCCTTATGGCACAATTAATCTCAAAAGAAGGATTAAAGAACTCTACACTATGTTGCTTAGCATCAAGTCAAAGGTTACTATCTATTTTAACTCTCAGCTTTGTTTTCATAAATTATTTGAAAAGTAAAATGACATTGTTAAATATTGAATGTCAATTTTGTTCTAAAACTGACATGGAATATCTTATGTTTGATGTAAAAATGTACGATTAAATATAACACATTGCCTAACAAATAACTATCATCTTAAATACTTTCCATACTAATTTAATACAAACAACCAATGTGATTTCATAATTTTTTATTGTAGAATAATAAATGCCCAAATATAAAAAATATAGTTTAATACATCATAATATAAAGATGCCAATTCTTAAAAAGAAACCGATGTGGTTTATGTGTTTTTTTAGAACACATTGAAATATTTTATTCTTGATAAAATGTTCCATTCTTCACACACTTATATACAAAACAAATCAATGCACAAAACAAATACACTTGATAAAATACTTTAATCAAGTAATTATTTTAAATGTTTTAAAGAGAAAAGTGAGCAACATTTTTAACTCATTATACATTGAAATGATTATCCATTCAAAAATAAAAAGCTATTGAAACATAAAAAGTTATGATTGTAAATAAAGAAATATATGAGAAAGAAGACAATGAAGAATTATGAAATTATAATTTTATTTATTTTCATAAATTTCTTTACATCATTACATCAATAAAATATAATAAATAACTAACTTTTTATTTTATATATATATCATTACACCATCAACAAATACACTAAAATATTAATCTTCAACATGCTCCTTACTGTTAATTCTCTTTTATTGAATTTTCCATGCTTAAGAGCTTCTGAGTTGGAAGACCTATTATATATAAATTGATATTACTGAAATGGGAACCTCCTTATACCTTATAGAGAAATTGGGGTATAGGGTTGATCTCATTTTAGTAATAAAAAATACACTAATATTTGAATTATGATCTAGGCAATATATTTGCTTTCATTACCAATGCTAGAGTTTGGGACAAATTCAAAGATAGCCTCCACTTTCATCTCAAGAATCTTGTTTGGACATGCTGTAAATCTTATCAAAGGATTTGTTTCTTTTATACTATCTTAGGTTTTATATATTTTTCTTTTATCAAGTGACACATACTGTGAGACTTGAAATATCAAAGGTGAGGCAAGTTCTTTGACAAAATTTGCAATATTCTCCAAATGAGTTTTATGAGATGGAAAGTGGTTATTTTTAATCAAAACCAAACTCTAAAATTAGATAATGAAGGGACATCTTAGAGATATTTCAAATGAAGAGTGGAATGTAATTTATAAGCAATACATAATATTATATGTCAGTTATTAATATATAACTAATATTTTAAAAAAGAATTTGTTCATGTTAAGTCCATTAATATACTTTCTAGATGTAGTCATTTTAACAACTAATGTTGCAAGTGAATATTATAGGGCATTTTAAATAAGCAATCTATTGAAATATAAATAATCTTTATAATTTTTAATAATATTATAAATATTAATTATCTGTAAATAACTTTTAAATGTTAATTTTTAAGTATAATTAATATCTAAAACACTAATGTTCTTTATAGTTTTCAATAAAATTATAAATATAAATATTAATTAATTATTGACAATCCTTTGGACTTCAATTTCATATAAAACTAACATCTAAAATATAAATGTTCTTTAAATTTTTTAATATCATCATAAATACAAATATTAATTAGCTATTATCCTTCCTTTAGACATCAATTTAATATACAATTAATGTCTAATATTTCACATAATATTCATTTAGATAACAAGTAATTAAAAAAGGATTCATATTCAATGTCAGGATCATTGTTTTAAGTTTTTGTCAGACACTTCATATTTCATTAAAAAAATAAAGTTTTATGATGTCTACTTATTATTATAATTAATGTGATAAGTTAAATTTATTTTAAAAAATATTACTATATTATTATACATATCAATTTTTATTTTAACCAACGTAATGTCACTGCATTAATAATTGTTAACGTCGACGTTATCATTCACATTTTGCACATCATAAATTTTTATTTTATCTACAATTTATTTATTGATCGAGATATATATATATATATATATATATATATATATATATATATATATATATATATAAAATATGTTCTACAATCCATTTCTAGAACAACACGAAACCTATCATGATTGGCTAGCCTTTGAAAGAGGTGGTCAGATGTCCTAAACCACAAAGAAACAACAACATAAACTCTCCGGTTTTCTTAGCCCATGAAATAAAGATTCATATTTATTGATTTTTTTTTATTTTGAGCATATAATTTATTGACCTCTGAGCATTATTAAAATCAAACTACAGTAATTTATTGGCAGACATTACAGTAGGGAAAGAGCCAATATATTCAGGAGGATATCTATGGTTTTTGTCGTGTTCTTCATCTCAAGAGTTGTCCGCGACTGTGCATTCCACAGGAACTCCCTCAGGGAATCGCTTTGTGTCAGTGCAGTAATCGTAGATCATGTAATTACTCTGCACCCATCTCAGCATCTTCTGCTTTTTAGAGTCAAATTTCTGCGAAAGCCAAGGTTTACTATCGTTGTCGGAACTTGATTTGCATGAAGAAACTTTATCGGACCGAACACAGCCTTCAGCTCTGAAGTTCCTGAAAGAAGCAGTGAATGGGGCTTCACTCCAGTCTGTCTTCACAAGCCCTCCTCTGGTTGCCCAATCATCAGCGTTCCACAGACTTGAATATAATCTCATCGGCTGATTCTTTGGGTATGCAATCCCAGCTCCATCAACGTTCTTGAATTCTCTAATTGGCTTCCCATCAACAAAGAACCTAAATTATTATTAAAAATGTCAGCTTGAGTTGTTTATTAACAAAATCTGAAGTTTTTTTAAAGACTTTGTATCTATATGTACATTTAATAATTTGACTAGTCCCATAACATAAGGACATAAGTATTAGCATATAGTTGTCTATAGTTCAAAGTTGAGGTTGCTACCACATGTGGGTGTAAGGCAAACAAAAATTTTAGGGCCCGTATCTAATATGTGATTGCCAATCCTTAGTAATTGCAACCAATATATAAGATGCTTGTAGATATTTTATGCTAGTTCGGTTTATTTACATGCTCTATTCAATTAAAGATTAGCATATCGGTAGCACTAACAAACTGATTTTATCAGAATCTTTACATCAGGGCCTTTCATTTGATGTGAACCCACCACTACATGATGAGCCCCCATTAAATGACAGACCCTGATGCAAAAATATGGATAGTCTCAAAATATTGTTGTTATGTTCTTGATTCATCGATCTAATTAAAATCATATAATCTTGCAATAAATGAAACTAAATAAATCGAGATAAGCCTGACAAAAATTACTCTAATATTTGACCTGTATTTTGTGTACTTACACAATGTGTGCAGGATTCCAGAGAATGGAATAGGTATGAAAATCAGCAGTTGGGTCGAACCATAGGTAGAATTGCTGCTCTCTGTCACCTTTGCCTTGTGCGAACACATTGGTTTGAACTGTGTAGGGATTCCCACTCAGATTGCCTAAGAACTCAAAGTCTATTTCATCCCATGATGATCCTTCGGAACGTAACTACATCGTTTGTACAAAACGACGCATATCAGAATAGAACTCTAAGAAACTGGAAGCTACATATTTGAATAAGCAAATCATACAAAGAAGCAAATTCTTCACAAAAACTTACATAGTAAGTTGTGACAGTGCCTGCAGAATTTCCAGGAACAAGTTTGATTTGCATGTCAATTTTTCCATAGAGAAACTGATCTTTGGATTGAAAGCCAGAGCCGGAGGCTTTGTCGAGTGACAAAGTGAGAATCTGGCCGTTGTCCAGAATCTTACCTCTGTCATCTCCCCAAATGATATCAACATTTTGGTTGAAGTTTCCGGAAGAGGAAACAGTCAGAGGCACAGAAATTAGAGACAGTACGAAGAGCGCAATCAAAGCAGCCATTAGTTAGGCAATTTGAAATGTGATAATGGATGAAATTGGTATTGTGAATTCAAGAAAAAGTTGAGATTTCTCTGGCAGAAGCTGATGAGAACGCTGAGTTTGTGTTGTCCAATTTATAGAAGTCTCTTGAGGGGTTTGTAGGAGGCATTGAAAGGTGTTTTAGCAAGTGAGAATTAGACAACTGGACAGCAGAATCAATTCAGAAGCCAAAATTGGATACATTTTGATCATTACAATATTGGACAAGGTACCTCAAACAACTTTTGATTAAAATAACATCCTTTCTCTTTTGTTTTTTATCACAATTAATTATTTTCGTAGAAATTTAAAAAAAATTAATTTGTTTATTTTTATTAGACTTTTCAAAATTATTTTTAGTTCAACATTAAAATTTACTTATTTTTTATTTTATATACAAAGTTAAAAACTGTTCAAAATAAAGAGAAAATTATGATAAAATAAATTTATTGAAATATTTAAAGATAAATATATAGAATAACGAAATATTTATTAATGAAAAAATAAAAAATAATATTTAATGCTTCATTAATTTCTAAAATGATAGGTAAAAATAAATAAAAAGTTTCTTACAAATGTGATAAATAATAAGGAATAGATGGAGTATAATTTTTTTTAAAGGTTTTACTTTCATTCACATTTAGGATTCAATCTTTATATATATGTGTTTAATAGTTGTTTTAATTATAATATGTATTTTCATTCTCAACAAAAAAATTAATTATTAATTTTATTATGTTTTATTAAATTTGTAGAATTTATGCACAAAAAAATCTGATTTTTAACACCTTATATTGGATTTACATTATATAGTATGGATATAACATATGTCCTTATTTTACTTAATAAAGAAGAGGAAATTGCAATTTTTAACATCTTAGAAATTAAAAAATATAAATTTTAATGTATAAATATGATCTACTAATATATAAACAACTACTAATTATTTCTGGACGAAAGTACAGATAAATCTTATAACAGGAGTATTAAATTATTTCTTTGGTCTCCTTCTATCGGTGTTATCTGCAAAGGTGTGTGGTGTAATTATCCTGGGGAATATTTGTGTATAGTCCATATATTCTGGATTTCATAGAATAAATGAAGAATAATTATTAATGTTTATAATTTTTAATATTTTAAAATTAAATAATTAAAGTTTTAATATATATATTATAAAATAAATATTAAAATTAATAATTATTTTTTATTTATTAAATATGATTTAATATACATTATATAATTTAAGCAAACAAGAATTTCTCTTATCCGTAGCCCCATTGAGAGGGGTGCGGTCTCGGTGCCACTTGGAGCAAAATTGAGGTTTTCTTTGTCTGTAGTATCTTACCGCGGGGACTAGATCTCTCTGCCTGATTGCCATGAAAGAGATTGCTGTGCTTCTCTTTGACATGTGGCCATTACTGGGCTTTCTGCAAAATCTCTGCTGCCAACTTCTATTCTATCCCGCAGCTTCTGTAACCAATATGGCATTGTCGAATTGAGTTCAGGTTCTTAAAACAGGCGGGATCAATTTATTTACCTGTAAAATTGATTGTTAAAAAAATCATTTTCTAAATAATTTATGTGCATGAGTTGGGTCGTGTTTGTAACCAGGGGAAATATTTTAGCCTAACCACAAGAAACTGTTGAATTAGTTTATTGCTAATTAACTAGCTTGTAGATGATAGTTGTTAATTGATATAACTAATAAATTAGATAATTAGTTGTTAAATTAATTAAAAAATATAAAATAATATAAAAAGACATAATAATATGAATATATATAATTAATTCATGTTTATTTTAAAATCAAGTTATATTGATATAATAAATATATTTAAAAAATATAATTACCTAAATTTAATCAATTATATTTTGATCATTACATATTTATTTATATATTTACTATTTAAAATAAGAATATAATTACTTAAAATGTAACGAAGGACATCTATTGTCAATGAATTAAAAAAAGAATGATAAATTAAGAAAAATTGATAACTTATATGCTATTAACAATCAAAACTTATTTTTTTAATGCATTAATTTGCTAAATACCTCTAGAAACTAATTCATAATTTATTATAATTTATTAACTTGATCAATAAATTATAAATTATCTTATTAGTTACATTAAATATAACTTTAGACTCTATTTGATTTAAGTAACTAATAGTAACTTGCTAGCTAATTATTTAACTGAATATATTAGAAGTATTTGATAAAAATTATTCGAAAATAAAAAATTATACAAAAGGACATGTTAATATAAATGGATATATTAATTAAATTAATTTACTTTTATTTTGATACCAAATTATATTAATACAATCAAAATATTTAAAATAAGAATATAATTATCTAATATATAATTAATTATATTTTTGACATTGCGTATTTATTTATTGTACAAAATAATAATATAATATCCTAAATTTTAATTAATTCCACATTTATTTATATTGATCATGAAAACATGCGAAACATTTATTTACATAATTAGGATATAAATTTTGATTTAATAAAAAAAAGAGGGATAGATTTGAATTTAAAAAAAAAGCCAGTAGCTTACAAACTATAAATTATTTAGTAAAATTTATTAAATAAGAACTTATTTTTCAAATAAGTTAGTGTGTTAAATATATTTAGATGCTCAATAAACACTTCTAAAGCTTCCTTTTCAAATAAGTTAGTGCGTCAAATATCTATAAAAGTTAGAGACAAGCTTCTAAAGGTGTTTAACATACAAACTTATTTGAAAAATAAACTCTTATTTAACAAATTTCATAAAATAACTTATAACTTATAGACTAATAATTTTTTAAAAAAATTTCAAATATGTCCCTCTTCTTTTAATTAAATAAATACATATATCCTAATTATATAAATAAATATATGATATTATAAAATATAATTAATTAAATTTTAAAATATTAAATTATTATTTTAAAAAACAAAAATATATAATTTCATAAATATAATTAATTAAATTTTTGGTAATTACATTCTTATTTATAATATTTTAATTACATTAATATAATTTTGTATCAAAATAAATATAAATTAATATAATTCATATACCTATTTATATTAATATGTCATTTTATATTATTTCATATTTTTTAAATAGTTTTTACCAAACATTTTTTATAATTTAGTTAACTTATTAACTTTTAATTATTATCTAATTTATCAGTTATTTACGTCAAATAAAGTCTTAATCTACTATAATATTAAAATCCTTAGTACCCCTATTTATTATATTTGGATAAGTTAAGAAATTGCCTCTTCAATTTTAACATCCATTCTATTATGATGTTAAAATATTTAATTTATCAAAGTATAAACTGAGATTTTGCTCTTTCTATAAGATTAAAAATATCTCCCTAGAGTTATGCTTTAATACTCATTAGAGAAAATTTGAATTAATTTGTATTTTGTGAAAAAATATATTTTTATAACTTTTCATGAAAATTATAAATTTTATACAAGCAAAAATATATTTTTAGTCTTTTAACTTAAAATAAAATTTTAATTTTATTGCTTAAATTTTATATGAAATAAATTTACATTCAAATTTTTTAAGTGTAATGTTATCCAGCAACCTAATTTCATTTGCCTTTTTTTAACAAAAATATTTACATAACATTTAACTTAACATCTTATATAACCCACATAAATTATATTTTTCATATTCTTATGGTAAAAAAGTAATTTGGATGTCCTAACTTTTATTAAAATTTCAATATTATTATTTAAGTTTTATTTAAAATAAATTTATTTTTTACCTCTTGATGTAAAGGTGGAACTTTATTTTAATGTGATCCAATCTTTTGGAATTATTATTAAGTATATACCTTTTGAGGATTCTAATTTTCATATATAGATTGGAATTGAACTTTAATTTGCTATGGTCCACTTTCATTGAACTTACTTCATGTATTTCTTCTAGTGTATTAAATGGCATTTAGTTATTTCATATTTAGGTTTCGAATCTTTTATATTAATTGGACTAGGTTTTACAAATTTGTATTATTATTTTAGATTTAATTAATAGTCCTCGATTTATATTTAGAGTCTAATTTTGGTACATATAGTATTGTTGTATGCATTTTTTAATTATAATACAAGTCATCACATTACAATGATATTTTGTGATTAATACAATTGAAGTCATTGCATTTTTAGAAAGTTATTAGGTAAATTTGTTTGGAATACAACTTAAAGTACAAGATTAAAACTTCTATGAAAGTTGGGTAATAAAAAAAATTTTTACCATAAGAATAAAAGAAATATAACTTATGGAGATTATATAAGATGTCAAGTTGAATGTCATATAAGTACTTGATTAACAAACTTAATGGAGTTAAGCTATTAATAACTTTGCATATTCTTAAAAAGTTAGAAAGTAAATTTACTTTAACTTAAACTTAGGCTTTATTTGTTATATTATATAAGATTCAATAGTATAGGATAAATTATATAATCAAACTTATATTATGTTTGAAAATTTCAAATGAATTATATATAGTTTATCCAAAAATTTCCTCTTATACAACTAATTTCATATAAGGTTATCCACTTCATAGGAGAAAGGACAAATACCAATAGAACAATATTGAGATAAATTCTAAATTACTAAAATTAAAGAATTCTTTTTAATTTTCTCTCTCTTACATCTCTTTTATATATATTTCTTATAAAATTTAAATTAAAAAATTCTTTTGTATTGATACTTATATTTTAATTTAATGTTTTTAAATTTTTACTAGATATCCACCTATCTGTTATATGATATGGTGTTTATTCCGGTTAATATGAGATTAAAATGCCATTATTTGATGGCATAGTAACAAAAGATAATAGTAAGTTAATGCCAGAATGACTGATTGAGAGATAAAATTAATATTGGAGTGCAAAAATTAATATATTATAAATTTTGAAATACCTCTTTGAACATAACAATTTTCCTTTGATTACATGGATTTCCACCATTATCTGTTGTTAAAATCTTCAAAACTTCTCAACTTATAATTTTAGATATTGCAACGTAAAGTTATCCATGACTAATTATGGGTTTAGAAAGATATAAATCAACATAAGATAAAGATTAACCTTAAATTTTATAAATAGTCAATGCAAAATAGATAAGCAGAGGGAATTGCTTACATTTCATTTTAATAAGTAACCTACTGTTTAATAGAATAATGATCATTTGAGGGTAATGTATATTATTTTTTAAATATTTTTCAAGATTTCACACGAGATACTTATTGAATTTTATATTCTTGAAATAATTTATTATAATTTTTTACTAATTTGTTATATACATATCAGTATAAATACATATGAAATACATATATATGTGTTTGTGTGTACAAGTGAAACATGCAATATTATTTATTATTATAATGTAAATATTTAATTTATATATATTATCATATTTTTTAAAATTTATTGTTGTTGAAGAGCATTTTGGTCTAACTATGTATTTCAAATTCATTTAGACAATTTTATTAATTTTTATGTTTTTAGTGTTTTAATTAAATCAGTTATTTTTTAAGTCTATGTATTCTTCTAGGACATGTTCACAAGTAAAAAATAGAATAATTTTATATAAACACTCATCCTATACAATCAAATGTAGTATAGTAAATTACTTTATTTTATATAATACTATAAATATTATTCAATAATCCTTATATTATATTATGCTAAATGAGGTTTTAGGGAGTAAGAATGAAATTTTAGTAAAAATTAAAGGAACAAAATTGTCATTTTGACTTTTATATAAAGCAAAGAAATTATAAATTTTTTATACACTTTAAGCAATGAAAACTTACTATGCACTTGTCAAACATAAAATCTGTAAAGAGTTATAATTTTTGTGAAAAAAATTACAAAATTTTATATCAAAATTACAATTTATATATTAAACTTTTACATAAATTCAATAAAATTTTCAAAAAATGTATTAGAGGATTATTTATTTATTTTTGTATAAATCATCTAGTATCCGATAGATTACATTAAACCTCCGACTAATCTAAATTAAACCTCCGACTAATCTAAATTCAAGTCAGGTGGATCGACTATGAAAGTAAAGCTCTTCCAATAATAGTTTTCTCTATTTACAAAACCACTTGAACCAATTGTATGTTTATCGATAATGCTTGTCTTATTATTATTATTTGTACAATTTTATATCCAATTGTATATGAAATTTAAATTTGTGACTTCGTTTATAGAAATATCATACTTTAAAACTTGTGAACGTCTTATATTTAAGATATTTTTTATAAAGTTAAAAGTGCTTTTGATTAATCAATAATAAAAAAACATAAGACCTCATCCTACAAAAAATAACTCATGATTTACTTGAAAATATAAGATAAAATAATTAATCTCATTTCTTATTTTCTAGAACTAGGCTTTCATCATTTTTTTTCTCTCTCTCCCCCTTTTACCAATTTTTATCGGTAGGAGACTACTAATTATTTGAAGTACATAGTAGTTTGATTAACTTCTAATTAATTAAACTAGTTTTAGTTTACTCACTAGATTATTTCACTGATTTTAGTGTTTAATAATAACTTTTTGAATCAATGGATTAGCCCTCAATCTATTAATTTCATATTACTGGGAAGTTTAGTATTTTAAAACAATGAATTTCCATTTTATATATAAAAAAATTTTACATAGAATATTTTTTTGTTCACTTTTTTACCATTTACTATTTATTTATTTTTAATAACAATACTTGTTCATCTTTCTAATATTAAATAATAATGTTAAAAATTAATGAATCTTTTAGCTTAACACATATAATCAACTGCATTGCTCAAATAATTTATTTCAAAAATATTCCTTTATTATCAAGATAGGATAGTCATACTAATATATATATATATATATATATATATATATATATATATATATATATGTATGTATATATATATATATGTATGTATGTATATATATATATATATGTATGTATATATATATATATGTATGTATGTATGTATGTATATATATATATGTATGTATGTATATATATATATATGTATGTATGTATGTATATATATATATATATGTATGTATGTATTTATGTAGGTAGGTATTGCAAAATTAAACTTATATGAGCATAAAATATTCAATTAATAAAAAATATTTTTAGTTATATCTTCTTTCATATACACATTATATTAGTTTTTATGTTTCCGAACAAGTTTAATTATAAGATTTATCTTCATATGAAAATAAATACATAAAAAATTATAATTTTAAATTTTAAAATAATTAATCAAAGTTATTGAATTACAAAATAATATTATATGTAGTTTATAGGTAATATATGAATAAAAAATGTTAAGAAATATTATTTCAATAGTGCTTTTTTTTTACATTTTAAAGATATTTAACTTATTTTTAAAAGGAAACTTAATCTAATAAATAATATTTTGAAATATGAAATACTATTCAGGTGAAGAAATACTCAATTAAATTATAACATATATTCATACTCTTATATATCATTTTAAATATAAGTAACTAATAATAAATAGTGAATTTTACTAAACATATTTATACAAACAGTTAATATTATTAACTTATCAAACTAGTTAAAATAATTAACTATTAGCTAACTCTCAACATAGTTAATTAATTTTTTAAACAATTAAGGCTTATTAAAATATATTCATATATATCAAAATTCTCAATTTAATATAAAAATTTGATATTGTTTTTATAAAGTTTCAAACTACAAAATTTTCAAATTATAAAAGAGTTATAAATTTTTCAAACTACAAAAATACAAACTATATAAAAAAGTCATAAATTTTATGCTTTGATTTCTTTTTTATAGAATTCTCTATAATATCAAAATTATAAGATTTAATTTATAAAAATGTATAAATTTGAAATAATAAATAATTAATTAATTATCTACGTTACACAAAAGATTTTATTTAAAAAAATTATCATATCATAAATTTGAAAAAATAACTTTTCAATGTAGAATTTTAGTTTTACTTTACAATCACAAAGCTAATTCTTAGGGTTTAAACAAAAGTACACCTTTTTTTTAAGGAAACCTTCTTAACCTTAATTTTAGTTTTACATTACTTGAACTAACTTGATGAGAGAGCAAAAGTTAAAAGAACTTATGCAAAATCTTGTAAAATGTGATAAAAAATTGATAATTATTATGTTTATTTAATTTCAAGTATATTTTATTATTTAAATTCTAGTTATATTATTTAATTTTTATGAAATCTTATATTAGATATCATAAAAGTTTCAAATTTAAGAGGTTATTATAAATAATTAAGCCTCGTATCACTTAATTCTAATGGGTTATTTCTTAGGGTTAGTGTATATATATACACGAATTTTATTCATTCAATATTCAATTAAAAAATTAATAAAGTATTTCATTCCATTATTTTTATTTATTCTAGTGTGATTGAAATTTTATTTTCCTTTTTTTACTTTATCTTATGTTAGGTGACATTAGAGTTTAGTAAATGATTCATAAAATTTATGAAATTCTCAATGCAAGCTTTTTGGATGGTGGTTATGGGATTAAAACACCTTGAATTACATTCCAAGCTTGAAAGGAGAGATTGACTTTCAAACTTTACTTATGACATGCTCAACAACCTAGGAGTAGATATGATAATGACAATTATGTCGAAGATGATGTTTGTCTCTAACTTATCTATCATGTAATCCTGTAATTCAACAAAGGAAAACCATTAACGAAGTCTCTTTAAAATGAATTCAAAGTAATAGTGAACTAATAAAGAGAAAATTTCTTTTTATAGTGGAAATAAAAGATAAAAATTGTATAAAAATTACCAAGATAAACCTTATCAATGAAAGATAAAAATTCTCAATGTAGAATCAAACTCTATAAAAGAAAATTATGAAGATTATCATGCAATAAGAAGACAAAATTAATGAAATGAATTTTATTACATGCAAATTTATTTTCCTAAATTCAACAGTGCCCTTAGCATCAATTCATTTATGAATTGGATAATTGATGTAAGACTTTTTCAAAAATTTGAATGTTCCTGAAGAGAAAAAGGTTAAATTTATAGTTAATAACTTAAAAGGTAGAATATTTATATGGTGGAATCATATACAAATCAATAGAACTTATTAATACAAAAACAAGATTAAATCATTGTTGTAAATGAAAAATATGTTAACAAGAAAATATCTTTCAAATTATTATAAAAGCGATTTTTTTAATTAAATCAAAATTATCATCATCCTATTCAATTAATCATGGATGATAATTATTATCCAAGATTATCAATTATGGAAAGATATTACCATCAAATTCAACCAACCATGAAGAGCTATTTTCATTAACCAATCATGAAAGATAGTATAAAGAAGAATTATGAATCTCAATAGATTAAGAAAAACCTATACAGCAAATCCTATTCAAGTAGGATCATTTATGTGAAACATGGACTAATAAAAATATCAAAATCACGATACTTATAAAAAAAATTGAAGAAAACTTTCAAGCTTATCAAGATATTAAAGTAATTGATAATATTTGTGATCAAATTCATACTAATTAAGCTTGCAAATATCAAACCTTCATTAAGTCTAGAATATTCAATCTCAAAGAGAATTGTACAAGCATGAAGCATCTAAGGTATTTTAAGTATTTTTTTAATTAAGGAGTTAACAATGTTTTATTGCAAGATTTGTTGCCATCAAAGAATAAGCTAATTGAAATGATTAGTTCCACGGGTAATGAACTAAAAAACTTTAAAGAAAGAGATAAAGTCACTAAAAAAAATGTTATTATTCAATAAAAGTATCACATTAGAGGATTTCTGTAAGTCTACATAAAAAACACAATTAACAATAAAAAAGGTGGCTATCCAATTGAAATTTATCCAAATTATCAAGAAAAGTTTCTCAATGAGTTAATAATCTAACAATCAGTAAAAATAATTAACTGCTACTACTATATAATTACTCTTTTACACTAGTCGATTTATGTTAGTTTACATTCCTATTGATGTTTATTTTTGGCATAGTGGCATTTTTTAAGTTATATAAAAATTTAAGACAATGAATAAGGAAAATAGCTGACATCTATGTTAAAGCAATAGTATTTTTGAAATTACTAGGCATGCCTAAGATGTTGGTTTTTAGTTTATAACCAATGTTTATATTTTTGTTCATTGCCTACATATTTTATGTTCACTCTTTATTTAAAAATATGGTAATGTCTTAACCTTTATAATTGTATTTAAGGATAGGGAAAACAACTCCTTTGCCATTTCATCTAAAATACTATGTTTGAGAATCTAATTTGCTTTACTTTCACATATTGGTAAGTTTGTATATTTGTCAGATGAGATGATAAAGAAGTTAGTTTCCTCTTCTTTAGATACTCTAGCATTTTTAATGGAGATAAATGTATTATTTAAATCCATGGTTTACCAAGGCAAATGTATCTAAATATAATGGACATTGAAGAGTAGTTTTTGGATAATGGCTATGATAATTAGCATCAAAGTTCGTAACAAGAGTGAAAGACAAAAGTCTTCTCTCTTATGTAACATTATTGTAAATTTTCATTTATTAATATAATGATGTATAAAATGAATAAAATTGCAGACTAAATTTTCTTATATCGATGTTTTCATATTTTTGTATATTCACACTTAAGGTGTTGATATGTATATCATTAAAAGGAAAATATGCAAAATGAACATATAACTTATCACGAAAACTACTTTCTTTTCCTTTAAACTTACAAAAATTAATTTCTTAAAATATAGTAAACCTCTCATCTTATTTATGCAAATTTTTTACTTTCTCATACTTAAGATCTACCTAATTCATAAAATGGTTAGCTTATTTTTTACTAGTTGATGTAATTTTCTAAAAATTGATGTGGCATTTAAGTTACATTAAAATATATTCACAAAAAGTTGTCAATTATATGTAAATCACTGACGCCTAAAATTATATAACGATGGTTTTTCTATTATAATTGATGTTATATTATATTTAATTAGAATAACATTACTTTAATATAAACAAAGATTATTTTAACTAAATTGACATCTAATAATTGTTGTAGTTTAAATGGTATTTATTTCCACATAATTTATTATTATAAATTGATGTGAAAAATGCTAAATAAAGATAAAAAAACACTAGTAGGAATGCAAAATACAAGACTAATTTGCTCTGAAACCATTTGCAAACTCAAGATTCCTTCAACATGAAGTTCTATTTTACGAAATCCAATAGAATAATAAAGTGCAAGTTGATTTTCTATTTTTCTATGTAAATAAAATACACCCACCAAATTTTCTCGGGATTTCATTCTTTATATATCTTGATATTTCTAGTGTAAATATGTGGGTTTATTTTTCTTAAGTCTATTTTAATATATTCATCTTAGGATTTCAAGTATTAAGATTATGACACTTTATTAAAATGTTTCTAATTATCTATTAGCTCATGAACATGTTTTATAACCTTAGGCATGAACTATATTACACACAGAAGATTTCCTTTATAAATGTATAGGAATATTTTGGCTTTAAGTATGTATAACTTGAAAAATGTTTTGTTCTGAATGATTTAAGTTGCATTATTAATATGTGTAAATGTATAAGTGTCTATGTATTCTAAGGTTTATTTAAGAATATATATAAATTCATGTGATATAGGCTTTGGTTAATGTTCTTGTGTGTATGATTCTCACTAATTAGCTAGTTATAAATTGAAGATGGATACATATTGATCAATGCAGTGCTAGATATGAAAATAGGATTGATAAATTCATTAAATTTATAATTGCTTATGAAAAAGAAGGATTTAATGATGGCCTCATATTTTTCCCCTGCTTTAAATGTTGTCATATGAAAAGGGGAGCAATTATGCAAGTACAAGATCATTTATTTCAAAATAGCATTTATACTGGGTATATACGATAGATATGGCATGGTGAAAGTAAATTAGGTAGCATATCTACTAATCATGAAGATAATGATTTCAATAATCCTTTAAATGATATGATGCATGATGTTATAAAGAATTTTATTGAGCGATTACAAGTTCTTAATAACTTATTGAGTAATGCAAAAAAGCTATTGTATCTAGGTTGCACTAATATACAAGTTTATCTACCATGTTGAGATTGTTCAACTTAAAAGTGAAAAATTAGTGAGTGACAAAAGTTTTATGGAATTATTATAACTATTGAAAGCATGCTTTTCGAAGGCAATGTATTATCAAGTCATGCTTATAAGGTAAGGTATGGAGTATATAAAGATACATGTTTGTCCTAATGATTACATATTATGTTGAAAGGAGTATAAAATATTTCATAAGTGTTCAAAATATGGTGTATCATGTTACAAATTAGATAAGTATAAAGGTAATATTAAAAAAGAGGTTCCAACTAAAGTGTTATGATATCTTCCTATAACACCAAGATTTAAATGTATATTTGCTAATGAAAAAATATACAAATAACTTACTATGGTATATGAAATATATGATTACTAATAATAAGTTTAATCATTTAATGGATTCTCCTCAATAAAAAATGATTGACTCATTATCTCCTGAATTTGATATTGAAACAAGAAACCTCAAACTTGCATTATATATCAATAGAATGAACTCTCACAGTAATATTAGTAAAAAATATATTGCATAGCTTATAATGTTGATGATTTAAAACCCTCTTCTTTTATTGTGTATAAAGTGGAAGTGTATAATGTTGACATTGTTAATATCAAGGACTAAGTAATCAAGAAATAACATAGATGTCTTGAAATTGCTCTTTGAAAAGCTGCAACTTATGTTAGATAAAGGTGTGTCAATGTTTAATGCATATGAGCAAAAGTCCTTCAAGTTACATACAATGCTCTTTGACATAATTAATGACTTTCTGACTTGTGAAAACTTGTTAAGGTTTAATATTAAAAGGTATAAAGTATGCCTTATTTATAAAAATGGCATACGTTTTTATCAACTTAAGCATTAAAAGAAAATAATGTACCTTAGCCACAAAAGATTTTTTCCTTATTCCTACAATTATGCAAGCTAAGAAAGGTTTTCAATGATTTACCAAAAGGAGTAATGGCTCTAAAGCCCTTATCTAAAGAGGAAGTTTATAAGATAGTGAAAAATAATGATATCAACTTTGGCAAACCCAATGCTTTGGCAAGTAATAACACTTTATGGAAAAAATATTCATATTGTAAAAACTTATATGTCAAGCATAATATTGATGTTATCCATATGGAGAAAAATGTATGTGACAATCTAGTTGGAATACTGTTGAACATGCTAATTATGACAAAAGATGTAATTAAGGCCTGACTACAGTTGCAAAAAATAGCCATAAAAGAAGAACTATTATTGAAAAAAAAAGGTCAACATACTTATTTACCTATAACTTGTCATACTTGTATAAGAAGGAGAAAACAAATTTTTAAATGTGATTAAAGTGCCCCCAAGGTTATTTTTCTAATATTAGGTCTTTATTTTAATGAAAATTCTAAAAGTAGTCAATTTGAAGTATCATGATTGTCATGTTTTGATGCAATAACTTCTAGTGATCATTATTCAAGGAATACTGCATAAATATATAAGACAAGCTATCACAAGGCTTTTTTTTTCTTTAATGCAATATGTGCTAAGATCATTGACCTAGAGGATTTGGATAACTCACAAAAGGATGTTGTTATCACACTGTGCTAACTTAAAATATATATTTTTACCTTTATTCTTTAATATTATGGTGCATTTAGTGAGAGATGTAAGATTATATGATCCAATTTTTTTAAGATAGCTGTACCTAATAGAGCATTACATAAAGGTTCTAAAAGAGCATGTGCATAACTAGATTAGTGCCGAAGGAAATATTGTTAAAAGGTATATTATTGAGGAGGTTGTCAAGTTCTCCACCTCATATTTGTCAAATATAAACACTATTAAACTTCCTAAGCTTCACCATAGAGGAAGAATTTCAAAGAAAAACACATTAAGGAACTAGGTGGAAAGCATAAATTGTGAAATGTTGGAATAGGCACACTTCTACATCTTATAAAATAATGAAAAGGTTGAACTTTATATAAATGAGCATATTGCTTGTATAAAAGAAGTCTATCATGATAACAATGAGAAGTATATACAAGCTAAATATGATTGTTCATTCATCAAGTAGTTCTGTAACTGGGTGGGGTAATATGATGGAGAAAACATTAGATGTTATTTCCAAGACTATAAGATGGTTGGTCAATGGAGCTCACATAAATGTCATGTCTTATTAAGGATATGGTGTTAAAGAATATTTATTTTATACTAAAAGATAAGATAAGAAGAGCACAATGCAAAATAACGAAGTTACTGTAATGGCTCAAGCAATGCATGTCTCTAAAAACCCCTTCTATGCTTTGATGTTATATTACGAGGTTATCAAAGACTTATGAAAACTCGACTACATCTAATTTAGGAAGCCCTTCTTTTAATATAGTGAAGTATAATAATGGCATCTGAGTGAATAAGTTAGGATTCACATTAGTAAATTTTAATAAGGAAAGTTATAAAAAGGAGTTATTCATAATAGCATTTGAAGTAAAATAAGTTTTCTATGTAAGAGATCTAGTTAATAACAAGTGATTTATAATTCTTCAAAGGAACAAACAATTAGCTAATAATGAGAATGAAAAAG
Organism: Sindora glabra; assembly: GCA_020226215.1. Lineage (NCBI taxonomy): Eukaryota > Viridiplantae > Streptophyta > Magnoliopsida > Fabales > Fabaceae > Sindora > Sindora glabra. The sequence continues at coordinate 20,629,333 of CM035232.1, read as the reverse complement.
ATATAACTATTAATATTAAAAATACATATCATTTCTCATTAGAACTTCATCCAGTTAAATATGAAGCAATTTGAGGAATTTTATGTGTTAAAATCATGGATAAGGGATATGATTGATAATTATTCCAAATAAATTTCTTATACTATAAGTTCAAAGTATTAATATCCTTTTTTTTAAGTTATGCTTATATACATAATTACTTAATTATTAGTTTATATGGTATTAAAAATATTTAGTTAATACAAATCCCATTTGAGAAATGCATGTCAATAATGTATTAAATATACTTAAAAAAATGATGTCTGTGACAAATTGGAAAGTAATCTTTCCTTCACCATGATAATTTTTTTCTTTATAATTATTGCAATATTCAAATTTTCATTTACTTACTTTTTTCTCTTGCAATTTAGAAGAATACTTTTATGTGCATTAAGATTATGGAGAAAGGATATATATTACTGATCATTCTAAATAAATTTTCTATGCCACAAATTTAAGGCACTAATATCCTCATTTGAGAGATGTACATTAACAATGAATTAAATACTTATGAAAAATGATATCTATAACAAATTAAAAGATAATTTTTCTTTCATCTTGATAAATATGTTCTCTGTAATTATTATGACATTCAAATTTTCATTTGCTTACTGTGTTGCTTTGCAATTTGAAAATGCTTTTGATGTATATTATTCAACAGTACAAATCATTAAGTATTCTCCAATCTTATATCCAAATTGTATAGAATTAATGTAAAAGGAAATTTGGCTTCTATCTATTATGAAATGCATATGCTAAATTTAGGATGGTATAGTATAAGTAATATGAAATGTACATATGTTGAATGTGTTTTAAATTAGAAGTAATATAGTAAGAAGTATTTTGAAACATTGTACAAAATAGAGAAGATGTAAGAAATAGGTTTTTTATTTTTTAGTTAGGGTAAGGTATACAATATTAGTTATGTAAATCACCTAAGTAGTATATAACACATTCCACCTCAATTAATAAAATAAGTTGATGCTAAATTTTAATTTTAAATGACGGTTATCAACTTAAAAATTGACATGTTTAATTATGATCGATTATCAAGTTGTATGACCCATAAGAAACGACGATAATTTATTTGCTATGGGAATTGACATAATATTTGTTTTCCATGATAATTTTGTAACTAATAACATAAAATATTTATTACAACAATTGATAAAATGATAATACAAAATCAGCATCTAATTTGTTAAATAGCCGACGTAAATCAATAATTTTATAATAGTGTGCTTGAAGAATGAAGTGGTGGATTTTATTGGAGTCAAATTATTTGACTTGAATGAAGTATAACACTTTATTAATTTTGAGAAAAAAATTGAACTTTAATACTCAAACACTTTTAATAAATACTCCATTTAAAAATGGTTATTACTTTAAGAAGTTAAGACTACAAATTATCTTAAATATTTATTTTGGTGATATGGAAGAATTTGAGTTCCTCAAATAAACTCAAGGTTAAGTTCTATTCAAATGAGAGAATGATGTACAAGCAAAAGTTAAAAAATCTTAAGATAAAAGTAAAAAGTCATTGGCATTTCAAATTAAAAATCGGTTAGATAATACAAGATAATTTCTTCGCCAATAGGATAAAAATGACTATGGCAAGTTACATCACAAAATAAAATAGATTGAGGGTAAATTAACACTAATGCAGTAATAGGTTTCAAGGAATAAATATGTCTTGGAAAGGAATTTATAAATGCACCTAGAATATCTATTTAAATGTTAACAAACAACTTTGACTCAAAAGACTCAATAAATGTGGTTATTAAATGGTGATAGAGGAACAAAATACTTTTATCAAATTCTCCACAGGCAAAGATAAAATACTTTTATCTATATGTTGGTTTTGTTATTAACTAATGTCCAAAAGCATTTCAAAAGCCTCATTAGGAATACAACTGCCATTTATTTGATAAGTAGGCATGCTTAAGACATTAGTTTTTAGTTTATAACCAATGTTTATATTTTTATTCATTGCCTACATATTTTATGTTCACTTTCCATTTGAAAATATGGTAATGTCTTAACCTCTATAATTGTATTTGAAGATAGGGAAAACAACTTCCTTGCCATTTCATCTAACATACTATGTTTGAGAATCTAATTTACTTTACTTTCACATATTGATAAGTTTATATATATGTCAGATGAGATAATAAAGAGGTTATTTTCCTCTTCCTTAGATACTCTAGTATTTTTAATGGAGATGAATGTATTATTTAGATCCATGGTTTACCAAGGCAAATGTATCTAAATATAATGGATGTTAAAGAGTAGTTTTTGAATAATAGCTATGATAATTAGCATCAAAGTTCATAAAAAGAGTGAAAGACAAAAATCTTCTTTCTTATGTAACATTATTATAAATTTTCATTTATTAATGTAATGATGTATAGAATGAATAAAATTGCAGACTAAATTTTTTTATATCTATGTTTTCTTTCTTATATTTTTGTATATTCACACTTAAGGTGTTGGTATTTATATCATTGAAAGAAAAATATGCAAAATGAACATATAATTTATCATGAAAACTATTTTTTTCCTTTAAACTTACAAAAATTAATGTCTTAAAATATAGTAAACCTCTCATCTTATTTATGCAAATTTTTTACTTTCTCACACTTAAGATCCACCTCTTGGGTAATTCATAAAATGGTTAGCTTGTTTTTTACTAGTCGATGTAATTTTCTAAAAATTGATGTGGCATTTAAGCTACATTAAAATATATTCACAAAAGGTTGTCAATTGTATGTAAATTATTGACGCCTAAAATTATATAACGATGGTTTCTCTATTATAATTGATGTTATGTAATATTTAATTAAAATAACATTGCTTTAATATAAACAAGGATTATTTTAACTAAATTGACATCTAATAACTGTTATAGTTTAAATGGTATTTATTTCCACATCATTTGTTATTATAAATTGATGTGAAAAATGCTAAATAAGGATAAAAACACTAGTGGAAATGTAAAATATAAGACTAATTTGCTCTGACACCATTTGCAAACTCAAGATTCCTCCAATATGAAGTTTTGTTTTATGAAATCCAATAGAATCATAAAGTGCAAGTTGATTTTCTACTTTTCTATGCAAATAAAGTACACCCACCAAATTTTCTCAAGATTTCATTCTTTATATATCTTGATATTTCTTGTGTAGATATGTGGGTTTATTTTTCTTAAGTTTATTTTAATATATTCATCTTAAGATGTCAAGTATTGAGATTATGACACTTTATTAAAATGTTTCTAATTCTCTATTAGCTCATGAACATGTTTTATAACCTTAGGCATGAAATATATTACATACAAAAGATTTCCTCTATAAGTGTATAGGAATATTTTGGCTTTAAGTATGTATAACTTGAAAAATGTTTTATTTTGAATGATTTAAGTTGCATTATTAATATGTGTAAATGTATGAATGTCTATGTATTATAAGGTTTATTTGAGAATATATACAAATTCATGTGATATAGGCTTTGGTTAATGTTCCTGTGTGTATGGTTCTCACTAATTAGCTAGTTATGAATCAAAGACAGATACATGTTAATCAATGCAGTGCTAAATATGAAAATAAGATTGATAAATTCATCAAATTTATACTTGCTCATGAAAAGGAAGGATTCAATGATGGCCTTATATTTTTCCCCTACTTAAAATGTTGTCATATGAAAAAGGCAGCAATTGTGCAAATATAAGATCATTTATTTCAAAATAGCATTTACACTAGGTATATACGATAAATATGACCTGGTGAAAGTAAATTAGGTAGCACATCTACTAATCATAAAAATAATGGTTTCAATAATCCTTTAAATGACATGCATGATGTTGCAAAGAATTTTTTTAAACGATCACAACTTTTTCATAACTTATTGAGTGATGCAAAAAAGCTATTGTATCTAGGTTACACTAATACACAAGTTTATCTACCATGTTGAGATTATTTAACTCAAAAGTGAAAAATCAATTAGTGACAAAAGCTTCATGGAATTACTATAATTATTGAAAAGCAAGCTTTTCAAAAGCAATGTATTATCAAGTCATGCTTATAAGGTAAGGTATGGAGTATACCAATATATATTCTTGTCCTAATAATTACTTATTATGTTGAAAAGAGTACAAAAGATTGCATGAGTGTTCAAAATGGTGCATCGTGTTACAAATTAGATAAGTATAATGGTAACATTAAAGAATGGGTTCCAACTAAGGTGTTATAGTATTATATAATTATTGAAAAGCATGCTTTTCAAAGGTAATGTATTATCAAAGTATGGAGTATACAAGGATACATGCTTGTCCTAATAATTACATATTATGTTGAAAGGAGTAGAAAAGATTACATGAGTATTCAAAATGTGGTGCATCGTGTTACAAATTAGATAAATACAATGGTAACATTTTATGGTATCTTCCTATAATACCAAGATTTAAATATATATTTGCTAATGAAAAAAGATGCAAAGAACTTATTATGGTATATGAAATATATGGTTACTGATAATAAGCTTCATCATTTAATGGATTCTCTTCAATAAAAAATGATTGACTCATTATCTCTCAAATTCGATATTGAAACAAGAAACCTCATACTTGCATTGTATATTGATAGAATGAACTCTCACAGTAATATTAGAAAAAAGTATATTGCATAGCTTATAATATTAATAATTTAAAACCTTTCTCCTTTATTGTGTATAAAGTGGAAGTATATAATGTTTACATTATTAATATCAAGGACCAAGCAATCAAGAAATAATATAGATGTCTTGAAATTGCTCATTGAAAACTTGTACCTTATGTTAGATAAAGGTGTGTCATTGTTTAATGCATATGAGCAAAAGTCCTTCAAGTTACATGTAATGCTCCTTGACATAATTAATGACTTTCTGACTTATGAAAACTTGTTAATGTTTAATATTAAAAGGTATAAAGTATACCTTATTTATAAAAATGGCATATGTTTTTATTAACTTAATCATTAGAAGTAATGTATCTTAGCCATAGAAGATTTTTACCTTATTCCCATAATTATGCAAGTTAAGAAAGGCTTTCAATAATTTACTAGAGAGAGTAATGGCTCTAAAGCCTTTATCTAAAGGGAAAGTTTATAAGATAGTGAAAAATAATGATATCAACTTTGGCAAACCCAATGCTTTAGGAAGTAATAACACTCTATGGAAGAAAATATTCATATTATGAAGACTTACATGTCAAGCATTATAATTGATGTTATGCATATGGAGTAAAATGTATGTGATAATCTAGTTGGAATATTCTTAAACATGCCAATTAAGACAAAAGATGTAATCAAGGCCTGACTATAATTGCAAAAAATGGCCATAAAAGAAGAACTAACATTGAAAAAAAAATTAACATACTTATTTACTTATGACTTGTCATACCTTGTACAAGAAAGAGAAAACAAGTTTTTAAATGTGGTTAAAGTACCCCAAGGTTATTTTTCTAATATTAGGTCTTTATTTTAATGAAAATTCTAAAATTAGTCAATTTGAAGTCTCATGATTGTCATATTTTGATGCAATAACTTCTAGTAGTCATCATTCAAGGAATACTGCCTAAATATATAAAACAAGCTATCATATAGCTTTATTTTTTCTTTAATGCAATATGTGCTAAGATTATTGACTTATAGGATTTAGATGACTCATAAAAGGATGTTGTTATCACACTATGCTAACTTAAGATGTATTTTTTTGTTGGGAATTCGGATTATCACATGCAGCGGAATTTTAAAATTTTGATCCGAATTCTACCTAGGATCCATGCAAAAAGCATAAGTCAATGATTAGGGTTTTACCTATTGGGCACTCGTGTTTCTACTGATCAAAACTTGAGAGCGGATGAATCAAACGCTGGCCGGAAGGTACAGCGTCTCTACAGTATCCACACGGAGTGAACAATGACCTCTCACCCTCCACGCGTCTGCTAGGATGTGTTTTTCTCTCTAAGAATTATGATTGGATGTTTTCTGAGTGATTTAGGGTTTATATGGAAGCTTAAAATGTGATTATTAAGTGTTGTCCTCAAGCTCCCTTTTATAGAACTTAGGCAAGCCATAATCCTAGTCCTACTAGGATAATGCTTCCAAAATCCTAATCATACTTAACAACTCATCTTATCCTTATCCTAGAGATAATGGGAAGAGATAAGACTTATCTATTAATTATTTAATATTAAATAATAATATTATCTCATAATATAAATATCTTAATTATTAGATAATTGCATATAGTTATCAAATATCAGAATAATATTATCTCATAATATATTTATCTAATATCTGTTAAGATAATTATTTGATATTTCTTTAATATCAAATAATATCACATAATATATATATATATATATATATATATATATATATATATATATATATAACGTGAATTATTATTCTTAATAATATATATATGCACGAAAATAAGTTCAATTAATTGGATATTAATATAATTAAAGTTCAATTAATTATTGTCTTATTCCTACTCCTTTTGTGTGACCCTGTAGGTTCTTACTACGTTGACAATGACTTATTATTGAGCCATAGACAACGAGCGGTATCTAGCAATACATCACTGCCACTCAAGTAGTAAGAATGTCTGTGATTCGACATCCACCTAATACATGATCAACGTTTTGCATCATAACCCTTTTGTAATAATATCCAAATTGAACTGGAGGCATGGAATGTGTCATCCTCGTCAATGTTCAATTTATATTTCTTGATACTGAGTAGACTTAAAATAAATAATTAATATCACATATTAATTCAACTAAGCATGGCCATGCATTTCTAAGTCTCACTCAATCAAGGGGCCCAAGGATATTTCTCTTTTATACAAGAGTAACAAAATCCCATTTACATCACTCACTTCCCTCTGCATAATTTATGACACACCCAATCAATGCCCTACTTATCATCCTGATTAAAGGTGACATAGGACAATATTAAAGTGAGTAATTCCTCATGTAGGGAACCGTAGTGACTTCAGGTTAAAGGTTTATGTGTAGTTGTGATCATATGAGAATAACTTATGACACGTTTATCCATGCAATATTCTCATAGTGGGTCAGTCCAGTACATTGTTCACTTAGCAATGTACTCATGTATTGACTTGATATCACATATCCATGATTCGTAATCATCAGTCACTATACATGCTAGTCTCGATGTATTATTACTATCCTTTTCGTAATAATACTTGACTAGGGGCATTTTAGGAATAGCAAAGTTATTCCAAGGATAATTATTATATTAAGTTATAAATTGCACATAATAATAATAAAAATAAATATAATAATTAAATTGCCTAAAATAAAATATAATACATTGTGTATAACTCTAATCATCTTATATGATTGGTTCTAGGACACACACTAACATTTTTTACCTTTATTCTTTAATAGTATGGTGCATTTAGTAAAGAAGGTAAGATTATATAGTCTAATTTACTTGAGGTGGATGTACCTAATAGAGCGCTATTTAAAAGTTTTAAAAGAGCATGTGCATAACCAAATTAGTGCCGAATGAAATATTGTTAAAAGGTATATTATTAAGGAGGTTGTCAAGTTCTCCACCTTATATTTGTCAAATGTAAATACTATTAAACTTCTTAAGCTTCACTATAAAGGAAGAATTTCAAAGAAAAACACATTAAAGGACTAGATGGAAAGCATAAATTGTGAAATATAGGAATAAGCACACTTCTACATCTTACAAAATAATGAAAAGGTTGAACCTTATATAAATAAGCATATTACTTGTATAAAAGAAGTCTATTATGGCAAGAATGAGAAGTAGATACAAGCTAAATATGATTGCTCATTCATCAAGTAGTTCTGCAACTAGGTGGGTAACATGATGGAGAAAACATTAGATGTCATTTTAAAGACTATAAGATGGTTAGCCAATAAAGCTCGCATGGATGTCATATCTTTATTAAGGATGTGGTGTTAAAGAATATTTTTTTTATACTAAAAGACAAGATAAGAAAAGCACAATACAAAATAGTAAAATTACTGAGTGACTCACGCAATGCATGTATCTAAAAACCCCTTATGTGCTATAATGTTATATTACGAGGTTATCAAAGACTTATGAGAACTTGACTACATCTAATTTAGAAAGCCCTTCTTTTGATGTAGTAAAGCATAATAATGGCATCTGAGTGGATAGGTTAGGATTCACATTAGTAAATTTTAATAAGAAAAGTCATAAAAGGAAGTCATTCATAATAGCAATTGAAGTAAAACAAGTTTTCAATGTAAAAGATCTAACTAATAACAAGTGGTTTATAATTCTTCTAAGGAATAGACAAATAGTTAATAGTGAGATTGAAAAAGATGTAACCACTAATGTTGAAAATACAGATCATTTCTCATCAAAACTTCATCCAGTTAAATATGAAAGCAATTTGAAGAATTTTATATGTGTTAAGTTCATGGATAAGGGATATGATTGACAATCATTCCAAATAAATTTCCTATACTACAAGTTTAAAGTATTAATATCCTTTTTTTTAAGTTATGTTTATATACTCAATTACTTAATTATTAATTTATATAATATTAAAAATATTTACTTAATGCAAATCCCATTTGAGAAATACATGTCAATAATGTATTAAATATACTAAAAAAATGATGTCTATGGCAAATTGAAAAGTAATTTTTCCTTCACCACGATAAATTTTTTCTTTATAATTATTACAATACTCAAATTTTCATTTGCTTACGTTGTTCTCTTGCAATTTGGAAGAATACTTTATGTGCGTCAAGATTATGAAGAAAGGATATATATTAATAATTATTCCAAATAAATTTTTTATGCCACAAATTCAAGGTATTAATGTCCTCATTTTTTAAGTTTTACTTACATACATATTTGCTTTATTGTATCAAAATTGTTTAGTTAATGTAGGTCTTATTTTAGAGATGTACATTAATAATGAATTAAATACTTATGCAAAATGATATCTACGACAAATTAAAAAATAATTTTTCTTTCATCTTGATAAATATGTTCTTTATAATTGTTGTAACATTCAAATTTTCATTTGCTTACTATATTCCTTTGCAATCTGAAAATACTTTTGATGTATATTATTCAACAATACAAATCATTAAGTATTCCTCAATCCTATATCTAAATTGCATAGAATTAATGCAGAAGGAAATTTAGCTTCTATCTATTATGAAATGCATATGCTGAATTTAGGATGGTATACTATAAGTAATATGAAATGTACATATGTTGAATGTGTTTTAAATTGGAAGTAATATAGTAAGAAGTATTTTGAAATACTGTACAAAATAAAGAAGGTGTAGGAAACAAATTTTTTATTTTTTGGTTAAGGGAAGGTATATAACATTGGTTATGTAAATCACCTAAGTAGTATATAATACATTCCACCCCAATTAATAAAATAATTTGGTGCTAAATTTTAATTTTTAATGATGGTTATCAACTTAAAAATCAACATTTTAATTATGATTCATTATCGAGTTGTATGACCCATAAGAAATGACGATAATTTATTTGCTATGGGAATTGACATAATATTTGTTTTCCATGATAATTTTGTAACTAACAGCATAAAATATTTATTACAATGATTGATAAAATGATAATACAAAATTAACATCTAATTTATTAAATAGCCAACATAAATCAACAATTTTATAATAGTGTGCTTAAAGAATGAAGTGGTGGATTTTATTGGAGTTGAATTATTTGACTTGAATAAGTATAACACTTTATTAATTTTGAGAAAAAAAATTGAACTTTAATAATCAAACACTTTTAATAAATACTCCATTTAAAAATGGTCATTACTTTAAGAAGTTAATACTACAAATTATCTTAAATATTTATTTTAGTGATATGGAAGAATTTGAGTTCCTCAAATAAACTTGAAGTCGAGTTCTTTTCAAATGAAAGAATGATGTACAAGCAAAAGTTAAAAAATCTTAAGATAAAAGTAAAGGGTCATTAGCATCTTAAATTAAAAATCGATTGGATAATACAAGACAATTCCTTTGCCAATAGGATAAAAGTGTCTATAGCAAGCTACATCACAAAATAAAATAGATTGAAGATGAATTAACACTAATGTAGCAATAGGTTTCAAGAAATAATGATGTTTTAGAAAGGAATTTGCGAATACACTTGGAATACTTACTTAAATGTTAACAAACGACTTTGACTCAAAATACTTCTATCAAATTCTGTACAGGTAAACATACAAAACTAGAATCTCCTAAATTAGTCATAATGCACGTCAAACCATAAAAGATACTCATATCATTAAACAAATGGTAGTCCAACATTTCCAAACTATGTATAACTTATAACATTAAGAACATGGAGCCAACTTGGATTTTCAAAACTTGTCTATTCCCAAACTCTCTAACACTTATATGGAGATATTAAATAGGGCATTTACTGTAAATAAAGTTGAACTTACAATAATGAGTATGCCTTCAAATGCTGTCCTGGGTCTGGATGGATTCATAACCAAATTTTTTCAGACATATTGGCAAATAGTAGGCCAAGACATTACTAATATGCTACTATCATTCTATAACAAAGGTTTCATGCTCAAATCCTTTAATGCCACTCTTATTGCACTTATCCCAAAAGGTAAAATCCAATGCTCATTTGTAGATTACAGGCCAATAAGTTTATGCAATGTGTTCTACAAGATTCTAGTCAAGGTCTTAATGAATAGGTTGAAACTGATTCTAGATTATTTGATCACTCCTTTCTAAAGTGCATTCATCCAAGATAGGCTTATCATTGATAACATCATAATAGTTATAAAAATAATAGATTTTATAAATAAAACAAAGAGTGAGAGGAATTTTGGGCAGCACTCAAGGTAAATTTCAAAAAGGCATATGATAACATATCTTAGAATTTCATTAAGTCTTATTGAACATGGGTTTCCCTCAGGCATGGATCACAATGATAATGAACTGCATAACTACCCCTACATATAGGGTGATAATAAATGGTGAACTTTCAGATTTAGTACATCCAAAATTAAGTTTAAGACAAGGTGATCATTTATGACCATATATTTTCATCATTTGTGCCAACATTTTATCACTGTTTGTTGAAAGAACAAATTTAGATAAGTCAATTTAAGGTATTAAACTATCCAGACATGGCCCTCCAATCAATTATCTTGCATACGTTGATGATCTCATAGTCTTTTTCAAAGCTAACCTACAATCCTATCAAAAGTTAGAAGAAATTTTTCAAGATTTTGGACAATTATCAAAACTCTAGATTAGTGACAACAAATCTATTATCAAATTCAGTTCAAACACTCTTTATCGATTTAAAAAATTTCTAAGCAAGATATTAGCTGTTCAACAAGGAAGTAGATTGGGAAAATACTTAGGAACATATCTTGATGATGCAAGAGATAAAAAGACCATAGAACAAGAACTTCTAAACAAGTTCCAAAATAAACTTCAAGGATGGAGAATTAGACATTTATCATAAGCAAGAAGGTTGATGTTGTGTTAACAAGTGCTTTCATCACTCTCACTCTTCCAAATGGCCACAAATAAATTGTCCTTCACATGCCATAAAAAAATTAACTTAAACATTAATTTTTTCTGGTGGTAAGGCCAACAAACTTTAAAGAAGGTCCACTTTACTTCTTAGAATGCTATCACAAAACTCAAGATTCAAGGTGGTTTAGGTCTAAAATGCAATAAACCTTTCAACACTACACTCACATGCAAACAACTTTGGAGGATCATTCACAAACTTCAATCTCTAATAAGCAAAGTGTTTATTAGCAAATATAGCAAAAGCTCAATTAAAGGTTTTTTCAATAAAAATCAACAAATGTCATGAAGATGGAAAGGAATCATTAGCAAATCTTAGCTACTAATAAATAATTTAAAGTGCCAAGTAGGTAATGGTGCTCACATAAATGTCAAAAGTAATTTTTAGTTTCTTATAAGTGGTCCTGCTCTTCAAGGCATTAATTGAGTAAGTGACCTAGTTGTCAAAAATTATATAGAATAGGATGCAAATAAACTGACGGCCAATTACTCTTATGATATTATCATTTCAACTCTTAAAGAACCTTTATCTAAAATTAAGGCCACATATTGGTTAGCTTGAATTGATTCACCTAATGGGTGTTACTCAATTGAACGAGGTTATTCTGAGCTAACTCAATCTACATCCTCATCAACTAACTTCCAATGGAATGAAATCTAGAACTTATGTATGCCACCCAGAATCCTTTTGTTTATATAAAGGATCTGTAATCATGCCCTTCCTCTTTCAATCACCCTAGCACATCACCATGTCCAAGTTTTTACAAAATGTCCATTATGCAAGTAATATGAGGAAACATATGAGCATCTATTCATCCAATGTGAATTTGCATGTGCAGTATGTTTTGGATCCTGTTTATCTATTAGGGTGCAAATGTTTCAACCTCAAGACCCTGTCCAATGGATCAAGTCCTATTTATCAGTAGGAATGAAGCACACACATGCAAACTCTAAACTGACCATCCCTATTGCCATTATTTTCTATATTATTTGCTGTATGAGAAATTTAATGGTATTTCAAAATGAATATCTTTCTCTTATTAAGGCCTTGAACCTCTACTACAAGCTTATGCAACAAAATACAACTATTTAAGAGTATTACAATAAGTTTAAACTCAACAATCAAGCAACAAGATAGTTTAACCCTTCTCTCCAATAACTAAGGCTACATAGCTCATTAAATTTACAAACAAGTAAAACAAAATGGAAAAACTATAAGGTAACAATTTGTAGAGTAAGGATTGGGTCGCAATAGGGAGAGAGTTTCTTTGTAATATATTTCATGCCATCCAATATCAATAAATCTACATGTTTGTTACATGGGCTTAGAGATATGCTATTATATCACAAGCATTTCTGGTCACATTCACTTCAAATCTGCTTTCATACTAGGTTATACAAAGATTTAATCAAAGAACCTTCCAAAAGTAAGCCAAAATGGTTAGTACTTATACATGACATTAGTAACCTACTCAAATCCTTTTCTTCCATTTGTCTAGATTTTGTAAAGAATGACCACCGTCATCAAGTTTCTGAACTTCTATCAACTTTTGGACATTATAGTATGTTAACATATCCCTCATTTGGCGGGTGGTATTTTATAAGGTAGTAATATCTCCCCTTTCCTTCATATTGTATCTTATAAAACACCAAAAAAAAATCTTAGGATAAATCCCATCCTACAAAAGGTAATAAAAAATTGATAACTATTGAATTTTATTAAGTTTACTTTATTATTTAAATTCTAATTATTTCTTTTATTTTTAATTGTATGAAGTCCCACATGGAATGAAGTAGAAATTTTAAGTTTAAAATATTATTATAAATAAGTCTTACATTGCTTAAGTTTATTGAGTTATTTTCCTAGAATTAATAATATGTATATCATTGGAGAATTTTATTTGTTTAATATTCAATTCAAAAATTAATAAAATATTTCATCTTAGTATTCTTATTCATTTTTAGTGTGCTAATCTACTTTTAAATTTGACAATAGATTTACTTTTCTTACTTTTAAATTTGTATCTACTTTTTTTAAGTTAAAAAAATCTTGTTCTATAAGTAAAATAGATTTAGCTCATTAGGGTACAAGTCTTCAACTTTTTAATCATAATTAAACTCATTTAATTCACTGAGTAATCCAATTTCAAGGGACCTTGTCTAGCTAATATTTCTTAACTCAAAAGATACAAAGTGCTTATGAAATTATTGTACAAGCTAAAAAATTACTGAAAGGATTTTTTTAGGTCTCTATGTATATTTTTTAAAAAAATAATAATTTAAAAGTATAGAAATTTTAAACCAAAAGTGATTAATCAACGAAGTTTATTTAACATTTCTGATTGTGAAGGAACGAAAATTGAGTAAATTAAAATATGTGTAATTAATGGCACTCTTTCCCTCCTTATTTATTCCGACAACACCATGCACTCCAATTTCACACACACTGATCTTAATTTCTCTTGCAACAAAAATAATACGGCTTCCTCATTCTCAGCAACAGAAATAACAGTTGGAGCTCTCTTGGTGGGCTCTTACTTTTGTGCATATGCTTCTGGTAATTTCTGCCAAGATTTTGAAACCACATGGGGCGATGGTCGTGCAAAAATCGTTGACGACGGCCAGATGCTTACGCTGTCCCTTGACAAAGCCTCTGGCTCTGGGTATCGGTCCAAGAATGAGTACCTTTTTCCCAAAATTGACTTGCGGCTCCAACTTGTACAGGGCGATTCTGCTGGCACAGTAACTACTTATTACGTAAGCAGCCCTCAATTATCATTGGCACAGTAACTAAGACCATCCAAATTGTATTTTAAGGTACCAAGATTGTAACTGAATGTCTGTCTTATTAAGTCAAAGTAGGTGAATGAGGGTGAACGATGCCGGCATTGTCGCTTTACTTTTAACGCCCTCTTCTGCTTCATGCTTAGCAATTACAGTCAAAAGGGCCGACATAGGATGAGATAGACTTGGAATTTCTGGGCAATCTGAGTGGTGATCCCTGCATTCCTCACACAAACATATACACTAAAGGCTAAAGGCAACCGAGAGCAGGAGTTCTATCTCTGGTTTGATCCCACAATCAACTTCCACACCTACTTTATTCTTTGGAATCCCCTCTGCATCATGTGAGATTCTCTTCAAACAAAAAAATAATTATATAGAGTAACGTTACTTTCAACTTTTTATACTCACTTCTTCCTTCTTCTTTTTTCACAGATAATGGATTCACAATTTTGTAAATTTTACTTTTTATTAAAAAGAAGTGAATGATCATTTTCACGTCAGAGAATGTATTCAATCCTTCCTCATTCTCTTCTTAAATACCATAGGATTCACAATTTTATAGATAGCACTGTATATTAGAATAAAGTGAACCATCATTCCAGTTCTAGAAAATACAAGAAGTATTTTCCAAATATATATACATTTCTATTTAAAAATTTGGTTTTAAACACTGACATATATTTTCAGACTCTGTGGATGGAACTCCTATAAGAGAATTCAAAAACTATGAGTCAAAGGGTATGGCGTTTCCAAGCAAACAGCCAATGAGAATATATGGAAGCCTCTGGGATGCAGAGGATTGGGCTACGAGAAGAGGGCGTGTGAAGGCAAACTGGTCGGCTGCTTCATTTATGGAGTCTTTTAGGAATTTCAGAGCCGATGCATGTATTTGGTCTTCTGGAACATCTTGTTCCTTCGACGCTGAATGGCTTAGACAAGAGCTGGACGAGGGAGGCTGAGGTGGGTGCAGAACAAGTACATGATTTACAATTACTGCACAGATTTAGAACGTTTCCCTCAGGGATTGCCGCCCGAATGCGCTGTCTCCGGGGGAATTTGAATGTAAATGTTGAATTGAGATTATTGTGCATATAAATAAGATCAACACAGTGACATTGTGCAGTATCAATGCTGATATTTTAATTCTGACATATACTTATCATTGATCTTGGAATATATATATATTTGACTTGTATGGGATTAATCTAAGTTCTTCAGATAAGAATTAAACCATTTATCATTGGATTTAGGTTTACAGCGTGAACCAATGGATGGAAACCACTCTGCAAAGAGAAATATTTAACATTCCCACTTATAATGTATACTTTTACTCATATACAATAAGAAAATGATAATTAAAATTTTTAATACACGTAAATTTTACAAGATTAACGTGTAAATGACAAAATGGATAACTGATTACGACTTATTAAATAGGAGTAAAAGTACATTTTATAACTAGAAAATATAAATATTTTTTGTCATATGATTGTTTCATAACAGGAGTTTTGAGTAGTTTGTTACTTGTAGACTTCCTCACAAGTAACCATAATCAAAATGAAAAATTTATAATGCGCAGTTGATGTAGGTTAGAAAATTTTGAATTCCCATAAATTATCTATACTAAATCTACATTCACAAAATAATTAGATATAAATTAAATAGGTAATTGTCACCTTTTAAATCATGGACTTTGTTAGAGAAGTAATCTCATCTTCAAAGCATATAATATATTTGGAAAGCTAGTTCTTCTCCTACTCCTTCACAGTGATTCAAACGATAAATTTCAATGGAACATTATGTTAAAATCTTATATAAATTATAGAGGAAAGTTACTTGATAAATTGATCTTTTACCTAATTAACTAATCTCTCATTAGAGGTTTCAATTATATGCTCACATCAAATTAAAATATCATATCCAATACAATAGGCCTTAAACCCGAGTTACAACACAACTAATTAAATCACTTATACATTTTTATTTTCAAGTTATATTTGGAGTACATATTCAATCCGTTTTCCTAATAGCAATGTTATGTATATTAAAAATAGAATCCAAAATTAAATTTCAAATATAAATCAAGTACTATTATTAAATATAAGATGTTGACCTAAGATTGTAAAATTCAATTTAATAGATATAAAAAAAATTTAAAATTTTATTTTTAATATTTATAATATTTTTATTTTTACAAATCAAAATATCAATCAATTAAAACCTAAAAAATGCAAAAATATTTTAACATGGATGATATGAATTTTTTTCAATAACTGCCAAAGGGCAAGATGGTCGCATATCAACAATAAATATGATAGCGTATTGTTACGCTCTTGATTTGAAATTGCACCATAGATGCTCCTCTATAAAAATAAAAAAAATGTATAAAAAATATAATTTTTTTTAAAACTTAGTCTTCTAAAATGTTGAATCTTTTACTAATGAATAATTTGAATTAACAGGGATATCTCCCCAAAAAAATACTTATTTAATTTTATAGCTTAGTACATGTGAAAAGAATGAAAGAATAAAGAATAAAGTTATCAACGGAGAAGAACCTAACACAGTTATACTATGCTATTAAGTAATATTTTTTTTCCTCTCCAAATTTCAAATTATACATAAGAATTTAAATTTAACTTATTATTAATATAAATCTTCTTTACACTATCATTCATTTATATATTATTATGTAAACAAAAAATTGTTAAAATTCTTTTTGTAATGATTACAATTTCTTAATTACTTTTGCATTCCAGTACTAATTAATCAAATTAAACTCTTAAATATATGAAATAAAAGCATAAATTTTTATGTAAAATAAGTTTTCTACTGATTAAAACATTCAATCTTCCTGAAATTTGATGTTCCATAGAATTAGCGGAAAGCTTTGCTTCGATTGAAAGATGAAGTGTTTGAGGGGATTATTTTTTCTTTAAGATGAGAAATTTATAGCTCCAAAAAAAATTTGGTTGACGATAGAGGAAGTCAAATCAACGTTAATTTTCATTAATTATTGTTTTTTCGTTTTTGCATTGTTGAGTTGCTTCCACTCATCTGCATGCACGAGGGGAAAAAAAAAGGAAAAAGGAAGGAAGAAGACAAATGCTGCACGAGGTAAGATTGACCGTGTTAAGACCTATTTGGGGGTAGGGCGTCCTATGCTGTCGGTGACGCGAACCTTGCCCGCGAAGATATTCTTCTCCTTTGCTCTCTTTCAGCGCATCCTTTAGTGGAACCTCATCTTAATTAAGCTTATATTATCACGCGTACTTGGATATGTGAATATATATATATATATATATATACACACGAAGAAAATTAAAAAAAATTAATATAATAAAAAAATTTGAGATGAAAATAAAAAATTAAAATGTATTTTGAGAATTTCTAAAGAATTGTTTCATTAAATAAATATGAAAAAGATTGAAAATTTTATAATTTTAAAATTATTTATTTGTCAATTAAATAATTTTTTTATTTTTTACTTGTCTATGAAATTAAAAATTAATATATTTATAAATTTTCTTTCCAATATTTTTCTATACGTGTAAATAATAAGTAAAAAAATATACTTTTGTATATTTTTTGTCACTTCCGTTTTATATTTATTTTTTTACACTTTTTCTCACCTTATTTAAACAAAAAGTTAGAGAACATAATTATATAAAAATAATAAATTAAAAGTGGTATTACCGATCCTGAACACTAGTTGAATTGTTTACTTACATATCTTCAATTCTGAGAATTTTTATAACAGACTTTATTTTATTTTTTTCGTGAAGATGGGAGAGTAAAAGTTTTTAGAGTCATTTTTAATTTCTATTTATTTCATCAGAAAATATTTTTATAGAAAATATTATTTATATATATTAATAAAAAAGTGATATACTTTTTATATTTATAATTAAAAAATAATATTTAAAATCATATTGATGGAAGAAAATAAATTTATTTAAAAATTATTTATTAAAAATTTTTATAATTAATATTGAATAAATAAAATATTTTTTAAATTTAATATTTTATAATTATATCTCAATAAAAATTTTACTGTTAAATAAAGAATGGAGCCTCCAAAAACTCATAATCAATTAATCCTAGTAACAAAAAAAGGTAAACTTCTCAAAAAATTATCCAATACAATTTGAGTATTTTACTATTTTTAAAAATGATTTTTTATTTTTATTTTTAAAAATAGAAAAAATTATTTCATAACCTATTTTTAAAACTTATTTTTACAAATTATAATTTTAAATATGTCTTAAAAATAAAAAGTAAAAATAAAATTTATTTTTTAAAATTTATTTTTTTTAATGTTAATTTGATAATTAAATAAAAAATTTTCCCATATCATCATTTATTTTTGGTTTTTTTAATTTAAAAATAATTTTTTAGAATAAAAAATATTTTTTAAAAATAATCTTTAACAATAATTTAAAAAATATAAAAATAAACATATATATTCAAATACACCCTAAAACTCTTTATTATAATAAATTTTATTTCTTAGATAGTTGGATATTTTTATTATTATATTATTTATTTTTAAATTTAAAGACAAAATTAAAGCTCTCCGGTATAATAGGCTTTATTTCTTAAACAGTTGAATGTCCCTATCATTATATTATTTGTTTTTAAAATTTAAAAACAAACAAGTAAACCAAAAGGCAAACCTAAAAAGTAATTTAATGATAAAAATTTAATACTTGTTGGATAATTATCCCCGTCAAAATCTATTCTTAGATTTTAAAAAACCGCGTGCTTCGTCCAATCCAACCCATCCGATTCAATTTTAATAGGACAGAAGTGGTTGCGGTAATTAGTAGTGCCCTTTGAAAGCTTTCCAAGTGGGTACTTACAGCACAACTGTCCCCAGCCTAGCCGCCTCACAAGCACCCAAACACAGTACCTTCCTCTTCACCTTCCTGCTCCTCCAACTTGCTGCTGCTTCCAATCAAACCCTCACCAATGCCCACTATAAATAACACACACTAGAACCCCCTTCCACCACATCCACTACTTCACTTCCAAAGCCTTCATTTGAAAATCAATTTTTAATCAGCTAAAAAAAAAAATCATGGCTTCAAAGTTGTCTGTATTGCATCTGATTCCTCTGGTTGTTGTGGGCTTTTGTGTTGCTGCATGTTCGGCCGGTAACTTCAACCAAGACTTTCAGATTACATGGGGAGATGAGCGTGCCAAGATACTAAATACCGGCAATCTTCTCACACTGTCCCTTGACAAAGCCTCTGGCTCTGGCTTCCAGTCCACCCATGAGTATCTCTTTGGTAAGATTGATATGCAGCTCAAGCTTGTTCCTGGCAACTCTGCTGGCACTGTCACCGCCTATTATGTAAGCTTTTATATATCAATCTCTACTTTTAAGATTAAATGATTGTTTCTTTATAAATATGACTAATGGATGAATTTTCTCTTGGGGCAGCTCTCCTCAAAGGGATCAAATTGGGATGAAATTGACTTTGAGTTCTTGGGTAACCTCAGCGGTGACCCTTATGTCCTACACACAAATGTGTTCAGCCAAGGCAAGGGCAACAGAGAACAGCAATTCTATCTCTGGTTTGACCCAACTGCAGATTTTCACACGTATTCAGTCCTCTGGAACCCACAACGCATTATGTGAGTATTGAATCAAACTCACTTAGAAAACACCAATGATAACTACGCACGTAACATAATCTGATCTGATATGTCTGACATATATCAGATTGTGAATTGTATGTACTAAACATGTTTTTGTTATTTTTGTCAGCTTTTCTGTGGATGGCACACCCATAAGAGAGTTCAAGAACTTGGAATCAGTTGGAGTTCCATTCCCAAAGAGCCAGCCAATGAGGATATACTCCAGCCTCTGGAATGCAGATGACTGGGCCACAAGGGGTGGGCTGGTGAAGACTGACTGGTCCAAAGCTCCTTTCACTGCATCTTACAGGAACTTCAATGCAAAGAATGCATGCGTTTGGTCAGCTGGAAAATCTTCTTGCAATTTGAATTCTGGTTCCCCTGTTTCCAGCACTAATAATTGGCTTAATCAAGCTTTGGATGCAACAAGTCAGCAGAGGCTGCGTTGGGTGCAGAAGAATTACATGATCTACAATTACTGCACTGATAGGAAGAGATTTCCCCAAGGCCCCCCTCCCGAATGCACCCGCTCCTAGAATCGAAACCTAGACTAAATTATTGTATTTATTTTTGTATTTATGTTGTGGCTTTGATATGTAACATAAGAATTATTCTTTTATTTTTTTCTTTTATGGTTTTGTTTCGTTTCGATGTTTCTAGTCTTTTGAGCTGAATGTAATGTATATTATGTAAAATATTTTGTATAAGATATTATATTACTTGTAATGAAATTTTGAATTTTGTCATATTGCTTTGCACTAAAGTACAAGAGTTTAGCAAGAGTTTAGAGACCACAAATTATTTGTTATAATTTGTTGGAAGGTATTTGTATTTTACTGGAACGTAGTCACAAAATTTTTCTAATTAATTTATGTTTCCATTTGTCTTACTTTTTTTGGAACTGCGTCTAATCAAATTTTAGAGTGTTGACTGGCGAATTGGTTTAGAGGTCAACCTCTTTAGATTATCAGGTGAATTAATAGTCAGCCTCTCTGGTCTACATAACTACCAAGGTTTTACTCTATTTTTTTCTCGTAAAAAAATTTATAATTTTACTATAAAATTTACAGATTTTTTAAATTACAAATATTTAAAATATGAAATAGTAACATTTTCATAGTAGATACATTTATGAGATGAGTATGAAAAAATTTATGATACATTATTGATATATTGGAGCATCAATATGTAATAAAATTTAATTATTAATATATTATTATATAGTATATCTTATAATATTATAATCTAATGTATAATTAGGATCTATATCAATATACTATTATTATAACAGTGATGCACCGTGAACGCTGTAACCATGGATTTATGAAAGTACCTTACGTGATTTTTCATGCAGTGACTACTAGTTGTGTACGGATCAAAATCAAAATACAGACAAGATGCCAGCACATGTTCTCCTTTACACTTTGTGTAACTAAAATATCCAAATTAATTATTTTTAATCATGGCTTATTAATGAGCCTACTTGTCATTTCTAAAGCCACTGCCACTTATTTAAGCTAAAGACGGAGTAGTTGTTAGATGTCTGGCTCAATTGATCTAGCCTAAATTCTACTTTTGTTCTCATTATGTATTTTTCCCTTTTTGGTAATGAAATTATTTACCTTTTCATTCTAGCTATTAATAATATTGGAATCACGGTTTATGTCTTAAGTAATCTGCCTTTTTTTTAGACAAGTTAAACATAAAATATCCATGTTTAGTTCAGCAGATTTTTATTCCTTATAGTCAAACCTTGATAAGTAAATTAGTTAATATGTCACAAATAAATTTGTAAGGTATACTTAATCAAATATTTCAAATATGATATATAGCACTGTTTTTGAGTAAAAGTAAAGGAGTAAATTGTGAATATCAAATTTAAAATTGATAAGTTAAAATTAAAATATAAAATTATATAATTTTTTAATTAATTATATATTAAGTTTAATTATCAATTAAAAATTTAATGACGACGATGCATTCCAACCTACCACCTCTTTACCATTTGCAAAACTTATTTAACATATCAAAATATTAAAAGAAAATTGCAAAATATCCTTTCAATTTTAGAGAGATTGTATTTTACCACATAATTTTAAAATTTATAATTAAAGAATTGAGCTACATAAAAAATTGGAATTAATATTTGAACGTTTTATATAATTATGAACTTTTTAAAATAAAAATCACATTATTATTTTATATCATTTTAACGTATTTACGCATAATTTCAAACATATTTTCATATTTTTTATTATAATTTTATATATCTAAATAATTTTCATTAATTATATATGCAAAAATTATAAAAATGTGATAAATTAACATCTATTATAACCATGATAAATCAATATAAAATAAGTTAATGATGAGTATTAATTATAAAATTCTGTATAATTTAAAGTTTTAATAAAAAAATTTTAAAATTGTGAAGGTAAAATATAATTATTCAAAATTGAAGAAAGCATTTTACATTTTTCTTCTCGTATCAAAACTTAAAATTTAATGACATTCATGCATTGTAGATACGGAATTGTCAATCTTAAACCAAACACAACCAAAAATAAATAAATAAGCCAAACATAAATTCTAAAAAAAAGAAAAAGAAAAAATAAACCTTTAACGTAAATTGACAAGAAATCCCACTGTGAATCACGGATACTATGTTTAAGAGGAAAAGCTAATCTGGAGGCGCCAGCATCCCCGATAGCTCCACTGTACCTGGATTCTGGATACAGCACTATAAGCTTTAGCTAACTTCGCAGAAGGTGTGTGAGCGACCTGAGCACGTGACCCCCCATGCCTGAATAAATAAATCACGTGCCCATGAACGAAGACGTTTTGGCCTGGTTGTCAGTGTCTGATCAAGTGGGCACCCCCAGTGGTACCTTCCTTTTAATTTCATCATCCAATACTTAGCTGGAAACCCTTCATCCTGAGTTGGCACTGTCACCAAAATGCCATCAAAAAGCTTAGGATCTGGCAGCTGGTGAACCACTACGCCCACGCGATCACTGCACTTTTCATAATTAATACAAACAACCGTGTCTCTTAGATCATAGCTGCGATCTAGACAGCTATTTTTCTACTAACATTTCCCTGTTTTTTATTTTACCATCACAACAACAACTGGATACAGCATGCCTCATTTCACTTTCTTGATCCGTTTTCTTGCTATAAACACCAACCCATGTTTCTGTACTTACCTATATCTTCATTGCTCACTAGCAAATTTTATCAATTGGTTGCTTGTTGCAAAGAGAACACATAAATGGCATCGTTTTCTACATCTTCCTGTAATTCAGGAATGCTTCTGGTTTTTGTTCTTTTTAGCTCTTTGATGGTTGCCTTTGCTGGTAATTTGAACCAAGATTTTGACATAACATGGGGGGATGGACGCGCCAAGATACTCAGCAATGGTGAATTACTCACTCTGTCATTGGACAAAGCATCCGGTTCAGGTTTCCAATCCAAGCATGAATATCTATTTGGAAAGATTGACATGCAGCTCAAGCTTGTTCCTGGAAACTCTGCTGGCACTGTCACTGCATATTATGTAAATTCTTCGATGTATTTCATTGGTTATTGCTTATTTATGTTTAGTTGTTTACAATATTGTTTCGCTCGCCTCCACACAAATCACAATATGATGTAAACTGGTCTTAATTGTTCAGATTTTGCCAAATTATAACCAAGTGAGGAAGTTAGTTGGCATATTTAAGTGTAACATATAATTTTCATTTTTTATTTTTATATTTAAGAAGAAAAACTGATTTCCATTTTTCTTGCAGCTTTCTTCCAAAGATTCAACTTGGGATGAGATAGACTTCGAATTTCTGGGAAATTTGAGTGGTGACCCGTACATCCTTCACACTAATGTGTTCAGCCAAGGCAAAGGAAACAGGGAGCAACAATTCTATCTCTGGTTTGACGCAACTGCTGACTTCCATACCTATTCCATCCTTTGGAACCCCCAGAGGATCATGTAAGTTTCACCATCTTCCCTTTCAAAGCTGTGTTGTGCAATTATTTTCTTTCACAACTTGCCATTAATTGCAAACATGTCACGGTGTAGTTTAAACTAACCCAACTTATTCATGGGCTCACTTGTTCAAATTCTTGTATGTACATTAAATGATAGTTTGTATATAATATTAAGTGCAACTAATATTTTTATATCATCAATATGTTTTCCTATTTTCTCCTTCCTAATTTGCAGCATCGACTGATATCAGTTTCATTCATTCTTCAGATTCTCAGTTGATGGAAATCCCATTAGAGAATTCAAGAACTCAGAGTCACTTGGTGTCCCATTCCCAAAGAGCCAGCCAATGAGGATATATTCCAGTTTGTGGAATGCCGATGACTGGGCAACAAGAGGGGGACTTGTCAAGACTGACTGGACCCAGGCTCCCTTCGCTGCTTCCTACAGGAACTTCAAGGCTAATGCCTGCACCTGGTCTTCAGGCAAATCATCCTGTGCTTCAAACTCCCCATCATCAAGTGCTTCTACTGGAAATTCCTGGCTCACAGAGGAGCTGGACTCTACTAGGCAAGAGAGGCTGAAATGGGTGCAGAAGAATTACATGATTTACAATTACTGCACTGACACACACAGGTTTCCTCAGGGTCTTCCTCCAGAATGCAACACCTCTTAGGGAAAATACAATCGTTGTAAATGTTTACACTTTATTGATGTAATTTTTTTAGGTTCATATTCTTTCATTCTTTTCCATCTTTGCCACCCACCATTTGGGTGACAAGGATAAATGTAATATGAATACTAAATCCATTTTATAATATAAGAGTTAATATTTCTTTTATGTCCTATTAACTAGAGCTTCAAAGACATTTGTTGTTGCGGGGTGTTTCATTAATTGAGAGAAATTATCTTGCGGGCAAAAGAGTTACGCGAGATTTATTAGTGCGTGAGCCCTTCAGAAGGAATGAAGTTCCGCAGTTCATACATACATATATATATATATAAGAACTTAATAAACATATATCTCAAACCTCTGCCTTCTATTAACAAATTGAACAAGCTCTCACGTCACTAGCCAAGATTCAGTTCCAAAATTATCACCTTACAGAACTAGATAAGATAAAATCCTTCCCCTGTTTGTCCTATTTGTTATGGTTATCATGCCATTCACTGAAAAGCAGCCATAAAATGGAAGTACCTAAATGCGTACATTAAGTGCAATGACAAATTTAAGTAATAACATAAAATATTAGGGGTTTTCTACAGACACATCATCCTGAAAACTGAAATCTCGATAGAAAGCCAGTAAGATACAAACATTTGGCATTAACATCAAACTAAGAGACAAGTAATCGTGGTTTCTCCTAGACATCAACTCACTGTACAGGTGACTGCACAAAATTGATTCTGTCTAATCACTAATCAGGTATCCAGATGGACCAGACAAGTTAAGACTTGTGCGTTATAAAAAACCCACAGAATGCACAATTTTGTTGGCACAGATGAAGTAGATCCACAATTTGCAGAATATGAATAACGGATAAGGCTATCTCAAAGGAACTTCAAACCACTCTATTCCTCATCTAACTCCACTATCTGTGCCCGCTTCTCAGCTGCTATCTTCCTGATAAAGAAGCCCCACCTCATTGCTGCCTTGATCTTCAGCCAGCCCACAACAGCTTTGCCTGGACGGGACCGATCCTCGTCGAAGCTAGGCATTGGTGATGGTGCATATGGTGGGAATGAATAACCATCCTCTGCCACATTCATGGTGTTATGGTTCCCCATGCTGAAAAGGCGAAGCAAGTGCTGCATATCTTCATTCTCTAGCATCTCATGACTTCTTAAGCGGATTTCGTCCTCAGAAAAGAACTCATCAACCCCCTTGTCCCTATTATGTGACCACTCTTCAAAAGGATTCATAGTGGATGGCTGAGTTGAAGAGCTACCAATGAGGAACCCTGATGCCGATGATTGAGGAGGACCAAGAGCCAAACCTACTGCACTACTATCATTTCTTGTGTTTTGGGGTTGGTGAGCATCACCAATTAACCATGTATCAGGGTAGGTCCTGTTGTTGGTAATTTCCATTTGTGACTGGGTTGGAAATCTTGCTACCGGACTATCAGTATATCCTGAAAAAAGATGTCATTAGCACTACAACTAACAACTGAAGCTATGAAGGCAAGTACAACCAAGCGTCTTATATCACACTGCAAGTGATCAAACCCATGCATCTAATCTGTATATGTGTGCTTGGCATTTTGCATTAAATAGAATAGTTGGAGAATAGAAGAAATCAAATAAACCGATGGTTTTTAAAGTATGCAATAATTTATACTAAGGCTGTCAAAGCATTTGTTAGGCAATAACACCACAGAAAGAAATTACTATGAAAAATCTTTCATCATTGCCATCAGAAAGCAGACAATAGGAATCATATTCGTGAAGACAATATCACTGGCCCAACTGAATGAAATTTCATAATAATCCCCCCTCCCTACACACACACACAAAAAGGAAAAAAAAGGAGAAACACTAACCCAACCAATACAAGAAGGGATGACATGCAAAAAGGCGAGGAACCCATAAAACATGACTTGATGCAAACAGCAATCATTACCTCCAACTGGCACTCCTGTATTCATATGCTGTTCAGAAGGAATGGAAACTGAGGGTGCTGGTAGTTGCAACTGATGATCTAATTCACCACCATAGTCGACTGACTCCATATGGATTTCATTTTCAGATGCATCAGGTGGTTTATGTTGCTTGGTACTTAAAAATGATTTGCCATCATACTCTATAACTTGATCCCAATTGTCATATGCCTTCTTTACTAAAGAATCAACAAAAACCTGGACTTGCAACAGCATTTGAAAGGTATCATAAGCATGTGCTTGCCTCCTTAATTGGAAATCTTAAAGGAAAACACAAACTTATAAATAGGTTTTAACTGTGGAAGCATAAATAAATATGACTTCTTAAGTTCTTAGTCAGCAATGTGGCATGCATGCGTTTGGTTAGTTGTGTTTGGCATTTGATATGCAAGTAAAATTATAGAAGTGTCACTTTTGTTTGGATTATATTAATAGGTTGCAAAATGTCAGCAACAAAAGGCACCTACAAACTCATGGAAAATATGGATAATCACATAATTTGAAGCAGTAATGACAATATCCAAAAATATGAAGGAGGAAGGAATACAGACGGCAGGCTAACCTTCTGGTTATCAGAGAGTGAATCAGCAGAAAGGAATTGCCCTCCAGTTATAAGGCCACGCAGCTCATAAATGTTGTTGAAGACAACACCAGCATTTCTTGAATCCTCTGGATGATAAACATAGACCTTCCCACTTAGGATACAAGTCTTTGCATGATCCATGAGAGCTTCCCACATCTTGTTAGACATACCACTTCCAAGTATCTACAGTTAAAAGATATAAGAAAGCTGAAAAGAACTCATTTGAAGATAAAGAAGCAGACCTTATAAGCTTACATTCCGTAACTTCTGCTGATCTTTGACTGCAAGCCGAAGAAAGTCCTCCACACTGAATATTCCGCTATTGTTTAGCTTCTTGTGAAATGACCCATCCTTGCCTATCTTCTCCAATCTCCATACGTCATCATTCAGTGAAGGCGGATAGTGTTTCTTATATACTGTAGAAGGTTAAAAACCATTAAATATACAGAAATAGCATCACAGAGGACATGCTGAGAAAGCATTAATCATAAGAAATACAAAAATGCAAAAGCATAACCCTACATTCTCCTCTGTGGTCTTTAACAGTAAAAGCGTCTGTCTTAGCTTCACGAATGCGTATGCCCTCACAAAAGCCTGAAGCAACCTTCAAGCCAAGCCTAAATTTCCGGCTTCTTATCCAACTTGAATTATCTGTAAATGTCAGATCCCCAATTGTTCCTACACCTTCCTTGAGTGTCACTTGCAAGTCCCCAGTCAGCAAAGGTCTCTTGCCTTCACGCTCTTTCACCACATGGCTTTCAAATTCTTCTTGGGTCCATCCTTCATCATCTTCATTATTAAAATCACCTTCAAGGACAACAATATCAAGCTTCATAGAGGCTTCAGGACCAGAAGTTACAACACTGCCACTATTCGCATCAACTAGAACAACATGAATTGCAGCACCCCGCTCGCCTTCGACTTTTCCTCCTGTAAAGAGAGGAAGAGAGAGTCTGGACCTAAATTGAAGCTGCAAGTTCCTTCCATCAGGACCTTCAATCATTTTTGGGGAAGACCTGAAATTTTTCAAATGTCTAAATATTCCTTCATACGAGATAAATTTCAAATAGACAAAAATTATGGTAGAACTGAGTAGCAACTAACATGTATATTTAAAAAGTATATGGTCATTGTAATAGAAAGAAAGACAGATCATTTCCTAATATGAATGTCTCAATGACAGAAAACACCACGATCTAAAAGGGAACTACACTCCAAGGAGGAGCTGCCTCATGGTGCAATAAAAGCCCTGAAGCCTTAGGGTTTAGGACAGCATGCATATATCCCAACGAGGGAACCTGCTTTAGCAGGACCAGGAGTTAATAAAAGTCGTTCTACTGGATGCACCAGAGGGAAAGCCAGGCAACAAATTAAAAATAACACCATATTGGATATGCCAGAGGTAAGGGCAGGCAATAGTATCTTCTCTTTCACTCAGTAAACACATGAATTCATGCATAAATTTTAAAATATGGTAACAATTTACAAGAAAATCTCCAAAATTATAAAGTTAAGAAATTTATTGCTATGTATCAAAAAAGAATATCTTAAACCTTCCACTCAGTCTTGCAGGCCCTAACTTTGCCAGTGCACGTTCCACTTCCTCGCTAACCTGTTTCACATCATCACATCATCACCATCTTAGCAGTAAGGACCGAGGAAACATACAAATAAACTCTCACAGACCTAAGAAAATTCATCACATAAAATAAAACATAACCCTCGTAGTAAACAATACCCTTCCTCTTCCCATATGCCAAACAGATAGTTCTCACACAAATGATCTCCCTAGTAACTATTTGGCAAGAAGGTAGAAAAAGGAGAGGGATGAAACACTGAAAACAAAATGAACATGCAACATATTCTGAAACAAGTCCTGCCAAAACAAGCAAATTCACATGAAATTTAATTCTCTGGTTAGACGAACCTTTTTTGCCCAGAGGCAGAAGCATGCCCCTGGTCATACTCTAAAACAATTCCAAATGACATAAACATAATTACTAATTAGGGATGAAATGCACACAACGACACACAGTAGAAGCAGAAAGCAAATCACTTGTGTAATGCCCATTTCAAATAAAAAAATTAAAAAAAATTCAAGAAACAAAAATAGAGACCAGGAGAAATAAAACTATATGAGCACAGAGCAGTGTATGGAAGCCAAAAATCTTACAACTCTACGAAGAATGGGTTCCAACGATGAACAAAGCTTCTGTAAACTGTCCACCTTGAGAGCTTCTACTATCACGCTGCAAATTATTTGTATATCAATTTAATGAAACTAACTAGAGGAAATGGAAATCAGTCCAAATAATAAAGAATACTACTACAAAGTATGATATTGTTCTAAGGTGAAATTCCTGATATTGAGTATAGCGAATGGGATATCCCAAACATTATGCAATAAAGTTTTGTTTAAGCATCGAATTACTCAAACTCAACAGCTAAGCAGATGTAATATTTAGTTCAACAGGTAGAGAAGGAAGAGAATGTCAAAAGAGAATAGAGACAAATATCAACCCAATGATAAAAACATGAATGAAAAGAGAAAAAAATAATAATAAGAGACTGCAAGTTACTCAACAATAAGTAGATTAAGCAAAGCAATTTCACAAAAGCAGTAGTCAAAGCAATAACAACCTGGCAAGAGCGGGCCTCTTTCTTTCAGGCTGTTCATCTTCTCCACCCTCCAGGATCCTTTTCCCCACACTTACAGCTTCCGTCTTGTCCAGAAAATGATTCTGCCTCTGCATTGACACTCGCTTTCAACACCCTAGAATTACAGATCTGCAACCACTACAAAACCACAAGCATCACGATTTTGAACTCAACTGAATAAACCCTAGCAGCTACAGCCCAACAAACACCGCACATCACAGATCTAAGAGAAAGAACAAATTAAGCTTGAAATTCATGAAATCCAAACTTGCAAAAACCAAAATAAGCAATTCCAAGCAACAAATTACATGAAAGGTAAGAAGAACTAATCAACTCGAGTAGAAAATGAAATTAAATTGATCATACAATTTTCTGATATTTTTCCCGGTTCAATTGAGCAATCGAAGAGGGAAAAAAAGCGCGAGGGAAGGGAATAATTATCCGAAAAACATTTTTTAGTGTTTGGTGACCGAGAGAAAGAGATAATTTGCGTGAAAATCAAAAACATGTCAGGTTGTGCGCTGGGACTTCGTATTAACGTAGTCCACTCTGGTGGCGACTTTCAGGTGAGCGAGAATAATCAGGTACTTTGAAGAGGATGGTAGTTCTTGTTCTGAAAACCAATAAAATTAATTCAGGATTAGGTAATGGCTGCTTAGTTGAAGATTGAGCATTGTGCGCCGCACGTGATTATTACTCTTCCACCAAGGTAAGGTCCAGTGATCCAGTACGATGCTCGAGGGAGGTAAGGTCGTTTGACAGTCAAACAAAACGGGCAATCTTGGCCGTACGTCGGACCGACGTAATTCCATCCGATGACGTCAATTGATGATACGTAGCTGACATCGTGTTTTGTTTTTTTTTATTGTTAATTAATGTAGTTCCCGTAATAAAAATGCTCATTTACGAATAAATTGCTTGGTAAGTACCCCGGAGTACTTTCAAATTGTTTTTTAAATGCTAAAATTTTTTAAAGAATAAAATATCATTACAATTAGCAATTGAATAATTTACAGAAAAACTGGTAAAATATATGTGTTCAAGTTGACAATTCAGTTTTTACAAATAAAAAGACTAATAGAAAACTCACCTGTAATTTCAAATTTCTTTACTTAATTATCAATTTTGGGCAAAATTTATTTTACTATATTGCACTTAATTTTATTTTTATTTTCTCAAAAATAATTTTGGACAGGGAAACTTACACATTACTCATATGTAATTTCATTCTTTTCACATAATTTATTTGTCATTTTAAAATATTACAAGTTACTTCCTATACTTTTAATTGTTAACATTTTACACAACTAAACTATTTTTCCTTCAAAAGTTTAACAAAAAATTCACTTGCATTATATTTAATTTTTTTCCACAAAATTTAATTGAATTTAACATTCATTTAGAACTAAATCATAAAAAAAAATTGTAATTCTATTAAAAATTTATCTTCTACAACTTAATCTATAATTATTAAATAGATGTTAAATCAAATTTTCTTAAGAGCAAATTAATTTTAACTGAGTGTCAAATTAAATTAAAATTAAAAAAGTAAAAATTACATATAATGCACATATATTTTTTATTAAATTTTAAATGAAAAATAATATAAATTAATAAAGTGCTAAGGATTAAAAGTATATAAATAAATCATAACACTTAAAATCATAATAAATTAAGTGATAAAGAACAAAACCACGTCTGAGTAAAACAAAATCTTCCCTTTTTGATAAAATTTTCCTTCCTATAAAAATTGAGCAAAAGTGGATTACATAGCATGACATTGAAAAAGGCCCAGAAAGCAAAAAGTGGGGAAAGCTAAGCTTATTTTAAGCTCCATCCCTTTATCTCTGGACTTTGATAATGATCACTAATATTTACCAATTTTAAGTCATATTGCTTCATGATTGGGGGCTTATCTTTGAATCCAATTGATCATCAATTTCTTTTTGAAAATATTTTAATTCTAGTATTTTAAACTTTATTTATGTTGTTCTTTTTTCTTCATATAATCCACCATTTGTCGGGAGAGTCAAGAATAGATACATATACATACAATTGGACTAGATTGGATACTATTTCTTATTGTGACGTGTCACAATTGAAGGTCTTAAAAAAAGTGTGAATTAGGAGGTCTGCAACCTCGCATAGAACATGGAAAAGAGATCAACCCAAAAATTAGAAAAACAAATGAGTGCCTTTTTTTATTTTAATAATATGAATAATAATTTACTTAATACATATATATATAATTTATATATATGTATAAAAAGTTTTGAATTCAAACTTCAAACATAATAAAAAATAAAACTCTTAAAACAATATTAAATATAACTACATTACTAAAATGTCAATCTAAATAATCAATGTTTATTTGAAAATTTAGTAAATATTAAGACTCAATTGTTCCAATAAAAAAATATTTTTTTATATAACATTAAATATGAAAAGTCTACCAAACGACAGTTAATCCAAGTGATAGGAGTTTGATCACCTTAAGTAAGGTCTCGAGTTCGAGTCTTATGAATAAAACAAACTGTTGCTGGAAGAACTTTACTCTCATATTGGGTCCTCTCAGCTCAAATCCGAATTAGTCGGAGGTCTAATGTGGCCTATTGAATACCAGATAGTCCATACCAAAAAAAAATATGAAGAATCTCGAGGAAAGCAAATTTCTCATCCTCCATTATTATAGATTTAAATATATTTTTTTAAGCTATAGATACAAGTGGCATATTTCTTATTTATCATTATATATGCAAATAATATTTTTCTATAAAAAATACTTTTCATCAAAATAAACAGAATCTAAGCTAAACAAGAATGTTCAAAAGATCAAATTTCGTGATTGACACCTACAAGTAGCCCTCCACTTGAACCATTACTTCACTCCGGCTAAATTCTTCTAGTCCTCGATAAAGCTTAACGAGTAACTGAGTGCATGTTTCTGGAGGTGTGCAGGGTCCGCACAGAAGATATATGACATTACCCAGAGGCCTCATGTAAACTCCATCTTCTCGAAGATTCTGAAGAAGCGACCTTGCGTACAAGGAGGCATACCTGTGCAAAATTTGATAATTAGTAGAAAAACAATGAGCTAGTAAAATATTAATTACACCAATATATTTTTGCAACTCAAGTCAGATCTCAAGTTTGTTTAAAAACCTCCGCCAGGGGTGAAGTTAGAGAAAAATTTTTGCCGGGGGTAAATTTTGTAAGAGATTTTAATAAAAGACATATCTCGGATATTACTAAAGTGAAACAATTCTCATTATGGTCAATTGGGACATAGAAAGAACAAAAAGAGTCTATTTCTTCAACTGAGGCTGTTTGTTTCAGAAACAGATGAAGAAAGGAGTCTATTTGCTTTAAGTCAAGATCCTTCTTACGAGGGCATTGCTGCTATTGTAATAAAGAAGACAGATTATAATAAACATGTTGAAGGGAGAAAAGGGAGCGGGAGAGGAAGAAAGTTGATGAAATTATACCCAGCATCATTGCCTTCTGCTTTTAGTTCCAGGGCACAGAGAGTGCCTAAGGCAACTACCCTTTGAACTGCAGGATGTGAAGAGACCTGGTGAACCAGTTTACCATCCCATAACTGCATGTATAGAAAACGTAAACTAAATCAGGCATTTACTAAAGAAAATAACCTTCTACGAAGGCAACAATGTAAAGTGCAACATAAAAGGTTCCAAACCTTAACTCGATGAAACCTGAGCCAACATGAACCTTACTTTACTAATGATACTAATTCAATGATGATTTCTCGGTTTAATGCATTTTTATTATAGAGGCAGTTAAAGGAAGAAGAGAAAGAAAGAAAGAAAGAGAAAGGGGAAAGTAGCAACAAAAGAAAATTAGAAAGAAGAGGAAAGCAAGGATGAAAGAATTCCACCAACTCATCCTCACTTGAATTGCGTAACGCAGACATGCTTGCACAACACACACACACACACACACACACAAATAAATGAAATGATAAAGAGAAACTTGCCGTTGTTAATGATTATAATTTCAAATCCTTGTATCGCAAGAATCTACTCAGTTAGTAATGCTAATACACCAAGGAAATCCCTGCTTGTAATGTAGACTGCTAAAAGTGAACAAATTAATGATTTATACACCCTATGCCAATATTATAACATGTATTAAAAAAAATGGCCCTCATGGAGTAAAGAAGCTGATATTAGGTGCCTAGAGAAAATAAAAGAACGTAGTGTAGTGCATTTACCTCCCTAAGCAACCTTCCTCCAGAAGTGATATTAGGGTTTGAACAAGGATCTTTAAACCACTGGATTGATTTAACAGCAGCCATGCACCCCATAGCATGCGCAGTGTAAGAATGCCCATGCAAGAGGGCTTTGAGCTAACCAAAACAAAGAAGATACAGCAATCTATTATTCAATGAAAAGATGACCAAAAACTTTGCTTTGCCTAAGCACAATAACAATTATATGAAACAAAGGGCGTAGCGAGCTGAAGCCTTGAGGTAATCTGCTCAAGGTTGACATCATAGTATTATAAACAATATACTGACAACAAATCTGGTCTTAAAGAAACATACATAATATTAATCACAGAGCGAAAAACAAATTATACTAGAGTCCAGGCAAACCATAATTTGTTATTTCCTGTTAAGGAAACGGTGGATCAAAATTGATACATAACCAATTACTTAAGACATGGGATTTGATGTAAGAACATAATTTTCCAATTTTCACATCCTAAAGAAAATTACTTCATCTGAAAAAAGATCGCTTAGTGATCTCATAATGTCAGTAAAAAAATCGCCTTCCTCTCGATAAGATTACCTAAATCAACCACAACAATCTAAAATTGACTCCAGGGATTCAGGCTTTACATATTACATCGGTTGATAATAACAATCAGAAAACTGTATTACAGAAGGACGGAAGCTTTAGACCATTTTAAGGTTGCTTGATAACTCACATATATTGATATGAGCAATCAAGAAGTTAGAATTCTGCTAAATAGTTCCACTTAATAATTCAATTTTATGACTGAATGCGGCCAACGAGATTGAACAGAAACAATGAAATAGTTAGGAGTACTGATAAACAAGCAATTATGTCAGGCTCATATGCACAGAGTAACACTTGACATCAAGTAAATCCACAGAATGAAGGGTTTAAAAATAAGGGAATGCCTTTGAATCTCCAATAAACGAATCAAAGACAGCATTTGTTGCCAAGGTGGCAGCTAAGGGTATAATTCCACCAGTCATCAGCTTCGCAAAGCAGGCTATGTCTGGTACACAATGAATTAGCTCCACTGTAGTCTGTCGAAAGAAACATGAATTGCCAATCAATTCAGACACAGTTATTTTATAATTTCTTTCTAGATGGGGGAAGAGAACAACTGGCAATTCAGAAATCACCTCGACTCCCAAACGCCAGAAACCAGTAAAAACCTCATCAAATATAACTGGAATTTTTCTACCCTGGCACTCATTGACAAGTACACGCTGAAAAAGTGGATCAACCAAGTGCATTCCTCCCGAACCTTGTATAACTACATGAAAATTCAAACCCCATGAAAGAGAAGAAGAATGCTATCAAAAAAAGCATAATTGCATTTCAGCCAATCTTAATCACACATGTATAACATTGACAAGGGCCAAGACAAGCACAGGTTCAAATCTTCAGCAAAGGGATTTCAGTATTAATCAAGTGAAGTAGACGCTGCATGATAGGAAATGATCTTTAAAGTCCATTTGTGTCTTCCAACATCCTGTTTTTGTAATCAGGTTCGAGAAGATCCAAAAGGTCCAATAAAACAACTTTTGCAAGAAGAAATCTTAAAAGAAAAAAATATGGTCATACAGAAGAGCTAGAACTACCCAGATGTTGTGTTGCATGCGATGCTATGGCTTGACATCTCACATGGTCAAGACAATGAAAATGAAACCACTACATGCCCAGGTATTGAATGAACCAGATAGAGTTGTTTTTTTTTTTTAAATAATATTCCAGCCATGAATGAAATTCATAATTTGAAAAATAAATTGAAGTAACATAAATTGAAAAATAAAATGGCATTTTATAATCTGAAAAATAAATCGAGGTAACATAAAAATTATTCTTGCCTGGTTCCATAATCAATGCTCCAACATGATTAGACACTCTAAATCCAGATAATAATTCAGATATATGAGATGAGTAAACCCCAGCAAGTTCTGACTTGTCCCTGCTCTTGTTGAATATTTCATCACGTGAAGCAAAGGCTGTGAAGGAATCAAGAAAGAACACAGTGACATTCTGAATGCCAACCAAGAGAGAATTTACTGGGGCGAGAGGGGGGGATCTAGCAAGATAAACTTACTGATTTTTTCAGGTTTCAGTCTTTCAGAATGCAATCCTTCAGGTAACGAAAGATTCCATTTGCCATTGCACATAAAGACGGTAGGAGGATCCAAAAAGATACCTCTTCCAGTATACCTATGAAATTTTGGACAAAAGCGCAAAAAATTCACACAAACTGATGAGCACTACTTACTTTAGTTTAGTTTAAAAAAAGAAACACAACTTACTCTTGAAAAAGGATCCCAAAACTTCAATGCTTATGGGAAAAATGCATCAATACAGAACCTTTTCCTTTCTATTGTGGATATAGCATCCAAAGAATATAGAAAATGACCTAAACAGCAATGTCTAGGCCAGAAAGTTTCAGTGAAATTCTACTAGGAGATTATTTCAGACCCTAGAGTGCCAGGGATGTCAAAACTCAGCAGATAATTTCTTATAAACATCAGTTACTATATCCATACGCATAATATAAGTCCTTAGCACCAGCAAATACAAGGTTTTCAAGCAAAAGTATACTCACCATGGAAATTTGTCAGAGTCCTAATTACCATAATGGACAGCGACGGAAATTAAGGACTTTAATCTAACTTCTGCTCATTGAGAATTCACAAATCAAATTTGCTTTTATATATGTTTGCTTTCCAGTCTACCTTTCTACAATTTTTATTCCATTTTTACATGGATAGGCCTTTAAAGGGCCATATAATAAATAAAAATTGAATTCAAGATTACAAATAAAGCTTGAACACTTTGCAGTCAGTTAATACATACAGATTGTTGTTAATTTACAATTTACAGTAGGCAAAAGCAACGGGAGCAAGTTCTAGAAGTTAAGACACACAAAGAGACTTAGAATTCAATGGATAATTAGGAAACGATGTCTTACCAGGGTTGCTGTAGGAAGCCCGTATAACATGATTGTGCTTGCGCTTCCATTGCACCCAATGTATCACCATGATAAGAATTCTTAAGCGCAAGGACCTGAAATAAATTAAATTAACAATCAAGAACAATAAATAATCCACTTCTGGCCAACTTCCTTGTTACACAAAGAGAAAGAACTCATGCTCCAGGGTTTAAGGAATTATAATCAACAAAAATTTGAGTAACTGCACGTTAAGCAATGCTGTATATAAGCACCTACTTGCAAAGCAAGGTTAAATCACAGGCCATCAATTTAAACTGAAAGTCAATTCCAATAGATCATGAAGCATAATTCCCTTAACCTAGAAAACAGCATATAAGATACATAGATCATTTTAGCTCTTGAAAGGCTAAGGAAAACCTAAATCAACTTTGTAAATATACCTGGTGTAGAGAACTTTGCCTCACAATCACAAGTTTAAGGAAAAAGGCATTACCAGTCAGATTAGTATCATAATACCAAGCAGAATACAGAAGAATTTACGGTAGAATTAACCTATATGGCATTTCACAAGTGACAGATAAAAAGATGTGATGAGGATTCCCCAACTCAACCTATGATTTGAAAGTTTCTCTTCACAACTCTCCTATTTAAACTTCCATCTCATTAACAGGATAATTGGAGGACCCAACTTTGTGACCAGACACAAGGTTTTCTCGTGGAATGGTCATTCTTATCTCTCATAGATCGGACTTTACCAATAGTTGTCAACTTTTCAGAACCCTCTGTTCCCCTATGGAATTTGACTAATACGAAACATGTAGTAGAATGCCAACATGCATAAGACTAGTTTAGCAAACCTATTTCATTCACTTCAGAAAAATTTAAATATTCCTAGTGGAGAATACCAATCTATAATAAGGAGTAAACTACCACTCAGAAATTAAAATGAATAAAGGTGCCCACCATCAGCTCAAAGGGTTTTTCAGTTGTATTATCCTTTTCATCAATGAATCCATGATCAACAGAAAATTTACGAAAGGCCATCTTGAGAGCAATTTCAATAGCTGTAGATCCATTATCTGAAAAATATACTCGAGAAGCCCAACCTACACAAAAGAATACTCTAGCTCAGTAAAACACTGAAGCTACATAGCAACAAACATAAAATAACACAAAGAACAATAACTAAATGAAGAAGTGCTTGCTATTCACTGCATGTCACGTTCAGTGATAACCCAGTACATTCCCAGCATCATTAAGTAACCAAAGGACTATAAAAGAAAATTATATTCCCAACCAACCGTTTATAAACCTCACTGCATAGCCTTGAGATCAGGAAACACACACTCTTTGTACAAACACAAATGATTAAAAACTGAAAGAAAGAAAAAGGACCACCCTTACCTTTCCCTACGCCTTCAAGCAAAAGCTCAGCACAATCTAAGGCTGGTTCATGAACATTCTCAGGAAACATTACATGTCCAAATCTTGCAGCGATATATCCCATCTCCCTTGCAAGCTCAGCCTGAAATCAACTAAATGAAAGGATCACATTAGAAAAAAGACCCCCCGCCGGCCAGGGAGGGGGGGTTGTAAAAACTTCACAGGTGCCATCGTTTAGGGGCATTTGGGTGTCTTCCAACGGAAAACGTTCAGTATAAAATCTAAGATCTCTAAGACCTTTAGACACTCCAGTAAATCATTATCGTTATTGCAACTATAAAAATAAAAAGACACAACAAAAAGTTAGAAAGAACGTGTGGGAACCTGCAAGGCAGCATCCGGTCCTTGGGTCCACCAACTAGCACATGCATCAAATACTGGTGCTATGACTTCTGTTCTCTAGGCATAAAATAGAAATTAACATCACCGTCACTTCATCCGCTATAAATATTAGCCTCCAAATAAGCAATAAGAAATTCTATTAACGACGATATCAACAAATAAAGTACGCTCACAACGATATACCATATCAAATTGCGAAGCTTTAAGCTTGAGAAAATTGAATACATGCATATAACAAAGAACGGGGAAAAAATGAAAAAGAAAGAAAGAGAGAAATGGCATTTGATCCGTAAAATTTTTAACTTTCAAATAATGACCGTAAAAGAATATTCTTCCAGAACCAAACCTTGAAAACTGCAAAATTCTCCCCACAGCGTGAATCAATTACTGTCACGCCTTCTTCTGGTACAAGTTTGTGTTGAGTGAAAGGCCACCAGAAGATATTACCTGCCTTCCTCGGCATATCTTGCAACCTCCTAATTCTCTCTGAATATGCAGATATCATTATTTCCTTCAGATTAGAAAATATATCATTGGAATCTTGAAACCACTCCATTAGGTCGTCTGACGGATCTTTTGGAACAGGTGGCAGCACTAACACAGGAACCCTGTTAGAGGAACCTAATGAAATACTATAAAACCTACATGGACAATTATACTGGAAAAGGGAACAAAAATCGAAGTAAATGGAAACTGAAATGAAGCTCACTTGTTTCGCAGATAAGACATTAGCGGAACATCATTTAAAAGGCCATGATCATCAAGAATAACAGCAACAACATCATAACCTCGAATTGTCAAGCTCTCATAAGCTGAAATTGTTCCAGAAACACCTCCTAGTCGCCCATCTCCGACCAGAATAGCCGGAATACGGAATGGCCTGGCACAAAATGGTCCAAATATTTGAATTAATTTTTTTTCTAAAAAAAAAGTCACATTGATTCCACAAACGCTATAAGGAATAACAAAACGACAAAGACTTGCACCTGTATAAGTCACATTGAAGAGACCCAGAAGGACCCGGACTCGCCACCCCACCAGCTGTTTCAACTACACACAGGACTTCCGATCTCTCTTTATCTGTCCCATCTTCGACTAAATTTTTAAAACACCTCCGTAATGTTTCGAGCACCAGTGAGTCCGTCATAGCTCCACTTTCTCTCTCTGCAGCCAAATGCGGCGACACTGCTTCTCTCCAAGCATACATTGTCTTACAAATCAACTCTGAATGCGCATTCCCTTCACCATCTAGCTTCTTTTCCTCGAACCATCCCAATTCACGCATCTCAACTCTGCAATTCTGGTTCTCCCATGGCTGAAGTGCAGCGTTTGCGGCTGCTGCTGAGGCATTAAGGATGTGATTGGAAGCACAGAGAGAAATGGATGGATTACAACGGAGGAACATATCACAGACTTTAGTGAAGACGAAGCGGGAATCGGAGTCCGTAGGAAACCCTGTTTGGACGGGCTTGAGGTAGTGGAATTTGGCGGGGGAAGAGAGAAGGGAGCTGGCTGCGATGCCAGCTGAGACGAGGGTTTTTCCAACGTTGGTATTGGAGCCCCATATGAGGTAGATTGGGTGGGAGAGTGGTAGCTCAAGAGGTTGTGGAGCGGAGGAAAATAGTTTGGGGAGGAAAAGCTGGTGGGAGCGGCGGTGGCAGTGGCGTAAGAGGAGAACGGAGGAGAAGCGGTACATATTGGAAGGGGAAGAGGAAGAGGAAGAGGAAGAGAAAGGCGGAAGTAAGAAATTTGAAATGGAGAATGGGAGACGGAAGGCAATGGTTGGTGAGCGAGGACCAAGGAGGTAAGTTAGATGCAGCAGGGACACCGAACTAAATGAATGTAGTTGTCTTGTTGGCGAGCGGGACCTACCAATGATAAGTTATTTGTTGGGAGAAACTACAATACCCTACCCATTTTTCAGGATAACCCACCCCGTTTTGTGGGAACCAGTCCAACCGTTGGATGAAAGGAGGTTTAACAAAAAGGAGATAGTAAGGGTGTAGGAACTGAAGCGAAGGGCAGGTGATGACTCTTTGCATGAGGACAAAAGGAATAGCAAAATTGAAAAGTAACCCACGTACGAAATGAATGGAGTTAATGCGTGAAACGGATGGAATACATTCTCAATAATTAATTTATGTTATAAATTTATGAATATAATTAATTATTATTTACAATTAATTTATTTAATTCATAAATATAATATTATTTTTTATAATTATAAAATTAGTTAAATTATTAGACATACAAATATAAGAATTAAGTATTAAATTAAATTATTAACATAACAAAAAACATAAAAAACTCTAAGAGATATCAAATATCATTTACATTATTTTTATTATTTTAATGACAATTGATTATTAATTTTCGTGATAATTTGTAATAAACAATATAATTTATCACACTCAATTTTGGTCAGTTGCGTTAAAAACTTATAGTTATTAATATTTGCCATCATCTACCAATACTCTTAATGAGTTATAAATTATATTTATATAAGATCTTTTTCCATAATTTCACAAAGAATTCAAACATCATATTATACCAATAAAAAGATAAAAAAAAATGGCAATTTTTATTTTTATTTTTATTATAATTATTAATTCCTTTCTTCACTTAAAACACTTGGATACATAATATAAGTACATGTATAAGATACGTGCTTAATAGAATTTTGATTTTTGGAGATAC
The DNA here is from genome assembly GCA_020226215.1 of Sindora glabra. Taxonomy (NCBI): domain Eukaryota; kingdom Viridiplantae; phylum Streptophyta; class Magnoliopsida; order Fabales; family Fabaceae; genus Sindora; species Sindora glabra. Next base: position 20,587,676 of record CM035232.1, on the reverse strand, counting down.
ATTTTGTTGGTACGCTAAATTGAGTATGAAATACTCATAAAAAATATTATTCGATTCATTTTATAAAAGAGAATGGATTTTTCATCATTGATAATTAAATAAGAAACATAAGAGATGAATACTTAGTAGATTTACATAATTTAAGTTTTATTTGTTTTGTCAAGAAGTATTTTGTATGAAAAAAAATAACATTTGCATATATAGCAATAAAAAATAATATACTATTTATATTGATGATTTCAAAATTTGATATCTAAAGATATGATAATAAAGAAAAGTAAATTCTCTTTTTAAAATAAAGAAAGTTACTTTTCACAAATTTTTTATATTTAATATTAAATAAATAAAATAATTTTTATCATATTAATATTTTATAAAAAATATTTTTTTGAAATAAATAAATAAATTGATTTTGTGTTTTTATATCAAATTTTAAGACTCATAAATTTTTTGAAGTTTTAAAATTAAAGTTTTATATCATACAAAATATTAAAATTTGCATTCATCCTCCATTTAAGTAAATGATTCTTTTTTTATAATTTTTTGCATAAAATTTATAATTTTTTATCCATAATATATGAAGTGTAATCAGAGTTAAAAAAAAGTATAATTTTTTAATTCAAAATATATAAGAAACTGGAGAAGGATTAGAAAGTAGAAAATAATAAAAAAGAGATTGGATGAAATCATGTAGGAGAAGAAAATCTCTAAGGAAGCTAAGAGTATGTCTGTATATGCTCTTGTTTTTGTATTTTTAAAAATTATTTTTTCATTTTTTAAAATTATTTTTGGGTGGAAAGAAAATTAAAATTAGAGAGTGATTAATATTGTAAATAAGAAAATATTTTATTTAATTATAAAATTAATATTTAGAATAAAAAATAAAATCAAAAAATAACTAAAAGTTTTTTTTTATTTTTTTATTTTTTTATTTTTAAGTAACAAAACAGTTTCTAAAAATAAATTAGCAAATTAATTTTTTTATTTTTTAAAACTAAAAACTAAAAAATTATTTTTAAAAATAAAAAACAAACAAACCGTCAATTACTGGGATAAGGGGGACATTTGGCGGAAGAAGATCATGGGCTGCTATCAAGGATGCAACCAAATTTTATCCTTCCCTAAATAAAATAAAATGATTCGCTTATTATGAAATAACGGATCATAAATGTATCATACGATTCAATTTGTTATTTATAGGATTGTTCGTATATTTGGTAACATTAATTATAATAAATAAAAATTATTAGAATAAAATTATTAAATTTTATCTTAATAATATTTAATATATATTACATTTAATTATATTTTTTATTTATTTAAATATTACAAGTGATAAAAAATTAATTATAATAAATATAAAAATAAAAAATTATTATTATAAAATTTAAAAAAATATAATAATTATTTTTAATAAATGAAATTTTAAACATTATATTTATTTTAAGCGAAATAATGGCCAAAGTTAGATTTTATCGCCAAATTATGCAATAAAATAATAGCATTAGATTTCGTTTGGATTAGCCTAAATCAACCGAGGCTAGTAGATTTATTTTTTTTTTATTTGCCCTCAGATTTTATGATTCAAGACCAAACAACGTCATTTTTGGTTTTTCTGGGGTAAGGGCATAGAAGCTTTGCGATTGATGCCAAGGTGGAGTGATGGCCGGGACACGACTGCATTTAAATGAAATAGAAATTTTTTGGAGGACTATTTAATAAAAGCTAGGAAGGAAACCGGTAATAGTACAATAAATAGACAGGTGTTAAGACTTTATTGGTTGAAAAAATCATGGTGGGTTGCCCTAGAAAATAAGTAGGATATTGTAATCTCTCCCCTTCTTGTTTTTTCTGGGCCGGCAACGAAAGCTAATGAACCGGTGATAATACTAAAATGCTATTTTGATATTATAAGATTGAATTGAATTTGTATTAATTTAATTTTTATAAGATTAACTTTATTTTAAATTTTAATATTTCCTTACATGAGATAGAATTATTGAATTGTTGTACAAAGTAATTAAAATTTAATGTAAAATTAATTTTATAACTATTAAATTAATACAAATTTTTAATAAAATATTAAATTATATAAATCCAATCTTACTAAAAATTTTAGTCTTTTTTTTAAACAGAGGTAGAGATCATCATTTAGAAAGAAAGCTTTTAAATTTACATAAATCATCCTGATATAATAAATGAATTCATTAATTTTGAAGTAATATTTTTTTCTTACCACTCCAGTCGTTGCTCAAATTCGCTAAAAAAATTTCATTTGATTTTTTTCTATTAATAATTTTTATTTTAATCACATTTATGTTATTATAAAATTTATTATTTTATGCTTTGTTTAGAATAATATTTTTTAAAATCAAATTCATTTTAATTAAAATAATTTCTATCCATTTATAAATAAATTATATTATTTAAAAATAAATTATATTATTTAAAAATTATAATAAAAATAATTATTAAGAAATATATTTTGATTTCTTATGAAGTACCAAATATATATGCGGTGCTATTTATACCATCACTCACTTTCTTTTCACTTTTTCTTTCATATCATATCATGGAGCCATTTGATTCACAACACCTTGTGATGTAATTTTTGGTAACTTCTTAACATGTGTTTAAAATTATTTAATTAATATTAAAGAATTGATGCTTTCTAATAATTAACTTTTTAAATTTCATTTAATTTAATTATGGACTATTAGCCTTAAGGTTATATATAATGAATTTTGATGATGATAAATAAGTGTTGTAATAGCATTATATGTTTTGTGCTAAAATAATATATTGTATAAGCTTTAATAGACATATTATGTTATGGTTGATGCATATATATGATATAATAAATATGCTTATTCTTTTATATGCATGATGATAACTAAGTGTTTGCAACAGCATTACATGTCTTTATACTAAAATGTTATAAAATCTTTAATAGACATGCTATATTATTGTTGAAATAACAATGCTTGATTATATGCTTAAAGAGCTATATTGTAGATAAGCATTACTAAGCATATAATTAATCAAGATATATGATATGATGATTATGCATGTTCTTATACTAATTTATTTTATATATGAATCATGTATCAATATCTTGATATATTGGTTTGGACTAACTATATTATTTAAAAAATTTATAAACTTGTATATAAGAAAGTCCAAGATCAAGAAGAATGAGCATTGAAGCAAAGAAATGTAAGATCATCTTGTACTCAACTGTAGAATAAGGAAGAAAGATAAGAAAGGAGATGTGATATAAGTATTAAAGATTGAGAAAATTAAAGTGTATGAAAGCTTGAAAACATCAAGAAAAGTCAAGGAATTTGATTAGTATAGTTTTTCATCTTAAGGCTTAAACTTCCTTATAAAATAGAGTATTTTATGATATAGAGTTCAAACATATTTTTATAATCTTAACTTGATTAAAATGTTTTAAAAGATAGTCCACAATTCATATTTTTACAAGATAGCCTATAGGAATATTTCAAAAATCAATGAGATATGAGATTTTAATGTTTTCAATTTTGACCTTTAGTCATTCTTTTAATCATATCTCATAAAATACTCATGATTTGATTATAAAACCTTTTTCATATGAAAATAGACTCAAAGAGATTTCCATGGACATATCATTTGCTTAAAATGATCAATATATGAAAAAGTTATGATTTATACAAGTTGAATTTCAAAATCAAAATTTTGCAAATTCATTGTTTTTTACCTTTGCTCATTGTTTTAAACATATTTGAAAAATTAAATTATACATGATCATAAAACTAGTCTCATTTGAAAGTAGACTCAATTAACTTTCTAATGATAAGTTATTTCCTTAAAATGGACTTAAAATGAAAAAATTATAACCTTTTAAAGTTAAGTCTATATTTCTATTTAGGTGAATCAATTCATCAATCGATTTTAGACATTCAGAGAGCACCTTGGACCTCTTGAATCGATTCAGCAATCGATTCCAGCTATTCTGGTGCGCAAATAACAGCTAATAACGATTAGTTTTCATCTCTAATAACCCTAAACAGTTATATTACTCCATGAACTTCATATATAAATTAAGAAACACAAAATACAACGAAGAGAAAGCATGAACTACATCTTTTAACATCATTCTACTCCTTTTTTCATCAAATCATGAATTAAGCTCTATTTTGTGAAATTCTTCTATGCTAAAATTCTTCTATTTTAAGTACTTCATTTATTCTATCCACTCTTTGAGAGAGTATATTAGAGTTGATATTCATCTTGTATCACATTAGAATTGTAAAGGGTGACGAATCCCTTGTAAAATGAGATTTTACTCAAGGAAAAGCAAGAATTATGAGGCTTCTTCAAGTGCTAATTGAAACTTGAAAGAATAATGAATTGACATACAAGTTTGGAAAGCTTGGAGAGTGGATGTACACCTTGGTAAGGATATCCAATAAAGGAACCACTATAAATCCTTATATTTGATTTCTCTTCCCTATCCTTTTATTTTTTTGTAACATTACTCTATTTTTCTACTGTGTATGCTCTATTTTGCTATTACTATTTGCTGAACATATTTGTGCATTAATGCTTATGTTGTTGCTTGAATATTTGATTGATTAATTTATCTTCATTCTATTATTGTTGTTTGTTGAGATATTGTATCGAATGCTTTATTTTTATTATTGATAATTGATGAATACATTATGCATCAATATTGATCTTGATCTTTAAATGATTAAAAGGTTGAATTAAATGATTGAAAAAAAAATTCATCTATGCATGTACTTTTTGACTATTCATCTATGCATAGTTAAATGAGTAGCTTTGGACAAGAGTATTGAATTGCTATATGTTGTGTGCAAACTTTTTCATTGAATTATCTTCTTGATGCTTTGTTTATAGGTAATTAAATAAGTTAATTTATACTAATTCCTTAATTTATCATATCTTAAGTGCAACAAGCATCCTCATAAAACCTTCTTAAAATTATTTAAATCAAAATTATCTTCATCACTTTCCAAAATAAAAAGCTTTTCAAAAAGAGTTTGAAAAATAATAAGAATTTTAAAAATACATAATTCACCCCTTCTTGGGTGTAAGTTGTCAAGGCCAACATGAACTTCTTAAGAAATATATTCAAAATGATTAATATGCTATTCAAAATTATAATATAAAATATAACAAATATTAATAAATTTTAATTATCTTCGTTCATCTTTTTTTAAAAAAATATATATTTCTAATATTTCTTTTAATCATAATTTTTCTAAATTTATAATTTCTTATTTTTTAATGTACTAAAAAATTGAAATAGACTTATATAAAAAAATTAAAATGTCTTTTATAATAAGATAACTTAACAAATATATATATATATATATGAGATATCTTATTTTTATTAAATAAAAAGGTTATTTAAATAATTAATTCTATCAAAATTATATAAAATTGATGAGAAATACATAATTTTTTATTTTTATAATTAAATATTAAAATTATAGATTGTTATGACCCTCCTTAGATTGTAATCAGCATGGAACTTGATCAATCGGTTTCCATTAGCTCAACTTATCTTCCTTTGTTTAGGTGCATGTGCATGCATAAGATAATGAAGTAAATCATCAATAAAAACTATGTTAAGTGTGCAATAATGGTAATCATCAAAATAGCTCTACAATGAAATTAACTCTGCTTATAGTCCATTTTAATTAAAAGATAAGCTAATTTAACTAACTTTAACTCGAAAGAATTTATTTTTTTGCCTTTTTTCCTTTATAAGCAAGGCCTAAAAATATTTATTTATAATTAAATATTCATTGTTGCCAACTGCCTTACTAAGAAAGCTTTCAAAGGATTTATCTTTATGGTAGTGGTAGAGAAAGCAGCTTAATCTATAAATCTACAAAATAGAACACAAAATAGTAAGTTTGAGGTTTAGTGAGTAAGCATTCTAATAAATTAAAAATATAAGAAAATTTATTTAAACTATTACCAACTAAATTTACTATCCTTTAGTTTGCATACTCTTATTACATAATTCATAACACAATCTTATTAATGTCATTACAACATCCACATAAACATGTGTATCTATTTGTATAATTTCTTAATTCCATACATATCACATCCAATTCACATGATAAGTACAAATGATAAAGTAAAAAAAAAGGTAAATATTCTTATAATTCTCACTTATTCTTATCTCTCACAAGTTTATCACTATCCCCATATGTTAGCCTTGTTCTTCACAAGTCATTACTAAATCTAATGTTAAAAAATGATATCAACATGCTTCCATCTTAATCTTTCCAATTATCAACACAAATTAAACTTAATTACTAAAAAAAATAAGCAAATTATAACATAATGGTATAGATCAACACTACTATGCATTCTTTGTATAGCCTTAAATGTTCCATCAACATAATTTATCCTATTTGTATTTATTTTTAACTAAAAATTTAAGGTGTAAGTGCTATTCATGTATTTAAAAGGGACAAAATTCCCATTATTTCATATGTAAACATACACTAAGATAGTCAATCACAATTGATCTTAATAGTAAAATACAAATTTTAATTAAAGGAATTGATTTAGAACTTTTAATAATTTTTTATAAGTCTTAAATTGATTCTAGAATGATTCAGGGTAAAATTTTCAATTCTAAAAGTGGAGAGTCGATTTTGGAGTCAATTTAGTGTAGGGTAATTGCTCTCTGCCATCTAATTAATCGATTATGGAATCAATTTCACTCAAATGATTTTGCTTTTGGAAAGGGTGAATTGATTCCTAATTGCAATTTTTGCATTTTGAGCCTAGTGAATTAATTCTAGAATTGACTTGTAGATGAATGTTTTGCATTTTTCTAGAAAAAAATACTCAAATATTACAACGAAAACAATACAACTTAATTTTATCACCACCAAATGCAAAAATAACATTATAATTGTTAATTTTAACATCTTATCCAAGCCAAAAACCAACATATAGCAAATTACTTGAAATTATTCAATATCAAATTAAACCTAACTCAATTTATTCAAATCCTTAAAAAATAAGTAGAAACTAAAAGAATGACTTGTAAATCATGAAAGATATGCTAGGTAGTTTGAAAGTGAAAACATTAAAATTTCAAGAGTTAGGGTTTAAAGTTCTCAAATCCTTAAGTTATTCCAATTCCTTTATTTCCTACCATCACACAAGAAGTAGACATGATATTGCACTTAGATATGAGAGTAAACTACTTACCATGCTTAATTGTGTAAATGAGAACTATGGAAGATTGATGATGATGGAAATGAGATTGTAAAATTGATAAAAGAGGAAATTGGTTTTATGAGTTCAAGAGAATATGGCGGAAATGGGAATTTTGGCTTATTGGGAAATATGATAAAAAAAATAGCTTTAAGGGTAAAAATGAAAATTGACTTTCATAATCTCATCCACACATTTTATTTGTTTTTTTATTACACTTAATCTTAAATCACTCTCATTTATTCATAAGCTAAGTTTCTATAAATGGAATAAAATATCATAAAAATAAGATATTCCATTACCAATTATCCCATAATTATTTTTTTCCTAAATATATATTTTATTTTCTAATTGATGTAACATAAATAATAAATATAAAATAATAAAATAAATATGAATAATAAATATAATTCCATTTAAAATTAAAATTTACTATTATAATTATATTTATGATTAAATATAATATAATATTTAATATTTATTTTTTATAATACTTTTTCTTTTTATTATATTTAATAAAATAATTGTATTTTATATAATTAATAATTATATCTAAATTTTATAATTAATAAATTATACTTATTGTATTTCTTAAACCCATGATAAGGATAAAATGTTAAAATAGTTGTAGTTAAACTAAGTAGCAATAGTTTTATATCTCCATCCATAAATGACATAAAAAGATCTTTCTATTAAGTGGATGTGAATAAATAATTTTTCATAATTCATAAGAAGTAGAACTCTTTTAGAGTTTTACTTTCTACATCTTGACAATTAGATCAAACAAATCAATAATTTTCAACTTCATGGGAAGTTACATTTTACATACAACTTTTGCCAATTAGACAACTCCTAAAAGTAATTTGACTTAATTTATTATTCTTTTACATGCTTAGAATATCCTTTTTCTCTGGTGTGAAAAAAAAAAGAGTGGAAGAGGAAAGGAGTCTCATAGAGTATGGTTTATTCCAAAAATATAGGTAAATCAGTTGTACCCAATTATTCATATATCTTTTAATAAGAGATAAATCTCTGTTCAAGGTGAAAGTAATAAATGAAATAAATGATAAACTCTTTTTAATAATAACACTTTTAAGAATTAAATTTAAAACCCTTTGAATTCGAAATAGCTTGAAATTCAACCTATTATTACTAAACTAATCAATCATTGGACCTCTAGTAAATTTTAAAAACATAAACTTCATTTCACTAAACAATCTTTCATATGAATATGCTATTCAAATGTTAAAATTCCTTTAAATTTAGGATTTTAAAATTAATAGTTTCAATGATTAAAATACCATTAAATATTGCTCATTTCAATATACACAACAAATTAAATGCATTTTACTTTATTTTTTATTAATAAAAATATTTTATGATAATGGAAAAAATACTTTCCATTTTAAAGCATATTATATTTTATTTGTTTATTAATGGAAGTATAATATTTTTAGTGATAACAAAAAATGCAATTCACATTAAAATATATTATATTTTTAATAATAAATAATATTTTTTGTTGAAAACTAATTTTTATATTAAAATACATTGTATTTTTTTTACTAATTGAAGTATAAAAAAAGAGATTATAAAAAAAAGACAAATCATAAATATTTTTAGAAAGAGATTATATATTTATAAACTATAATTAGGGGTAAGATTGATATTTTCTAGTAAAAAAAATCATTTATCCATATAGAGGATTTAAAATAGTAGATTGGGCGAAAGTCTAATTAAAATTAGTTGTTTATAAGTTTACGTGAGTTTTGAAAATAGAGAGAAAATATACATATATTTTTAATATTTCAGAAGAGATTAAAATATTTTCTCCTCCCCTTAACTGTTTTAATTAACATAAAAATGTCTCTTCCCCCTGATATTAGTGTAAGGAATGATTTCAAAATATGACAAGGAAGTCAAGATGGACTTTTCTCTATAAAACAAGCTTATCTTATGCTGACGAAACCTTTAAATGCTAAGAATGACAGAATCTGGAAGGATATATGGAAATGGTAAGGCCTAGAGAAGATTAAATTATTTCTTTAGAAATTATGTCACAACAGTCTTCTAACAAATGAAGTTAAGGGAAAACGCAATATGGGCAATTCAATATGCCATCGTTGCCAGCAGTGTACAGAAACCGCAATTCATGTTATAAAAGACTGCCACTTATCTAAGCAAATATGGCTAAAGCTAGTTAGATGAAGAAGACGAGTAACTTTTTTCACAGATGATATCCAGCAGTGGATTCAATCAAATACAACACAGCACAATCTGGATACACAGGAAACAGAATGGAGTCTGAAATAGGGAATTATAGCTTGGCATCTATGGACATGGCGAAATAAAAGCATTTTTTATCTAAATTTTTTCCTTTCCAGAACAACCATTGCTGTAAATTGAGAAATATTCCAGAAACTTCAGAACAACCTCTGCATTATCAGATGGTGAAATGATAACCCGTAATGAACATAGAATCGAAGTGTATTGGTAAAAACCACCTATAAAGTGGATCAAAATTAACTGTGATGATTTAGTAAATAAAAGGAGAAATATTGCTGGATGTGCAGGACTCATACAGGATACTAATGGGCAATGGATCATTGGTTTTATGAAAAGACTCGCTTATTGTGACCCATACACAGCTGAACTATGGGGAATATGGGAAGGCCTATCCCTAGCTTGGATTATGGGATTTAAGAAGATCATTTTGGAGGTAGATTGCCAGTAGTTGGTCAATGACTTAAAGTCTTGCAAAAGCAAAAATCCTAGAATTAGAAATCTAGCACGACAATGCCAAAATCTCATCCATCGAGATTGGACAGTAACAATAAGCCATATATAGAGAAAGGCCAACAAGTGCGCAGATTGGATGGCAAATAAGAGTATTTCAATTGAGATGGATCTAATGACGCTTGAGGAACTACTAGCTGAACTTCAACAATTTCTTTGTGATTATGTAATTGGGGTCTCTACCCCTAGAATTATTTTGGAGTAGTTTGTTTCTTTTCTTTGGGCTTTTAGCCCCTCTTATTCACCAATTTTTTTTTTTAAGATCATAACATGTATTTTTTATTTTAAAATTTTGAGGAATTTAATAAACATAAATAAAATAATATCTCTTTTTAATTTATATTGAAATATCATTTAAAAATAAATCTAGTTAAGAATAAAATGAGATCTTATTTCTTGTTATCCAATTGACATACGTTTGGATTTTTTTTTAATTAGAAAAAAGAATAAATAGTAGTGGATGGAACAGATAAGGAGAATTTTTTATTTAATTATAAAATTATCTTTAAGAACAAAAAAAATAAGGTAAAAATATTTAAAAATTATTTCTATTTTTTTAAGTTGTGCAATTTTTATTCCAATTTTAATAAAGATTCTTATTTTTAAAAACACATAAACAAAAATTATTTTTAAAAGCTGAACAAAAAGGCCAAAAAATTCTAACAAATTATTCATATATGCGACTAAACCACCAATTGAAGTGGCCCCGTACTTCTTATTCTAAGCTACTCCTCCTTTTTTAATTATTTTTTAAGATATAAATTAAAATAGTTTCTAAACTTATTGTTATATTGTTTTGTCGGAGTTCGTTCCTCGTTATTTTAATTTGATATATCCCTTCCACGTTAATATCAACATATTATTATCCAAAAAAAAAATCAATATATTATTAGTTCACGAAAAAAAAATATTATTACCTTCAAGCGACAAAAGTTTTACGAATAAAGTTATTTCATTTTCCATTTATCATTTTTAAAAGGAAAAAAAATATTTTTATTTTAAGATTAATTACATTTTTTTCTATTAAACTCATTCTCAAATCAAAACAAAATTTTATTTTTACCTTCTATTTTTAAATTCACTCCTTATATTTTTTTGAAAAATAAACCAAACCCAAATCCCGTTTCAAGTTATGGTAGCTGGTCAAATGATTCAAATCAACTTCATTTTCAGCCAAAATCTTCGATTTCAATTCCGTTCAATATTACTCGCTAGTCACAGGAAAGAAAGAGAGAAAGAGAGATTCCGATTTTCCAAAACCAGATTAAACTCAATCAAATTACTTGGATCATCGTCTCAAATTAAGGTTGTGCTTTGGCGTTTAACTTTCTCATGGTCAATTAAGTGAAATGGGTCATCTGTTTTCCGAATTTTATGGATTTTCAATGTCAATGAATAGGCTGGCTTTAGTGTTTGCCTTTTTCACGGGGATAATTTACTATATGCTGGTGCATTTCTCATTTTTAGGACGATAAACTAAGAGAGAAGTGACTGGAACCTCAGAATCTAAAGTACGGTGAAGTTTCATTTCTAATGTTTTTGCATGCCTAATCGATGTTGCGAATGAAATGATCATGTAACCTCGGAGCTTTGAACCTGTCTAATGGATTTTTCATTGGCTGCTAGTCTCTGTTTGTAAGGACAAAAGTGCAGTCATTATATGTATTAAACTGTTGTTAATGCCATAGTCCTTTTTCTTGTCGATACAGGCCTCTTTGATGAAAATGGGAAGCCTCTGGGCTCGTTCGGCAGCCCATTACAGATATGGAACGATGGTGCTTGCGTTGAGGTACTTCCCTGGAGTCATGGATGCTAAATCGTGTTCATCTGGTTGGGGAAAATCAGAAAGGAAGTACACCGGTTGAACCTATTAGCACCATATCATAAAAAAAAATAGGGTTATTTGGCAAAATGATGCTTGTCTATAGCATTTAGGTGCAAGGCGTCTTAATCATTTCTTTTTCAGTTCAGGAAGTTGCTTGTCTATTTCAAATTGGACATAATATTGTAATGTAAATTCCCTTTTCCCCTCTTCGAACCAGTAATCCTCTACGGATATTTGGCATGCAATTTGTGCAGCTGCAAAACAAGCTTGCTCTCTGGCAAATGTAGCCCCTGAAGAAGTAAAGGGTCTGGGATTTGCAGCCATTTGCTCTCTTGGCATATAGCATTTTTGGAATGGAAATTTTCTAGTCATAACATGGAAGACAGATTTGCATCTAAAATAACTATAAATGGTTGTTTATAACAGTTGCAGTAGATGCTGATGGCGCTTCTGTTTCAGTTTCATGGAGCAATGATTCAAGAAGAAATGTGATAGTATGGATGGATCATAGAGCTGTAGATCAAGCTGAAAGGATCAATTCTTATAACTCGCCTGTACTGCAGTACTGTGGTGGAGCACTTTCACCTGAAATGCAGCCGCCGAAGGTATTACCTCGCACCAGCAGTGGCCAGATTCTTCATTACTGGTCAGAATGCACTGTCTAGAAATTTTACTTGTAATATGGTGGTTGAATAAGCTTATCTATAAAGTTTATATATGTAGGATATACCTTTCCAGGATTAATTCTAGCAAACTGGTTAGGTTTTGCGAAACACATTTATTCATATAATATATTAATTATTTTATTATTAAACTTGTAATAGTTCTGAGTGAAGTGTGTTTTGGTGTCTCAGTATACTATAGGCTTTAGATAGTCTCTTCTATAAATCATATGGTCTTTCTGCAAGATTCTTAGGTATCCAAATGGAAGAATGTGAGCAATTGATGAGCTCTTCCACCTTGGATGGTAAGTTCTTAGCACTTATGAAACTCAGGAAATAATTTTGAGGACGATTCTTGTTCAAACCATGTTGAATCAGCATTTTCATCCATGGGAAGTTCAATATGAAGAAAATATTACGGTACGGTTAGGTTAGTATTAAGTTTTGAAGGAGTACTGGTATTTCTTGAAGGGTTCTAATCTTTTCATGCTTGATTTTATAATTACAAAAGCTTAGCGCCAGCCAATTCAAGATTTCCAAGCAAAAGTATACTCAGCATGAAAATTTGTCTGGGTCCTAATTGCTATAATAGACAGTGACGGAAATTGAAGACCCCAACCTAACTTCTACTCATTGAGAATTCACAAATCAAATTTGCTTTTATGTGTTTGCTTTCCCAGGCTTTTTGACCAAGACACGCGATTTTCAAAATGAAATTCCCAAAATGTTGCACCGGAAAAACATTTTCCCATAACCTTTAAATTTTTTTTTTACAAGATTGGCTGAATCATGGGCTACAACTCCTCGTGACCAGTGACCTAATCATGCTAAATTACACCCTGTGATAAGTTAAGCTGGCTGGTTATGTTGGATGAGCTCTTGTGATTAGTTTGCACTAGTCACGAGGAACTGTAATCCGTAACTGCAATAATATATATTATCCTTCCTCCTCTTCCCCAACTGTTCATCCTTCAATATTCGACTCTTTGACCAGGACACGCAATTTTAAAAATGAAATTCTCAAAATGCTATGCTGGAAAAATATTTTTCCAAAACTCATAATTTTTTTTTAGAAAAATTAACTAAGTCACGGGAAGGGAGATCCTGTGATTGACTAATCACGCAAGCCCCTGGTGATCAGAATATAAAATTTTTTAATTCATTTAACCTTAATCCATTTTTTATTTTATTTAATTTATACTTATTTTTTTATTTATTTGGACCCATTTTTTTTAAAAAAATTTATTTATTTTTAATTTGTTGCCATATTTTTATTTTATATTTAATCTTCACTTAATTTATATTTAATTTAATTTATTTTTTAATATTATGAATTTTTTATACTAATTATTCAAGGTTTTAAATAATAATCAATAATTTTACTAATTCTCATAATATTGTATAATATACATAATATAATAAAATTGGTAGCTATTTAAAAATTGTTGGAATAATTAAAATCTCAATGAATATAGATTTTTATTTATTCTTTTGTAAACTTATTTGTTAGAAAATTTAAATTATAAAATTAAATTTTTAAAAAATATTTTATCCTAATGTGATTTATATATTTGTAAATTTTTTTAAATAAACATGAAATTAGAATATAATTTATATCATAAAAATAAATATTTTATTAATAAATTATGTTAATCTATAATACGATACAATTTAATTTATAAAAAATTAATTACAAATAGATTATATATTCTTAAGAAATTATTAAATGAGAATCATAAAATTATAATACGTTATTATTTTTTTATTTTATCACATATAATATTAATGTTATATAAATAATAAAAATAAATTATGCAAAAAATTTTTTAATTAAATACTTGAAAATAATGTGTTGAACAATACATAAATATTTTTAAAAAAATTAAGATATTATAATATTGTAATTCTTATGTAAAAATTAAAAAAAATTACATCATTTAATAAAATATTTGTTTAATTCCATTTTAATTATTACTTTATAATTATCTCTTATTTTTTTGTATTAAGTGAATTAATTACATATTTTATATCAATTAAAAACACTTCAGAATTGGTTAAATTTATTAATATTGAATTATATTTTTCATCAGTATTATTTAAACATCAAAGGAACTTACTTTCTTTTATTACTATAATTTTATGGATCATTTTTAATAATCACAAATAGAAGTACCATGTTACTCTTTTATCAATATTCATTTATAATTTTTCTTTCTGTGAAAAATGTTATCTAATATCAATATTCATTTATAATTTTTCTTTCTGTGAAAAATGTTATCTAATAAAACTAGAAGGGCTTAAATTATTAACCTAAAATTATTTTAAATATTAATTTTTAGATGTTAAAGTTAAATATCACCTTTAAATTACTATAAAATAACTAAATATTTTATCGTTGAATTTTAGGAATTTGAACTTTAAAGATTGAATTTTACCAAACTTATACTCAATATTTTACTATCCTAATTAATTAAGTATTTTATCAAATGATGTAATTTTTTTATTTTTATATAAGAAATACAACATTATAATTTATTAACTTTTTAATAATTTTTCGGCATGTAATTCAACACATTATTTTTAAGTATTTAAATAAAAAAAATTTGCATTATATATTTTTATTATTTATATAACATAAATATTATATGTGATAAATGGAAAATAAATAATGTATTATAGTATTAGAATTCTTATTTAGTAATTTCTTAAAAATATATAATTTGTATATAATTAATTTTTTACAAGTTAAATTGTATCATATTGTGGACTAACATAATTTACTAATAAAATATTTATTTTCATGATGCAAATTATATTTTAATTTTATGTTTAGTTAAATATTTTTATACATTATGATAAAAAATTGTTTAAAAATTTAATTTTATAATTTAAATATTTTATCTAATAAGTTTACAAGAGAATAAATAAAAATCTAGTATTTATTAAAATTTTAATTATTTTGATGATCTTTTGATAGTTACTAATTTAATTGTATTATATATATTACAATATTATAAGAGTTAATACAATTATTGATTATTGTTTACAATTTTGAGTAATTAGTATCAAAGCAACATTCAAAATATAAAAAAAATAAATCAAATATAAGTTAAGTAAAGATTAAAAATAAAAATAAAATTAGAGAACAAATTATAAATAGGTAAAACTTTAGAGAAAATGATGTCGAATTGAAGTAAAAATAATAAAGTTTAAATTAAATGGGTCACAGAGGTGGCCCGTGTGACTAGCAGATCACGAGGTCCGGAAGACCTCGTGATCAGTATTTTTCGAAAAAAAAAATCTTTAAGTATTTGGGGAAAATATTTTTATTGTACAATATAAGGAGAATTTATTTTATTAATGTCAGTGCTATAGTCAAAAGCTACTTTTATAAGTTAAAATACAGTTCTTATGTAAAAATTAAAAAAAAATCACATCATTTGATAAAATACTTAATTAATTAGGGTAGTGGAATATTAAGTGTAAGTTTAATAAAATTCAAAGATAAAATATTTAATAATGTGGTTTTCAATAATTATATGTTAGCATAACTTTAAATTAACACCATAACAAATAATATTTTAGAATGTTTCAAGAAATTTTAAATAATAATATAATGAATTGAGTTAATTCAATAATGTGATTTGAATTAATGAATAAGAGTGAAATATCTTATTTTTAATTTGTACAATTTATCTACAAATTTGGATAATATGATAAATAAAATATGAGAAAGTACTAAATCTGAAATAAAAAAGTTATGAAATAATTAAATAAATAAATTGGATAAAACGCTATAATACAATAATGAAATATTCAGTTACTAAAATGATGGCTCTCAGTCCTACATCGAAGGCGTGAGCTTGCTCATTGAGCAAGGGAATGATGTTGTTCATCTCTGTCATCATTCTATATGTGAGTCAGGCAGGTTCGACTTCTAGCGGGTGGAGAATTCAAGTCTTATTAGAAGGATTGAAATGGTGGTATAAGGGGTGAAAAATCTATGTTGTTACTGATATAGGAATCCACTGGTGTACTTAATAGTAAATGCAAAAGGGTCAAGAGATAATGCTATCAGCGAACTAGGGACTTGTTAAGTTGAATGCGATGGCGATAGGATAAAAAACGATGATTGTGGAGCATCATGAGGATGCTATAGCGTTGGTATTATACTGTATGATGGGTCAACATCTACACCTATAAAGAATTGCGCTGAAGGGGTATAAGTTGATGAATCTGCACTTCTTATATCAACCTGCATTAATGGAGGGGTGTAGGAGGAGGAGATGCTTATGTCATCGATGGATGATCATAGGAGATACTTTCATCATTATTCCCTTCCTCGAGCAAAATAGGATCCCTAAAAGACATGAATTCGTGGCCTCTCCTACCACGCCTAGACTCGAGAATGAGTGATCTCCATAATTCAGTAGCCGAATAAGCAGGTAGGGAAGTTGTCATGTCTCGATGCTCCCGCTTTTGTCACATGTTTGTTTTCTCCTCCATTTTCTTTTCTCTGCTAATTTCTCCTGCAACCAAGCAAAAAAGATTCCATTTTCTTTGGTCAGTTTTCTATCCCTCTTGTTTTCTACGCAACCAAGCAGGAGATTCATGTATTTTACAATATATTTAACTGTGTATTTACTAATTATATTTTATCATTGTGTTCAATTTGACCATATATAAAATTTGTGACTAATTTTTTTATATGATAGGTAGGACATCCGAGGGCGCAGATTCAGAATACAAAATAAAATAATTCCCTTTTCTTTTGAGGATATGGCATTAATAATTAGTTTACACATTGGAGGAAGACCTGTCGATATTGATGGAGACCTTGGCATGTCCAGGATTCATGAGTTATGTAATCAAAACATTACAATCAATTCTGTTAAAAATGTCATGTTTGAAAATATGGCTGATGATGTAGTAGATTTTTGCCTGTTGTATATAACATTTTGTTTTGGAAAGTTCTACTTTCCAGTCACTGGTAAAAAAATCTACTCACGCCCATTAAAATTACTTGATGATATAAATCAACTTAATGACTTTAGTTGGGGAACAGCTGTATATGATATTTTGATTCAAGCGTTGAATAAATCATCAAAAAAGAAGAATGATAACCAACTGCGCATAAAAAAGAGTGATTTGCAGTATTGTCTTTTTATATTTACTAGTATTACTATATTAACTATTTCTCAAGATTGACCGTTATGCTGATGATATTGAATAAAATGGAATCAAGAAAGCAAACCGATATAGAATTTTTGCCAATCATGATACCTAATATTAGATCGTGACAAAACTATATTTACAGTATTGTCTTTCTATATTTACCAGTATTGTTATATCTATCTATATTTACCAGTATTGCTATATTAACTATTTCTCAAAATTGACCATTATGCTGACGATATTGAATAAATTGAGTTAGGTAAAATATATATTTTACCTATCTTTGTTTTTTTCCTTTTACCTTCTTCAAATTGGTAAAAGAGGAAGAAAAATTTGGATACCTCTATATTTTTGAAGCTAAGAATGAAAAAATAGTTTAGATAATCTACAGTGAGGCTAGCCCAATTCCTAAATCCATTAAGGATGTTTTGAGGGGTTCTAAATATTTCCTCATCTCAAATTTCCTTCGACAAAGTCCACGAATGCGATGCTAAACTTATTCTCAGAGGCAAAAAAAAAGCACAAAAAAATGGAGTGAATAGATTGAGTATTTGATTGAAAAATATGATCTCAAATGAAATCAAGCTAGTTTAGTTGGTACCAAAGTATAATTGAACTTAAATGAATTCATATCTATTTAATGATTATTTTTAAGAATTTAAATTCAAATCTAACTAAAAATAGGTTTACTAGAAAATGAATCAAATTAATCAAGGTGACTAATCATTTTACTATCTTGACTAATTCTTCATGATATCGTCCACCCGCTAATGAATATTGATCAATTATCAATTATTGACTGATATCTAATAAAAAATGACTATTTATCTATCTATATTTATCAGTGATGTTATATTAACTATTTCATATGATTAACTATTACGCTGACGATATTGAATAAATTGATTTAGGCGAAATATATATTTTACCTATTTTTGTTTTTCTACTTTTATCTTTTTCAAATTGGTAATAGAGGGAGAAAAATTTGGATCCCTCTGTATTTTTCAAGCCAAGAATGAAGAAATGGTTTAGATATCTACAGTGAGGCCAACCAAGTTCCTAAACCCATTTTCAAGATCCATTAAGGATGTTTTGGGTGGTTTCAAATATTTTCTCATCTCAAATTTTCTCTGACGAAGTCTACGAATGCGATACTAAGCTTATTCTCAAAGGCTAAAAAAAAAGCACAAAAAAATAAGGTGAATGGATTGAGTGTCTAATTGGAAAATATGATCTCAAATGGAATCAAGTCAATTTGATTGGCCCCAAAATATAATTGAACTTAAATGAATTCATATCTATTTAATGACTATTTTTAAGAAGTTAAATTCGAATCTAACTGAAAATAGGTTTAGTAAAAAATGAATCAAATTTAAATTCAATTTAAGTATCAAGGTGACCAATCATTTTACCATCTTGACTAATTCTTCATGATATCAATCACTCGCTTATAGATATTGACCAATTATTAATATTGACCGATATTTAAGAAAAATGATCATTTATTTATCTATATTTACCAATAATGCTATATTAACTATTTCTCAAAATTGACCATTATGTTGACGATATTGAATAAATTGATTTAGGGCAAATATATATTTACATATGAATATTTTTCTACTTTTGTCTTCTCCAAAAAGGTCATAGAGGAAGAAAAATTTAGATCCCTCTGTATTTATGAGGCTAGGAACGAAGAAGATAAAATTAGAAAAATAAATATAGGTAAAATATATATTTTGCTTAACTCAATTTATTCAATATCATCAGCGTAATGATCGATCTTAAGAAATAGTTAATATAATATCACTGATAAATATAGATAAATAAATGATAATTTTTTATTAGATATCGATCAATAGTTGATAATTGGTCAATATCCACTAGCGGGTGGACGATACCATGAAGAATTAGTAAAGATGGTAAAAAGATAAGTTACCTTGATACTTAAATTGGATTTAAATTTGATTCATTTTTTAGTAAACTTATTTTTAGTTAGATTTGAATTTAAATTCTTAAAAATAATCATTAAATAAATATAAATTCATTTAAGTTCAATTATACTTTGGTGCTAACTAAATTGGTTTGATTCCATTTAAGATCATATTTTCCAATCAAATACTCAATCCATTCACACCATTTTTTTGTGCTTTTTTTTCTAGCATCAGAGAATAAACTTAGCATCGCATTCGTGAACTTTTGTCGAAAGAAATTTGAGATGAGGAAATATTTGAAACCCTTCAAAACATCCTTAATGGATCTTGGAAATAAGTTTAGAAACTGGGCTCGCCTCACCGTAGATTATTTAAACCATTTCTTCATTCCTAGCTTCAAAAATATAGAGGTGTCCAGATTTTTCTTCCTCTTTTACCAATTTGAAGGTAAAAGCAAAAAAATAAAAATAGGTAAAATATATAGGGGAAAATATAATTTACCCCCTAAACTTTCACCTAATAACAAAATTCATACACAAACTTTAAAATGTAACACAATAACCCCCTGAAGTTTCAAAAAAATTGAAACCGTTATTTCCTCAGTTAAAGAAAACAGAATTGGGCACAGCAGGCTAAACGCCTCAATTGTAGTGGTGGCCCGGGGCTAATTTTCCTGTTCCAAGGGCGCCATTTTTGGATTACGGGCAGGAAATGTCTTCGTCAGCGGCAGCAGCAGCAATTCCATCCTCACCACCTACTGCAGCGGCTGTCCATGGCAGTAGTCGATCCAAAGCAAAAGATGGTGAGCGAAGATTTGGTGACCTACCAGCCTCAGTAGGCTAATGGACCAGGTTTCGAAGGCCGCAGAACTGATCGAAGCCGATAATCCGGAACTCGTGCAAGGGATATTTGCGCGGCTCAATCACCAAATTCCTTCCACCGGTAAGCCTTTCCAGAGGGCTGCTTTTTACATGAAGGAGGCGTTGAACATTCTTCTCAGTTCAAATACTAGTAATTCTCTGAATTTCACGCCTAGCGGCCTATTACTTAAAACTGGAGCTGACAAATCATTCTCCGAAATCTTACCGGTTCTTCAATTTGCCAATTTTACTTGTAACCAAGCACAGCTTGAAGCTGTAGAAGGTTTTGATAGGGTTCATATCATAGATTTCGACATAGAGTTCGGCGGACAATGGGCTTCATTTATGCAGGAACTAGTATTGAGAAATGACGGTGCGCCCTCCCTGAAAATCACTGTATTTATGTCTCCCTTGATGAAATCGAACTCACTTTCACTTGTGATAACTTGAAGCAATATGCTAGTGTGATTAACATGTCCTTTGAGCTAGAGATTCTAAGCCTTGAGATGCTGAATTCGGCTTCGTGGCCTCAACCTCTCTGGGATTGTGAGGCTGCTGCTATTAAATTGCCCATTGATGCATTCTCCAATTGCTCATCATATCTCCCCTTGGTGCTGCGCTTTGTGAAGCAGCTAATTCTTAAGATTGTGGTCACTTTGGATAGATATTGTGATCGAACAGATGTGCGTTTTGGTGAGCACCTATGTCATGCCCTTCGGTCTTACTCATGGCTCTTTGAGTCACTAGGTGCAAGTCTCCGTTTGTCTTAACATTGAGACCAACGGTTTCAATTTTTTTGAAACTTCAGAGGGGTAATATGTTACATTTTAAAGTTTATGTATGAATTTTACTATTGGGTAAAAGTTTAAGGGGATAAATTGTATTTTCCCCAAATATATATTTCACCTAACTCAATTTATTCAATATCGTCGACATAATGGTCAATCTTGAGAAATAGTTAATATAGCAATACTGGTAAATATAAATAGATATAGCAATACTAGTAAATATAGAAAGATAATACTGCAAATATAGTTCTGTCACGATCTAATTTTAGGTATTGTAATTGGCAAAAATTTTATATCAATTTGCTTTCTTGATTCCATTTTATTCGCAAAGTTTACTCTTTTTTATGTTCCTTACTCATCAAAATGAACATCCAAAAACAATATCAAATTTTAGCTTCCTTTTTGTCACTTTTAGTGTTTGTAGGGCAATTCACAAATCGGTGCTGCCCTTGATAATTTATGCGCGGTTGGTTATCATTCTTTTTTTTTAATAATTTATTCAACACTTGAATCAAAATATTATATACAGCTGTTCCCCAACTAAAGTCATTAAGTTGATTTATATCATTAAGTAACTTTAGTGGGCGTGAGTAGATTTTTTGCCGGTGACTAGAAAGTAGAACTTTCCAAAACAAAATATTATATACAACTAGCAAAAATTATCTATTACATTATCAACCATATTTTCAAACATGGCATTTTCAATAGAATTAATTGTAATATTTTGATTACATAATTCATGAACCCTGAACATGCCAAAATCTCCATCAATATCGACAAGTTATCTTCCGATGCGTAAACCAATTATTAATGTCACATCCTTAAGAGAAAAGGGAATTATTTAATTTTGTATTTTAAATCCGTACCCTCGGATGTCTCACCTATCATATGAAAAAATTAGTCACAAATTTCATATATGGTCAAATTGAACATAATGATAGAATATAGTTAGCAAATACATAGTCAAATATATTGTAAAATACATGAACTCCCTGCTTAGTTGTGTAGAAAACAAGAGGGATAGAAAACTGGTCAAAGAAAATAGAATATTTTTTTGCTTGGTTGCAGGAGAAATTAGCAAAGAAAAAAAATGTAGGAAAAAACAGACATGTGACAAAAGTGGGAGCATCGAGACATGACAGCTTCTCTACCTGCTTATCCGATTACTGAATTATCGAGGTCACTCATTTTCGAATATAGGCGTGGTAGGAGAGACCACAAATTCATGTCTTTTAGAGATCTTATTTTGCCCGAGGAAAGGAATGATGATGAAAGTATCTCTTATGATCATCCATCGATGACATAAGCAAGTGTCCCCTCTTCTTACACCCTTCCATTAATGCAGGCTGATATAAGAAGTGCAGATCCATCAACTTATACCCCCTCAGCATAATTCTTTTTAGGTGTAGATGTTGGCCCATCATACAATATAATACCAACGCTAGAGCACCCTCATAATACTCCACAATCATCGTTCTTTATCCCATCGCCATCACATTCAACTTAATAAGTCTCTAGTTCCCTGATGGCGTTATCTGCTGACTCGTTTGCATTTACTATTGAGTACGCCAGTGGATTCCTAGACCAACAACAACATAGATTTTTTACACCTAATACCACAATTTCAGTCCTTTTAATAAGACTTGAATTCTCCACCCGCTAGGAGTCGGACTCGCCTGACTCACATAGAGAATAATAACAGAGATGAACAACGTTCTTCTCTTGTTCAACGAGTAAGGCGACGCCTTCAATGTGGGACTGGGAGCCATCATTTTAATGACTGAATATTTTATTATTGTATTATAGCATTTTATCCAATTTATTTATTTAATTATTTCATAACTTTTTTATTTCAAATTTAGTACTCTCTCATATTTTATTTATTATATTATCCAATTTTATAGATAAATTGTACAAATTGAAAATCAGATATTTCACTCTTATTCATTAATTCAAATCACATTATTGAATTAACTCAATTCATTATATTATTATTTAAAATTTCTTGGAGCATTCTAAAATACAATTTGTTATGATGTTAATTTTAAATTATGCTTACACATAATTATTGAAAATCACATTATTAAATATTTTATCTTTGAATTTTACTAAACTTACACTTAATATTCCACTACCCTAATTAATTAAGTATTTTATTAAATGATGTGATTTTTTTTTATTTTTAGATAAGAACTGTATTTTAACTTATAAAAGTACCTTTTGACTATAGCACTGATATTAACAAAACAAATTCCCCTTATATTGCATAGTAAAAATATTTTTTCAAAATGCTTAAAGATTTCTTTTTTCGAAAAATATTGATCACAAGGCTTGGGGGACCTTGTGATCTACTAGCCACATGAGCCACCTCTGTGACCCATTTAATTTATTTAATTTAAACTTTATTATTTTTACTTCAATTAGACATCATTTTCTTTAAAGTTTTACCTATTTATAATTTGTTCTCCAATTTTATTTTTATTTTTAATCTTTACTTAACTTATATTTAATTTATTTTTTTTATATTTTGAATGTTACTTTGATACTAATTACTCAAGATTATAAATAATAATCAATAATTATATTAATTCTCATAATATATATATATATATATATATATATATATATATATATATATATATATATATATATATTAAATTAGTAACTATCAAAATATCATCAAAATAATTAAAATTTTAATAAATACTAAATTTTTACTTATTCTCTTATAAACTTATTAGATAAAATATTTAAATTATAAAATTAAATTTTTAAACAATATTTTATCATAATGTGATGTATATATTCATAAAAATATTTAACTAAATATCAAATTAAAATATAATTTGTATTACGAAAATAAATATTTTATTAGTAAATTATGTTAGTCCACAATATGATACAATTTAACTTGTAAAAAGTTATTTACATACGAATTATATATTTTTAAGAAATTACTAAATAAGAATTCTAATACTATAATACATTATTTATTTTTAATTTATCACATATAATATTTATGTTATATAAATAATAAAAATATATAATGCAAAAAAAATTTATTTAAATACTTGAAAATAATGTGCTGAATTACATACCGAAAAACTATTAAAAAGTTAATAAATTATAATGTTATATTTCTTATGTAAAAATAAAAAAAAATCACATCATTTGATAAAATACTTATTAATTAGGATAGTGAAATATTGAGTATAAATTTAGTAAAATTTAATCTTTAAAGTTCAAATTCCTAAAATTCAACGATAAAATATTTAGTTATTTTATAGTAATCTAAAAGTGATATTTGACTTTAATATCTAAAAGTTAATATTTAAAATAATTTTAGGTTAATAATTTAAGCCATACTAATTTTATTAGATAACATTTTTCATAGAAAGAAAAATCATAGATGTATATCGATAAAAAAGTAACATAGTACTTCTATTCGTGATTATTAAAAATGATCTATAAAATTATAATAATAAAAGAAAGCAAGTTCCTTTAATGTTTAGATAATACTGATGAAAAATATAATTCAATATTAATAAATTCAACCAATTTTGAAGTGTTTTTAATTGATATAAAATATGTAATTAATTCACTTAATACAAAAAAATAAGAGATAATTATAAAGTAATAAGTAAAATGGAATTAAACAAATATTTTATTAAATGATGTGATTTTTTTTTAATTTTTACATGAGAATTACAATATTATAATATCTTAATTTTTTTAAAAAGATTTATTTATTGTTCAACACATTATTTTTAAGTATTTAATTAAAAAAAATTTGCATAATTTATTTTTAATATTTATATAACATTAATATTATATGTGACAAAATAAAAA
Organism: Sindora glabra; assembly: GCA_020226215.1. NCBI lineage: Eukaryota > Viridiplantae > Streptophyta > Magnoliopsida > Fabales > Fabaceae > Sindora > Sindora glabra. The sequence continues at coordinate 20,562,530 of CM035232.1, read as the reverse complement.
ATTAATAACATATTATAATTTTATGATTCTCATTTAATAATTTCTTAAGAATATATAATCTATTTGTAATTAATTTTTTATAAATTAAATTGTATCGTATTATGGATTAACATAATTTACTAATAAAATATTTATTTTCATAATACAAATTATATTATAATTTCATGTTTATTTAAAAAAACTTACAAATATATACATCACATTAAGATAAAATATTTTTTAAAAATTTAATTTTATAATTTAAATCTTCTAACAAATAAGTTTACAAAAGAATAAGTAAAAATTTATATTCATTGAAATTTTAATTATTCCAACGATTTTTAAATAGCTATGAATTTTATTATATTATGTATATTATACAATATTATGAGAGTTAGTAAAATTAATTATTTAAAACCTTGAATAATTAGTATAAAAAAAATTCAAAATGTCAAAAATTAAATTAAATATAAATTAAGTAAAAATTAAATGTAAAATAAAAATATGACAACAAATTAAAAATAAGTAAATTTTTTTTAAAAAATGGGTTCAAATAAATAAAAAATAAATATAAATTAAATAAAATAAAAAATGAGTTAAGATTAAATGAATTAAAAATTTTTACATTCTAATCATCGAGACCCGTATTACCAGTTGATCACGGCATAGGGTCCCCCTTCCCATTACTTAGCCAATTTTTGAAAAAAAAAAATTTTTTTTAAAGGTTTTGGGAAAATGTTTTTCTAACACAATATTTTGGAAATTTTATTTTGGAAACCGTGTCCTGATCAAAAAGCTGGATATTGAAGGATGAATGACTGGGGGACGTGGAGGGAGGGAATATGTGCTACTACAGTCACGGGTTACAGCTCCTCGTGACCAATGCAAACTGATCACGGGAGCTAACCTAACGTGACCAGCTAGCTCAACTAATCATGAGATGCAGCTTAACATGATTAAGTCACTGGTCACGGGGAGCTACAGCCCGTGACTCAGCCAATTTTTTTTTTTTAAAAAAATTTAAGGGTTTTAGGAAAATGTTTTTCCGGCCCATCATTTTGGAGATTTCGTTTTGAAAACCGCAGTTCTGGTCAAAAAGCCTGCTTTTCAATCTACCTTTCTACAATTTTTATTCCATTTTTACATGGATAGACCTTTAAAGGCCATATAATAAATAAAAATTGAATTCAAGATTACATACAGATGGTGGTTAATTTAAAATTTACAGTAGGCAAATGCAACAGGAGCAAATTCTAGAAGTTAGGACACAGAAAGAGACTTAGAATTCAATGGGTAACTGGGAAACAATTTCTTACCAGGGTTGCTGTAGGAAGCCTGTATAACATGATTGTGCTTGTGCTTCCATTGCACCCAATGTATCACCATGATAAGAATTCTTAAGTGCAAGGATCTGAAATAATTTTACTTAACAATCAAGAACAATAAATGATCCACTTCTGACCAACTTCCTTGTTACACTAAGAGAAAGAACTCATGCCCCAGGCTTTTAAGGAATTATAATCAACAGAAATTTGAGTAATGGCATGTTGAGCAATGCTGTATATAAGCACCTACTTGCAAAGCAAGGTTAAAATCACAGGCCATCAATTTAAACTGGAAGTCAATTCCAATAGATCATGAAGCATAATTCCCTTGACCTAGAAAACAGCATATAAGATACATAAATCATTATAACTCTTGAAAGGCTAAGAAAAACCTAAATCAACTTTGTAAAATATACCTGGTGTAGAGAACTTTGCCTAAGAATCACAAGTTTAAGGAAAAGGACATTACCAGTCAGATTAGTATCATAATACCAAGCAGAATACAGAAGAATTTACGGAAGAATTATAACCTATATGGCATTTCACAAGTGACAGACAAAAAGGTATGATAAGGATTCCCCGACTCAACCTATGATTTGAAAGTTTCTCTTCACAACTCTCCGATTTAAACTTCCACCTCATTACCAGACTAATTGGAGGACCCAACTTTGTGACCAGAATACATGTCTTCTTGAAAATGAAGCCAGTCCTCTATGTTCATTTTGGACAACTTTGAGCAATGCAATTTTAAGGTCATTTATACAATGGATTTTACATCAGTTTGACATATGTTCAGTATCCATCCAAATATAAGGCTTTACCCCTAAGCAAAACATATAAGAACCAGCCAGTCTGGGTTCTATCAATTGCACCCTCACCATTATCACATTATGATATTCGATCCTTAAGCATCATTTGCTTTAAGTTTGACAAAATTAAATATCTGGGTAAACAAAATCATTTGATAGCACTAACAATTGTGATTATTCAATAATAAAAGACTATTCTGGACACGTGGTTTTGTCCCGGAATGGTCATTCTTCCCTTTCACATATAGGACTTTACCAATAGTTGTCAACTTTTCAGAACCCTCTTTTACCTATGGATTTTGACTAATATGAAACATGTAGTAGAATGCCAATATGCATAAGACTAATTTAGCAAAGCTATTTCATTCACTTCAGAAAAATTTAAATATTCAGAGCGGAGAATACCAGTCTACAATAAGGAGGAAACTACCACTCAGAAATTGTAATGGATATAGGTGCCCACCATCAGCTCAATGGGTTTTTCAGTTGTATTATCCTTTTCATTAATGAGTCCATGATCAAGAGAAAATCTACGAAAGGCCATCTTGAGAGCAATTCCAATAGCTGTAGATCCATTATCTGAAAAATATACTCGAGAAGCCCAACCCACACAAAAGAATACACTAGTTTAGTAAGATACTCAGACTACATAGCAACAAACATAAAATAACACGCGACAATAACTAAACGAAGAAGTGCAAGCTATTCACTGAATGTCACATTCAATGATAACTCTCCACATTGCCAACATCATTAAGTAACCAAACATTCCCAACTCAACTATTTATAATCCTCATTGCATAGCCTTGAGATCAGGAAACACAATCTTCGTACAAATACAAATGATTAAAAACTGAAAGGTAGAAGAAGGACCACCCTAACAATTTCCTACACCATCAAGCAAAAGCTCAGCACAATCTAAGGCTGGTTCATAAGCATTCTCAGGAAACATAACATGTCCAAATCTTGCAACAATATATTCCATCTCCCTTGAAAGCTCAGACTGAAATCAACTAAATGAAAAGATCACATTAAAAAAATGGGAAATAAAACTTCAGGGGTACCATCATTTAGGGGTATGTAGGTATTCCAAGGGAAATCGTTCAGTATAAAATCCAAGATCTCTACGACTACACTCGAGTAAATCATCATCGTTATTCAACCATGAAAATAAAAAAACACAATAAAGAGTTAGAAAGAACGGGGAACCTGCAAGGTAGCATCCGGTCCTTGGGTCCACCAACCAGCGCATGCATCAAATACTGGTGTTATGACTTCTGTTTTTTGAGCACAAAATACAAATTAACATCGCCGTCACTTCATCCGCTATAAATATTGGCTTCCAAATAAGCAATAAGAAATTCTATTGAACAACGACATCAAAAAATAAAGTACGCTCACGACGATATACCATATCAATTTGCGAAGCTCTAAGACACAGAAAACTGAATACACGCATAAAACAAAGAACCAAAAAAAACAAAAATGAAATGACATTTGACCACAAAAATTTTTAACTTTCAAATAACGACCATAAAAGAATATTCTTCTAGAACCAACCCTTGAAAACAGCAAAATTCTCCCCACAGCGTGAATCAATTACTGTCACGCCTTCTTCTGGTACAAGTTTGTGTTGAGTGAAAGCCCACCAGAAGATATTACCTGCTTTCCCGGCATATCATGCAACCTCCTAATTCTCTCTGAATATGCAGATATCATTATTTCCTTAAGATTAGCAAATATATCATTGGAGTCTTGAAGCCACTCCGTCAGGTCGTCTGACAGATCTTTTGGAACAGGTGGCAGCACTAACACGGGAACCCTGTTAGAGGAACCCGATGAAATACTATAAAACCTACATGGGCAATTATACTGGAAAAGGGAACAAAAATCGAAGTAAATGGAAACTGAAATGAAGCTCACTTGTTTCGCATATAAGACATTAGCGGAACATCATTTAAAAGGCCATGATCATCAAGAATAACAGCAGCAACATCATAACCTCGAACTGTCAAGCTCTCATAAGCTGAAATTGTTCCAGAAACACCTCCTATCTCCCATCTCCAACCAGCATGACCGGAATACGGAGTGGCCTGGCACAAAATGGTCCAAATATTTGAATTAATTTTTTTTCTAAAAAAAAAGTCACATTGATTCCACAAATTCTGCAAGGAATAACAAAGCGACTAACACTTGCACCTGTATAAGTCACATTGAAGAGACCCAGAAGGACCCGGACTCGCCACCCCACCAGCTGTTTCAACTACACACAGGACTTCCGATCTCTCTTTATCTTCCCCACCTTCGACTACATTTCTAAAACACCTCTGTAATGTTTCGAACACCAGTGAGTCCTTCACAGCTCCACTTTCTCTTTCTGCAGACAAATGCGGCGACACTGCTTCTCTCCAAGCACACATTGTCTTACAAATCAACTCCGAATGCGCATTCCCTTCACCATCAAGCTTCTTTTCCTCAAACCATACCAATTCACGCATCCCAACTTTGCAATTCTGGTTCTCCCATGGTTGAAATGTAGCATTTGCGGCTGCTGCGGAGCACAGAGAGAAATGGATGGATTACAACGGAGGAAAATATCACAGACTTTATTAAGGACGAAGCGGGAATCGGAGTCGGCAGAAACCTTGTTTGGATGGGCTTGACGTAGTGGAATTTGGTGGGGGAAAAGAGAAGGAAACTGGCGGCGATGCCAGCGGAGACAGGGTTTTTCCAACATTGGTGTTGGAGCCCCATATGAGGTAAGTTGGGGGAGAGAGTGCTAGCTCAAGATGTTCTGGAGCAGAGGAAAAGCTGGCGGGGGCGGCGTAAGAGGAGGACGGAGGAGAAGCGGTACATATTGGAAGGGAAAGGCGGAAGCAAGAATACCAAGAAATTTGAAATGAAGTATGGGGGAAGGGAATGGTAGGCGAGTGAGGACCAAGGAGGGGAAGTCAGAAAGGCAGAAGGTACTCTCAACTAAAATGGATGGAGTTGTCTTGTCGATGGGCGGGACCAACTAAAAGCTAATTTTTTGTTTTTTCTGGGACGGCAACTAAAATGGATGGAGTTTCCATGTTATTGTTGCTGCGAACCAAACGACCCTTAAAACTAACGAAACTGTGGTAATAGACATTTTTTTTTTTGGCTATTCTCCGGTAATCACGTTAAAAACGTGAGTACCGATGAGTACCGAAAATTTTAAAAATTGTGAGGCATTGATGATGAGGTGGTTCAATCTGGGCCGTTGATGACTAATCACTTGAAACTGGTTGGAGTTACAATTGAAGAGCCCAGTAGAAAGACCATTATGCCCTTATTGGATGGGCAGAATGCCAAGAATCCGAGCAAATACATGCAGCCCGATCGAAAACTTTATCTCTTGCCCGCTACTGCCTTCCACTATCGTCTGATCATGACTATCAATGGCGCTCACCAGCAACACTAGTCATTCCTTTAATTCGACGTCGAATCTCACTTCACCAAATCGTGTATGCTTCATTGCTCGTTTCCATCAGTCTCTGCTTTCCCAGCCCCAAAGTTTGTTGCTAATAGCTTCCTTTACTGTCGTGAGGCAACGATAGGATTCTTTTTGTTGCCGGCGAGTCACAACACTGACCCATCCCATTTGTTGCAAGATTACTCGTATCTCCTTCTTCGGTCACTATATTGCTAATTCTAGAATGATGCCGCAAGCCATTCTATTCCTCGATTTTGTTTCCTTTGGGTAAAATCAATTTCATTTTTACTTCATTTAGCCAATAAGGTTCTGTTATTTTCAGCTAGTTAAGTCTAAAAAATCAACTTATATACATTTTCGATATTTATGTTAGGAATGTTGATGATTTATAGATTGACAAGTGAAAGCACCATTAAATAGAACATTTTGAAGAAAGCAAAACAGAGGATTGATCTTGATGATTTAGTTATTCAAAGTGGGGGTTACAATATTGAATTCTTCGAGAAGCTTGATTCTATGGAATTATTTTCAAGTCATAGAACGCTATCAATTAAAAATATGCAGCAGGAGAAAAACTAGACAAATGGGGCTGAGGTTTCTCTAACTAATGCAAATTCAAAGGTTGCATTAAAATATACTGAAGATGATGCAGATTATATGGCATTGAAGAAAAATAAACAGGAAGAAGCTATGGACAATTAATTATGATGAGTTGCCTTCAATTCTTCTACTTTGATGGAAATGTTCATGATGTTTTTTTTTTGTTTTTGTTTACATGCTGTATTAGAAGTGCCACCCCTCAACGAAGGTGCAGTGGATCCGGATTTTCCTTTAAACTGGAAGAACGTGCTAAAAAGTGGAAGTAGGTTGTTGTACAAACATTCATATGAACCTTATGATATCAATGTAATCACTATAAATGCTAGATACTAATTGTTTTCATCTTTTGTTCATCAGTTCTCAATCAAGTGAAACCATAGTATTGACTTTCACCGTCCACTTCAACTGATAGTCATCCCATTTGTGATGAAATGAAAAACAAAGTGCATATTCCTATTCCAGAATTTGACCATGTAGGAATGCATGAATCCCAATCTTATGGCTTTGACCAGTTTAATCTAAACAATAGACTGAAGATGTCGATCGATATTTCCTATGATAGCAGATACACACAAGTTAATTTATTCACCTTACAAGTCATCCACCCAAAATGTATAGCATGAAGCCGAACTCTGCCACTGTCTTTGACTTCGTTTAAAAGGCGTTTTGCACTGGATAATGGTATCTGCTTCGGACAATCTTGCATTGACAGAACATACTTCTCTCCTTTGGCTCTATGCTTTATTCAGTCACCTTGTCTCACAGAATGTTGATCGAAGAATGTCCGTTCAAACAAGTAGGAATTCGTTTTCCTGTTAACAAGCAATAGGGGCAATTTTGACAAGAGATAGAACGCATCCCCCGTTGCTATTCCAGCTAACAGAAAATATCCAGTCATTTGTCCATGTGTCGGCGTGCGAGTGGCTCTCATGCATGACTACTTAAGAGTACCGTAAATATGAGTACTTAAGAAAGCCCCTTTTTTTTAACAAAATTAATAATTTCGTTTTTAAAATTGGGTGTTTCCTGTGTACCCTGCTATATGGTACACTTAAAAAGGAGCCGCTGAACACTTGCGTGTATAACATATTTTTGTAATTAATTATAGTTTTGGTTAAAAAGTTCATTTCACCCGTAAAAGAAAGTTGAATTGAGAAGGAAATTCTATTTTACAAATTAAATGTTATAAAATATATTATATTTTAATTTAATTATTATATTATATTATTTAATAATATTAGCTAATCATTTGAATTATTTTTTTTCTCTTTCACCAATTTTTCATTCTAATCATGCTTTTTAACTCTTAATACTCATATCTAATATCTTATTTCTCTTCTTTTTATATTACTTGCTTCATTGTATATTTTTTTATATTCTTTTTTTTTGCTAACTATTTTTTTATATTCAATCATATTATTTATAATTCATATACTAATATTATCAAAATAATATATATATAATGATATATTTTATTTTAAGGATAAAAATAATTTAATAATTTAAAATATTAATTTAATTAAATATTTAAAATTTAACTTTTATTAATTTTCAATAAAATTTCAAGCTGTATTTTTTATTTACTTTTATCATTGCATTTATTTTTATGTCAATTAATATTATTTGTAACTTAGATACTAATATTACTAATAATATAAATATAATATAATATAATATATTTTATTTTCATTATAAATATATTTTAAATAATTTAAATATTTAATTTAATCAAACTATTTAAATATGTATTTTGTTTTAAAATATTATCACTTTTCATAATCGATGCACTATTATTTTCTTTTATTTTTTGAATTGTATATTTTTAATTTTTCCCTTTTTACATGTTCACTCTTACTCTTACTCTTACTATTTACAATTCAAACATTAGTATTACTAAATAGTATATATCTAACATAATATATTTTATTTTTATTATGAATATTTCAAATAAACTTAAACTTTACAACTCATATGCTAATATTACTAAATAATATAGACATAACATTGTATAATTCACTTTCAATATAAACTTAATTTTAAATCAAAACTTTAATATATGATGCATTAATTGAATTAATGAATTAATTGATTGATTATTCTACTTTTTAATGAACATATTTAAAAATCAAAATTAATATTTTATGCATTTAAATTTTGTCAATTGTCACTTAATATCAATTTTTAAGCACTTTATTTTAAATTAAGCATATATTAATTAAAATTTTGTTAATGCTTTATAATTTATATGCTCTTAGTTTATTAATTCTATTGCATATTTTTCTTTTCACGTGGATTCCTACTGTTTAGGATTCATATGCTTAAATCAATAAATAACATACATATAATATAATATATTTCATTTTTATTATAAAATAATTTTAAATAAGTTTAAACTTTAATATAGAAAGTTTTGCTTAAATTAATTAATTTAATATTTATAAATAAAAATATTTGAAAATTAAGATATTTATTTATTTATATTTTATCAATATTTTGTTGACATCAATGTTAAGTGTTATACTTGAAATTAAATATACGTTAATTAAAATTTTATAACTCACTCTAAATTTATAGAATGTTAAAAATTTATTATTTACAAATTTAAATGTATGACTGTAAAAAAAACATAATAAACTAAATTCTAACATTATTATAATATATTTTCTAATGGAAAAATATCTACTTCAATTTTGGAATCATTAGATTTTTTCCAATTCAAATATAAAGATTTAAAAATTATCCCTTAAACTTTATAAAAATTAAAATTAATACCCATCAACCACTTAATTAATTATTTTAACAAATTATAATTTTTTTGTAAAGATTCTAAACAAGAATCACTATGGTATAGTATTTTTTTATCACTTTTAATTTATAATTTATGTTATACAATTAATATAAATTATATTATGTATAAAAATTTTAATTAAATATTCATGAATGTAGTGCAAAATTATAAGTAAAAAAATAAAATAAATCAAATTTTATGATGTCATGATTCTTATTTCAAAATTTCATGAAAAACCATATAATTTAATAAAATAATTAATTGAGTAGACAATAAATATTTTGCAAAATTTTAGCCGAGTGGTTTTAAAATTTTTGAATTAAATGGGATAAAATCTAACTATACAAAATTAAATAAGATATTTTATATTTTTCCTTTTTTAAATTCATTCTCAATAAATCAATTCCGTTCTTTGAATCACAATATTAATAAACACTTTCTAATTAAATGTTTCAAATCATTCTTCACTAAACAATAATTTTAAAATTAAAACTGATTGTTTAACGGCAATTTCAAGGCCATTCTTTAAGGATAAGAGGGCAAAATAGATAAATAACATCATGATTCTCCCTCTTCATTTAGATAATAAGTTTTAATAATGAACCATTCAGATGCAATCTTTTAAATTTGAACAGTTGAGATTTGCTATTATTACTGTACTCAAATTTTTGGTCTAATTACCATAAAATTTCCCTTTAAAATTATAAAATATTAATAAAATAATTTTTAAATTATATTAAATAATTAATTTTATTTTTAAATAACAATCTATACAAATAATTTTATCCTTTATATAAATATTCAGAAATAAAATTATTTGTATAAATTTATATAAAAGAATGAAATTAATTATTTAATATAATTTAAAAATTATTTTATTAGTATCATATAATTTAATGAATTAAATTAATAGTTTTTTCTTTTTTTAAACAACAAGAGCCAGAGATCATCATTTAGAAAGAGGTCTTTAAAGATTAAATAAATCATTCCAATATAAAAAATAAATTCATTAATTTTGAAGTAATGTTTTTTTCGTACTCGCCCCTTCATTCTGAAAGCCCCTTTAATTTTCAAATCTTTCCAAAATTTCAAATTCAAAAGTTCAGATTCTCAAAGTAGGTTTTCTCCTAATGGATATGTATTTAGATGGTAGAAGCATAATTAGACTTATTTTGGTGGAAGGGTTGAGAGAAATTGAGAAAATCTCACTCTTCACTCACAAGCTTTCTTTGGTAAATCTTTCATATTCGAAAGAAGGTTCTCTTGTTCTTTTTCAGAGAGTTCCTCACTAATGCGACCCCTAGCAACACTTTCACTGGATTGTTAATTAAAAAAACTGTGTCAAAATAGCCGCAAAAGAATCAGTTAAATTACGTAAGAATTCTTAGGAACATGTACATAACAAAAAAACACAGATTATATTTCTACCAAGGGAAGTCAACAAAGAGATAACCAAACGACACAAGGTCCAGATAATTGAAAGCTCAACTAATAATTGTCATGAAAAATTGTTAGTGTGCATAAAAAACTTCAAAAATAACAGTGGAGTTCATATGTTAAGTGACTTACCCAATATACACACTCATTCAAAAGATATATAAATATGAATCAATAGATAGTAGTCATGGGAGAAAAACTAGCCATCCATATACCATTACAACAACAAGCCTATCAGTTGTAAGTTCAGGTCCAATATGAGCTCCTATCAAAAGTTCGGGTGAAAACAAAGAATCAGTGATATTTACAAAACAAAGGTGGGTTTTCTCACACATTATACACAAACAAATAGCATGGAAGGGCACTTGCTTGATAATTACTTTTAAGCGAGTGTTCGTTAAATATTGTCTTTTTAGTATTGACCCAAGAGCATGACTATTGGTTAGGCATCAAAATCACTATTTGTTTGCAATGTTATGGAATTGCGATTAAATAAAGAAAGATGACAATGAATCAGAAGCAACTAGTTATTTTCCTATAAATTTTTTCAAAAATAGCTCTATGCTGATTGGTAATGAAAATACAAGTAAATAGACTAAGAAAGCAACAAAATATCATAAACTAAAATTCATTCAAATGAAATCAGATAAAAGTGCCAAGACTTGTGTGAATGATATAAATTAAACACACAATTCAAATATTATTGGATTCATTCTGTCTAATCCTCTTGCCAAATATAAGTTTTGTAACCATTAACTGCATATTACTGAAAACCAAAGGAAATAATCAGAACATTAAGCAACTTTATATTAGAAAGTTTAAGCCTTTGCAATTTTTATACAACGTGGAGTGTGATAATTATTTTGTTATGATGGCCAAACATCTCTTACATTCAATTTTCAAGATCAGAATGAAGCAATTTCCGACCGAGCTGGACAAGTTTTAAAACATTTCAACAATGCACATCAAGTCTCTCATATTTCCTATAGCAAAAAAGGAACTTAATGCACAGATTGAAACAATCAAACAATCAAAGTAATACTAACAGTGAGATTTTGAAGAAAACCAAATTAACAGAAGATGAGAGCTAACTACTTGAGTGTGAAGGGTGTAGAAGAAAATTTAACGATTGTAGGTCGAGTGGCCGCCATTCGAGGGAGGCCTCCTAATTCGGCATGTCCGACAAAAGAAAACCGTAGGTCGGAACCCTTGGATGAAACCAATTTTCTAGTAGGGACTCTAAGCTGTGCGGCCGCCATTAAAGCGTTTATCGTCGAGAAGAGAAATATGCCACTCACGTGATTAGTACATTAGGACTATCTTGCGATTGTCATTCTTGGGCTTTTCTGCTTGCAACCGGAAGGCAAGGTGAAAATCATCAACGGCTATTATTCAAATTTATTGCACCTATTTCTTAAGGTTTTGCCACATCAGCAATTGCATGACATTAAACAATTTCCCATATCAGTACCACAGAGTTTCCTCCCCGAGTAAAATGATACGGGAATATGTTAACCTTGGAAGACATCGAAAAGGCGCAAGGATATTGGAGCCCATACGGGGCCCAGAAGTATAGCAATGAAAACAAGTGCCAGCCACTTTGGTATATCAATGAGAAGAAGTGCTGGTCCTCCATCTTCCGGCACTGCATCAGGCAATCTATCATTCGGCGCCCCATCATCAGGCAGTCCATGCTCCAGTAATGCAACCTCCAGCGCTCCATCCACAGGCACTCCAATTGTCGGTCCTCCTGGCAAACCATTCTCAAAATCAGGCCATCCCTGCCTTGTAAATGACGGTTCTCGTCCTCTGAACGGCAAGCCTCCGTCCAGCTTCTTCCGACACTCCATCATCCGGTCATCCGGCGCTCCAACCTCCAGCACTTAATCTTTATGACCTCCACGGGGGGATCCAACCACAAACACAAAACAACAAATGCATACCCTTATCACTGCTGCAATATCTGTAACTACTCCAAAATATGCTACTATCTCCTTCAGCCCTTCAAAATATTTGTCAATCTTCGTGGCAATTCGACGAAGAGTTGTAATTTTCATTCCCTGTAAAAATATATAGAAAATGCTAAGTAAGTAAAATAGTACAGGTTTATGCAAGACTCACAGTTGATGCCCTGGCAGCAGGTGGAAGCTTGCATTGGTACTCAGGATCTAGGGTTATTGTAACCGACTAACCAAGTATATTTACTAACTGACATAAGATGGTTTATGCATGGTTTTGACTCCATATAACACTGAAGGGAAGTAGAAGAGGGTGTGAACAGTTAAAGCAACCAATATAATTAGGAGAAATAATTTGATAACGTAAGTTTCATGTAATTTCAAGTATGGGTACGTATCATAATTCTAGTGGGTATTCATTCCATTCAGAGAAAAATGTTTACCCACAGGCTTCAAACTCCATCTATTACATCAGATTAGTTAAAAATGATCATAACTAAGGTCATAGTACAACAGCAAAATGTCTTTTGTATCTATACTTCAGAGGAATTTTCCAGCACCAGACCTCACGTGGACCAACAAAGAACCCATACAATAAGATGAGAGACCCTTCGAGCAGAATTATGGGGAGCTTTTCATGGACTACAAATAGCATGGGAGATGAGAATGAAGAACCTTATCCTAGAAACAGATTCCAAACTATTAGTCGATTTGTTACAGCAAGAAACAATAGTCAGATCCAAGAATAGGGACCTCATTATGTGATGTCGATCATTATTAAATAGAGATCGGAGGATTTCTATCCAACACAATTTTAGAAAAGGTAATAAATATACAGACTAGCCAGCAAATTACAACTTATCAAATAAACCAGGATTAAAGAGATTGACCAACCCTCCAAAGGAACTTTGCAATCTTATACTACATGATCTTTTAGGGATCTCTACCCCACACAATATTTATATGTAATTTCTTTCCTTTGGGCTTCAGCCCCATCTATTTACCAAAAAAAGAAAAAGGAAAAAGGATGAGAGACCCTTCATGTTGAAAAATATAGTGTCAGTCCACCCATTCAAGGTTGCTCAAAGAAACCTCTCTATGGAAGCCTTTAAGTTTTAACCATGTCGAGTTGAAAAAATTATATATAATGGACCAATGATACTATTCTTTGTATTGTTACAGATAAAATGTGACCAGCACCAGAAGCCAATATCTGAATACATCAACTACATAGAAATCCTCCAGTACCAATGCTTCATCTCTCAAAAAATAAATGGATTAACTAATCAGTTGTTTGGGGAGCAGAACCATTTAGGCAGGCACCGGGCGTATAATATAGTGATGATAAATGCATTACCGCTGCAGTCTTGGCTCCGGCTGAACCCTTGTAGGTGAAACAGGCAATTTGAGACTGGTCATTTTGACTGCATCAATAAGGTGATGATTTGTTTAGCCCAAAAAAAAAAAAAAGAAGGGGAACAGAAAGCAGTCTAAAAGCAATTAACAGAAGAAGCCTGTTACAAAAACAGACCTCTGCATATCAACTTGTTCATTATCGCCAGAACGACTATAGAACCACTCTCTGAAAGTCCGACACAATTGCTTCCCATGGAACATTATTGATCTCGTCGGTGATTATCTGAAAAGTAGCATTTATAATTATATGTATAGAGGTACAAGAAAACATGATCCTATATTTGACAGGGAGAGAACAGGATAAATGAGAGGGAAGAAAAGGTTATGTCAACCTTTTCATTAATGAGAAGAACAGAAGAAGAAGGTTTATATGGGTATGTTTTCACGATCGAAGCACAATTCTGTACTGTTACTTTGTCTACATTCTCACTGACTTAAGCAACCGACTGGACCAAATCAGAGTTGGGAATAAGACTAAAATATTCCGTAGGTATATATACTCAAAATATTTGTTTTTACAGTACATTAATATAATATAAATTATATAAATAAGTAGACAACAATTTAAGAATATTGAAACAAATAGAATGTGAGAATATAGGAAATATGTTTGAATAAGTAATATCTTATAATTTCAAAATTATTTTCCTTTTCTTCATCGAAACAACAACAGAAAATTTTCTACCTTCATTGCCAAACAAAGCTTAGCTGCCTGCGAAGATTAATTTCTATCGCCAAGGCAAACATTAAACAACAGAAATTGCGTCGGATGAAAATGTTTTTACCCACATAAATATCTCCCACAAATTCTTAAATAGTGTTACTATAATAAGTATCTTTTACTCTAGATCCATAAATGGAAATTGATTCTCAATTTTATTCTTTACTTTTCAGTTTCGTAAAATCTATATATATGTACAAAAATCTGATTTTTTTTATTTATAAGTTAATATTGGAAAGCGTTAAAAATAATAATTGATGTCCGATGATGGCGGAGAAGCCATATCTTCTCAATGTCTTGTCCAAATTCGATAAGATCTTCAAGAACTTCAATCATACAAAACTGATCCGCAGAATTCATAAATGCAATCGAAAAACATGATGAGAACTCACCGACATCATGAAAGTAGCTTCGGATCTGATCTCCGGCGATAAAAAAACAGCCGGTAACCTCAACAGTAGAGCGTGTATGAGATTTAAGCAAATTCTTAGGGTGGTTTGGTTCGCAACAAAAATATGAGAAGTTATAATTTTCAAGAAATAAAAAATTGTGAGTTGTTTGGTTGTTCATAAAATATGAAAAATTGCTTTCCAAAAAATTATATTTTTTATAGAATGTGATAAATCATTTACCTACTTGATAACATCTATTTCTTGAAAAATATAACTTCATTCATGTTAACCAAACAATATTAAAAACTTTACGAAAAATTTACAAAGGAATATAGGAAGTAAGGAAACTTCTTATGAAATTTAACTTCCCGCAGAAACTTATTTCTTACATAAACCAAACGACTCATTAATCTACGTGTGGTGCTTGGGCAGGAAATAAGCTTGATTATAGTGAGATGTTTCATTTTTTAACAGAAATAATTATATATTTTTTAAATATTTATTTTGTATAAAAATTAAATAAAAATTTAATTAATTATATATAATATACTAATATAATTATAGTATGAATTCATAGAAAATACGAATACAAATTATTTACGGTTAATCAAATTGGAAGGTATTAATAAAGTTGGATGCTTTATTAATATTGTTATGAATTTTAAAATATATGATTTATCTTGATTATATAAAATTTATTGGTATATTCGATACATCAAATAAAATTTGTATGATTATTGTCAACATAAATAAAATTTCATAGCCATTAATTTGCTTTATTCTAAATCTTAAACTATATGTAATTATATTCTTATAAATATAATCATATTTGACTTGCAAACACATAAAAGTCAACTAACAATCCATATACTTTGCAATTTAATGTTAATATATTTAATAAGAATATAATATAATTATGATATGATAACATAAAATCTGATTATACGATAGTGTTAGTAGATTTTGATACTTGATCATAAGTCTCAAAACTAAGCACATCAATTGTAATTAAATTAGAATAAAATTGATTAATGATTATTAGAAAAATTAATAAGTATTAAAATAAATTAAATTAATTTTATCAATTTAATTGAATATTATATAAAGGAGTATAAAAAAAATTAATGCTGCATAGGAATATAATTTAAAGAAACTACCAATTTGTTTGAAATTTTATCTAAATAAACGTGTATATAATTAGAGTATAGGTTTCATTTTATACTGGAAGGATAACTGAAATCAAATAATTAAAATTTAATTATTTGGAAGTCAATTATATTTGTAACCATAAAATCTCCAAACTAACTCAAAGTTATGCATATACTGCTATTAGATTAGATTAATTGAAAAAAACTATCAGATTAATATATGAAAATACATGCATAACCTAGTTATTGGGTCCATACATGTGACCTAATACAACTAGATAGTAGGAATCAATTTTTAGAAATATCAATTTCTAAAATATTTTCTTGGGTAATTATTTAAAAATCAAATATATGATTTGAATTATTTATTTTATTAAACAAAATCATATCAAGAATCTAATTGAAATAATATTTGATTTTTAAATATTTATTAGAGATATATTTTAAATTAAAAGTATCCAATAAATAAGTTTTAAATAGATCAAATATATTTCAAATATTAATTGAAGATATACTTTTGAATAGGAAATATTTGATTAGGAATATTTGAAATGTGAAAATTGAAAACTTTTACTATGTATTATGTGTCTTAATGAAATGTTATAATTCTTAATCAGATATTATAAGCCTTAATGTAATGTAATATCATGAATGAGAATGTTTCGGGATGTCAATAGACATAATTTTTTATCCTAATCCTCCTTTATAAATAAAATCTTAAGGTTCCAATTTTCAAAAGGGGAACTTGGAAAGAGTTTCAAATTTCAAATATATCAAAACTCTAGAGTTTCAATTTTTATAAAAATATAAAAAAAATTCTAAACTTATTAAAATTTTAAAGTTCTGATTTTTCGAAAAGAGTTTTAGACCTATTAAAACTCAATCAAATTTAAGAGATAGATTCAAAAAGTTAAGCAAATAATTTATTTTTTTAAATTATTCTTAATATTTGAGCTTAAATTTATCAGTTCTAACAATTTTTTGCTTTTCCTATATAATATTCAAAAGTTTATACCCTGTGTATTCATCCTTATGATATAATCCAGAGAATCCTATGGACGATAGTCTAAAGATCTTATGGTGGTATCTTTTTCAATAAAATTGAGTAATTTTAATATTTATATATATGATTATAAATGTCCAATCCAATTTATTTACGTTACTCTATATTTTAGAAAAGCTAGTTAGAGATTTTAAAAAATGAAATTTTAAAACCCATTCTTTAATCAAATTAGTTTTCAAAACTATTTTTTTTCTAAATGGAAAACAACAATTATTATTAGAGCAAGCTTATAATTTGTATATATGAAGATTCAGTTGCTTGTATACTTTCTTTGATTTTATGCATTATATATGTATTAGATGAGTAGTGCTAGGATTATACCTTTTAATGTTTTATTATAATCTATCTCTATGGTAAAAATTTAATACTATGGTGGTTGATAATTTTTAAATAATGATGCATTCCAATTTATGATAAATATTTGTTTATATTTTTCATTTGGGCTTGTAATAAAAGGGACAACTCATATTGCCATGTTTCCCTTTTAGTTTATTTTTGCATTTTATTTTTTTCGATATTTTTATAAGCTAATTTTGACATAGAAATTATTTATGTAATTCTTAATTTTGGCAATTATAAGAAGTGGAAACTGGAAAGCACAAAATGATGGCAAGGATAAACATATATTAATCTTTTTATGCTCACACAAAATTTTTTTTATTGGATTGGATTAAATCCAAAAAAACCCAAAGAGGACCATAATCTAATTTTGAAGCAGATAAAAGAGAGTAATTTGGTGAAAAGATAAAGAAAATTTATTATTGATTTTTTTAGGAAACCATGAATTGGAACTATTTATTTATATGATTAATTATATTGCCATATGTTATTCTTAAATACAACATAATTTTATGCATTATGATATATGTTGTAATATTTAAATATTATTTTTTAGAAAATATTGCATATGATGAAAAATTAAAAATTTAAAATATTGAGTAGGAGATGGTACATTCAAAATAATAGACTTATAAGTCCTATTGTTAGTCTATTATAATATTGAACTTCCAAAGGGTAAGTATATGTTGATATATTATGGATTAGTTTTCTTTTGGATAAAATAGACATATTAAAATACATATGTCCTAAAGTGACTATTTTAGTATAAGTAATATATTAAAATAATAATTATTACATTCAATTAAGAATTAATTATTTACCTTTCCAAAAAGCTTTGTTAATTAATTCTAGGCCCAAAAAGATAACAATAGTTAATTTTAGGACATACTAGTCATATTTTGAGAGAATTAATCTGATGCAATTAGGTCTACCTAGTAAAAATATGATTTTTCCAATGATAACTTGTTTAACTAAGTGACAAATTATCGTTGCAATAAAAGTAATGTATAATTTTATTTACATCATTACTTATATGTTTAATTTTATTGTAAAATTGTTTATTATTTAATTTGTTATTCTTGTTTTATTTCAAAATTGAAAACTAGTGACGTATAAATCCTTAATTATCTTTAAGATGGTTTAATGACCTATAAAAATGTCCTTTATGTTTAAACTTTGAAAAGAAACAAGTATATACAAAAGCTATCCACCTAAACTAAAAAAATTTCAAGAAAAACTACATGGTAAATGGATTCATGCCAATGCCATGGCTATGCTCATTGTATTAGGTTTTGTCTCTATAAACCTAGAGTACATTATTTTAAACAACAATATAATTAGTGAAATCTTTAATTATGTTGATAAATTCTTTTTTTTTTTGAAAGTGACAAGGAAGAGAATAGTGTACTTATGTGTATTATTAGTTCAAAGATGACTTCTAATGTGAATGTTCATAACCATGCCTGGAATGTGGTTGATGTTATGTGTTAAGTGGAAGTTATGAGAGCAATTATGACAAAGAAAGTGCAAATTCCTTTGATACTTGCATCATTGCCTAGTACATATAATGCAATGAAAAGAAACTATTATGCAAATTAGCTTGAAAAGGTTAAAACTTCCGCACTAGCTATTGTGACTATTATTCCTTTGACTAGTACCAATGTTAAAGGAAAGAAGTAGAAATATAGTTGTGATAAGATTAAATAAAAAGCAATATGTTATTGGTTTTGCAAAAAGCAAAGTCACAAAAAGGAAAGTTGCCATTTGCTTAAATAAGCAAGGATGCTTGGATGAAAAATTGATGGATGAATCTTTATTATAAGCCAATTATAAAATAACAACATTAAGATATTATTTTTCAAGTTTAACTATTTTCATGTTTAGTTTTTGTTTTAGTTTTATTATAACGAAGTTATTTTTTTCCAAATTTGTTTTATTTATGAAATAAAATTAGTTCATGTTCTAGAAAAAGAATAACTTACTATTTGTTTATTTTTTGTTGATATTTATATTATACCAAAGATAGTTATTTTAAGTTCAGTGCCTTAGAGGCATGATTACATAAACTAAAATAGAATATAAAGTAAGATAAAAAATAAATCTTTGGACTCATTAGATTTTGGTGATAACTTTATGGATACCTTATTTAAAATGAAAAATATTAAATTTACAAGCCTAAATAGGCTATTCACTTATATAAGGCCTATAAGTAATGTACACAAATTATAAAAGTTTAGTATATGATATCAACTCAATTGATAATTACTTTTAGAATGGGTATAGGTATCTAATTAGTCATAAATTTGAATTTTGATAACTTAAAGAACTTAAGATTGAGAAAAAAAATTAGATTTGCCTTAATAATGCATTATATTATTATTGTTTCTACCTCATTGTCTATTTTAGTTATGAATGCTTTATGTCCCAAAGATTTGAAATTTGATCCATTTTCATTAACTTGTTAGATTTTTATGTATAAAAACTGTAAAAGTATACTTTTTCATATAATTTATTTTATTAGATAAATTCTTTGATTATTTCATATACCTTTTAATAGAAAAAGATAGCTATGCATTTTAGAAGAAATTATGGGAGGAGTAAAATTGCTATTTTTGAAATTTTCTTTCAACTTTATAATTAAACTTATCAAACTTGCAAATAAATTCAATAGTATTTACTATTTTAAAAATTGAGAGTCATTTTATATCTATCTTTATCTAATTTCATTTGAAATTTTCTTATTTTTTTATCTTCATTTAATTTAAATTGAAATCTTTCTATCTTTATCTTTGTCTTATTTCGAATCCAATTTAAAATTTATAAAATCTGATCTATAATGCACTTTTTTATATGTATTTGATAAAATTTTCATTTGACCATATATATAAATGAATAACCTTACTTTTAATTATTGGAGAAAATTTAAATAATATTAAGTCTATTCCTGTTAACATTATTTTCTATCTAAGAAAGTTTGAGTTTAATATCTAACAGTATTTTTCACTAAATAGCATAATGATTCATCTTTATTTAATAAATTTTTATTATAGTAATTATAGATTTATTTTTATTTTTAATAATTTAATTAATTACTTTTGTAATATTTTTCCAATATTTATGTTAATTTTATAATCCTTTTTCTCCTCTATATTCTTAATATATTTTTCTTAAACTTCAATCAAATTATTTTATATTTATGATTATATCAATTTTTTTTAATTTTTTTGCCATATTTTTTTTTATAAATTTATGGCTTCATAAGCATAATTGGTCATAATTTTTAAGAAAACAATGATTTATAATATTATTTTGTGTTTATGTATTTTTTTTAACTTTGAAAGGAGCCTTTTTTTGTTAGTTTCTATTATATTACCACTTTTACAAAACACTTAACTATAAGTTCCTTATTGATATTTTTGTTTTTATCAAAAACTATTCTTTTCTACCATATGAATTAAAAAATGAAATAAACTTGAATTAAAATATTGGATTTTAGTCAATAAATAAATAGTAATTTATAGATTATATTTAATGAGTTATTTACAATATAAAATGACTATTTCAAAAATTTGTTTTTTGATAAACTAATATAGTAAATGAAAAATTTATTGCCATTATAAAGAAAATTTATTCTTATCATAAATTATATTATTATCTTAAAAATGATATCTAATTAATGTAGTATTTGAATTTAGAATCAATTTTTTTGGTAAAATAAATTTAAAATTAATTATTTACTTAAATGTTAAGTTAAATGAGTGAGAAGATGACATTTTGCTTTCCTTAAATTTCTTTTAATTTTTATTTTATCATATACTTCTCTTTTAACTATCTTCTTTCATAATCATTTTACTCATTCTGACTATTTTTTAAGTTTTTTTTTCAAACATTGCTAATCTCCTTTCTCTATTTTACTTTAGTTTCTTTTTTCCTATTTTCTTCTTCATAGATTTCTTTTGGAGGTTTTGCAATTGTTATTGTTTACGTAGATTTATACTTTTAAAAATTTTTTCTATTAGATTAAATAGATTTATATTTTTAGAAATTTTTTCTATTAGATGAAATTGTCATTTACTTACAAGTGGATGATTAAGGATGGTAGAAGTATAAATGATTTTTTTTTATTTTTAAATATTACAACACATATTCAAAATAGTTTGGAATAATTTTTAAATGTAAGAAAAATTTTAAATTTATTTTTTATGATCTAATATATATAAAAGCATTTGGAAATTCAATATTTTATTAATAAAATTATAATATTATATTATTAAAATAAATATTTATTCGAATAATATAAGAATGATTAAGTCATCCATATATGTGACTAGACCACCGCATCAAGTGGCCCCGTATCTCTTATTATAAGTTGTTCCTCCTTTTTTAATTATTTTTTAAGATATAAACTAAAAGAGTTTCTAAATTTGTGGTTATATTGTTTTATCTGAGTTTGTTATTCGTTATTTTAATTTGAGAATATCCCTTCCACGTTAATATCAATATATTATTATCGAAAAAAATCAATATATTGTTAATTCACAAACAAAAAAAATATAATTAGCTTTTATCACAAAAATTTTAAAATTAAGGTTATTTTCTTTTCCTTCTATTATTTATGAAGGGATAAAAAGATAAATTTTATTTTAAAATTAATTATTTTTTATTGAGACTCACACTCAAATTAAAACAGAATTTTATTTTTACTTTTTTTTTTAAATTCACTCCTTATATATTTTTTTTGGAAAAAACACCCAACCCCAATCCCCTTGCTGATCAAATGATTCAAATCAATCTCATTCTCATTCTCAGCCAAAAATTTCAATTTCAATTCCGTTCAATACTATTTACTTGCGAGTCACAGGTTAGAAAATAGAGAGAAAGAGGGAAATTCCGATTTTCCAAAGCCAGATTAAACTCAATCAAATTTTCAACCACCAGAAATTTTTCCTATCGATAAATACCCAGAAAATAAGAGATTGAAAATGTCCAGTAAAAGAAGGGGCCCGTTTGATACTGATAGAACACCACTCCTTGGGCTACAGAATCGCTCTCCTCGTTCTCCTTCCTATTCCTCTCATTCTCCTAGCTCTGTATTCCTTGAGATGACTTCTCCATCTACGTCAAAGCCTCTTCGTTCTGTGTTCCTCGGCGTTGACGTTGGCACCGGCAGCGCTCGCGCAGGTCCAGTTCATTCATATCTGTTCATTTTGCTTTGTTGAGTTCTGGTGTGGTAATCGACGATAGATTGTGTTACGGTGCTGCTGTATTCGTTCAGCATTTTTTTACTTGGATCATCGTCTCAAATTAAGTTTGTGTTTTGGCGTTTAACTTTGTTGTGGTTAATTTAAGTGAAATGGGTCATCTGTTTTCCAAATTTTATGGATTTTCAATGTAAATGAAGAGGCTGGCTTTAGTGTTTGCATTTTTCACAGGGATAATTTACTATATGCTTGTGCATTTCTCATATTTAGGGTGATAAATTGAGAGGGAAGTGACTGGTACCTCAGAATCTAAAGTATAGTGAAGAGAAGTTTCATTTCTAATGTTTTTGCATGCCTAGTCGATGTTGTGAATAAAATGATCATGTAACCTTGGAGCTTCGAACCTGTCTGAGGAATTTTTCATTGGCTGCTAAACTCTGTTTTTAAGGACACAAGTGCAGTCATTATATGTATCAAACTGTTGTTAATACCCTAGTCCTTTTTCTTGTCGACACAGGACTCTTTGATGAAAATGGGAAGCTTCTGGGCTCGTTTAGCAGCCCCATACAGATATGGAAGGATGTTGCTTGCGTTGAGGTATTTCCTTGGAGTCATGGATGCTAAATCGTGTTTATCTGGTTGTGGAAAATCAGAAAGGAAGTACATCGGATGAACTTATTAGCACCACTTCATAAAAAAATAGGATTATTTGGCAAAATGATGCTTGTCTATAGCATTTGGGTGAAAGGCGTCTCAATCATTTCTTTTTCTTTTTCAATTCAGGAAGTTGCTTGTCGATTTCAAATTGGACATATTGTAATAAAAATTCCATTTTCCCCCTCTTTGAACCAGCAATCCTCTACAGATATTTGGCATGCAATTTGTGCAGCTGTAAAAAAGGCTTGCTCTCTGGCAAATGTAGCACCTGAAGAAGTAAAGGGTCTGGGATTTGCAGCCACTTGCTCTCTTGGTATATAGCATTTTTGGAATGGAAATTTCCTGGTTATAACAAGGAAGACCAATTTGTATCTGAAATAACTATAAATGGTTGTTTATAATTTGTAACAGTTGCAGTCGATGCTGATGGTGCTCCTGTTTCGGTTTCATGGAGCAATGATTCAAGAAGAAATGTGATAGTATGGATGGATCATAGAGCTGTAGATCAAGCTGAAAGGATCAATTCTTATAACTCGCCTGTACTACAGTACTGTGGTGGAGCTCTTTCACCTGAAATGCAGCCACCGAAGGTATTGCCATACACCAGCAGTGGCCAAATTCTTCATTACTGGTCAGAATGCACTGTCTAGAAATGTTACTTGTAATATGGTGGTTAAATAAAATTATCTATAAAATTTATATATGTAAGATATACCTTTCCAGCATTAATTCTAGCAAACTGGTTAGGTTTTGCACAGCTCATTTATTCATATAATATATTAATTATTTTATTATTAAACTTGTAATAGTTCTGAGTGAAGTGTGTTTTGGTGTCTCAGTATTAGGCCTCTCAAATATACTGATGCAATCTAATTTTTCAGCTTCTTTGGGTGAAAGAAAATTTGCAAGAATCTTGGTCTATGGTTTTTAGGTGGATGGACTTGAGTGATTGGCTGTCATACAGGTATTTTGTTTCGCCCAAATTTGTTGGTGTCAATCTGTTTGATGATAAAATAAAAATGGGCTCATTTTGATGAATATCCGGTAATTTTTTAGGGCAACTGGAGACGATACTCGCAGTCTATGCACCACAGTTTGCAAATGGACATATCTTGGTCATTCACACATGCAGCAAATCAATGATAAAGACTCCCGAGATATGGAAGCTTGTGGATGGGATGATGAATTTTGGGAGGAGATTGGATTGGGTGATCTTGTTGATGGTCATCATGCTAAGATAGGTATAATTCTACAACTTTGCAAAATCCGGAGTTGATCTGTTGTTAATATTCTGTATGAGTTGGTGATCAGGCTATTTAACTGTTTTTCATTTGCCAATTTGAGGTTACTTTTTGATTGTTATTGCTGCGATCTGTGAAGTTCTTGTTTTGATACAGTACTGTAAATTCCGGAACAATTTGAGGAAAAGCAGAGTGAATGCTATAGGCTTTAGATAGTCTCTGCTACAAATCAAATGGTCTTTGTTCTCCAAGATTCTTATGTACTCAAATGGAAGAATGTGAGCAATTGATGAGCTCTTCCTCCTTGAATAGTAAGTTCTTAGAACATATGAAACGCAAGAAATAACTCTGGGGACAATTCTTGTTGAAACTATGTCGAATCAGCATTTTCTTCCATGGGAAATGCAATATGAAGAAAATATTATGGTATAGTTAGATTAGTATTAAGTTTTAAAGGTTTGGACTAGTTTTTCTTGAAGGGTTCTTGTCTTTTCATGCTTGATTTTATACTTACAAAACTTTGTGGCATGCTTTTGAGTGCAGCTAAGATATCTTCCATCTGTCATTCATTGCTCTGTGTCTTTCCTTCCCCCTGCAAAACTTGATAATGAATAATGATAACAGGACGGAGTGTTGCTTTTCCTGGTCATCCTTTGGGTTCTGGCCTTACTACTACTGCTGCACAGGCAAGGAATATTGTACTCAAGATTTCACATTAATTTCAATTCAATTGATGCTCACTCAAGGCCCATTAGCAAAGTAATCTTGTATTACTTAGTGGCAAAAATTTGCATATACGTTTCCATCTGTATATGGAGTTTGGTTCAGTTGGTTGTTATTAACTCCTATCTTGTGGCTGCTTTTTAATTGTATGAGGGGTTCAAATTTCCAGGAATTAGGTCTACTACCAGGTATTCCTGTTGGGACATCACTAATTGATGCTCATGCTGGTGGTGTGGGTGTAATGGAAAGCATGCCATCAACAGACTCTGAAGGTGGAGGTTGCTATAACTTATGACCATTTTCTTATACATAAGAGTTAGACAGATAAGGCTGTATTGTTTCTACAATAAAAGTCATATATTTTCAGAGCATGACAAGGAAGCAATTTACCAACGGATGGCATTGGTCTGTGGAACTTCTACTTGCCATATGGCTGTATCTCATGACAAGCTGTTCATTCCTGGGGTTTGGGGTCCATTTTGGTCAGGTACACTTTATGGTATAATAGTACTCCACCATCTGAATAAACTATATGGATAGGATTGCGCATTTTTATTTTTGACATTTATCTCTGGGGTCATTATCATGGCAATTCATGCAGCCCCAATTTTGTTGATCCAAAATTTATAGAAAACTATGGTCTCAAAGGACAGAGAAATTTCCCTTTCTGGGGAAGAGGTCTCTCTCTCTCTCCTTTTTTTTTTTTCCCTTTTTTTTTTGTGGGTAGATAAAAGTTCAGGAGTAAGATAGGTTGCTCCACTGCAAGGCCAAGGCTTATGGGGAAGTGTTTTATTTGCATCCCAAGTGCATGTCTATTTTTGTTCTTTCATTTAATAACTTAATGTTGGCATGCATACATTTGAGATTGCATTCTCAATTCTCATGTCTTTTTTGCTTGCAATGTTATGATATTTGCTAGGCTGCTCACGTTAAAATCATTCTGGTGCTGTTATAGAAAGCTAGGAGCTAACGTGCAAGCTGAAGTAACTTTTGACAGTATCATGTGGACACTGAAAATTTCTTGTTTCCTTTTTGTTAAGTTCTAATTTTGTTAGGATTAATCCGCACATTTTCCATTGCTTTTGTTGGTGTCTTCCATATTATGATCCAATTCTTCTGTATCTGGATGTTCAGCAATGATACCAGAATATTGGCTCACTGAAGGTGGTCAGAGTGCTACTGGTGCATTATTGGATCATATAATTGAAAACCATGCTGCTTCTTCAAAACTTGCAAATCAAGCTGCTTCTCAAAGTGAGATTTTTTGCTTCATTTGGAGTATACTTTCATGTTCTTGAATATTAAGCACTAAACCAGCCAAGTCCCCTTTACAGATATCTAAACAAGACTAATTATTGCACACTCTAATTGCTTTTGCAGAGACCTCTTTGTTTGAAATTCTGAACAAGATCTTGGAAACAATGGTGCTTGAGCAGAATCAGCTCTTTGTTGCTGCTTTGACTGAAGAAATACATGTTCTTCCTGATTTCCATGGCAACAGGTACCTGGTCATTGACAAAGGGTCTCTGATATTGTATGCCATCATGAGACTCCTGAAGAATTGTCTGCTCTATGATATGATTCAGGTCTCCCATTGCAGATCCAAAAGCAAAAGGTGTGATCTATGGTTTGACACTTGACTCAAGTGAAAAACAGTTGGCTCTTCTGTACTTATCTACTGTACAGGGCATTGCATATGGCACGCGCCACATTGTAGAACATTGTAATGAACATGGTCACAAGGTAGGATTCACCATTTTCACATATATTCTTCTCAGTTAATAATACTGTTTTATTTTCGGTTGGATAGTCTGCCTCAAGCATATGAGAGATGAAGACTGAAAACAAAAGACATTCTCTTATACATTCCACCATCATAGCAGATTCTTACTAGGAATTATATAATATTCATTCAAAATTGTTATAAGGCCTTACTATGACTCTTAGTTATTTATTCTGAATTGACTGCTCGTTTTTATTGCTTACAGATCAGCACACTGCTTGCATGTGGTGGCCTAGCAAGGAACCGAATCTTCATTCAGGAACATGCTGATATCATTGGTATTTCTGCTGTGTGTTTGTGTGTGTGAAGAATGGGATGAAGCATGCTTTCATTTTGTTGTAATTTAGGGGAAAAAAATTGCTGGTACCATAAATTTTTGTCATGAGCACTGGTAATTGGGATCCTGTGGCCCTGTGCAAAAGATAGGTTGTATTGATGTATGGAGTGGATTCTATTTATTTGGAATGGTATTGCTAAAGAGTACTGAACTTGCTGTGCATCCTGATGAAAATAAGTCATTTAGATGGTGTCTGACACTGTTTTAAATTTAATGTTGTTTTTCCTTTTCACTTGAGTCATTTTTAATCACTGTCCCAGGTTGCCCTATAATTCTTCCAAGGGAAAATGAACCAGTGCTCTTGGGTGCTGCTATATTGGGTGCAGTTGCCTCTAAAAAATATAGCAGCCTTCGTGAGGCCATGAAAGCCCTGAATGCAGCTGGTCAGGTGAGGATGCATTAAAAATTTTGAATTTTCAGATCTTCCATTTACGTATTGAGATTAGATATTAAGGTCTAATTCAGCAAGGTACAGGAAAGGAGTATTCTAAGTACCTGAACGAAATGGATCCTTAACTTTGAAAGTATATCGGGACCTGAACTGTGCATTAAGCCACAGCATAATTAAAATGATATCATTTCAAATTTCAGATTCATTCTATATCTTCGTAGAAGCAGAAATACAGAGAAATAATTAACCTCCCTCCGCCCCCCCCCCCCCCTTTTCCTTTTTTTAGTAAGTTTGCTAATTCAATTGAATGTTTGGCAGGTGATTCATCCATCCAAAGACCCAAGGGTGAAAAAGTACCATGATGCCAAATACAGAGTTTTCCGTTCCCTTTATGAACATCAACTCTCTCATCGGTCCATAATGGCTCAAGCCTTGACGTAGTTTTCTGGTTGCCTGGGGTTCAAGTGGGTGAATAAGGATGCTCCTATAACTGTGATGTTACGATTTGCAGTTCTGATGGGAATTACACACCCATGGCCGTGTTTTTTTTGAAATTAGATTAGACATCAATGAACCGACTGAAAGGATACAAGGCCAAGCAACCATTTAAGATGGGATGGATAATCTAAAGATTTTATACAGAATATATGTACAGGCTGATTATTAGGCTTTTTGTTCTTCAACCCCATCCAAATGCACAAGCATTCTGTACAAAATTTAAGTGGCAGTGACAGTTTTGCTCCAGTGGTGTACCATATAATTTGGTTATGCGTACGTGAAGCTTAGGAGGAATCATTTGGGATAATTAGTTTTTCTGTTATTATTTGACTTTATTAAGTTTATTGATTGCAACTTGCCTAAACTTCAGTAACATTTACGAACAATTTTGTAACTCTAAACTTTTTTCTGGTAAGCATGCATTGCAGAAACGTTGGATGATTAGGAAATGGGAGCAGCGGGAAGGGGTCACCGCGTTGCTAAATTTACTACCGACGTATGCACCCCTAACTAACAGTCACTCTCAATTAACTCAAATTCAAGCGCTAGCAATGTAGATAGACTCAATAGGATCTAAATATTTAGACAAAATTATCAATTATGTTGCAATTTTTGAATTATATAAAGTTATATTTTATAAAATAAGGAATTATGTAAAGTTATTATAATTTCATTTTTAGAAAAGTACATACATATAATTTCATACAAATAATTTTATTCTTAAATAATATGACTGAAAGATGAAATTGTATACATAAGATAAAATTATAATTTTATTTAATTTAAAAATCACTTTATTAAGGTCTTTCAATAATTTCATCGAATTTCCTATATATGACATTTGCTTTCTCATGAGTTGAATGTGTCTGTGTGGTTTTTACCGGAAAGGAGAAACTGATGCTAACAAACTTTAATATAGGGGATGTCACTAAATCAATACATAGCTGTCTCTTAAATATATGAGAAGCAACAGGGGAAAAATTACTAACTAAAGAAAATTAAATAGAAATCAACTTTGATCAGGATTTCTTTTGAACTGATTAGTCAAAATTAAATTCGATAAGAACTGACTTTTTAATTTTTAAAATTCATCATATGCATAAAATTAAAATCAATTTTAAAAGAATATACACAACTGTCGGTCCTTTAATTATAAAAGTGGTGATATAATATTCTTTAAATTTAATAATTAACACTATTAGTACTTTATTATTATAATTATTCGTTCTTTTTTTCACTTATAACATTAGAATAAATGGTAAACTGAAAGAATATGACATACATGTAAGCATGTATCTATACTTTTAAGGTGAGAATTAACATTCAATTTCAATTTTTATTTATTTTAACATTGTATTTGAATGAAGGGAATAAATGATTATAACAAAAGTAACAATAGAGGATTAATAATACTAATTTTAAAAATATAATAATTACTGCTTTTAGAAATGAAGAATTAAATACCATGTTGACTCCTTTTAAAACTTGACAAATACTAGTGTTTCATGTTAACAAACTAATTTCCATTGGTATATTTCAAATGATAAATACTTTTCAAATGGATTTGAATTTTCTCCTTTCTCTTTCATTATTTTTTATTATTTTTAAAGAGATAAATATATAATTTTTATTCTAAAATTTATTTTTTTCACTAGAACCCACAATATTAAAAAAAATTATATTTATATGTTTTTTAAACTCATCTTATCATTTTCTTGACAAAAGGAGAGAATTCTCTTATTTTTCAAACATAATTTAAAAATTAAATGTCCATACAAGTGAAAGATTAATTAGATAATTCCTTTTTAAATTCATTATCAGTGTTTCATATTAATGATGAATCAAGCCCAAGTCTAAAAGTATTGGAAAACTCTTGAAAATAACTTCATTAGTAATTTTAATTCATGGAAGGCTGAATATCTTTTCGATATGAATTTCAGAGGAATATTCTTGTCTTCCACATTGTGGGAACAAAATTAGAGGAGAGGGCAACAAAAGGGAAGAGAAAATAAAGAACAAAAAACGGGAACTGCATCATTTTATGGCGTAGCACGTGCCAAACACGAGTGTAGGCCGAAGGTCGAAGGTGCGGCATATGCCCCGGAGATAAATTAAGATGCCAAAAACAGCCCTCACGAGATAGTGCCACGTGGGACACTACATGGCAACCAGGCATCGCATCTTGGAGCGCCCCAGAACCAGAATCCACTATTGCCCATGGCGGTCCTTCTTCATTCACCACCACCACCTTCTTCTCTTTCTTCACCTCCTTCCTCCTGATCATCTCTCTCCTAATCTCTAATTCATTCTCTTTCTCTCTCTTCTTCTTCTCTGTTCTTCTCTCACTTTCAGCTCAACCAGATCACCACCCATTCTTCCGGAATCTTGAAAAAAAAAAAAGGGATAATATCAGTGAGAGAGAAGAGAAGGCGTTGGGGCTGAACGTAACCGAAAGTGATGCAATAGATTCCATTGGGAATAGTTCCGTTTTTACTATTAACTTTTTGAAATTTGTATCTCGGGTGTTAAAGGATTCGCCGTTTCAGGTATCGGTTATGGTTCTCCCATAAATGATAAATTTGGGTGACATCCGAATTCGATTTTGGATCTGTAATTGTGTTTTCGAGTTGTTCTTTATTGGATGGTTGTTATTAGTCAAGTTGATGTTTAGTCTAACTCGTATTTTAATTCTAATTCGAATTTCTTGCATTGATGGTGGTTCTAAGCATTCCTCGTGCCCATGCAGCTCTCGTGGTTGTTCACGGGAATATTGAAACGTGATGGCTTTTAATGTCTTCGATGCCATTCAAAGTGGAAGATTTTTGTATCCCATTTAGTCAAGTCTAGGAACGCGGCAATACTTTCCGTGTAGAGCTTAAATCTGTGAAGCTTGTAAGTTTTGTCATGTGAGTTATGCTCATGTGCAATAAATCAATTCAATGCTTGAGCAAGTCCGGGAGTTTGATTGATCATCAACAGTATTTGATGGATAGTCCTACTGCAACTAGAACCCCCTCGGCACTGGGATCTGCACCAGGCTCGGCAACTGGTTCCAACGATGAAAACTGTCGCGTTAAGTTCTTGTGTAGCTTTTTGGGGAACATAATGCCTCGTCCCCAAGATGGAAAGCTTCGTTATATTGGCGGAGAGACACGTATTGTGAGTGTGCCACGAGATATTAGTTATGAGGACTTGATGACTAAGATGAGGGAGCTATATGATGGGGCAGCAGTGTTAAAGTATCAGCAACCTGATGAGGATCTCGATGCCCTTGTCTCTGTCGTGAATGATGATGATGTTGTTAACATGATGGAAGAGTACGACAAGTTAGGTTCAGGTGATGGATTTACAAGGATCAGGATTTTTTTGTTTTCTCATATTGATCAAGATGGTTCTTCACATTTCATTGATCCAGATGACACGGAGAGGAGGTATGTTGATGCATTGAATAATCTGGATGATGCTTCTGATTTTAGGAACAAGCAACAGCTGGAATTTCCTATGATTGGCCCGCTTGAGGATGTCCATGTAGCTGATCAGTTCTTTAATCCAATAAATATGGATGCTGGCCTTCATAGCCAGAGAAGCGGTGACATATCGATGGCACAGTACAACTTGCATCACCTCACAATTCCTCACATTGGGTCTGGGCAGCAGCAGCAACCTATGACTCAGAGGTATAGTGAAATGGATGCACCATGGAGTCCTGCTTATTATTCTCCTAGGCATCACGGTCATCATGACTCGAGATCATTGGTGGAATTTCCATCTTCTCCTTCTCCTGCTTCTGCAAGGTATCGTATGCCATTCGTTGACTTGCCAGATAAGGGCATTGATAGAGCGCCAGATGAATATGCTCGGCATCAGGTGAATCATCATCCTGTATATGAAAATCAACCACAATATTCGGAAAATGTTATGTGGCTGCCAACCGGAGCTGCACCCAGCGAGACAGCAGCTTTTCCAGGCAATATTCTTCATAGCCACCATGTGCTTGATGGTAACAGTATATGTGAGCACTGTCGGATAAGTTACCCGAGATGTCAACCACATATTCAGCATACCAATATTGGTAATGGATTTCCACAGGTGGCTAATCCTTGTGCAGAATGCTCCCCAAACAGGGATGCTTTCATGGGAAAGGCCGATGGAAAGTTGCATCCTGTGATCTATCCCAATGAGCCAAATAATGATCCCAGGTCTGTTTACAATGATACTCAAAATCATGAAAGAGGCTGGGTATTGCCAAGTCAGACAAATGCCCGTGCTGATGAAGCACGGGGACATGTTTCTGGATCTGGAAGATTGAATGATCATTATGTTGTAGATAGTCCTAACTTTCCTCCTGGGCATGGTAGTGTGGCTGATGGACATAATTTGTCTTCCAATTATGTTCGCCCACAAGCTGGACCTGAAATGGGGCCTGAACTGTTCCGTGATCAAACTGTGGCTCCTCCACCCCATATACAACTGCCTTCTCCGGAGGAGCTCGGTGTGCGCTATGGGAACCCACCTCCTTATGGAGTTGATAGTCATTATCCTCCTCGTGGATCTGTACCTGGTTATGCATTCTGGAGAAATTCTCCACCTACGGTTCACATTGGACCATCCTATGAAGCATCTCAACAGGTGAATGGTATGGTTAATGCAGGATTAACCCGGGGAGAGGGCAGTCCAAGATTTTACATTGGGGCAGATTGTCAAAATCCGTGGATTGAATCTTCACAGAAAATTTCAGGTCATGAAGGGTCAGCCATTTCGGAATATCCTTGTGCTCAAGCTGTGAAAATGAATCCAATTTCCCTTGGTCTGGAAAATCAACAGACGCTTACTGTAGATACCACCCATTGCACAGAGGACATAAATGTTGGGATTCATTTGGAGACGGTCCAGCTGCCAAAGGCATCCTCTAATATGGTTCATGTTAAAGAAGATTTAAGAAACGATACTTTTGTGACTGAAGCAATGAGGAAGCAATCTATAAGTTTGATTGGAGAAACAAAAGAGGCAGAAAATGTGGATAAGGTTGAGGACTCTAATGTGCAGAGTATATCTTTTTCAGAACAAAACAAAATTGCTGAAAATAATTATGAAGGTGCTCATCCTGTTGAGTCTAATAATTCAAATTCAGGACCCACAGCAGTGGGTGGTAATGTTGGGAAATTGGCTGCTCAGAATATCTCTGTTCCACAGGATTCTAAGCTCTCAGTTAACAATCTCAGTTTCTTACCTGAGTTAATTGCTTCTGTAAAGAAGGCTGCATTAGAAGGTGCTGAGGAGGTGAAAGCTAAAGCCGAAGAGCCTGCAGATTCTGTGATGCATGATTCAACACCCAAAGAAGGAACAGTAAATGAATTGGAATCCACGGTGAGGGTTAAGTGATTTGGTCTCTGTTTTTCAAAGTTAAAAAGTGATCTGTTCTTCTAGGGAGAGAATGAGTTGTGGCTAATTTATGTCACCTTATGATTCTTTTTTTTTTCCTTTTGGGGTCTTGCAGAATGCTCACGGCGACGTAGAATTGGAGTCTGATAATGACAATATAGATATTTCTCAAATTGAGCCTACAAAGGCTGAGGCAGAAGCTATTGCTAAAGGATTACAGGTTTTCTTGATATCGTACTTACAGACATTCTGTATATCCTGTGTTTCTCTTACATGGTCTTTCTTGGTGTTTTCTTCCCACATGCCTTGTTTGGCTTACTTTTCCAGACAATTAAAAATGATGATTTGGAGGAGATCCGAGAACTGGGTTCTGGAACCTATGGGGCTGTTTATCATGGGAAATGGAAAGGTTCTGATGTTGCAATTAAGAGGATTAAAGCCAGTTGCTTTGCTGGAAGACCATCTGAAAGAGAGAGATTGGTAAATATGTTTTTGCTTACTGCTAATTTATCCTTTCTTTTTTTAATAACTACCACCAGTTTATACTCATCGCAGAAGTGGTCATTTCCACCGCTTGTACCATGAAATATTAAAATCCCATGTTATATTTTATGATGGGCTTCGCCATTAGGTTGGCATGTGCTTCCCTAAGAAAAATTTAAATATTTATATGTTAGAATATGCATGGTGTAGTATTAGTTTTGGGTTTGAAGTGAGGAACTCAGTTGAGAAGACGATCCATCTGTCTAGCTGGGTTGATGAGGATAGTCTCAGTACATTATTCTACATAGAGTGCAGCTCATTCATTGGAAAGAAACATCTAATTTTCTTTCGGTACAAACACATCTAAAACAAAGGAATGAAAGAGAAGCTATGAATCATATATGCCAGTGAGTTGTTTTTTGTCTATTGAATTCGAAACAATCAACTTTATAGTGTTTGCACTTTTGTCACTGTTCCAGATTGCTGATTTCTGGAAAGAGGCATTAATACTGAGTTCATTACATCATCCAAATGTAGTATCCTTCTATGGTATTGTTCGTGATGGCCCTGACGGTTCTCTAGCTACTGTGACAGAGTTCATGATTAATGGATCTTTGAAACAGTTCTTGCATAAAAAGGATAGGTAATTCAGTGCATGTTGAGTTTATACTCCTTCAATATTTTAGAAGTTCTTCTAAGTCTGGCATGTGGCAAAATTTGTTAAGTTCTTATGTACAGGTAAAATATCAATGATTTTTTTTTTCTCTGAGCAATTGAACAGAACGATTGATCGTCGTAAAAGGCTCATCATAGCCATGGATGCTGCATTTGGTATGGAGTATCTGCATGGAAAGAACATTGTGCATTTTGATTTGAAATGTGAGAATCTGTTAGTCAATATGAGGGATCCCCAACGGCCTGTCTGCAAGGTATTCATAAGAATTAGGGTCCAATTTGTTTCAAGATGCAAGTTTTTGACTCTTAGGTAGTTCATAATTATACTTTTTTATTTTCTGTTTAGCGGTAACTGGCATGGGATCCTGCTCATTTTTTTTATAAAAAGTTCTGGTATTTGGGATTGACAATTAACTTATTTATTTATTTTTAAAGATTGGTGATTTGGGTTTATCAAAGGTAAAACAGCACACTCTAGTGTCAGGAGGGGTTCGGGGGACTTTGCCATGGATGGCACCTGAACTCCTTAGTGGGAAAAGCAATATGGTGTCAGAGAAGGTATTCTTGACATAGCTGTTTAGCTTTGCATTGCCTTTGTCTCTTTGATCTCTTCTAATGGTAATTTCTGTGGGCTGGCTTGCCCTGTAGATTGATGTTTACTCCTTTGGGATTGTTATGTGGGAATTGCTCACGGGGGATGAACCCTATGCTGAAATGCATTGTGCTTCAATAATAGGTGAGCACCTACATAATAAAAATGAAATGCATGTGCTTTATCATTTGCCACTGTAATCCCTGTTAAGGCTATGCTAATAAGAGCGTTGTCACTGTCTTCTATTAGACTATTATATATGGCTTAGGAGGGGTTACTGTTGCCTGTTTTTGAACTTTATTCCTGTGAGGACTGTGCTCCAACATATTCTAAGGAAAATCACAAACGTAGAATTGTGTTTTGTCTGTATGCATATGTCTCTCATGATAGTCTAATTTTTAAAGATGGATTTGCCAACCCAAGCCACTCAGATATCTGATGCCTTAGTGGCTTCAATCCAGCCATATTGCGTTGTCCTTTTTAATTACCAAATACCCCATCTCAGCCCAATCTACTGAAGCCACAGGCTGCCTCTCAGGATTTTTGCACACCATCTGCAAGCCACTGTTCTAGCATGGGGCTGGTGTATCACAGGGCTAGCTGGCCTGTCTCTTGCACTGTGTTATCTTCTTCATATCTGCTGTTAGAGCTTGCCGGATGAAACCTATTTTTTAACCCCCGTTATGAATTAATAGTCATTGGATTTTTAATTTGGTTTGGCTTAAGATGTGGATGTCTAATTATTTGCACGTTGCTCTACATACTTGACCATATTCTGCATTTTAGAAATATGGACTTTATATCAATATCATGATCTGCTGTTGTCTTCTTTTGTTGTGTAGGAGGAATTGTGAACAACACATTACGTCCCCAAATCCCAACATGGTGCGATCCTGAGTGGAAATCTCTAATGGAAAGTTGCTGGGCCTCTGATCCGGAAGAGAGGCCATCATTTTCAGAAATCTCCAAGAAATTGAGGAGCATGGCTGCTGCAATGAATGTGAAATAGAACTGGTAAAGAACGGTAATAAGGTGAACCATGATTCTTCGAATTCAGGGCACCTATTTACTTAGCTTTAATAAAAGAAAAGAAGCGATTCCAAGGCACCTAATATTGAAGCTTATATAGGCTTTTGGTATAATATCATGCCTTGGTTTACTCTAAGAAATATTTTGAAATATTTGCCTTGAAATGGTATTTTTCTTGGTGCTGTTAGCCGCCCTCTAGCAAGGAATTTCTCCCAGAAGCAGCATGGTGCTATAAAGGAAGCCACAGATGAGATATCACAATGTGAGTTCTTATATTAATGTGTGATTTTGAATAGCAGAGAATTACTAGAGAAGCTAATTTCTGTTAATATGTGGTTATAATTGTCTCTCACATGGCTTTATAGTTTTGCACGTGATTAGGATGATGGTAGCAATTAGAGTGATTTTACCATCACCTGAGGCGGAACCATGCCTTCTGGAGGGATATGTACATAAATTAGTTTACTGACATGTCTGCTAAATGCTTCATATGGAGAAGATAATGACGATTTTGCTTCCCAAAACTGCAGTTGGGACGGAAACCTTGTTTATTTCAAAATCTCATCGGACTTCTATTGACATATTCTTAAACGGCATGAATCTATATGCATGTCTTAACATCGTCTGGTTTTTGACTCTCAGCTGTAAAATAAAGGTCATTTTATAAGGACCTACTTCATTTTGTGTCCAGTGCCTTTGAGGCCTAGTCTTATTGGCTTGCTGAATCATTCTGCTGCGTGTGGTTTATGTCCTGTGCGCTGAAACGACTAGCAAGTATGCGTTTCAAATTTGATGGGGGAGAATTAGCGCTTTGAGAACTGTGAATTTGTGTGCGCTTGAAGTCTTGTTGCAATTGTTAAAATCAGTGATAGCCAGGCCTGGATGTAGATGATAATGTAAATGATGTGTTGGGGCTAAAATTTGACTTTTAAAAATTAAAATTAATATAGTTAGAGTGCTGACAGATTATACATAAAAGGTTTTAAAAAAAGGGTAGAGCAAGCTAAAAGGGCGACCAAAAGTTATGTACTTTATAAATATTCTCAAAGCAAGAGTATTTGTTCGACTTGATTACATAATCTATATTAACATTGGACAAGAAAATAACTCAGATTCAGTTATTGTTAAAATTTAAAGGGTTGGAAGTTAGTGACAAAAATGGGGAATGAAGGCTATTAGAAAAATTGTGGGGGTTAGACTGCATTTCAAAAAACTCACGCTTGTGTTAAATATCGACCACAGTCATCAAGCTTGAAATGATTATAGATCGAAGTCGACTGAGTCAGTGAACAACTACTATAAAAAACTTTCAAGACAAGTTTCTATTGTACTTCGGTATAATTGGATTCCACAGTTAATTGTAGATAAAATAAATTATAATGCCATCTGAGAGATTGATTGTATGTATTTTAAAATAGGAAGAATCAATTTGCAAGTATGAAATAACATGCAATTTATGAATAAATGGAAGCGTTGTTGATATTTTTCTTTGCTTTGTACAATGGACTAAAAAATTCATTTTAAGTTTATGATCTGGATGTCCCGTTCGCAATTAATACATCAATACACTTCTCTAAAAGTGTTCTACGTACATCAAGCACTTTTTTAAAAACTCTTTTACGTACATAAGGGTTTTGGATATATATCAAGTTGCGGTGTTTCCATTTCTTTTCAAAATCTAAAAAATCACAAAATTATTTGTCCAAAAAAGCTCTACAAATATATTTATACTTTCCTATATAAAAGTTAATCATGCATTAAATTCATTTTTATTTGATAGTTGGAAGGACTCTTAAATTTTATATTACTTATAATTTTTCAACTACACATCTTATAAATTATCATTTGATTCATATAATTTTGTATTAATTATTATGTTTTTTTAACTGTTATAATTTGAGTATTATTTATTATTTGTTTTTTAAATATAATATATACATTAATGTTATAATTAAAAAATATATGCCCCTGCGATGCACGGAGCGTTTGGCTAGTGATAAAAAATGACAACTCATACACGTTCTTGAGTTAATTTTTTTTTTTAAAGATAATTTAAGTTGTATATCTTAATTAAGTAGCTGTTCCTGGTTTCTATTTAATGGGTTTCGAATGATTATACCGTCGAGTGGAAGGGTGAGAAATTGCTTGGCATCACCAACTCTTGAATGTGAGGAAAATCCAGCAAGGTCAAATTCTGTGACGCAAACAACATCCAATCCCCCGCCCCTTTAGAAGAGTTTAATACTCACACTCATTCTACCTAATACGCGGGATAGACTTTTTATTTTAAAGTCAAAGTGACCTTTCTGCATGTTCACTTCTTATCAAAGTCCGGAGGATAGAGGTATCCAATATATTGAAGGATTAATGTCATAATTTGGATAAGAGTTTGTAACTTTATTTTAACAGTAAATATAATATTTATTTCTTTATTTATAGAATTTAAAGTAAATTAGATTAAATTAGACTTTACCAAAAAGAGATCAAAACTATATATAAAAAAACTTATTTTGGCTTGACCCAATCTATAAATTTGTAGTAAATTTAAAATTTAGCCTAACATGATTTATACATAAAAATTTTAAGGTCTAATCTAATTTGTTAGCTTATATAGAATTATTAATAATTAATAAGTATTCTTAAAAGATATTCTGATAAGTAAAACTAAGTTGAGTTGACTCAAATTTTGATATTATTGAATATAAAAATAGCTCAACTAACATAGAAAGTTGCTCAAATTCCAATCAATGATAACATTTTAATTTGAAGTCATATCAATTAAATATTGTTAAGTTCGAAATTTGACTTAACTCCACTTGAATTTGATCCCAAAATAAATATAATATTACAACAACAATTATAAATTAATCATTTAAATGATTTTACTATGAGCTAAAATTTAGAAAATATGGATGTGCTAGAATTTTTTATACACTTTATATATGTGTATTTCTTCTAATATTATAAATATTTATATATTGTATAATTTTATATATAAAAATACAGATCAACCTCATAGGCTAATAGGTTGGTTTTAAATAATATAACTTAATCTATTTTGTAATATGGGTAAAAAATTAGGCTTAAACATATTCTATTTTATAAACAAGTAGGACTAGAGATAGGTGAGGCCATTAGGAGTTTACAGGAAGGGTGATATACTTCCACTTCTGCTTAGTACTTATTTAGATAGATGATAAGTATTATATTTGTCAAATTTTAGCATTATTACCATCTTATTTTTAATTTCATTATAATTATTTGTCCCTTTATTCACTTGCAATATTAAAATAAATAAAAATATTAAAATTAATTATTAGATCTCACTTTAACAATATCAAATATATATTTGTTTTTTAGTTATATTCTTTTTTTATCATTTATTTTAGTGTTATGAATAAAGGGAGAGATAAATAATTATAATAAAAATAATTAATATAAATGGTTAGTAATATTAATTATGAAATTTGAAAGATATAATAATTAGTACTTGTATAAATGAGAAATTAATTATTATATTTACTTTTTTCATTATGTGTTCAAAATCCCCTTCATTGATAGTGGTGTCTTTTAGTGGACAACTCTTCTTGCAAAGATTTTCTAATGGTAACTTTTGAGTGAATCTGTACTTATTATTTCAATAAATTATCAGTATTAATTGAGAAATCTACGTATTAAATTTAAGTACGAGGAATAACATATGAAAGCAATCTTACTCAAATGTATATTTTTTTAATAAATTTATGACTAAGTTAAATATTTGATATATGTTGTTAGGTGTTGATACCATTCGATCGTGAAATTCATTATAAATTGAAATTTGCTTTCCTCTCAAAAAATTTCAGGGGCATACCATATGGTCTCCCATAAACCCATTAGAGGTTGTCCTTAATTAATTATTAACATCTATATGACTTAAAGGAGACACTAGAGACCAATTTGAGATCAGCCACTTGATGTTAAATTTTTTAACTTAATTAATATCTTATATTGATTTTATTTTATAAAAAATGCATGAAACAAAGATGGCAACAGTTTAATTGTTTTATATTATATTAATTTTCACTAATACGTATTCGTTATCCTGCAATTTGCCAACAGTAATAGTCATCAGTGTCTTATTCGACGAATATTAATAGCTAATAAAATTGGGATGTAATGAGAAGTCCAATGGTAGTATCTTTGTCAAATATAGTGACGACATATCCAAGAGCGTGATATTTCTAAGAAATTACACTCTATTATTATATTAATGCTACTTTTAGTTGAAGATTAGGAAATTAAACAAATAGAATCCATGTGGAATGAAAGAACCCAGTAATTGAAATAAATAAACAACTTCTTAATTATAGTCTCATTAATAAGATATTTGATCTTATTTCTGAAGTAAGAGAACTATTTATTCTAGTAT
This sequence comes from Sindora glabra, assembly GCA_020226215.1. Taxonomy (NCBI): domain Eukaryota; kingdom Viridiplantae; phylum Streptophyta; class Magnoliopsida; order Fabales; family Fabaceae; genus Sindora; species Sindora glabra. Next base: position 20,521,695 of record CM035232.1, on the reverse strand, counting down.
AAAAGAGATAAACTCATGAAATTATAGGAAACTTCATGTTTATAAAATCTACATATTATTACTTTTTAAATTATATCTGTCTCTTTATTTTTAAAGTAAGATAAGAATTCTTTCTCCAAGAGTGAGATACAAGATTATTAAATCCGACCCATTCGACCAATTGGATTAGGATCTATTCGAATTCTTGCTTAAACCCACTTGTATGGTTGAACCGAATTGAACTGGTGAAATATTTAATTTTTTATAGGAATGAAAAGTGACCAGTCATAAAAGAAATTGATACATACATATATACACACACAGAGTTAGTTCATTGCCTTTAAACATGTTAAATTCACGATTTAATTCAATTTAAATTAATTTATTTAGCTCAAATTCAATTTATTTTAAACTTTTTTAGCTTATGATTCAATTCAAATTGAATTTGAATTAATTTATTTATGATTGAAGCTCAATTTAAATTAAATTCGCATCAATTCGCTAAACTTAAAAATATATTATAATAATAGAATGTTAATTTCTCCATAATTTAATACCATATAAAATAACTTATAAAAGCAAATAAGTTTTACTAATTTATTAGTACAGAACAAATGGAAAAATGTGAATAAATAATGAGAGAGAGAGAGATGAGTAAAATTTATTAAGTTTTACTAATTTATTAGGGTATAGAATAAATAGAAAATTGTGAATAAATAATGAGAGAGAGAGAGAAGAGTAAAATTCAAATTAATTAAGTTATGAATCACTCACAAGTTAGTTTAACTTGTTGCGAATTCTAATCCTTAATTATTCGGATTGAACTCCTTTAAAGTGTATTTGCACTTCAGAAAGTAAAGTGCCCAATCTAACTGTTGATTTTATTTATGTATTATTATTTATAAAATCATGAGTCAAAATCAATGGTGAGATTGGATATTTTATCCTCTAAAGTACATTTTGCACTTTAGAAGAGCCTAATCCTAATTACTCATCCCCAACACCTAATTACGCTAATAATAGTTCAAGTTGTAGTTAATCTTAATCAATGCCCAAAAAATAAAACATGGACATTCAGTAATAATTGGTGAGTTACCCTTTCCCTCCGCAATCCTAATCTTGAATATTAAGAAGATTCCTAAATTTTATATTAGGGCCGGCAAGAATTTAATTTGATTAACCCAGTTCTACACCGCTACAGAAAAGTAAGCAACAAATTAAAACCAATCAGTCAAATTGATTAGAATAAATAATTATCCTTTTTTTTGTTTAATAGCAATGCATTATGCGCTTAGCCTTTCTTTTTAAAGAAATTCTCAAACACATACACTATGTATTATAAAAAATAAATCACAAAATAATATGTGTTTCACATGTGTGTTTCAATGATTCAGAAAAAAATTTTAGTACTGCATTAGTATTAAAAATTCAATATTATTCTAATATAAATATTGTTAATTGTATTATTTTTTCAACTCAATAATCTAATCTAACAAAAAATTATCTTTTTTTAGCAAAAATTCAAATTGTTGAGATGAAAAAAAAAATAATATACTGGATAATATTTACATGGAAACAATACTTAATGCTTATATAGTACTAGATTTTTTTTTCTTTCAATGATTCATCACATTTAAATGAAATGACACATTTCAATAAACTGACATTAATTGTATAGTTTATCTATTACATTTATCTTACAGTTTGCAACTCTACAACCAGAGCAGACCTTCCTGCATCTGTACGATTTTGTAATTTTGTATCATACTAACCATATTTTCTCGTAGTTTTGTTATCTATTGTATAATCACTCGGAATTGTAATCATAATTTAAAACTAAGCATGTATCTAATAATTTTTCCTCCTGACTGGGTTCACTAGCTCAATTAAAATAGATTGGTCTTCTCGATGATGAAATATATGCACTGCCTTTTTCATTTTCTTCAACATTAACTTGAGAGAAGAAAAAGAAGAGTGTCAATTAAGGCAGAGATTCCTAGATAAGGAGAAAGACAAGCATGTTTTTGAGGTTACAAAGATCTGAGTTCATTGGATGATAAGATATTAAAATTTATATAATTGTGGGGTGAGACTTGCTTTTTCAAATTTGATAGTTTCTTGTTGTTGCATTTCCATGTGAGTGCGGTTCCGAACCTCCTTTTCCTCCTACTTAGTTTAAAAATGCACCAAAGAGAAATATTAAAATAGGAAACCAAGGTCAATGAATGGTGTTTCTTATGAAAAATATTTGTCACAAGGTTCTTTCTGTTTGGTGTTTTTCTTCCTTTATTGATTTGATTAAGTTTCCCGTTGTTTTTAATAATATCAGAGCCAACTTGTCAAAATTGAAGGCCTAGATGAATAGAAAAAATAAATTAAGAAAAAAAAATAAGAAAAGGGGTTTTGTTGATTAGTGATAATAGCCCAACTAATCTTACAAATAAAATAAAATAAATGTTTGACTTCTTCATATTTCTCCTAATATAATCAATTAGCTGCATTATTGCACAATCACTTCATCAATTCCAACCCCATTCTTTTCAGAGAGCTTTTACTGAGCCTTGGCAATTGTCTTGGTGAGCCAAGATTACGCCCTAAGCAATTGTAAGAGTTGTAACTAATTTGTTTGTTTGCTTCAAGGTGGTAACTTCTTGGTATTTGCCCTTCCGATGCAAACAAGTTGAATTTGAAAGAAATTTTTTGTCCTTTTTTATTTATTATTTTAAAATTTTAATAAAGTATTAAATGTTTTAAATTTATTCTTTTTATTAATAAATATTTTATTATTTATCTTAGAATAACTCAATAAATTTATTCATTATATTTTGAATTATCTTAAACTTTATGCATAAAATAAAAGATAGAATAAATTTTAATTTTGAATTAAATGGTAGTTTTGAAAATTTTAGTAAAAATAAATACATTAAATTATTTTTTTAATTTTCATAAAAATAGTTAAATATAATTAAGGATACAAACAAATCGAGTCGAACTGAACATTTAAATATTCGAACTTGAGCTTAATAATTTTAAATAAGCTTGAGCTTATTGAGCTTGAAA